>CM059427.1:171636568-172836568 GCA_030390025.1 Squalus acanthias | reverse complement strand
TTTTCACCCCTTCTATTGCTTCTACCTTTTCCACTTCTACCAATATTTCGTCAGCATCCACCTCCTTAGTAAACACTGATACAAAGTACTCATTGAGTATTCTAGCCTTGCCCTGCGCCTCTAACCATATATCACCTTCTTTGTCCCTAATAGGCCCCAACCTGCCTCATACTACCCGCTTACTGTTTACATGCCTGAAGAAGATTTTTGGGTTCCCTTTTATGTTAACCGCCATCCTACTCTCATATTCTTTCTTTGCCAATCATATTTTCATCTTCACATCCCCTCTCAACTTAATGGGCCAGAAATTCGGGTCTCCACGGGTGAGTACGCGCTGTGTACTCACCTGTAGACCCAACAAAAGTGACGGTTTCGCGCATGCTCTGCGCATGCGCTGGAAACCGGAACTTCCGTTCCCCTGAAGGAAGGGGTTCAGAGGTCGAACGCATGCGCCGGAGAGGCAGTGCGCACGCAGCGAACTTTGTTTTTTTTTTCAGGTTTCTCCGTGAGGGTAAGTACGGAGAAGCTGCGCGGGAAAAAAGGAGGCGCAAGGCCTGCTTTTAACAAGGTAACTGGTGAATTAAGTACAATTTAAACATTTTTCAACAGGTTTATCTTTTTTACATACTTTAAAGAAAGGTAAGTTTATTTTTAGCACCGTTAAAAACTGTAATTAATTTTTTCAAAATTTAAAATTTTTGTTCAAAGTAGTTAATTTATGTAATTTATAGTTATTTTAAAAATGTGATTTTAAAAAAATTTATTTGAAGTTTTAGTGAGGTTTTGGGGCCGATCTCTATTCATAGATTTGACAGGTCTTCCTGTCAAAATCTATGAATGGAGATTCCCGTCTCCGATTGGCTCTCCATGGCCCACGTGATCCCAGGGGATGCTTCGAACTAACTGCGCCCCTGGGATACGCAAGCACTGCACACCGGCAGCTGCAGGAGGCCTAGGAGCCGAATTTCATGCGGGCCCGAAGCACAACAGCAGGCGTGCTAGGTAAGTACGCGCACGATCCTTGCACCCGCGGGAAGCCGGAGAGCCGAATTTCTGGCCCATTGTATTTGGTCTGGTTCTCCCTTGAAGAATTCACCTGACATGCATCATACAGCCTCTGTTTTTGTTTCATCATCTTCTCTATCTCCCTCCTCATCCAAGGAGCCCTTGCTTTGGTACCCTTACCCTTCCCTCTTGTTGAATGTACCTAGCCTGTACTTGGAACATCTCCTCCTTAAAGATCACCCATTGTTCCGTTACAGTTTTTTCTGTCAGTCTTTGGTTCCATTTTACCCTGGCTAGATCCTTTCGCATCCCATTGAAGTTAGCCCGATTCCAGTTTAGAATTTCCACTCTAGATTGTTCCTTGCTCCTCTCCATTGCTAATCTAAATCTTATGATACGATGATCACTTGTACCCAAGCGTTCTCCCACAGACACTTGATCGACCTGGCCCACCTCATTCCCCAGCACCAGATCCAGCAATGCCTCCTTCCTAGTTGGACCAAGAACATATTGGTCAAGGAAATTCTCCTGAACACATTTCAGAAATTTCTCCCCCTCCTTTCCCTTTACCCTAGCATTATCCCAATCGATATTTGGGTAATTAAAGTCCCCCAATATCACCACTCTATAGCTCTTGCATATCTCTGCGGTTTCCCTGCAGATTTGCTCCTCTACCTCCCTCTCACTATTTGGAGGCCTATAGAATACCCCCAATAGCGTGATCATACCCTTTTTGCTCCTCAACCCTAACCAAATGGATTCTGTCCTTGTCCCCTCAAGAACATCCTCCCTTTCCAACACTACAATGTCTTCCTTAATCAGCACTGCCACCCCACCTCCCTTTTTTCCTTCCCTATCTTTTCTGAACACCTTGTACCCTTGAATATTAAGTGACCAGTCCTCACCGTTTTTAAGCCACGTTTCCGTTATTGCCACAACATCATATTGCCACACGGCTAATTGTGCTTGTAGCTCACCAACCTTATTCACCACACTTTGTGCGTTTACGTACATGCATTCTAAACCCATTTTTGAATTTAAATATAAATGACCTGGACTTGGGTATAGGGAGTACAATTTTGAAGTTTGTGGATGATACAACAAAGTAAATAATGAACAGGATAGTAGCAGACTTCAGGAGGTGAAAAGGGCAGACACATGGCAGATGCAATTTAATGCGGTTAAGTGTGCATTTGTGCACTTTGGATGCAACAACATGGAGGGGCAGTATATTTTAAATGGTACTATTTTGAAGTGGGTGCAAGAGCACAGGGACTTGGTGGTGCATAATAACAAATCTTTGAAGGTAGCAGGCCAAGTTGAAAAGGCAGTTAAGAAAGCTTATGGGGTACATGGCTTTATTAAATAGGGGCATTGAATACAAAAGCAAGGAAGTCATGCTAAACCTTTACAAATCTCTGGTTAGGCCTCAGCTGGAGTATTGTGTATAAGTCTGGGCACCACACTTTAGGAAGGATGTCAAGGTCTTGGAGAAGGTACAGAGGATGTTTACCAGATTATACCAGGAATGAGGGACTTCAGTTGTGTGGAAAAGTTGGAGAAGTTGGTATTGTTCTCCTTACAGCAGAGAAGATTAAGGGGAGACCTAATAGAGGTATACCAAATTATGAGAGGTTTTGATTGAGCAAGTAAGGGGCAACTGTTTCCTCTGGCAAGTGGGACAGTAACCAAAGGTCATACATTTAAAATAATTGACAAAAGAACTAGAGGGGAAATAAGAGCAATTTTTTTCAAATAGAGGGTTGTTACGTTCTGACTTGCATGGCCTGAAAGTTGGGTGGGGTGGGGGGGTAGGAATCAGATTCAAAAGCTGGAGTGTGGGATTAAATTCAAAGAGCTGGCACTGGCACGATGGGCCAAATGGCCTCCTTCTGTGCTGTAAGATTCTATTGGGGTGAAATTCCATTCATCCGGAAAATGTGCGCGGGAAGCGCAAAGCCCACGCCCATTCACAGTGGTGCAGGCAGCATGCAAAATTTGTACTGCCTGCTCATTTACATGATTGGAGCGCTGAGCTCAGTGATAAATGCGCTGCTGGTTGGCTTAGCGCTCAAGAGTGGGGGGCAATATCAGAGGCAGTCTACTGGCCAATAAAACTTTGCCTAGGCTCTCTGCACTTCTTAAAGGGGAGGTGCTTTGTTGCAGAAGCAGCTCATTGTCACTCTGCATGCAACCATAGCTCAACAGGGAAAAGAAAGGGCAAGGAGATTCTCTGATGCAGCACTGGAGGCCTTGGTCCTGGGGGTGCCCAGAAGAAGACAGGTCCTCTACCCACAGGGGGACAGGAGGCCTTCCAGGCAGCATGCCAGAAGGCAGTGGGAGGAGATAGCACAAGCCGTCAGTACCATGTGTGTTGCACCCAGGACCTGGATCCAGTACCGCAAGACATTTAATGACCTCACACGAGTGGTCAATATGAGTGAATGCATCTTCAAATGCCATATCCCAACAACTACATCACTAGCCTCACATACACCATACCCCCATCACTCACCTACCAACAATATCTAGCAATTACGATTCATACCTCACAATCACAGCTTCACCTTATCGTCACACACTTACCACAGCTGCAAACCTCGGACCCACATCTCACACCTTGCAGACACTGCCAGCTATTCAACCATGACAGGCACACCACCCAAACACATTACACCACACTCACTGACACACTTCCCTTTCTCTTGCAGGCCAAGGTGGCGCATAACAGACGTGAGCAGCAGCAGACAGGTGGAGAAGCATGTCTTCAGAACCTCACTGTAGCTGTGATGTCCAAAATGGCAGGTTCTGCGTCAAATCAGTGTTGCACACTGATTAACGTCACGATCTGACTGATTATCATTTTTCTGGGAAATGCAGGCAACGGCCGTGCTTTCGACTTGCCCAAAATGGCGGCTGGGTCGCGCCGGAAGTGGGTGGAAGTGAGGCGGCCACCATTTTTATGCCGAAATCAGCCTTAACAGCCGGTGCTAAGGTGCTGAATTTCACAGCCAATGTTTCTAAGGTAAGGGTGAATCCTCCATGACCAAAAATATCTGCAGTAGCTTTGGCTTATGACATCTGCATGACACCCCACTCCAGAACCAAGCACAAGTGCAGTGAAGCTCATGCCTCCATCAGTTGCTCTATCAAGCACATCATTAGAATGCTGAACCAGTGTTTTCAGTGCCTCGAAAGGCCAGCGGCATCCTACCGTATAACGCAGCCAAAATTTCCCAGATGATTGTGGTTTCCTCCTTAGCACGGCAATTAAAGGAGTAATGGAAATAGACAGCTGCACCAAGAGCCCTCTGAAGAACAGCTGGAAGATAAAGCAAAAGGATCCTGAGGGGCCAGAGCAGGTAGAGGGCAAAAGCACCTTCAGCAGTTGCAAGGGCTATTCACCAGATCTTAATTCTGGAAACGTTCACTTAAAGATTACAAGAAGTCTTACTATTTCCAGCACCCCCACTATTGTGCCCGTTCTCTGCAATAAATCACAAACTCCTATATTCCCATACCCACCCTATTATTAATCTGTCAGCCAGACTGCACCTCTTCACTGCACATCCCCTATCGTAGTCTCATAAAACTCTGTTTAAACACAGCAACTACTAAGCCAAGGCTTGTCTGGATGTGTTCCACTCAGGAGAGACAACATCGTCCATTGCCAAATCTGAGGCTCCGAGCCTCAATGCCACTGTGCTGATCTGCAGATGAGCAGACCCCATTCCAGCAACGATATAGCTGAAGCCTGTTGTAATGCATTATCACATGGTTTGGTATGAGCATGCTCAGTTCACTCTGGCCTAATAAAGCAAGCACATGGACTAGCAACTCATCCTGTCTCTGTCCTTCATTTGTTCTACCCAAGTATATTATATTTTGGCAATGAGGATGGGATCCCAAAGCCATTTTTAGGGATCATGGAAGGACACAGTGTTCAACCTTCGAGTGGACAAGTTTATGGTGAATTTGTGACACATAAACTGAATTTTTATGATGTTTTACCGTTAATGCTCCTGCAGAATCGTCTGTGCTTTGCCTTCGCGTGTATGTATACACAGCAACAGCAGCATTGATTCTCACATGTACACAGGTAGTGTGCTGAGTCACTGTTCGACAGGATCAGAACAATCATGGCCTCGCCTACAGGATTCATCGGAAGCCTCGGCATGTATGACCGAGCTCGCAAACCATTCAGTTCTTACATTGAGTGGATGGAGATGTTTTTTAGGTCCAATAACATTATTGAGATCGAAGGTATTCAGTTCGCTCTGGCCTAATAAAGCAAGCACGTGGACTAGCAACTCATCATGTCTCTGTCCTTCATTTGTTCTACCCAAGTATATTACACCTGTAACAATCACGCTCTCCATTTGGCCGAGATGATCAGGATAAGGGCAAAGTGATAGTGCAGCCTCCCAGTGTAGGTGATGTCACGTGCTTGGTGCATGAACGCCAGGGAGGGGCTGGAAGCAGGAATATGCAGGTGATACTTCTGTGTGATGGCTACTGAAAGAGTGTCTTGCAATATCTGCTTTTTCACATTGTTTTCCTGTAGGGCTGCCTGAGGTGCAGCTGTTTGGAGGGACAGAAGTAGAAGGCCCAATCACTTTGTATCGCATTCCATCAAGTGTCGGCTGCCTTCTGGTACCTTACCCAAGTGGCTACTCTTGAGGTATCAGCCTAAACATTAAGGGGGAGAATTTCCTTGGCCTTTCTGACATAACAACGCCATATTCAGGACAGGCATGCATAGAAATTGTGGCGGGACCTAATTACACTGTGTCTCTGCCCTTTTTACACTCACTAAAATTTCAAGTGGATGCATGCAGATGAAAAATAGTCATTTGGGCAAGGTAGTCCAAGACTGACGATGATCAGGCTTTCAAGAGGAGGGGAGAAAGTGAGAAAACTAAGATTAGCATAAGAATGTTAAAATGAGTAATAATAAGCTGTACCTTTTTGAGTTTGAAAAGTAATACGGATACTAGCTCTTACACCACCCCACCCCCACAAAGGGATAGAAGATTATCTCAAAAATTTAAACCTTTGTGCCTGAATTTCAAATATTTGCTTCATAAGGAACATAGGAGCATAGGAATTGCTAGAATAAAAAAGACAAAGGTCCATCTAGTTTGCCTTCCACCAGGAGTCACATGATACAACGATAATGGAGTTGTTGACTAATCATAGCAATTAATCTCTAGCAATTAGTCTACAACAGGCCCAGACATGACACGAGGTATGATGTGTTAAGAATCTTAACTGAATTATATTGTGAAAATGGGAAAGGACATCTTAAATAACGTGTTCACCACTTTAGGACAAAGTCTAAATTGTGGAAATATTTATTATCCCAGTTCATGCAAGATGTATTGTTTTCAGATTAATGAATGTCTAAAATGACTTTGAAAAAGTTAACCAGAGAGAAATATATAAACTGATTACATAGACAAGGAAAACAGCCTTTATCCTTTCTTTCTTAATAGTTCGAGGTAATGCTCTAGTGAGCATAAGTACAAACAATTAGAAGGTCCAAATTTTTGGTGGGTCTTCATCAGCAACTGAATTAGCTACAAGCACAGAAAGGAGAAAATGAGCATTGAAACATGTTAAGCAATCAATGTTAGGGGCTGAAATGAGTAATGGAAGAATAATGCTGTCTGCCTAACTGCAAAATGGAGCTGCAGAGCGGAAATTAAATGATGGCCAGACAGAGCAGTCACAAAAAGAACCACTTTCTTTCTTTTTCCTTCAGTTTTCTTCTCTTCCTCGCATCCTGCTCGCATTTGAATCATAAAACAGAACCATAGAAGCATTTGATGTAGTGTATATGGACTTTAGCAAGGATTTTGATAAGGTTCCACATGGCAGACTGGTTACAAAGTTAAAAGCCCATGGGATCCAGGGCAAAGTGTCAAGTTGGATTCAAAACTGGCTCGGAGACAGGAAGCAGAGGGTAATGGTTGATGGGTGTTTTTGTGACTGGAAGGCTGTTTCCAGTGGGGTTCCGCAGGGTTCAGTACTAGGTCCCTTGCTTTTTGTGGTACATATCAATGATCTTGACTTGAATATAGGGGGTATGATTAAGAAGTTTGCAGATGATACTAAAATCGGCTGTGTGGTTGGTACTGAAGAAGGAAGCTGTAGACTGCAGGAAGATATCAATAAATTGGTCAGGTGGGCAGAACAGTGGCAAATGGAATTCAATCCGGAGAAATGTGAGGTAATGCATTTGGGGAGGGCTAACAAGTAAAGGGAATACACATTAAATGGTAGGACACTGTAGTAGTGTAGAGAAACAAAGGGACCTTGGAGTGCATGTCCACAGATCCCTGAAGGTAGCAGGCCAAGTAGATAAGGTGGTTAAGAAGGCATACGGAATGCTTGCCTTTATTAGCTGTGGCATAGAATACAAGAGCAGGTATAAAACACTAGTTAGGCCTCAACTAGAGTATTGCGTGCAGTTCTGGTCACCACATTACAGGAAAGATGTGATTGCACTAGAGAGGGTACAGAGGAGATTTACAAGGATGTTGCCGGGAGTAGAGAATCTTAGCTATGAGGAAAGACTGGATAGGCTGGGTCTGTTTTCCTTGGAACAGAGGAGGCTGAGGGGAGACCTTATTGAGGTGTATAAAATTATGAGGGGCATAGATAAAGTATATAGAAAGGACCTATTTCCCTTAGCAGAGGGGTCAAAAACCAGGGGGCACAGATTTAAAGTAATTGGGGGAAGGTTTAGAGGGGATTTGAGGGGAAATTTCTTCACCCAGAGGGTTGTGGGGGTCTGGAACTCACTGCCTGAAAGGGTGGTAGAGGCAGGAACCCTAACCACATTTAAAAAGTACTTGGATGTGCACTTGGGATGCTCTAACCTGCAAGGCTACGGACCAAGAGCTGGGAAGTGGGATTAGGCTGGATAGCTCTTTGCTGGCCGGCGCAGACACGATGGGCCGAAATGGCCTCCTTCCGTGCTGTAACTTTCTATGATTCGATGATTTTATGAATGTTTACAGCACAGAAGGAGGCCATTCGGCCCGCCGAGCCGATGCTGGCTCTCTGCAAGAGCATTTCAACCAATCCCACTCCCCCACCCTTTCCCCGTAGCCCTGCAAATGTTTTCCTTCAGGTACTTATCCAATTCACCTTTTGAAAGCCACGATTGAATCTGCCTCCACCACCCTTTCAGACAGTGCATTCCAGATCCTAATCACTCGCTGCATAAATTTATTTTTCCTCATGTCTCCTTTGGTTCTTCTGCCAATCACCTTAAATCTGTGTCTTCTAGTTCTCGATCCTTCCGCCAGTGGGAACAGTCATTGACTTCATGCAGAGTTTCAGTTCCTTCCAGCACTTCCCCAGGTGGCAATTCAATCCTGAAAGTGAGTGTCAGCAGGCTGCTCAAAAGTGGTGGTGGGGTGGGGGTATCACAAGTGAACTCAATCTCGTGCTCAGCCAACATCCAGACATGCGTATTTCCAGCAGGAGTTGGATAATGATCAGAAATTGGAATCTTGGGCCAATTTCAGCTCTCTAAACTAGAGGTGGAAAGGCTAATTGCAGTCTCCTAAGTATTACCCTGTCTGGAATCAAGAAATTTGCTACAGAGTGGGGATTAAACCTGTGACCATTCTAGCATGTATGGCTCTGCTATCATTGCCTTAACCAGTTAAGACATTAGGGATCACCCCACTTTGTATATTTGCACCCACTGATATTTCCTCTATTTGTATTCTACAACATCACAGGTTAGATTTGCCTCTCTGGTGGGATCATTCGTCGAACTGAACTAGTGCTGACCCTGCCAAATTTTCAGTGGTCAGTTTTAATTAAATAATCAAAGCAGGATCCTGATGGTATTTCCCTGGCTTCTTTTCCCTACTGCAAACCATCTACTTAAACCCCTCTCCTCTGTCTCCTCCATCCTCACGCCAACAACAAGTGTGAGGAGCTCATGGACTTCTTTGTCTCTAAGATTGGGACCATCTGATCAGCTGCCTCTGCCACATCCCTTCCTTCCCCTAACCCACCGGGGCCAAACTTCCACTAAGGTTCCCCCCTGCCCTAGCCCTGAACTCACATCTTTCTCCAGTTTCTCTCCGATCTCCCCTCATGACCTCTCCACACTCATCTTGTCCATGAGACCCACTTCCTGCTCCCTCGACCCTATTCCCACTAAACTGCTGACCACCCAACTTCCTTTTCTGGCTCCCATGTTACTGATATTGTTAACGGTTCTCTTTCCTCAGGTACGGTCCCCCTCTCCCTCAAATCTGCTGTCATCACCCTTCTCCTCAAAAAAACAGCCCTTGACCCCTCCGTCCTTGCAAACTACCGCCCCATCTTCAACCTCCCTTTCCTCTCCAAAGTCCTTGAACATGTTGTTGCCTCCAAAATGCATGCCCATCTTTCCCGGAACTCCATCTTTGAATCCCTCCAATCAGGTTTCCGCCCCTGCCACAGGACCGAAACAGCCAGAGAATCACCTGAAATGGCTTCTCTTCCCGCTCCCGCATCGTTACCTCTGGTGTCCCCCAAGGATCTACCCTTGCCCCCCTCCTATTTCTCATCTACATGCTGCCCCTTGGCGACATCATCCGAAAACACAGCGTCAGTTTCCACATGTACGCTGATGACACCCAGCTCTACCTCACCACCACTTTTCTCGACCCCTCCGCGGTCTCTAAATTGTCAGACTGCTTATCCGACATCCAGTCCTGGATGAGCAGAAATTTTCTCCAATTAAATATTGGGAACACCAAAGCCATTATCTTCAGTCCCTGCCACAAATTCCGTTCCCTAGCCACCAACTCCATCCCTCTCCCTGGCATCTGTCTGAGGCTGAACCAGACTGTTCACAGCTTTGGTGTCATATTTGACCCTGAAAGGAGCTTCCAACCACATATCCATGCCATAACTACGACCGCCTATTTCCACCTCCATTACTTCACCCGTCTCCGCCCTTGCCTCAGCTCATCTGCTGCTGAATCCCTTATCTATGCCTTTGTTACCTCTAGATTTGACTATTCCAATCCACTCCTGGCTGGCCTCCCACGTTCTACCCTATGCCAACTTGAGGTCATCCAAAACTCAGCTGCCCGTGTCCTAACTCATACCAAGTCAAGTTCACCCATCACCCTTGTGCTCACTGACCTATATTGGCTCCCGGTTAAGCAATACCTCAATTTTAAAATTCTCATCCTTGTTTTCAAATCCTTCCATGGTCTCACCCCTATCTCTGTAATCTCCTCCAGCCCCACAACCCCCTGAGATAGCTGTGCTCCTCTAATTCTGGCCTCTTGAGCATCCCTGATTTTAATCGCTCAACCGTTGGTGGCCATGCCTTCAGATGCTTAGCCCCTAAGCTCTGGAATTCTCTCCCTAAACCTCTCTAACACTCTATCTCTCTTTTCTCCTTTACGATGCTCCTTAAAACCTACCTCGTTGTCCAAGCATCTGCTTAATTTCTCTTTATGCAGCTCGGTGTCAAATTTTGTTTTATAACACTCCTGTGCAGCGCCCTGGGACGTTTTAGCACGTTAAAGGCGCTATATAAATACAGGTTGTTGTTGTTGTTAAAAAGATGCACAGAAGTACAGGAGTCCCAGGGTGATCTGTCGCTACCACGGATCAGACAAGGAGAGGACTGTGTGATACAACCACAGGAGCGAGGATTCCGATATTTTGATTAAGTTGACCATGGAGGCGACAGAAGCCTTCAAAAAGAAGCTATTGAGGATAGCAGGAAAAGTGGAAATCCAGAAATGTCTGTGGGTAAAGGAATTGAGGAGCTCTTGCCTCTGATGGAGGGAGGGAGAGACCATGTGGATGGTCTGATAGAGAATGAAGAACTCTCTGTAGAGAAAGGGCAGAAGCTGTTGTGCTATGCTGCTCACTTCTGTGCGGAGAGAACCACAAATGATATGGCCAATATATGGTTACATATGTGAAAATCTCATTGGAGAACGAGATAGTCTGGAACCGGGTAAAATCCTGTTGGAACGAGGCGGGTCAGACGCAGTCATGGGCTGCTACTGCCTCTGAGGATTTTTAAAAAGATATTGTGCAGGAGGACGCGGAGTTTATATCAGCTGTAAGGTTTCCAAAATTTACAGATCCCCAAAACCTAAGGAAAAAGGACTTTGGAACTACCTCAGAGTGATAAATTTGCATTTGGGCCTAACATAAGGAATATAAGACCAAAAACCAAGTTTTGGCATTTTAAAACTATGTCTGGGCCTGTAAAGGGAGAAAAGGCTGTGAAGGAAGGTGGGATCAACCTCTTTAAAAGCAGTTTTGGTTATTGCAGTTAATTGCACAGTCTGGGGAACCGGGATGACCTCACTCAAGCCCCAGCAAGCATTAATATTTTGACAATAGACCTTGGGAGAAGACAGTCCCACCCAAAATAACAGGTCCCATCAAACGGATTACAGGGCCCATCAGAAAACACGCATAATACAAATCACTCAGGACCATTCTTTAGAAAAGACTGAGTCCAGCCTAGAAACCCAAAACATGAAACCAATCACCAGTGATCAGCCAAGGAGATCGACAGGATGCAAACCATCCCAAAACCCATTTGACACTTACAGAGCAGTTACTGGTAAAAGGCCTGCAAAAAATCAGACAATGAACTGAGTAGATTTGGCAGGTAGATAAGGCCATGTTCAATGGGTGAGATTGAAGGCCTGTTAAAAACTCAATTAACGTGCTAGTAAGTCGTTACCGATTTAAGAGCCCGCCAAAAACCAGACAATGAACTGAGTAGATTTGGCGGTTAGATAAGGCCACTTCAATTTGGTATAATTGAAGGCCCATCAAGGAGGTACAACAGTTCAAGGTTGGGGGTCGAGCAGTCAGTCGCAACCGGTGGTCATCAGAAGAAGAAGAAACCAGGAAGAAGAAAACCCGAGCTGGAAGCGAGTCGGCATCGCTCACCACTCATACACACCTGAGTCTAGCCTGTGAAGATACCACCTCGACGGACCTCCAACAACGGTCCCAACACAGTCACCCAGAGCAACAAGCAGCAAGAAAACATCGACGGCTCCACGAGGTCGACCGACACACTAAACAAAGCCTAAAGCCATCGCGGAAACCAAAGGCCTCACGAAACCAACAACCGCACATTACCCCTAACTGACCGGGTAATAGCAGGCCACCGCGACCAACAAAGACCAACTCCAGGGAAGAAAACCCGAAGAACCGTGAAGTTTCCACACTACAAACTACTCCTGACTTACCCCTGGGTAAGATTTTCCCCAAAGACTCTAAACCCTACTGCTAAACCAAAGAAATTGGGTACTCACCAGATAAATCCAAAACGACATCCTACCGCATCAGCGGACTCGCGAAAACTGACCAGAGACGCTGGTGAAGTCCTCTACCGCGTATGGGGTACGGCAGACACTAACCGCCATAAACAGCGAACCCCAAAACCGTGATTTAGCCCAACTGTCAAAGGATTGGTGAGCATTATCCCTGGTCCTTCAAAACCTAACTTAGCTAGTAAAGTGGGGTTGGGAGGGGTGAAGTTTTGTTCTACTGTCATTTCCCTCGCTTGTACCGAAGTGTTCCCCACCTTTAGAGTGATAAGAGTGTTATTATTTGTGTCTTACCTTTTGAATAAAGATTGAAGTTCTTTCATCAAACTCAGTTGTCTGCTGCACCTTTTTATCACAACCCCCAAATAAGTCCAAGGTCTAGAACCAAGGGAGTGGGAGCGATTCGAACCGCTCAGAAGTCAGAGGTAAAGCTGACACAAAACACCACCCCCTACACAGCGGAGCTAATATCAGGTCTTTCACAACATACAAATATTGTAAACGAGTTTGATAATAAAAACCCTGGGTTGAACACTAAAAGGGTTAGGAAATAGAGAAGGAAGTTAAAAGCCCACAGCAAAAATTAAAATTGCTGCGAGAAAGAAATGGAATAAGTCTTTCCAGCATTTTTTGTTTTTATTTAAAAAGGAAGAGGCTACTGGATTTTGTTTTCAGTCTCTGAAAGTTTGTTACTAAAGCCTGCTAGTGATGCAGGATGTTCTCCTTTTTGTACATTTAAATACTAATGGGCCAGGAATTCTGCTGTTGTTGGGTGAGTACGCGCTGTGTACTCACCCGTAAGGCCATCTGAAGTGCCGATTTCCTGCATGCACTGCGCATGCGCGGGAAACCGGAACTTCCGTTCCCCTGAAGGGAGCAGTTCAGAAGTCGAACGCGTTCTCCGGGAAGGTAAGTATGAAGAAGCTGCGCTTTTAAAAAGGAGGCGCAAGGCCTGTTTTTAACAAGGTAAGTGGTTAATTAATTACAATTTAAAATTTTTTTCAACAGTTTTATCTTTTTTAGATACTTTAAAGAAAGGTAAGTTTATTTTTAGCACCGTTACAAAGTATAATTAATTTTTTCAAAAATTTAAATTTTTGTTTAACGTAGTTAATTTATTTAACATATAGTTATTTTTAAAATATGATTTTTTAAATTTTTTTATTTGAAGTTTAAAGTGTGGTTTTGGGGCCGATCTCTATTCATAGATTTGACAGGTCTTCCTGTCAAATCTATGAATGGAGATTCCCTGCTCCGATTGGCTCTCCATGGCCCACGTGATCCCAGGGGACGCTTCGAACTAACTGCGCCCCTGGGATACACAAGCACTGCACACCGGCAGCTGCAGGAGGCCCAGGACCCGAAGTCCTCGTGGGCCCAAAGCACAACTGCAGGCGCGGTAGGCAAGTGTGCGCGCGATGCTTGCACCCGCAGGAAGCCGGAAAGCTGAATTTCTGGCCCAATGTGTTTATCAAAAACTCAATTGAGTTGATCAGAATCCTTAATTTGAGGACCATGGCTATGAATTGTACAGCATACTGCTAAAATTGATCATGATCTGGAAAGTTGATGGTGATGTTATCAACTGATAACCTGCTAAACATGGACAAAAGAGCTGAATTCCAGAGGTGAGGTGAGGTGAGGTGAGAATGACTGCCTTTGACATCAAGGCAGCGTTCGATCTATCCAACATTCATGTTCCAGTAACAGCACCAATTCCAAAATATTATAGTGTAATAGATTTTATACATCATGAATTCATGTATAGTAATAAGATCAGTTCCACGTTGCTATTGAGTATTAAAGACACTATGGATCCTTTATTCATCCACTGTAACAGGATCAATCCTAGACCACTACAATTTCAATCTTACGCAGTCCCTTGGAACCGAGGATGACTTGCTTCCACAGTAAAAATTAGTTCTCAGGTGACTGATGAGTCCAATGCGGGACCTAGAGTCTCTGTCACAGGTGGGGCAGACGGTGGTTGAAGGGGCGGGTGGGTGGGGTGCTTGGGTTGACGTGCACTCTTTCCGCTGTTTACGCTTGGCTTCTGCTTGCTCCCGGCGAAGAGACGCGAGGTGTTTGGCGCCTTTCCAGATGCTTCTCCTCCACTTTGTGTGGTCTTGGGCCAGGGATTACCGAGTATCGGTAGGGATGTTGCACTTTTTCAAGGAGGCTTTGAGGGTGTCCTTGAAGCGTTTCCTCTGCCCACCTGGGGCTCTCTTGCTGTGTTGGAGCTCCGAGTAGAGCGCTTGTTTTGGGAGTCTCGTATCTGGCATGCGGATGATGTGGCCCGTCCATCGGAGCTGATCGAGCGTGGTCAAAGCTTCGATGCTGGGGATGTTGGCCTGAGTGAGAACACTGACGTTGGTGCGCCTATCCTGCCAATGGATTTGCAGGATCTTGCGGAGGCATCATTGGTGGTACCTCTCCAGTGCTTTGAGGTGCCTGCTGTACATGGTCCATGTCTCTGAAGCATACAGGAGGGCGGGTATAACTACTGCCCTGTAGACCATGAGCTTGGTGCTGGGTTTGAGGTCCTGGTCTTCAAACATTCTCTTCCTCAGGCGACCGAAGGCTGCACTGGCACACTGAAGGCGGTGTTGGACTTCATCATCGACGTCTGCCCTTGTTGACAGTAGGCTCCCGAGGTATGGAAAGTGGTCCACGTTGTCCAAGGCCTTGTCGTGGATTTTGATAATCGGGGAGCAGTACTGTGTGGCGGGGGCTGGTTGATAGCGGACTTTTGTCTTACGGATGTTTAGTGTAAGGCCCATGCTCTCGTATGCTTTGGTGAAGGTGTTGATGATGATTTGGAGTTCGACCTCCGAGTGTGCGCTGACACAAGCGTCGTCTGCATACTGTAATTCGATGACAGAGGATGGGACGACCTTAGATCTTGACTGGAGGCGATGTAGGTTGAAAAGTTTCCCGTTTGTTCTGTAGATTAGTTCCACTCCAGTGGGGAGCTTACTGAGGGTGAGCTGGAGCATTGCAGCCAGGAAGATCGAGAAAAGCGTTGGTGCGATGACACAGCCTTGCTTGACCCCGGTCTGTACGTGAATTGGGTCTGTGGTGGATCTATTGGTCAGGATCACGGCTTGAATGTCTTCGTGAAGCAGGCGGAGGATAGTGACAAACTTTTGAGGGCAGCCGAATTTGAGGAGGACACTCCATAATCCCTCGTGGTTGATGGTGTCGAAGGCCTTTGTGAGGTCAAAGAAGGCCATGTACAGCGGTTGGTGCTGTTCCCTGCATTTCTCTTGTAGTTGACGCGCGGTGAAGATCATGTCCATTGTGCCCCTTAGTGGGCAGAATCCGCATTGTGACTCTGGGATGAGCTCTTCAGCCACTGGGAGAAGGTGATTGAGGAGGATTCTTGCGATGACTCTCCCTGTGGCAGACAGCAGGGAGACTCCTGTGTAATTACCGCAATCGGACTTGTCACCTTTCTTGAAGATGGTCACAATTACAGCGTCTCTGAGATCCCCTGGCATGCTCTCCTCCTTCCAAATAAGAGAAATAAGAGAAATGAGTTCATGTATTCGCGCCAATTATGCTTCTCTGCCATGTTTTAGCGCCTCGGCGGGGATTCCATCTGCTCCTGAGGCCTTGTTGTTCTTCAGTTGTCGGATGGCCTTTTCAACCTCATGCCGTGCTGGGGTTGTGCTGAGGTGGTGGCGGGTAGCATGCTGCGGGATGGAGGAACTTTGACACGAGTGTCCTCAACTCCAGCTGCTAGACCACTACACAGTACCATAGACATGAGTGATTCTACTGTCAGGCACAGTAACAGAGAGCAGAAGCTGTCAGTATAATTGCCGAAAATTATAGGTACTATTGTTGTGGCTGCCGCGAAACACGAATTGAGGCCGAGTCAATATGTGGAGCACATAGCTTTTAATTACATCTGCTTGGTAAAATGGCTGCTACAACATTTCTCTGCAAAACCCTGAGGGCCACGCCCACTCCTTTTTTCATGCCTTAAAGGCAGCATGCGCCTTAAAGGCAAGGTGCACGTTTTATTGTCCACAGACGTAAAAGTGGATTGCGCCCGTTTAGGTGGCGATCCGCCACACAGTTCCCCCCAGAATCCGCTTAGGAGGTGTGGATGAGACGGTGCGGCGGTCTGATGGGCCGGCCGGAGTGGCTCTTGTAGGATGCCGGTGGACGTGGAACGGCCGGGCGTGGAACGGCCGGGCGTGGAGCAGCCGGGTGAACTGGTTTGAGGGCAGGTCGGCAGCGTGGCGGTGGACGAGCTACAGGGACCTGCTCACCGGGCTCCGAGTGTGCTGGCTTGAGTCGGTCAATCGACACTTTTTCGGTCCTGTCGCCCACTTGCAGGGTGAAAAATTTGTCCCCAGCCTGTAGCACCTTGTAGGGCCTGTCGTACGGGGGTTGAAGGGGTCCGCGGTGGGCGTCGTGCCGGACAAAAACGAACTGTGCCTGGTGCAGGCTTAGTGGGACGTGTGAGGTGGATTCGCCGTGTCGGGCAATGGGCACCGGGGCGAACTGTAGCGCCGGTGAGGCGAAGTCGTGGCGTTGCTGGTCGGCTGACCAGGGTGTCGTGGCGGTGGGCAGGAACTCGCCGGGTACGCGCAGCAGCTGATCGTACACGAGCTCTGCTGCCGATGCGTGGAGGTCTTCTTTAACCGCGGTGTGCAGGCCGAGGAGGACCCACGGGAGTCGGTCGGTCCAGGCGCCGTCCTGGAGGCTGGCTCGAAGAGATGCCTTCAAGGATCTGTGGAACCGCTCACACAGTCCATTGGCTTGGGGGTGGTACGCTGTGGTGCGGTGAATGGTCACCCCGAGATTGCGTGCGACGGCGGTCCACAGTTCAGAGGTAAATTGCGGACCTCTGTCCGACGTCATGTCGGAGGGGACGCCGAACCGTGCGACCCAGGTGCTGACGAAGGCTCTGGCAATGTCGGCGGTGGTGGTAGAGGTCAGTGGAATTGCCTCGGGCCAGTGTGTGGTGCGGTCAACGATCGTCAGCAAGTGCGTGTGGCCTTGCGACGGCGGCGGGGGCCCGACGATGTCCACGTGGATGTGGTCGAATCTACGCGAAGGGACGGTAAACTCCTCGAGGGGTTCTTTCCTGTGTTGCTGCACCTTGGCCTGTTGGCAGGCTAGGCAGGAGTTGGCCCAAGTACGCACATCCTTGCGAAGGCCGCACCAGACAAAGCGGTTGGCTACCAATTTGATGGATGCGCCGGCGCCGGGGTGGGAGAGGTTGTGGAGAATCTTGAATACCCGGTGACGCCAGGACGCTGGGACGACGGGCCGAGGTTGACATAGGGATATGTCGCACTTGACCGTGACTGTGGTCGGGCCACAGGCGACATCGGCCAGGCGTAGCCCTGGTAGGTTGGTAGGTGCGGAGAGCAGATCAGGGTCGGTGATCTGGTCTGCTGCGAGTTGAGCGTAGTCGACTGCCATGTGTGCGGTGTGGATGGCGGGGTGGGAGAGGCAGTCGGCTACCACATTGTCTTGGCCGGAGACGTGTTGGATGTCCGTGGTGAACTCGGACACTGCCGCGAGCTGGCGCTGCTGCCTGGCGGACCAGGGGTCGGTTGTCTTTGCCATTGCGAATGTCAGGGGCTTGTGGTCGACAAACGCAGTGAAGGGGTGGCCCTCCAGCAAAAACCGAAAATGGCGGACCACCAGGAACAGCGCGAGGAGCTCGCGGTCAAAGGTGCTGTACTTGACCTCCGGGGGGCGTAGTTGGCGGCTGAAGAAGGCAAGTGGTTGCCAGGCGCCGTCGACCCACTGCTCATACACGGCGCCGACCGCGTGGTCGGAGGCGTCCGTGGTGAGCGCTACCCTGGCATTGGGCCGTGGGTGCGCGAGCAGAGTGGCGTTGGCGAGCGCGGTCTTGGTGGAGTCGAAGGCGGCTGACGCGTCTGCCGTCCATTCGACAGCCATCTTGCCGCTCCTGCCCCGGAGGGCTTCATACAGGGGCCTCATGAGGGACGCCGCTTTGGGGATGAAGCGGTTGTAGAAATTCACCATCCCAAGGAACTCCTGGAGGCCTTTGATGGTGGTGGGGCGGGGAAATTGTTGGACGGCCTGCACCTTGGTTGGCAGGGGAATGGCCCCAGCATGGGTGATGTGGTGGCCGAGGAAGTTGATCTTGTCCAGGCCGAACTGGCATTTGGCTGGGCTGAGGATGAGCCCGTGGTCGCTGAGGCGCCCGAACAGGATGCGACGGTGTTTGAGGTGTTCCTGCTTGGAGGAACTGGCTACCAGGATGTCGTCCAGGTAGACGAACAGGAACTTCAGGTCCCGAAGGACCAAGTCCATGAGCCGTTGGAATGCCTGGGCCCCGTTTTTGAGGCCGAAGGGCATCCGCAGGAACTCAAAAAGGCCGAAGGGGGTGATTATGGCCGTCTTGGGGACGTCCGCGGGGTGGACGGGGACTTGGTGGTAGCTGCGCACCAAGTCGACCTTGGAAACGACTGAGCGGCCGGCCAGTCTAGCCGAGAAGTCCTGGATGTGCGGCACGGGGTACCGATCAGGGGTGGTGGCATCGTTGAGGCGGCGATAATCCCCGCAGGGGCGCCAACCCCCGCCTGGTATGGGGGCGATGTGGAGTGGGGAGGCCCAGGGACTGTTGGAGCGGCGGATGATGCCGAGCTGTTCCATGGTGGCAAACTCAGTCCGCGCAATCTCCAGTTTGGCCGGGTCCAGCCTGCGGGCGTGGGCGTACACTGGGGGGCCTGTGGTGGGGATGAAGTGTTCCACCCCGTGTTTGGCGGCCTCCGCGGAGAAGGTCGGATTGGTAAGGGCCGGGAATTCGGCCAGGAGTGCCGAGTAGTCATCCGTGGCCCGGGTGTGGCACTGTGACGCCATGTCGGCGGGTTGACGGGGGGCCATGGTGCCCAGGATGGGGGACATGGTGTTCATGTCCACGAGGCGGTGACGAGGGATGTCTACCAGTAGGCCGTGGGCGCACAGGAAATCTGCGCCGATGAGAGGGGAGAGCACCTTGGCAGTGATGAACTCCCATCGGTAGCGGCGACCAGCGAGGTCGAGGGTGACTGTGTGGGTGCCGTACGTCCGAATTTCCAAGCCGTTAGCAGCAGCCAGCGCCGGTCCTCGTTTGCCCTTTTGGATGTCGAGGGAGGAGGCCAGGATGATGCTGTGCTGAGCTCCAGTGTCGCACAGGAACTGGCAGCCGGTTTTGTCATCCGTGACGTACAGCAGGGAGCCCGCGTGGCCCACGGCCATCGCGGGGGCTGGTACGGGGGCGGACTTGAAAGAGCAGGGAGGTGTGCACCGTTGTGCCCTGGCACCGAACCGTGCGTGGTAGTAACAGTGGCCCGGGTTAGTGGGGCGCCAAGAACCCGTGAGCCCGGTGGCTGGGCTTTGTGGCCGCGTGGTGGCCGGTGAGGGGCGCGCCCAGGCAGTGGCTGCCAGGTCTGGAGTGACGTCGCGGCTGGAGTGAGCGGACAGCAGCTTGTCGGCCTCATCGGCCAGGGCTTCCAGGTCCGTGAGGCCGGACGCCACGATCGCTGGGCGGATGCGGAGAGGTAGCTGGCGGATGAACAGCGTGCGGAAGAGGGATCCGGGTGGGCTCTCGTCGGTGAGGGAGAGCATGTGGGAGAGGAGGTCTGACGGTGAGGCATCATTGAGGCCTGGAAGGTCGAGGAGGTGGCAGTTTCGCTGGTATGACGAGGAAGTAAATTTTTTAAGGAGCGCGGCCTTAAGATGTGCATACTTGCCCTCCTCTGGTGGGTTCTGCAGCGCTGTCCAGACCTTCGTAACTGTGGAGCTACCGAGTGATGTGACGAGGTAGTCGTACTTCATCCCATCTGTGGTGATGTGTCGCAGCCGGAATCGGGACTCGGCTTGGAGGAACCAGGTTTCGGGCTGGTTTTCCTAAACCTCCGGCAGTTTCACGGAAACTGCGTTCGTGTCCGCCATTGCAGTGCTCGGAATACGTTCTGAGCGTCGGGGTCACCAATGTTGTGGCTGCCGCGAAACACGAATTGAGGCCGAGTCAATATGTGGAGAACATAGCTTTTAATTACACCTGCTTGGTAAAATGGCTGCTACAACATTTCTCTGCAAAACCCTGAGGGCCACGCCCACTCCTTTTTTCATGCCTTAAAGACAGCATGCGCCTTAAAGGCAAGGTGCACGATTTATTGTCGACGGACGGAAAAGTGGATTGCGCCCGTTTAGGTGGCGATCCGCCACACTATACAGATTACTTTCATGTGTAGTAACAGGATGAATCCCACAATGCTCCAGATTATCGTGAACACTATCGAACCAGCATTCATGTGCAGTATTAGAATGTAAGTGTAAAGATTTTGGCCAAGAAATTTGTATTCGCCACCAAAGTTGCCATTGTCACCGGCAACTGGAGTTAACGACCGCTGATAATGGCCACAACGCTAAGGAGAATAATTTTGTCTGGGGGGCTGGAGATTGGTGGCGCATCGATAAACTTCTGTGGTGTTAATGGAGACCTCCGAGACGAAGTTCCCGTCCTGAAATGGCGTTCGAGCTTCGCACAGCCTCTGGGATTGCGGCTGTGGAGCTCACAAGGAATTCTGGGCAATTAAAAGGGCTATGAATTAAAGGGCAATGCATTCAGAACTAAAACAAATTAAAATGCAATGAAAAAATGCAGTTTTCAGCCCTTAATGCCTTTTGAAAAAAAAATTTACGTTAAAAAGAAGTTCCAAATGTGATTATTCATCTCATAAAGCTGAATTCCATTCCGAACCTCAAAAAATGGGAAAACTGCTTCAGTGCTAACACAAATGGCTCAGCAAGCCAAGGAAGGGGCACCCAGGGTCTCGCACGCAGCACTCCAGCTTTGTTCAGGGGGTCAACACTGCAAGACAGGTCCTCTACCCACAGGGGCCAGGAGGCCCTCCAGAAAGAATGATGTGGGACTATATCCCCTAGGCCATTACTGCCAGCAGTGTCACCCCCACCACCTGGCTCCAGTGCCCAAAGAAGCTTCATGACCTCAGACCACTGGTCAAGGTCAGTGAATGCATCTTCAAAAGCCGTCTCCTACCAACTGCACCACTCGCCTCACACACTATTCAATGCACGTCCCCCACCCCCAATCACTCACCTTGAGGCAGAAATTCCGATCCCTACGGGTGTGTACGCGCTGTGTACTCACCCGTAGGGCCCTCGGAAATGCCGGTTTCAGGCATGCACTGCGCATGCGCTGGAAACCGGCATTTCCAGTCAGTGAAGAAAGGGCTTGACAGGTCAAACGCCTATGCCGGATAGGCAGGGCTACCAGCTGAAAGTTGAGTTTTTTTCTCAGTTGCTTCAGTCCAGGTAAGTCGGAAGCAGCTGCGCCTAGAAAAGCAGGCGTACAGCCTGCATTCAAGCTCCTGGAAATCAGGAAGTAGAACTCTTTCAGCAGTGGGGCTTGTAAACAAAACATTTTCCACTGATTTATCGTTTAAAAATACTTTAAAGAAAGGTAAGTTTATTTTTAGCCCCGTTAAAAACATTAATTATTTTTTTCAAATAATAAATTTTTTGTTTAAAATACTTAATTTATTGTAATTTAAAGTCATTTTAAAAATGTGATTTAAAAAAGCAAATTTATTTAAAGTTTTACTATGTTTTAAGGGTGATCTTTATTCATATATTTGACAGATCTTCCTGTCAAATGTATGAAGGGAGATTCCCTTCTCTGATTGGCTCTCCATGGCCCACATGATCCCAGGGACGTTGCGAACCGCCTGCGCCTCTGGAATACGTGGGCCCTGCGCACCGGCAGTTTGGAGAGGCCCAGCAGCGGAATTCTGCGCCTCCCGGGAGCCCTCCAGTCTTAGCGCAGATTTTTCCAGATCGCAGCCCTCTGCCCGCGGGAGGCCTGCGATCGGAATTTCTGGGCCATTATAAACAATTGGATCCCAAATTTTATATTAGACAAACAAATGACAATCTGAAAATCAGCTGGGAATATGGTTTGGTGTAAGGTGCGAAGATTTGGACTGGTGTGTTATGCCAGGAAGCCTTGCAAGCAAAGTGAGATTGTTTGGCGAGTGATTCCTGTGATAGCGGCAATATTATTGCTACCTGCTGATGATAAACTGACGGAGCATTTAAAGTGGAAACAATATGCTTGTTGGAGAATGATGTACACAAGGAATCTGTGAATTATCTGAAGATATTAGTGAAAAAGAAAGGTTCTGGATTGCACCAGACACTTCATGCACTTTTCCAGGAAAAGTGTTCCTGCCTCTACAGCTGCGATGTGCTGCACAGCCCATTGTTAGCGAATGGTTTTGCCTTGGAGGAATAATCCCTAATTGTACGATTCAATTCAAAAAAGGGCATTGTTTATTCAGAGAGAGGAATGTATTATATTACAACACATAAGAAACACTACCTACCATATACAAAAAGAAAATACTGCAGATGCTGGAAATCTGAAGTAAAAACAGAAAATGCTGGAGATACTCAGCAGGTGTGGGAGAAAACGTATTAAACATTAAGGCATGCTGGGATACTTGACCACTTTACTAATTGAACAAAGGACACTAAACTAGTTAAGACTAAAAGAACTGCTGACTGCCATGATAAAGTCAAGCTGACCTTTTGGCTTAGGACATCTGGAGATAAAATGTGAACATGTTAATCTGTTTCTTGAGAACAATGGAACCTATGAAACCATACGTTGAAATGTAAGGTAAGCTAATCACATGAAGTTGTTTACCTTGCTGTATAACTATGAGCACTGTACAATAGTAATGTAGAGTGCTGGTGAGCAGTAGGGGCTGCTGCAGACTCTCCGTGATATCATGAAATAAATTCCTAAAGCGAACCTCGAAGTCTCCGTCTGATAGTTAATTTCCACGACAGCAGGTCAGGCAGCATCTGTGAAGAGAGAAACAGAGTTAACGTTTCAGGTCGATGACCTTTCATCAGAACTGGAAAAAGCTGGAGATGGAACAGATTTTTAAGCAAGTGTAGCCCCCATTGTAACTCTGAGCACGAATGAAGAAACAGAGCAAGCATAGAGTCATAGAGTTATACAGCAAAGAAAGAGGCCCTTCGGCCCATCGTGTCCGCGCCGGCCATCAAGTCCTGTCTATTCTAATCCCATTTTCCAGCACTTGGTCCGTAGCCTTGTATGCTATGGCATTTCAAGTGCTCATCTAAATGCTTCTTGAATGTTGTGTGGGTTCCTGCCTCTACCACCCTTTCAGGCAGGGAGTTCCAGATTCCAACCACCCTCTGGGTGAAAAAGCATTTCCTCAAATCCCCTCTAAATCTCCTGCCCCTTAACTTGAAACTATACCCCCTGGTTATTGACCCCTCTACTAAGGGGAAAAGTTCCTTTCTATCTACCCTATCTATGCCCCTCATAATTTTGTACACCTCAATCAGGTCCCCCCTCAACCTTCTCTGCTCTAAGGAAAACAACCCCAGCCTGTCCAGTCTCTCTTTATAGCTGAAGCGCTCCAGCCCAGGTAACATCCTGGTGAATCTCCTCTGCACCCTCTCCAATGCAATCACATCCTTCCTATAGTGTGGCGACCAGAACTGCACACAGTATTCCAGCTGTGGCCTAACTAGCGTTTTGTACAGCTCCATCATAACCTCCCTGCTCTTATTTTCTATGCCTCGGCTAATGAAGGCAAGTATCCCATATGCCTTCTTAACCATCTTATCTACCTGTCCTGCTGCCTTCAGGGATCTATGTACATGCACACCAAGGTCCCTCTGATCCTCTGTCCTTCTGAGGGTCCTACCATTCATTGTGTATTCCTTTGCCTTGTTAGTCTTCCCAAAATGTATCACCTCACACTTTTCAGGGTTAAATTCCATTTGCCACTGTTCTGCCCATCTGACCAACCCGTCTATATCGTCCTGTAGCCTGTGGCTTCCCTCCTCGCTATTTACCACTCCACCAATTTTCGTGTCATCTGCGAACTTACCGATCATACCTCCTACATTCATATCTAAAGCATTAATGTACACTACAAACAGCAAAGGACCCAGCACCGATCCCTGCGGTACACCACTGGACACAGGCTTCCAGTCACAAAAACAACCCTCGACCATCACACTCTGCCTCCTGCCACTAAGCTAATTTTGGATCCAATGTGCCAAATTGCCCTGGATCCCATGGCTCTTACCTTCTTGACCAGTCTCCCATGCGGGACTTTGTCAAAAGCCTTACTGAAATCCATGTAGACTACATCAACTGCACTACCCTCATCAACACACCTAGTCACCCCCTCGAAAAATTCAATCAAATTGGTTAGACATGATCTCCCCCTGACAAAGCCATGCTGACTATCCTTGATTAATCCTTGCCTCTCCAAGTGAAGACTAATTCTGTCCCTCAGAATTTTTTCCAATAATTTCCCTACCACTGATGTTAGGCTCACTGGCCTGTAATTCCCTAGTTTATCCCTACTACCCTTCTTGAATAATGATACTACGTTAGCTGTCCTCCAGTCCTCTGGCAACTCCCCTGTGGCCAGAGAGGTTCTGAAAATTTGTGTCAGAGCCCCTGCAATCTCCTCCCTGCCTCACACAGCAGCCTGCAAGCGATGCATCGGCGAGACCATGCAGACACTGCGACAACGTATGAATGGACACCGCGCAACAATCGCCAGGCAGGATTGTTACCTCCCAGTTGGGGAACACTTCAGCAGTCAAGGACATTCAGCCTCGAATCTTCGGGTAAGCATTCTCCAAGGCGGCCTTCGAGACACACGACAACGCAAAATCATCGAGCAGAAACTGATAGCCAAGTTCCGCACTCATGAGGACGGCCTCAACCGGGATCTTGGGTTCATGTCACGCTACATGTAACCCCACCTGATGTAGAGTCATCCAGACTCGAGTCATCGTTGGCTTGTTCACAGATGTGATTTCCAGTAAAAAAAGTAAAAAGTTTAAAGTTTATGGTTTTCCATACAGACTGCAGCATTTGACACATTAGACCCCCTGTGACCTCACCTCATTGTCTTAGTTGTATTTTGCTATGTCTTTGATACAATGTCTTCCTTACTGACCTGATTGTCTCTCTGCTGAGGTGTGATAAAAGGCAGTCAGAAAGATTAACTGTAGTCGTCTGACATTGTACAGACATTGTTCTCTGTCTATATATGCTTTGCCGATTCGTATTCCTTCACTTCACCTGATGAAGGAGCAGCAGCTCCGAAAGCTTGTGATTTCAAATAAAACTGTTGGACTATAACCTGGTGTCTATACTCCCATGTGTTCATCAACACCTTCAATTCATCAGCCTTACTCGCAAGACTCCTTGCATTAAAATAAATGCCATCCAGCCTTGCCATACTCCCTTGCCATTACATATTTGCTCTGCCTTCCAGGCTGACTTGTTTTTTCCTCTATATTTAGCTGTGCATCACCCCCGACTATAGCCCCAGTCCGTATCCCATCCCCCTGCCAAGTTAGTTTAAACCACCCCCAATGGTACTAGCAAACCTCCCTGCAAGGATGTTGGTCCCGTTCCGGTTCAGGTGGAACCCGTCTGACTTGTACAGGTCCCATCTTCCCCAGAAGCAGACCCAGTGATCCAGGAAACTAAAGCTCTCCCTGATGCACCAACTCTTTAGCCACGCATTCATCTGCTCTATCCTCCTATTCCTATACTCACTAGCACGTGGCACCGGGAGTAATCCAGCGATTACAACCTTTGAGGTCCTGCTTTTTAATCTGCTACCTAGCTCCCTAAATTCTTGTTGCAGGACCTCATCCCTCTTTCTACCTATGTCGTTGGTACCAATGTGAACCACGACCTCTGACTGTTCGCCCTCCCCCTTCAGAATGCCCTGCAGCCGTTCAGTGACATCCTTGACCCTGGCACCAGGGAGGCAACATACCATCCTGGAGTCATGTCTGCGGCCACAGAAACGTCTATCTGTTCCCCTTACGATAGAATCCCCTATCACTATTGCTCTCCCACTCTTTTTCCTCCCCTCCTGTGCAGCTGAGCTACTCGTAGTGCCACGGACTTTCTCTTGCTGCATTCCCCTGAGAAACCATCTCCTCCCACAGTATCCAGAATGGAAAATCTGTTGGAGAGGGAGATGGACCCAGGGGACTCCTGCACTACCTTCCTAGTTCTTTTACTCTGTCTGGCAGTCACCTATTTCCTGTCTGCCTGTGCACTCTTTACCTGTGGTGTGACCACCTCATTAAACGTGCTATCCACGAAGATCTCAGCTTCGCGGATGCTCCACAGTGACTCCAGCCGCAACTCCAGCTCCGAAACGCGGATTTCAAGTAGCTGCAGCTGGAGACACTTCCTGCACATGTGTTCGCCCTGGACACCGAAAGTGTCCCTGACTTCTCACATAGCACAGGAGGAGCACTCCACGCTGCCGAGCTGCCCTGCCATGTCCTACCCTTAACTTACTCCCTTTACTTCCTCTAAATTAAAGAATATTAAATACACTAGGGACCTTACTTCCCTTTAAACACTACTTACTCTAAACTAGAGACCTTACTTTTACTTCAACGACTGGACTGTAGAAATACTCACCAGGTCCTACTTACCAATCAGTTCCTACCCTGGTTGTGACGTCACTTTAGCGGTTTCGCAGTTGTTGTTGTTTGACTGCTCCCGTTCTCGGACGCTTTCCCAACTCGCAGCACTCCGGTGTCGGGCCTCCTCTGCAGCACTCTTTTATGGCCGCTTCACCTACTCTCAGGACCCGCTGCTTCTCCCACGCAGGTCCGCCTCCTCTGGTGTCGGACCTCCTCTGCAGCACTCTTTTATGGCCGCTCCGCCTTCTCTCAGGTCCCGCTGCCACTCCCACACAGGTCCGCCTCCTCCTTGCTAAAATTAATTACAGACGATACAATGAGGGATCAGAAATCAGATTTCTTTACCCTCAAGGTGTGGTGTGTAAGATATAGCCTAGAACACCTATACATGCTTCAGGAAAATAAGACAGCTGAGAGACAAATCCAACAAGTAGGAAAACACTCATACCAAAGCAAAATACTGCAGATGCTGGAAATCTGAAATATAAACAGAAAATGTTGGCAATACACAGCTGGTCAGGCAGCAATTGTGGAGGGAGAAACAGAGTTAATGGCCAGAATTTTCCTTACCTTGGCGGGAAGGTGCGGGCGACCACCATGTCGGGTCTTGACCCCATTTCTACCTCCATCCTGCTCCACAGAATGATTTCGCGATAATGGGGCGTGTTAAGCCTGCCCTGCGTATTGCCCGACCCAATTAAATGGAGCGGGTCTGGTGACGTCATCGATGACGCGTTTTCAGCCAGTATATTGAAAGGGACCATGGCCACATTGCATTTTAAGGTTCATCTAGGAGTGTGCAGTCAGTGCAATTGGTTTCCACTGCTGCACACAGGGGCACAAATGACTGCACAGAGGCAGAGGGCTGCACCCAGGTTCTCCGATGACTCCCTCCATATGCTTGTGGAGGGAGTCAGAGCATGCAAGAGGACCTGGATATAGTGCCGCAAACACTTCAACGATCTTGTGAAATCAGGAAAGGTGAGTACAAGGCCTCACTCACCTTCATTCTGCTGTGCCTCTCATCACATCTCCATCACTCTGCCTTCCCTACCCTACTACTGCACATCCTTACTCACCAACATACCTTGCACCTCCACCCATCCCTCTCTCTCTATCTGCATTATCACATCCCCATTTTACGAGCCACCCCTCACACTCACCCTCATCCTAGTGTAATCATACCAACTAACAACACACAAGGAGGCCACTTGGAATTGCCACCCCACTCCATCATAGTCACCCTCTACACATGTAACCCATCCATTCCTTACACTCATTCCATCACTCTCACTCAACCTTCTCTTCTTTCCCTTCTTGCAGGAAAAGAGAGCCCACAATAAGAGGGAGAGGGAGAGAACTGGTGGAGGACCTGCATCACTCGCAACCCTGACCACTGCTGAGGAGGCTACGTTGGAGCTGTTGGGAGTGTCCGAGCACCCGGACGTGGGAGATGGAGAGAGGGGAACATCTCAGCAACCTGGTGACAGAATCATTTTTCATACAGCTACATGGCATATATCAGTCACTCATATGGGGACTGATGTCAGCAGCCTCTGAATGATAATTATGTGCATAATGTTATCTGTGCCCAATGTACATAAGACATGTGTAACTTATTTCTTTACTCTCCCACAGGTCCATCAAGAGCCCCCCCCCCCACCCCCACTGTCCAGGAGGAAGCTGAAGACGACTCCTCAGAGGAGCCTCCAGCCTCTGAGGGTGCAGCATCACCTGACATAAGCCCGCCCAGCACCAGCACAGATACGCATACCTCGGTGGGTCCCTTGCGACATAGAGTAGTGTTGTCACCTGGTGTCTCACAAATCACAAGTGATCAAGAGGAGACGGTGGAGACAGGGACAGCAGTGGAGACTCCTCGTCGGAGGGCGCAGGACTCTCCTAGCTCTGCTCAGCTGCATGCAGACAATGAACCTATGGGGCCATCTAGAAAGAGGACGATCCTGGAGCTGCAGGAACAAGCGCAGGAGGCTCTGACAGGTTTTGCGAACATGATGATTGCTATCTATGGAGGATAGATGGCTATCTATGGAGGATAGATGGCTATCTATGGAGGAAAGATGGGTACCTCTGGAGAATAGATGGGTATCTATGGAGGATAGATGGCTACCTATAGAGAATAGATCCCAGAGGTATTAGACATCCTCTCTAGGAGGGATGTCAGTGTAGACGTGGGTCCTCAGGGCCCCAATGATGTGCAGCAAGGTGCTCTCCAGCTCCTTGCCAGCAAGGAAGTGCGGGTGACCCATGAGAGGGATGATGGTGAGAGGGGACATGGAAGTGGGGGCTCCTCTCACTTCTATCCCCTTGCCAACCCCTCAGATAGAGCCCCAGATGCCTCCCCGGACAGCGATGGCCAAGTCTGCCCCTGCACAGTCACAAGAGAAGCAGACTTTGGCGGGGCCCTCACAGGCTCCAAAATCCATAGGATGACTGCCAAAAGTGTCTAAGCAGGCGCAGCAGGGAAGTGAGGAGGCTGCCTCTACCTCTGCTGAAGCCACAGGAGTAGCACCACGTAGAAGCACGCGTAAGAGAAAGATGCCACACAAGTAGATTCACAAGGGTAGTCACTTGGGTGTTTTGTTCAATGGTATTGTGAAGTTTACGTTAATTTAATCTTTACCATAAATTTATTTATTTTCAAAACTTTCCGGTCTTGGACAAACTTGTGTGCACAATGGGAAATGGCTTAGTTGGTTGGAGTGAAGGGTCAGACATAAGGTTACCTTCAGCAATGGCGGTGACTGTGAAAGGAATGGATTGGTCATTGTAGAGATGCTTTATGGTCTGGCTGTGGGTTGTTGCCAACCTGGCGAGGCATGTGGCAGCCATGTGGGTGTACTGTGTAAAGTTACGTAAATCTGGCCATGGTGACAGGGCAGCAATGTGCTCGTGTGCTAGTGCCATCTGCACCGCAGGTTCCTCTTGCTCTTCCTCCTCCTCGTCTTCCACCTGATGCTCCTCCTGCTCCTCCTCCTCCTCTGAAGAGGCGGTGCACTCAGTGCCTTGCTCCTCATGCAGCGCTAATCCTCGCTGCTGTGCTATGTTGTGCAGGGCGCAGCAGACCACGACAATTCTGGATACTCTGGCTGCTGCGTACTGAAGGGCTCCTCCAGATCTGTCAAGGCATCTGATTCGCATTTTGAGCCTATTGTCTGCTCTATAAAACATCTGGTGGAGATGTGGCTTTCCTTATATCTCTCCTCGGCCTCAGTACTTGCCATCCTCAAGGTTGTCGTGAGCCATGTCTTCAGTGGCTAGCCCTTGTTTTCTAGCAGCCAGCCAGAAAGTCTGTTTGGAGGTGCGAACAGCTGAGGGAGGGTAGACTGGCGCAGGATGAAAGAGTCATGACAGCTACCTGGGAATTTGGCACATGCATGATGTTCTTCCTATGGTTGCACACCAGCTGCACATTGAGGGAGTGGAAGCCCTTGCGGTTGATAAACACTCCTGTGTTATGATGGGGTACCCTGATGGCCACATGTGTGCAGTCGATGACGCCTTGCACCCGTGGAAAGGCAGCCAGAGTGGCAAAGTCGAGCATCCGCTCAGTAACACTGGCTTCATCAGTGGCAAAGTTGATATAATTGGCTGACTTGTCAAACAGGGCATCGGTGACCTGTGTGATGCATCTCTGGGTGACCGACTGCGAGATGCTGCAAATGTCTGCTGCAGATCCCTGGAAGGAGCCTGAGGAGAAGAAGTTGAGGGCAATGGTGACTTTGACAGGCACTGGTAAGGCATGCCCACCCGCTCCTCTGGGCTGAAGGTCTTGGTCCAGCAATGTGCAAATGTCTGCGACGACCTGGCGCGATAGCCTCCTTTGGCACTGCTGCTCAGTCATGTTGAGGAAGCTCATCCTCTGCCTGTATACCCTGTGTTGGGGGTATCACCTCTGGCATGGTGCAGCCCTGCACTGATGCCCTCTGTCCTGTGCAGCATCAGGGCATCGAGGAGAAGGTTGGCGGTATTGTTGTTGGTGCTACTGGTGTGCCTGGTGCTGCTGGTGTTGGGGCTCATCGTGGTCATATTCTGATAACCAAGGTGAGACAGTGTAAACGGCACCCATGCTGATGGGATAGATGGCAGGTGAAGTGGAGATGACAGAAGCAATCTGTCAATGGTGAGAGAGGTTGTTCCAATGAGGTGACAGTGGATGGAGACTTTGCTTGAAAGACTTGCAGCCTGTGGAAAGCTCAATCTGTATTGCAAATGCAGTGAGAAACAGCTTCTGCAGGAGGAAAGTGATCAGCTGTCAGGTGGGAGCTTTTATAGTACATTTCATCCTGTCAACTAATCAGCTGGAGCAATGGCCACTCAACTCCCGCCTCAGATTTACAGACATGGTTCCCGAGCAGTGTGGTCTCCGTGGGAATCCAGTGAAATTCAAAAGGTCTGATTTAAAACATGGTTAAGGGTCTGACAACAAGGAATAATTGTTTAAATTGGGTTGCCCGCCACTGCCGGTCGGGTTGGCTCCATGAGACAGACACACCTGGGGGAAAAGCGCATGGGAGCGGGATGTCAGCAGGTTCCTGACCCGCTGTCAAAAATAACTTTCCCACCCGATCCACCATCGATCTCACCTGCTACCACCTGGAAAATTCCGGCCAGTGTTTCAGGTCGATAACCTTTCATCAGAACAGGAAAAAGTTAGAGATATAACAGGTTTTAAGCAAATACAGAGGCAGCGAAAGGGGGGATGGGAAGAAAGAACAAAAGGGAAGATCTGTGATAGGATGGAAGGCAGAGAGATTAAATGATTAAAGGTATGATAGTACAAAGCTTTTCATACCTTTTGTCGTTAATTTTGGTGAGTCCCTGTCCCTAATTCAATGTTAGATTCCTTGGGATGTCCGGCATGCTATCCTCTTCCTCTACTGTAAATACTGACACAAAGTAATTATTCAACATGTCCGGCATTTCCTTATTTTCCTTTACAATATCTCCATTGTCAGTTTTCAAGGGGCCCACATTGCTCCTGACAAATGTTCCCTCTAATTTTTTTTCCGTGTATCGTCCCTTTAAATTGTTGTGCGGCCCATTCAAATTTTACGCATGAATTGTTTTTACAATGCAAAAGCTGGTGAGCGGCCTGTGGGGGACCTCAGAGACACTGCGCATCCACGCAGCTTCGAGGGAACATTGCTCCTGACCACCCTCTTTTTCCCAATATAATTGTAAAATAGGTTGTGTTGATTTTGATATCCATTGCAAGTTTCTTTTCATACTTCCTTTTTGTAGCTCTTACTATCTGTTTTATCACCTTTTGTTGATCTTTGCATCTCTCCCAGTCACCAGGATCTGTGCTTTTTTTGCATTTTTGTATGTTTTTTTTAGTTCAATGTTGTCCCTTACCTCTTTTGTCGCCCATGGCTTTTTTTTGGCAAGTAGAGCTCCTAGCCCCATAGGGCTATAAATTGGTTTTGTATCACGTTTCATTCTGATCTTCTGTCAATTTATCTATGAACAGGTTTGCCCAGTTCACCGTGGAGAGTCTCTGTTTCATAGAAACATAGAAACATAGAATCTAGGAGCAGGAGTAGGCCATTCGGCCCGTCGAGCCTGCTCCGCCATTCAATACGATCATGGCTGATCATCCAAATCCAGTACCCTGTCCCTGCTTTAATCCCCACAGTACACATATCCCACCCTACCCCCATAACCCCACGTATTTAATTCCCCCTAACATATCCCATCCTATCCCCATAACCCCACATATTTAATCCCCCCTAACACTAAGGGTCAATTTATCATAGCCAAATCAACCTAACCCACACATTTTCATCTCATTGAAGTCAGCCTTACCTAAATCTAGAATTTCAGTAGCTGTTTCGGGTTTCTCCCTTTCAAACACAACATTGAACTCGATCATAATAACAGGAAACGCTGGAAAAACTCAGCAGGCCAGGCAGCATCCGTGGAGAGAGAAACAGAGTTAACGTTTCAGGTCGAAGACCTTTCGTCAGAACTGGATAAAAGCAGGAAATGAAATAGATTTAAAGCAAGTATAATGCTGGGAAAAAGGGGAGGGGATGAAAGAACAAAAGGAGAGATTAAGAGACATTGAGAGACATTAAGAGATAATCACGGCGAGAGGAGGTGTTAATGTAACAGGTTGAGGCTAAATGAAGTGTGAAATGCACTGGCAGAATGAAGGACAGCTGCCAGCTTCTGGGAGGAAAAAAAAGGGAGGGAGCCAAACAAAAGGGTGGATGAAAAAATAAAATATAAATGTGATAGGGGTCGAGGTTATGATCGAAAATTGTTGAACTCGATGTTGAGTCCAGAAGGCTGTAGGGTGCCTAAACGAAAGATGAGGTGCTGTTCCTCGAGCTTACGCTGAGCTTCCATGGAACAGTGTAATAGGCCGAGGACGGTGAGGTCAGAGTGGGAGTGGAGCGGAGAATTAAAGTGACAGGCCACCGGGAGCTCGGGGTCCCCCTTACGGACTGAATGGAGGTGTTCCGCAAAGCGTTCACCCAATCTGCGTTTGGTCTCCCCAATGTAGAGGAGACCACATCGTGAGCAGCGAATCCAGTATACTAAATTGCAGGAAGTACAAGTAAATCGCTGTTTCACCTGGAAGGGGTGTTTGGGGCCCTGGACAGTGGGAAGAGGGGAGGTATAAGGGCATGTGTTGCATCTCCTGCGCTTGCACGGGAAGGTGCCGGGCAAAGGGGAAAGGGTGCTGGGGGTGGTAGAGGAGTGGACTAGGGTGTCGCGGAGGGAGCGGTGCAGAATGCTGAAAGGGGAGGTGAGGGGAAGATGCGTTTGGTGGTGGGATCACGCTGGAGGTGGCGGAAATGGCGGAGGATGATCCGTTGAATGTGGAGACTGGTGGGGTGAAAGGTGAGGACAAGGGGAACTCTATTGTGGTTCCAGGAGGGAGGGGCAGGGGTGAGGGCAGAAGTGCGGGAGATAGAACGGACACGGTCGAGGGCCGTGTCAACCACAGTAGAGGGGAATCCTCGGTTGAGAAAAAAGGAAGACATGTCGGAAGCACTGGTATGGAAGGTGGCATCGTCAGAGCAGATGCGGCGGAGACGGAGAAACTGGGAGAATGGAATAGAGTCCTTACAGGAGGCGGGGTGGTAGGAAGTGTAGTCCAGGTAGCTGTGGGAGTCAGTGGGCTTGTAGTGAATGTTGGTCAATAACCTATCCCCAGAGATGGAGATCATATTGGCCCGTAATTTCCTATAGGATGCTCCCTGCGTGCGGATGCCTCCTATCGGAAAAAAATCTACGAACTTACCTGAGGGCTCTTGAGGTCCGGACACTTTTGCTCCTGGGCCTCTCCAAAGTCGAAATACGCAGGGCCCACATATCCCAGAGGCACATGCAGTTCGCAAGCGTCCCTGGGATCACATGGGCCAGGCCAGCCAATAGGAGAAGGGAATCTCCCTTCATACTTTTAACAGACAGATCTGTCTAATATCTGAATGGGGATCACCCCAAAAACAGAGTAAAACATTAAATAATTTTTTTTTAAAAATCACGTTTTTAAAATGAGTTAAAATTACAATAAATTAAATATTTTAAACAAAAATTCAATTTTTTGAAAAATAAACTTACCTTTTATAAAAGTATTTTTAAATTATAAATGAGTGGAATTTAAAAAAAAACTTTTTTCAACTCTTATGCTGGTAAAAGCAGGCCTTATGCCTGCTTTTACCAGGCGTAAGATTTCTAAGGGTTTTCAGCGGGCGGAGATTCTGCAGAAAGCGGAACTCTCCCCCCGCAGAGGCCCTTCTCCAGGGCAGGCGTTCGATCTGTCAAGAGCATTCTTGACAGATTGGAAATGCTGGTTTTCAACGCATTGTGAGGTAGATGCCAGTGAAGTGGGGAAAGAGTTAAAATGACATCGCTGGCAGCTCACGGAATGGTGTAAGACAGTTACTGGCAGTTGATGACATGAAACTCCACATCCGTGAGGTGTAAAAAATAAACCTTTGGACAGACACCAGTCTGCTTTTGTGACTGTGTTGTCTGGGTCACAGGGTTAACCTGTTATTTTTGCTCAGCAGTTTAACAGTTTAGGTTAATTAGCTATGCAGCTTGCGCATGTACAGCTTAAGATATGTAATCCAACCCGTGAAGGTGCACGCGGGCCAAGATCAAATCAGGTTGCGAGAGCAGATCGTGCACGAGGCTACCATGACTATTTGAATGTATAAATATGTAACGCTTACTGTATCAATTTGGAGAAGTCTCCTGGTGCGCCAGTAGAGATTGTCTCCCCATCGGTGTAATAAAGACCACTTGAATAACGATCTAAAACCTTGTGTCGAGTGTTGGTTTAAAATACTCCACAACACCAGGTTTGTAGCTGTACTGGACAATCTCGCTGTCCACAAACTCCCACATACTGCAGTCCAGACACACAACCTGCTCTGCCATACCTTACTCTACATTTATTTATAGACAATTACTTTTTAGTCTGTTTTAATTTTTTTACACACAACTTGCACTAAGCGCTAAAACACTGAACATAATTTTAAATACTTTCTGCCGCAAGTTTACACGAACTACTGCAAGTATTAAAGGCAAAAAGGAGCACCTCCTTCCCCCTCTGCACCAACTTCTCACTCTCATCAAATTCTTAACTTCCCACTCTGTTCACGTTGCGATCTGTGGTTGCGCTCCGTGCTTCAGCTCTTGCTTTCACGTATAGTAACAGGATGAATCCCACACTGCTACAGAGCATCATAGACACTATCGATCTAGTCGTAACAGAATGCAAGTTTAAAGATTTTGAAATTTAACTTAATACATAAAGGACATTCTCTTTTCATTTTTTGTACAAAGGTTCGTCGGATATCAATTGTCCTTACATGGACCTGTCATCAGAATTCAGGTAAGTTAGGTATTTGCTTACATTTTAAATGTACATGGTTTATTGCTGTAAAGTATAATCTATAACGGATTGTATTTTGAATTAAAATAGCTTTGGTAGTTGCCTCACTTACAATACAAATGACTAATATTTCAGTGCATATTCCGCCCTCATCAAAAACCTACACCATCAAAAGCAGGTTGCTGATTGTTGATTGATTTGCTGTTTGTGGGGCTGTGAAGGAAATAGCCATATTCCAAGAAATACATCATCCTATAAACAGATTTGATAATATTAAAACATGACAAACTGGGGTTAAAAATCTAAAAGCCTCAACGCCACAAGCCGTAAAACAGAAATACAGGCTTTTGAGATAAAGATCAGTTGTTAACAAAGTTGTAAACATCACAAGCTTTGAAATGGGAAATGTTTGTAAATACAAAGACATGGCCCTATTGAAACAGCAGGCTGGAGGTTACTCTATGTCTGAACATTGGAACCAACACAATGGAATGACCTAAGTAAAGTGTCAAAATCTAACACGTCGAACAGGTGCACAGAACATTAAAAAAACCAAGTGCCTTTGAAAAAATGACATCAAGTAAAAGAAATACCTGCCGTAAAATAGTTTTATGTTAAACTTAGAACAAGGAGACATGGTTCTTATTATAACCAATTGAAGTAAATAAGAAATGCATGGAACACCCTGGATGAAGTGTTTACAAGTTGTAAAAGGTACAAATAGGAAGGCTTTGAAAATATAATATCAATAGATGACACCGAGCAATTACATTGTTTATGTGTTAAACTTGGAACGCAAGGAGACAGGAGTCTGTGTTACAAACAGCAGAGGTGATTTAGAAATTCAATAGAAAGACTTCCTAAGAATGGCATCAAATAGATAAATCGACAATAACCATAAAAATGACAAGTTTTTGAACACCTAAAGGTAGAGACACAAGTCTGGTTGCAACAGTTGAAATGACAGTAAGAATAGAAAACAATTCAATAGAGTATCACTAGAGACAATTAGCTTACATCAGCAGAATACTTCAAAGAAAATACCACTGAAAAAAGAGTATAAAAATAAGAGCTTTTCAGATGAAAAGCCAGAAGTTGCTGGAAGGGCAAGCTTTTCTCAACTCCACAGGCATGCTCTGTAAGTTTACAACTCTGAGTCTCGGGTAATCAAGGTATTTGATTTTGGTGGCTATTCTGGATTAAGAAATAAGTAGAAGTGTGGAAATGTAACGAAGTTAAGATTTGAGAATAAGGATCTCTGATAAGAAATGTAAGCTATTTGTATTTTGAACGGTTAAAGTTGCGATTGCCATAACAGCTGTTAACTAAATGTCGGTTCTTTAATAAATCTATATATTTTTAGAATTATCTCACAGAGTATTTCTGTATAAACTTGCAAACTCAATTTCTGTACACTCAGAGGAGTTGCAGAATTCTGGGGGGTATTCCGGACCCTCATAATATCTGGAAGGTTACAGTCTAGTTAAACTTGTTAAAAGTGCTATCCGGAAGACGATAACATCTTCACGTCGTTCCTTTCCTTTAGGGAGAGGTAGTCTGACCTTTAGACCCAATTAAGTGTCTCTAGGATTTGGCTATCTTTAACTTTAGTTGAAGGTGAACGTCTGGGGAATACGCCTGATCTGGGGTAGCCCAAAAAGGGCTAGGACTTTCAATGGTACAACACCTTCCCTGTTGGAATTAGTAGTAACCCATTCCTAGGTCCAGGTGTCATTATGGGGCACTTAACCTCTTTATCCTGTGTCTTTGGGGCTGATGGTAGGGGCTTCTTATTGTGCGCTACTAGTTTGGTAGCATTGACTGTGTTTGGAGGATCTGGGACCACACACGAATTGAAACTCTGAGTCCAGCCTATTCCAGACCCGAAATCTTGTCATTGCCCTTTAAAAGCGATGGACACCCCCTTCTGGCATTTACGTTCCGATCCTCCTGAAGGGATAATTACAAGTCCTAGCCCTTTCAGACTACCCCAGATCAGGCGTATTCCCCAGACGTTTACCTTCAACTAAAGTTAGCGGTAGCCGGATCCCATAAGACGCTTAATTGGGTCTCAAGGTCAGACTACCTCTCCCTAAAGGAAAGAAACGGTCTAAAGATGTTACCGTCCTCCAGATAGTACTTTTAATAAGTTTAACTAGACTGTAACCTTCCGGATATTATAAGGGTCCGGAATACCCCCCAAAATTCTGCAACTCCTTTGAGTGTACAGAATTTGAGTTTGCAAGATGATACAGAAATACTCTTTGAGACTATTCTAAAAATATATAGATTTATTAACGAACCAAAATTTAGATAACATTTATTATGGCAATCGTAACTTTAATCGTTCAAAATACAAATAGCTTACATTATCTTATTCTCAGATCTTCATTCTCAAATCTTAACTTCGTTACATTTCCACACTTCCACTTATTTCTTAATCCAGAATATCCACCAAAATCAAATACCTTGATTACCCGAGACTCAAAAGTTGTAAACTTACAGAGAATGTCTGTAAAGTTGAGAAACGCTTGTCTTCCCAGCGACTTCTGCCTTTCCGTTTGAAAAGGTCTATTTTTATATCTTTTTTGGGTGGTTTATCCTTTGAAGTTTTCCTGATGATGTAAGCTTAATTGTATCAAGTCATTCTTTGTTGACTTTGTTCTATTCTTTACTGTCATTTCAGTTGTCAGCTTTTAGACTTGTGTCCTGTTTAGGTGTTTCCAAAACCATCATAAACACAATGACAGCAATGGTTTCTGTTTGATGCAATTCTTAGGAAGTCTTTCTATTGAATTTCTAATACTACTTTAACTGGTCTTTATCAGACGTTGTGACTCCATATTTCAAGCTTAACATTAAAACTATTTGTTCAGCAGGCATTTCCTTTACTTGATGTCATTTCTTCAAAGGCTTCTGTAGGCATTATATTTATAATATGCAAATTGAAAACACTTTAACTCAGTGTTTACTTGTTTTCTAGCTATCTCAATTGGTTGCATATTTAATCGTGTTTCCTGTTTCTAAGTTTAACATAAAACTATTTTACGACAGGTATTTCATTCCATTGTTTTGATTCCAATGTCCAGACTCTCTGGAAGCAAATCTTTGCTTTATCAATAGGGCTTGTTTCTTGGTCAATATCCCATTCCCATTTCAAAGCCTGTGGTGTTTTACAACTTGTGAATAACTGATATTTATCTCAGAAGCCTGTATTGTACCTACAGCCTGTGTCGCCGAGGCTTTCAGACTTTTAAACCCAATATGTCATTTATTAATAATTTCAGAAATCTGTTCTTAGTATCGTATATTTTTCTGAATCCTGGCTATTCCTTCACACCCCCACACACGCATAAGCCCCGTGTTCCTCCTTCCACCACTTGTCCCAACATAATTTTACACCCCCTTTGTCCCCACAATCGATCTGTACGAGTCGTTCCCCAATTTTTCCCAATCCGTGGATTCATTACCCTTTGCCTTGTCTGTTTTTCGTAGCCACCACCAACTTCCCACGGAGATACTTTCCCAGCATTCTCGGCACACTTGTCTTCCCTCGTTCACCAGTACCTTTTTAGTGGTGATATTTAATTTGGGGCAGGGCACTGATGCTTCACCGAATTTGTAACCAGTGTAATTGGAATATTTAATGGAATTTGACCCCAACCAACCCGGCCATACTCCCTCATGGAAGTAAGTAGCTACCCGTCAGTGCCCCAGGCTCTACCTCCCTGTGTTATGGTGGGCCCGGCTCCTCCCATACCCGTAAGTAAATGACATCTCGATGTCGCCTCGCTCCATCTGTCCTGATCTGATCAGGATTACCAACAGGCCCAGCCACAGAGTGCATTCCATCCTGCGTCCTCCGTTCGACTCGCCTCTGCAAATAAAAGAAAAGAAAAATAGCAACGCTCTGTGAGAGGTCTTATCTCCACAGGTCAAACTTAGTTTATATACATATTATACATGCTGTGATTGCTGCAATCACCGCGTCCCTTTTTCCTTACTGTCCGGTTGGAACCTCTTGGGGCTCGGGGTTGGTGTGCGAGGAGGCGTCCAAGGCACCCTAGGTCGGGGTGTTCGACTACTCCTTCTCACCACTCCGCTCTCTGGGTTTTCATCATCATCCCACAACATGGGAGAAAAACTTACATTGGTCAAACTCATGATCGGTCCCTGGGCTCTGTTTCGTTTTATTCCCCTTTTCCTGGGGTCATAGCGTTTACATTGATTGATGTGGAACCACTTTGTCCGTTTTGGCAGCTGCACTGCGTACACCATAGGGCTTGCCTTGTCCACTATACTATACGGCCCCATGTACAATGGCTCGAAAGCCCCTACCCGGGCATAATTTCTCACCATGACCTGGTCCCCTACCTTCCACTCCTGTACTTTCTGTGGCTCTAACAGCATTCTATTCTTCTGGTGCTGGCTTCCCATGTTATTTGCGGCTTCCCATTGACTTTCCTCAAGGTCTCATACAGGTCTTTTACGAACCTGTCCCGGTTGACCTCCCTCGTTTGAGCTTCGGTCAGGACCAGTACCAACACATGAGTCGGAGTCCTCATCAGCTCATACAGAGAGTGTCCTGTGCTTTTGGAGAGGCTGGCCCTGATATTCATGAGGACTAGAGGCAGGACCTCGTCCCATTTCTTTGGGTAGCCCCCTATCTCCTTCCTAAGCCTTTCCTTTAAGGTCCGGTTCATCCTTTCCACTATTCCCGATGATTGGGGGTTGTGGGCCACATGCCATTTTCCCTGTATCCCTAAAAGTTTCAGGGTGGTCTGCATGACTTGTCCTGTGAAATGGCTCCCCTGATCTGATTCCACTACCTGGGGCAATCCCTATCGGGAGAACACATCTCTTACGACAAGGGAAGGCCTCAACCCACTTAGAGAAAACTGTCCACCAACACCAGACAATAATTGTTGCTTGCTTTTGTGGTGGGCAGGGGCCCAATGAAGTCTATTTGTATAGAACGCCATGGTCCCTCTACCCTCCTAACGTGTCCCAATGGTACCTTTCTACGGTGGGGATCTGGATTATTCGCAACGCACACTAGGCACTCACTGCAATATTCCTTCACCTCTTCCCTGAGATGAGGCCACCAGGCAACCTCCTCCACTTTCTTCCAGGTAGTTTCCAGCCCTGGATGTCCAGCTCCCGGACCCCTGTGAGCTAGCTGCATAAATTCCTCCCGGTACTGTGTGGGCACGATCCACCTTTCCCCTTTAAACAGCATCCCCTCCTTGACCACTATATCTGCTGCTACAAAAGGACCCTCAATTGGTGAACATCCCATACCGTTTCTACCGTGCACACGTGTTTCATCCCTGGATAAATCATGTTCAAGGCCAGCTTAGGTTCCGCCAATCTTTCCACCCTCAGGTTCATCTGGGAGAGTAGCAATGTACTGGAAGCTCCGGTGTCCACTAGATACTTTCCCTGAACGGCCTCTACCCTGATCTCTACACAAGGTCTGCCCCACTCATCGTAGATGAGCGGGCACAGGTACTCGGGCTGGGCTTTTCACTGCATATGGCAGCATCCAGCTTTCCCTGGTCTTTGCCCATAACCTGCCGTAACGCGGTCACTAGAAGTTCCACCGGGTCTTCTACCCTTTCCTTCTCTGCCTCTACTACTCACGGTTTTGACCCTGAGGGACCCCCGTATCCTGGTTTTTCCCTTTTTGGGAACTTGAACTCCCTGTTTCAGTGTCCCATTCTACCACAGTTAAAGCATGCCTGGGATCTGTGCACCTTACCCCTCTCCTGCTTCCATTCTTTTCTACCATCCACGCTTCCCTTCATCTCATGTACTTTTCCCTTTTGTTTATTCTCCTCCCCTCGGTCGGATTTAAAAGCCAGAGTCAGTTTCCTTAACACGCCTGGCTCTGTATTAGTAACATCCTCGGAGTCGAACCATGATTCCGCCCTAGCCCTGATCCGTGGCAGGCTGTTAGCCACTAGGGTCCTCAACCAATGATTCCTGGGAGCCCCTAACAACTGTGCTCAGGCTAGATTTCCCCCCGTCGCTTTCAGATACACGGGCCACAACCTGTCTGCGAAGGCATCCGGTGCCTCGCCAGCCAGCTGTCTGGTCTGCTCGACCTGCAAGAACGGGCTGCCCTGGCTATGTCCCAGCGCCATTAAAATTTCGTCCTTTACCCCGTCCAAGGTACCCCCTCCTAACTTAGTGGCTGCTGACAAACCCTGGTACAGCTTCCCATCTAGAGAGAACAGTATTAGCTTTTTCCGTTCATCGTCGTCACAATTATTGATCCCTCCTATCTGCTCTACATTGGCAAAATGAACAGAGGCATGCCCTCCGTGCTTCAGTTTCGGCACACTGGCCAGCATTTCCTGCAACTGAAGGGACGTATAGGGAAGCACATAATCACTCCCAATGGCCCCTGACCGCCACCTTGTGGGGGTGGACCGAACTTTTGCTGTCGCAGGGGACACATCGGTCCTGGTGGTCCCTGTGCTTCAGGAGCCGGTCGAACCTCTTTATACTGGATCCCATCATCGGGCTCCTTTTCCTCCTCATTCCAGTCTACCCCAACTTCCCCTGGTGCCATAAGACAAACCATACCCCTGGCCCTGGATAATGCTAGGGTCAACTTACGGATTTTTTCATTACAGGGCCCGTGATTAGCCTCTTCGTGTACCCGGTTTTTGGCTACCCTGTATGCCACCTTTATATCTTTAAACTGCTCCTCAGCCTTGTCAGCTCTCTCTGAGTTCCTATTACCTTCCTCACGCTGAGCCTGACACTGCCTTCTACTTTCGGTGACCTGACATTGCAGGTACTCTAACGTGTTTCTAGCTGTTTCTTCCTGCGCTTTTCTCTTCTGCCTTTCAAAGCTCAAATCTTCTGTCAGCCGGTTCACTACGGCCGCTCTCTCTCCTGCCCTACTTTCTGATTCCTGTTTCTCTATTCCCAAACGCTCAACTTTCTCCGTGAGCATCTGAATTTGTTTCTGCATACATATTAGCCAAATCGCCTTTTCCTTCGATTTCTTATGTATACTACTGCACGTCCACGCTACCGCTTTCTCATACGGACTGTCAGAGTGTAACATTTCCCGCACCCAGTGCTCGGAAATGTTTACTTTCCCAAACACATACGAGGATATCCTATCCTCCATCGCGGGTTTCTTGCACTTAGATCTGGTCCTGTGTAACGAGACAGAATTAATTAAAAATGTCCTAGTAAAGGATCCCCTTGGAATGAGTGACCATAACATGGTTGAATTCCATATTCAATTAGAGGGTGAGAAGGTTGGATCTCAAACAAGCGTGCTAAGCTTGAATAAAGGTGACTATGAAGGTATGCGAGCGGAATTGAGTAGAGTGGATTGGGAAAATAGATTAAAGGGTAAGACGACACATGATCAGTGGTGTACATTCAAGGAGTTATTTTACAACTTCCAAAAAAAATATATTCCACTGAAAAGAAAAGGGTGTAAAAGAAAGGACAGTCATCCGTGGCTAAGTAAAGAAATTAAGGATAGTATTCGACTAAAAACAAGGGCATATAAGGTAGTGAAATCTAGTGGGAGGACAGGGGATTGGGAAAACTTTAAAAGGCAGCAAAAAATAACAAAAAGATTGATTAAGAAAGGGAAGATAGATTATGAAAGTAAATTAGCAAAAAATATAAAAACAGATAGTAAGAGTTTTTATAGTTATATAAAAAGAAAAAGGGTGGCTAAAGTAAATGTTGGTCCCTTAGAGGATGAGACCGGGAAATTAATGGTGGGAAATATGGAGATGGCAAAAACACTGAATGAATATTTTGTATCAGTCTTTACAGTAGAGGACACTAAGAATATCCCAACACTGGACAAACAGGGGGCTATAGGGGGAGAGGAGCTAAACACGATCAAAATCACTAAGGAAGTGGTACTCGGTAAAATAATGGGACTCAAGGCGGATAAATCACCTGGACCTGATGGCTTACATCCTAGAGTCTTGAAGGAAGTGGCGGTAGGGATTGTAGATGCATTGGTAATAATTTTTCAAAACTCCCTGGATTCCGCTAAGGTCCCGGCAGACTGGAAAACTGCTAATGTAACACCCTTATTTAAAAAGGGCAGTAGACAGAAGGCTGGTAACTATAGACCGGTTAGCCTAACATCTGTGGTAGGTAAAATTTTGGAGTCCATTATTAAGGAAACAGTAACAGGACATTTGGATAATCATAATTTAATAGGACAAAGTCAGCATGGTTTTACGAAGGGGAAGTCATGTTTGACAAATTTGCTGGAGTTCTTTGAGGAAGTAACATATAGAGTGGATAAAGGGGAACCAGTGGACGTAGTGTATTTAGACTTCCAAAAGGCATTTGACAAGGTGCCACACAAAAGATTATTGCTTAAGGTAAAAAATCACGGGATTGGGGATAATATTCTGGCATGGATAGAGGATTGGCTATCTAACAGAAAGCAAAGAGTTGAGATAAATGGTTCATTCTCAGACTGGCAATCAGTAACTAGTGGTGTTCCACAGGGGTCAGTGCTGGGTCCCCAACTCTTTACAATCTATATTAACGATTTGGAGGAAGGGACCAAGTGTAACATATCAAAATTTGCAGATGATACAAAGATGGGAGGGAAAGTAGTGAGTGAGGAGGACATAAAAAACCTGCAAGGGGACATAGACAGGCTAAGTAAGTGGGCAGAGATTTGGCAGATGGAATACAACACTGGAAAGTGTGAGGTGATGCACTTTGGCAGGAAAAATCCTAGAGCAATTTATTATCTTAATGGCAAGAAACTGGAGAGGACTGAAGTGCAAAGGGATCTGGGGGTCCTGGTGCACGAAACTCAAAAGGTTAGTATGCAGGTGCAGCAAGTGATTAAGAAGGCAAATGGAATGTTGGCTTTCATTGCTAGGGGGATAGAATATAAAAATAGGGAGGTATTGCTTCAGTTGTACAAGGTATTGGTGAGACCGCACCTGGAATACTGCATACAGTTTTGGTGTCCTTACTTAAGGAAAGACATCCTTGCTCTCGAGGCAGTGCAAAAAAGGTTCACTCGGTTAATCCCGGGGATGAGGGGGTGGTCATATGAGGAGAGGTTGGGTAGATTGGGACTCTACTCATTGGAGTTCAGAAGAATGAGAGGCGATCTTATTGAAACATATAAGATTGTGAAGGGGTTGGATCGGGTGGATGCGGGGAGGATGTTCCCGATGACGGGTGAGACTAGAACTAGGGGACATAGTCTTAGAATAAGGGGCTGCTCTTTCAAAACTGAGATGAGGAGGAACTACTTCACTCAGAGGGTGGTAGGTCCATGGAATATGCTGCCACAAAAAGCTGTAGAAGCTACATCATTAAATAAATTTAAAACAGAAATAGACAGTTTCCTAGAAGTAAAGGGCATTAAGGGTTACGGGGAGCGGGCAGGAATTTGGACATGAGTCTAGGTTCGGATCGGTCATGGCCCTGTGGGTAGTGGAGCGGGCCCAGGGACCGTGTAGCCTGATTCTGCTCCTATTTCGTGTGTGCAATTCTGTTAGATGCAGGAGATGGTTCTGTGATAGATAGTAGATTGGCGGTTAGGATCAGATCAGCCATGATCTTATTGAATGGCGGAGCAGGCTCGAGGGGCCGATTGGCCTACTCCTGCTCCTATTTCTTATGTTCTTATGTTCTTATGTTCTTAACCCTGTCCATAATTTTGTTCTAAACCTTGACGTCCTGCCACCGGTCGCCAGTTTCTGTAAGGGGTTTTCTCCGATACTGGTCCCCCGTTACACACAGTTCTTGGACGTCAGGATTTATAAGAACAAAATACACACGGCACAGGGTTTTGGCTCAACCTTTGATTCATTCATTTATTGAACACACACAAACAATTACTTCCCCAGTATAAATCCCTACGATTTATATCAGGCTAACAACCCCAAAATACAAACCCCTACGCAAGGGTCATTTGCATCGACACAATATGATACAGTTAAACCCGTCCGCAATTTGACTGTTACATATAAAGTTACCCAGACTCAATCACAAAACCCTTATTGTGATCTGACTGAAACTCACAAACTTACTCAGACTCGATCATAAAAGCCCCCAATGATTTGGCTGAAACATACAATCACCACTCCCGATTGGCTGTCTCTTGGAGTTGATTGTAGGCCCGAATCTTTCTGTTTGCTGTTCTGCCGTCGGCTTCCCACACCACTGTCTTCGAAGTGATCTTACTTTAAACCAAAACCAACTTGCTGTATTTCCTGGCCCCTTCCTGAGCATATGATGGCCATATCAAAATGTGTGAATTGTTCCTGGTATTGTCCATTGATTTGAGATATCTTTTTGACAATGCAACCCTCCCAAAGTGACTGCATGTGCGAAGTTGTTGGTTTCTGTTAGCATTCGTATTCAAAAGGTTCGAGGCCCGGCCCATTGTCTAGGCCTGCACTGAAACTCATTATTCGGGGGCCATGGTCTAAGGTGGACAATGTAACCCCTTAAGGTACATGAATATGCAGATGTTCTTGTTCAGACTTTAAATTCGTATATTAGATTGTCTGTGATCCAGTCCCTTTGATTTAACCCTTTATTGCCGAGCCCTTTTTGCGGGCTGTGCATTTCTGGGTTTTTATATTTCATAGTCCAATATTTTTACCGTTGGGGGGGAGGAACCGATCCTACAGGTTACTTGCCACTTATAAATGCAAGCATGTTTAGATACTGGTGCGTGGGTCTACATCCAATTGAAAAATCTAGGTTAACTGGGAGGAAAGGAATGGGGAAGCATTTAGAAGAAGTTTGTAAAAAAATAAATCTGCTCTCTACATTCCTGACGGGGAAAACTGAAAACAAATCAAATATGTTAACTGGAGGACAATCAGAAATATCAAATAACATGTAGGAAATGCTCCAGTTTAACCATGAAAAATAAAATGCACTATTCTGTCATCAGTTTGATTTGGGATGCCATTCACCATCGGCATCTGAAACTCATTATGCTTGGGATCATTCCAGGAAGAAATGCCTAGCCCCGACTCCATCCCTCTCCTTTGCCACTGTCTGTGGCTGAACCAGACCATTCGTAACCTTGGCATGCTGTTGGACCTTGAGATGAGCTTCAGACCCCATATCTGCTCCATCATCAAGACTGCCTATTTCCACCTCCATAACATTGCCCATCTCAGCCCCTGCCTCAGCATATCTGCTGCTGAAACCTTCATCCACGCCTTTGTTACCTCTAGACTTGCCTTCAGCTGTCTAGGACCTAAGCTCTGAAATTCCCTCCATAAACCTCTCCACCTCTCTACCTCCTTTAAGACACTCCTTAAAACCTACCTCTTTGACCAAGTTTTTATTCACCTGTCCTAATATCTCCTTATGTGGCTCCATGTCAAATTTTATTTGCAATGCTCCTATTGCCCTGGGACATCTGTTAAAGGCATTATATAAATGCAAGTTGTTATATATATTGGGTGTCGCACCTATATTGATAGAATCAGAAGATCAGAAAGTCGATTCAGTATGGGTGAAGATAAGAAATAACAAGGGGCAGAAATCACTGGTGGGAGTAGTTTATACACCCCCAAACAGTAGCTATACCTTGGACAAGAGTATTAATCAACAAATAATAGGAGCTTGTAACAAAGGTAATACAATATTCATGGGGACTTTAATCTTCATATATACTGGGCAAATCAAATTGGCAAAGGGAGTCTGGAGGACAGTTCATGAAATGCATTCGAGACAGTTTCCGAGAACAATACGTCATGGAACCAACCACGGAACATGCTATTTTAGATCGTGTATTGTGTAATGAGACAGGGTTAATTCGTAATCTCATAGTAAAGGTTCCTCTGGGGAAGAGTGATCATAATATGATAGAATTTCACATTGAGTTTGAGAGTGAAATGCTTAAATCCAAAACAAGAGTCTTAGGGGGAAAAATTGGGTCGCGCCCCCTTTGGGGTGCTAACTTCGCCGGGGCACTACTGGAAGCACCCCGCCTCCCTCTTGGGATGCTGCGAGTGAATATCACGGCACTATGTGCCGCAGCACCACGCCCTGTGCACGTTGCGCTGTGGTACTGCAGGCCTTCCTCCCCTTATTAAAGGGGAGGGGCCTAGCGCAGTGCGACCCGGGGCCCAGCTGGGGCACCAGGGATCGGAGTGCTGGCAAAAGAGCCCGGCACTCAAGAGAAGTGTTCTCATCAGAGCTTACTTTCCTACCTAACTTTGTATCATCAGGAAACTTGGATACGTTACACTCACTCCCTTCATCTAAGTCATTAATATAGATTGTAAATAGCTGAGGTCCAAGCACTGATCCTTGCACTACCCCACTAGTTACAGCCTGCCAACCTGAAAAATCCCATTTATTCCCACTCTCCATTTTCTGTCCATTAATCAATCCTCAATCCATGCTAATATATTACCCCCAATACTATGAGTCCTAATTTTGTGTAATAACCTCTTGTGTGCCACCTTATCGAATGCTTTTTAAAAATCCAAATACTCTACACCCACTGGTTCCCCCTTATTCATCCTACCAGTTACATCTTCAAAAATCTCTAATAGATTTGTCAAACACGATTTTCCCTTCATAAAACCATGTTGATTCTGCCTAATCATACTATCAGTTTCTAAGTGCCCTGTTGCCACGTCCCTAATGATAGATTCTAGCATTTTGCCTACTACTGATATCAGGCTAACTGGCCTATAGTTCCCCGTTTTTTCTCTTCCTCCTTTCTTAAATAGTGGGATTATGTTTGCTACCTTCCAATCCTTGGGGACTGTCTAGAATCTAGGGAATTCTGGAAGATTAATACCAGTGCACCCATTATCTCTGCAGCTACCTCCTTCAAAACCCTAGGATGAAGGTCGTCAGGTCCAGGGGATTTGTCGCCACTTAGTCCCATTAATTTCTCCAGTACTATGTCTTTACTTATACTGACTATATTCAAGGCTGAGACAGATTTATGGACTCTAGGGGAATAAAGGGTTATCGGATCAGGTGGGAAAGTGGAGTTGAGGTCGGAGATCAGCCATGATCTTATTTAATGGCGGAGCAGGCTCCAAGGGCCATATGGCCTACTCCTGCTCCTAATTCTTATATTCTTATGTTTTTATGATTGGGCTACCTGCATATCCCACACAGTGTACCTCCAACACATATATATAATGCAACAAGAATTTAATTGAATAAATTCTTGACAGTAGTAAATATGTAAACAGAATTTGCACTTTGTGATAATTTCTGTTTCATAGAGGAAAACAAATAGCTTCTCCTGCCTAAAGAATAAGAATATTTCAGTACTGAAACAGGTTGTTTACTAAAGGATTCCGCTTTAAGAGTACAGGGAGGAGACAGTGTCGGGTGAAGATTGGATTACTATTTAGACTTTGAAATAATGCAGTTCTGCAAACTTCTGGTCCGCCCTCCTTCGGCCAATTGCTGCAGTTTCCCGGAAGACAATCGCTGCCTGTCCTCCCGCTGCAACTAACATGCGGGATTACGATGAAATTACCGCTTTTCTCGGAGAATGGGGACCCTACCAGAAGCTCATCTTCTTCCTTTTGAGCCTCAGTGTCTTTCCCAACGGCTTCGGTGGAATGTCCATAGTTTTCGTCGGGGACGTTCCAGAGCATCGCTGCTTAATTCCCGGGAATCTCAATCTCAGTGAAGCGTGGATGAATCGGACGATCCCTCTGGTGCAAGAAAGAGGCAAACTCCAGTACAGCAAATGCAGACGGTACCGGTTGGACGTGATAATGAATCTTTCGGAGACATTTCCCGACGCAGATTCCTTCAACATGTCTGAGGTAGAACAGGAGCCCTGTTTGGATGGATGGGAGTACAGTAAGGAGCAGTACATCTCCACCATCGTCAGCGAGGTATGTGTCTGAAGGGGTGCAGTGGTCACACCGGCAATAGTTAGCCTGAGAATAGTTTGTGAAGATCACTGGAATATATTCAGATGTTTTCAAAATAAAACGAGCAGATGCATTTGAATCCAAACATGACCAGGCAGCTGCAATGATTTCTCTTGCATGGCCTCGGGTCAGATATATTTTAATATTTTTGGGAGTCTATAAACATTAGAAATTTGAAACTTAACACCTGTCTCTAACTTTTTACCCTCTGCCCTTAATCTTGCTCCAGTTCTAAAAGATTTGTCCTAATTTATCTAATTTTCCAACGACAACCTCAATTCGTTTAACACAGTCAGAGATTCTACAACGAGAGGTAATGCCTCAAATTTAGTAAAGGGAGTGTGAAAAGACAGTTTAGATCTAATTACTTGATGCAGAGAGTGGTGAATGTGTGGGAAGGACTGACGAGGGAAGCAGCAGGATTGACTGTATCAGCAGATTTAAGAGAGAGTTGGATATGTACCTGGACAAAAATTTGATTGAGGGGTATGAGAAGTATTGTGTGGTAAGATAGTTGATAGATATTGGGACCCGACAGATTGGGCTGCAATATCTTTTATGGTTCTGTATATTCCTATCTAACTTATTTCCTCTCATGGCCAGAAACTTTTTGTGAATTTACTTTCTTCCCTGGCTTAATTTTCCCCTGCTTCCCTGAAGGTAGTGACTATAGTAACGACAACTTGCATTTATAAAGTGCATTTAACATAGCTTCACAGGAACTTTATGAAACAAAATTTGACCCCAAGCTACATAAGGAGGTATTAGGGCAGATGACCAAAAGCTTGGTCAAAGAAGTAGGTTTTAAGGAGTGTCTTAAAAGAGGAAAGAGAGATAGAGAGGTGGAGAGGTTTAGGGAGGGAATTCCAGAGCTTTGGGTCTTGGCAGCTGACGACACAGCCACCAATGGTGGAGCAATTCAAATCGGAGATGCGCAAGAGGCCAGAATTGGAGGAGTGCAGAGATCTCAGAGGGTTTTAGGGCTGGAGAAGGGTACAGAGATAGGGAGGGGCGAGGCAATGGAGGGATTTGAAAACAAGTATGAGAATGTTAAAATTGGGGCGTTGCTTAACCGGGAGCCAATGCAGGTCAGCGAGCACAGGGGTGGTGGATGAAAGGGACTTGGTGCGAGTCAGGATATGGGTGGCAGAGCTTTGGATGAGCTTAAGTTTATGTAGGGTGGAAGATGGGAGGCCAGCTAGGAATGTATTGGAATAGTCAAGTCTAAAGGTAACGAAATGAGGGTTTCAGCAGCAGATGAGCTGAGGCAGGGGCAGAGTCGGGTGATGTTACGGAGGTAAAAATAGGCGGTCTTAGTGATAGCGCGGATATGTGGTCGGAAGCTCAACTCAGGGTTCAGATAGGACAGCAAGGTTGTGAACAGTGAGGTTCAGCCTCAGACAGTTTCAGGAAGAGCGATGGAGTCGGTGGCTAGGGAACGGAGTTTGTGGTGGGGACCGAAGACAATGGCTTCGGTCTTCCCAATATTTAGTTGGAGGAAATTTATGCTCCTCCAGTACTGGATGTCGGACAAGCAGACTGACAATTTGAATACAGTGGAGGGGTCACGAGAGGTTGTTGTGAGGTAGAGCAGGATGATGTCAGTGTACATCCAAAAACACACTGACATTGTGTTTTCGGATGATGTCGCCAAGGGGCAGCATGTAGATGAGAAATAGGAGGGGGCCAAGGATAAATCCTTGGGGGATACCAGAGGTAACGATGTGGGAGTGGGAAGCCATTGCAGGTGATTCTCGGGCTACGAATGGATAGGTCTCTTTGGAACCAGGCAAGTGCAGTCCCACTCATCTGGATGACGGATGAGAGGCGTTGGAGGAAGATGGTTTGGTCAACCGTGTCAAAGGCTGCAGACAGATTGAGAAGGACGAGGAGGGATAGTTTACCATGGTCACAGTCACATAGGATGTCATACAAGGATACAACCAATAACTAGCATTTATACAGCAACTTTAATGTAGAAAAACGTCCCAAGGAGCTTCATGGGAGCGTGATAAGACAAAAATTGACACCAAGCTAAGAAGGAGATAGTGAAGGCCAGGTGATTAAAAGCTTGGTCAGAGGTAAGTTTTAAGGAGGATCATAAAGGTGCGAGAGAGGTGCAGAGATGGGGAAGTTAAGGGGGGGAATTGCAGATCTTAGGGCGGAGTCGGCTGAAGGCACAGATGCCAATGCTGTGGTGATGAGAGTCGGGGATGCACAAGAGTCTAGATTTGGAAGAACGCAGAGTTCTCGGAGGGTTGTAGGACTTGAGGAGGTTACAGAGATAGTGAGGAGTGAGGAATTTGAACACGAGGATGAGAATTTTACATTTGAGGTGTTGGTGGACCGGGAGCCAATGTAGGTCACCGAGCACAGGGGTGCTGGGTGAGTGGGAATTTGTGTGAGTTAGAATACGGGCAGCAAAGATTTGGAGGAGCTTAAGTTTATGGAGGGTGGAAGACAGGAGGCAGCCGGGAGAGCATCGGAATAGTCGAGTCTGGAGTTGATAAATACATAGCTGAGAATGTCAGCAGCAGATAAACTGAGGCAGGAGTCGAGACGGGCAATGTTATGGAGGTGGAAGCAAACGGTCTTTGTGATGGAGAGGATATGGTTTTGGAACGTCAAACAGGAAGACCGAAGATAATGGCTTTGGTCTTCCCAAAGGACTGGATGTTGGACAAGCAGTCTGACAACAGGAGGGGTCGAGAGAGGTGGTGGTAAGGCAGAGCTGAGTGTCATCAGCGTACATGTGGAACCTGATGTCATATCTTCCAATGATGTCTTTGAGGAACAGCATGCAGATGAGAAATTGGACGGAACCAAGCATTGATTGTTGAGGAACTTCAGAGGTAATGGTGCGGGGCGAGAAGAATCATAGAGTCATAACGGCACAGAAGGAGGCCATTCGGCCCATTGAGTCCGTGCCGGCTCTCTGTAGAGCAATCCAGTCAGTCCCATTCCCCCGCTCTATCCCCGTAGCCCTGCAAGTTTATTTCCCTCAAGTGCCTATCCAGTCTCCCCTTAAAAACATTGAGTGTCTCCGTTTCCACCACTTCCGTCGGTAGCGAGTTCCGGTCCTCACCACTCGCTGCGTAAAAAAGTTTTTCCTCACATCCCCCCTGTATCTTTTGCCCAAAATCATAAATCTGTGTCCCCTAGTCCTTGTACCATCAACTAGTGGGACCATCCTTTCTCCGTCTAGCTTATCCAAACCCATCATAATCATGTACACCTCTATCAAATCACGCCTCAACTTATGCTCTAATGAAAACAAAACCAGCGACTCCAACCTTGTAGCTAAGATTCCCCATCCCCGGAACCATCCTGGTAAATCTCCTCTGCACCCTCTCAAGTGCCTTCACATCCTTCCTAAAGTGTAGTGACCAGAACTGGACACAATACTCCAGTTGTGGCCTAACCAGCGCTTTATAAAGGTTCAGCATAACTTCTCTACTTTTGTACTCGGTACCTCTATTTATGAAGCCCAAGATCCCATATGCTTTGCTAACCACTCTCTTAATATGTCCCGCCACCTTCAGGGACCTATGCACATTAACTCCCAGGTCCCTCTGTCCCTGCACACTCTTTAAAACTGTGCCATTAAGTGTACGTTGCCTCTCCCTGTTCCTTCTGCCAATATGCATCACCTCACACTTCTCTGTATTAAATTCCATCCCATCTGCCACTCCTTAAAGATCACCCATTGTTCCGTTACAGTTTTTCCTGTCAGTCTTTGGTTCCATTTTACCCTGGCTAGATCCTTTCGCATCCCATTGAAGTTAGCCCTATTCCAGTTTAGAAGTTCCACTCTAGATTGTTCCTTGCTCCTCTCCTTTGCTAATCTAAATCTTATGATACGATGATCACTCGTACCCAAGTGTTCTACCACAGACACCTGGTCGACCTGGCCCACCTCATTCCCCAGCACCAGATCCAGCAATGCCTCCTTCCTAGTTAGGCCAAGAACATACTAGCCAAGGAAATTCTCCTGTACACATTTCAGAAATTCCTTCCCTTCCTTTCCCTTTATCATTATTCCAATCGATATTTGAGTAATTAAAGTACCCCAAAATCACTACTCTTAGCTCTTGCATATCTCTGCGATTTACCTGCTGATTTGGTCCTCTACCTCCCTCTCACTATTTGGAGGCCTGTAGAATACCCCCAATTTTAAACTAAATAGTGGGGTGGGGGGGGAGGGCTGGGGGGAGGGATCCGCTGAGTGGAAATTTAAAAAGTCAAAGAAAAATGAGATAGCAAAAGTACAGGGTAGCGATAGGGGTGATGATAACCAGAGTGTGACAGGAAGGGACAGAGCGTATACACATAAGAGTGCATCAGAAAGAGGTGTCAGAGTAGGGAAAAATGGTAAAAAGACAAAATTAAAAGCTCTATATCTGAATGCATGCAGCATTTGTAACAAGATAGATGCGTTGACAGCACAAATAGAAATAAATGGGTATGGTCTGATAGCCATTACAGAGACGTGATTGCAAGGTGACCAAAGCTGGGAACTGAATAATCAGGGGTATTTGCCATTTCGTAAGGATAGGCAGAAAGGAAAAGGAGGTGGTGTAGCTCTGTTAATAAGGGATGAGATCAGTGCAGTAATGAGAAATCATATTGGCTTAGAAGATCAAGACGTAGAATCAGTTTGGGTGGAGATAAGAAATAATAAGGGTAAGAAGTCACTGGTGGGAGTGGTCTACAGGCCCCCAAACAGTAGCCACACTGTAGGGCAGAGTATAAATCAAGAAATAATAGAGGCTTGTAAGAAAGGTATGGCTATAATCATGGGAGATTTTAATCTTCATATTGATTGGACAAAGCAAATTGGCAAAGGTAGACTTGAGGAAGAGTTCTTAGAGTGTATGCGGGATGGTTTCTTGGAACAATACATTGTGAAACCAACCAGGGAGCAGACTATTTTAGATCTGGTAATGTGTAACGAGGCTGGATTAATTAATTATCTCTAAGTGAAGTTCCTCTTGGGAAGAGTGATCATAGCATGGTAGAATTTCAAATTCAGTTTGAGGGTGAGAAAGCTAAGTCTCAAACTAGTGTCCTGAACTTAAATAAAGGTAATTACAGAGGTATGAAGGCAGACTTGGTTAAAGTGGACTGGGAAAATATATTACAGGGTAATACTGTGGAAAAGCAGTGGCAAACATTTAAGGAGATATTTCATAACTCTCAGCAAAGATATTTTCCAGTGAGAAAGAAAGACTCTAAGAGAAGGATGAACCATCCGTGGCTAACTAAGGAAGTAAAGGATGGTATCAAATTGAAAACAAAGGCATACAATGTTGCGAACAATAGTGGAAGGCCAGAGGATTGGGAAATTTTTAAAAACCAGCAAAGGACGACTGAAAAATTGATAAAGAGAGAGAAGATAGCTTATGAGAGTAAGTTAGCAAGAAATATAAAAACAGATAGTAAGAGCTTCTACAGGTATATAAAAAGGAAGAGAGTAGCTAAAGTAAACGTTGGTCCCCTAGAGGATGAGTCTGGGGAATTAATAATGGGAAACAGGGAAATGGCAGAGACTTTGAACAAATATTTTGTATCGGTCTTCACGGTAGAAGACACTAAAAGCATCCCGATAAATGGATAATAATGGCTATTAGGTGGGGGGGGGGGGGGGACTTAAAACAGTCACTATCACTAGAGAAAAAGTACAAGGCAAACTAATGGGACTAAAGGTGGACAAGTCCCCTGGACCCGATGGCCTGCATCCTAGGGTCTTAAAAGAGGTGGCTGCAGCGATAGTGGATGCATTGGTTGCAATCTACCAAAATTCCCTGGATTCTGGAGAGGTCCCAGCGGACTGGAAAACCACAAATGTAACACCCCTATTTAAGAAAGGAGGGAGACAGAAAGCAGGCAACTATCGACCATTTAGCCTAACATCTGTCATTGGGAGAATGCTGGAGTCCATCATTAAGGAAGTGGTAGCAGGACATTTAGAAAATCATAATATAGTCAAGCAGAGCCAGCATGGTTTTATGGAAGGGAAATCATGTTTGACGAATTTGCTGGAATTTTTTGAGGATGTAATGAGCAGGGTGGATAAAGGGGAACCAGTAGATGTCGGGTATTTGGATTTCCAGAAGGCATTCAATAAGGTGCCACATAAAAGGTTACTGCACAAGATTAGAACTCATGGTGTTAGGGGTAATATATTAGCATGGAAAGAGGATTGGCTAACTAACAGAAAACAGAAAGTCGGGATAAATGGGTCATTTTCAGGTTGGCAAACTGTAACTAGTGGGGTGCCGCAGGGATCAGTGCTGGGGCCTCAACTATTTAGAATCTATACTAATAACTTGGATGAAGGGACTGAGTGTATTGTAGCCAAATTTGCTGATGATACAAAGATAGGTGGGAAAGCAAACTGTGTGGAGGATGCAAAGAATCTCCAAAGGGATATAGATAGGCTAAGTGAGTGGGCAAAAATCTGGCAAATGGAGTATAATGTGGGAAAATGCGAGGTTATCCACTTTGGTAGGAAAAATAAAAAAACAAATTAATATTTAAATGGGGAGAGATTACAAACTGCTGAGGTACTGAGGGATCTGGGGGTCCTTGTACATGAATCACAAAAAGTTAGCATGCAGGTACAGAAAGTACAGTAATTAGGAAGGCAAATGGAATGTTGGCCTTTATTGCAAAGGGAATGGAGTATAAAAGGAGTGGAGTCCTGTTACAACTGTACAGGGCGTTGGTGAGACCACACCTGGAGTACTGCGTACAGTTTTGGTCTCCTTATTTAAGGAAGTATATACTTGAATCGGAGGCAGTTCAGAGAAGGTTCATGAGGTTGATTCCGGAGATGAAAGGGTTCTCTTATGAAGAAAGGTTGAGCAGGTTGGACCTATACTCATTGGAGTTTAGAAGAATGAGAGGGGATCTTATTGAAACTTATAAGATTCTGAAGGGGCTTGACAGGGTAGATGCAGAGAGGATATTTCCCCTCGTGGGGGATTCTAGAACTAGGGAGCATAATTTCAGAATAAGGGGGCACCCATTTAAAGCGGAAAGGAGGAGGAATTTCATCTCTCAGAGGGTCGTGAATCTTTGGAATTCTCTACCCCAGAGAACTGTGGAGGCTGGGTCATTGAATATATTTAAGGTGGAGATAGACAGATTTTTGAATGGTAAGGGAGTGAAGGGTTATGGGGAGCGGGCAGGGAAGTGGAGTTGAGGCCAAGATCAGATCAGCCATGATCTTATTGAATGGCAGAGCAGGCTCGAGGGGCCAAATGACCTACTCCTGCTCCTACGTCTTATGTCTTATGTTATGTTCTAATAGCGTGATCATACCATTTTTGCTCCTCAACTCTAACCAAATGGATTCTGTCCTTGTCCCCTCAAGAACATCCTCCCTTTCCAAAACTACAATGTTTTCCTTAATCAGCAATGCCACCCCACCTCCCTTTTTCCCTTCCCTATCTTTTCTGAACACCTTGTACCCTTGTAGCCATTGCAGGATATTCTCTGGCTATGACTGGATAGGCAATAGTGAAACAAGGGGAGGGCAGTTCCACTCATCTGGATGACAGAGTAGAGGCATTGGAGGAGGATGGTGTGGTCAACCATGTCAAAGGCTGGAGAGAAGGTGAGAAGAATGAGGCGGGATGGTGCACGACGGTCACAGACATAGAGTATTTCATTGGTGACTTTGATTCGGGTGTTTCAGTGCTGTGGCTGGGGAGGAAACTTGATTGGAGGGGTTCAAACATGGTGTTGAGGGAAAGATGGGCAGGGATTTGAGAGTCGATAACACATTCACAGACTTTGGAGAGGAAAGGGATGTTGGAGATGGAGCGGTAGTTTGCCAGGATAGAGTGTTAAAGGATATTTTTTGAAGAGGAAGGTGATGACTGAAGATTTGAATGGGATGGGGAAAGTACCTGAGGAGAGGGAACCATTTACAATATCAGCTAACATGGGGGCAAGGAAGGGAAGTTGGGTTGTCAGCAGTTTAGTAGGAATAAGGTCAAGAGAACAGGAGGTGACTCTCATGGGTAAAATGAGCTTGGCGAGGGATGAGGGGAGATAGGTGAGAACCTAGAGAAGGATGCGAGTTCAGGGCTAGGGCAGGGGAGAACCTTTGGGGAATCTTGACTTGGTGGCAGAGGCAGCTGAACAGATGGTGTCAATCTTAGTGACAAAGAAGTTCATGCGCTCCTTGCTCTTGTTGTTGGAGGTGAGGGTGGAAGGTGTAGGGATGGTGAGAGGGCCCGAATGTGCTAGATGCGATACAGCCAGATGTGGCAATGAATGGCTAAACAAATCATGTGCCATATCCCTTCATGTCTGCACCCGTTGGACTTATTGATTCAAAAGTGGGGGCTGACTAGGGTGGGACAGAGTAAGGGTATTGTTGGAGACATGGGCATCAAAAGCATAGGTGCGGGTGTGATTGAGCAGATCGATATCTGCAGAAGTATCGAAGTGAATGGAGGGTCAAAGACTAAACACTTGGGAGTTTGAAAGTGCCATTGTAAGTAACTTCCGGGAGAATATTTTCCGGGGTTGGATGCAGCAAGATGTGGGATTGGAAGGGGGATGTGAGTGGTGAGGGTTATAAAGAAGTGATCAGAGATGGCCTTGTCTGTGATTGAGATGATGGGAATAGAGAGGCCATGGGAGATGGCAAGGTCGAGGGAGTGGCCATGAATATGGGAATGAGAGTTTATTATGGGTGAAAGGTCAAGGGAGGACAGGAGGGCAGTGAACTCAGAGGAGCGACAGCAAGGTGCATGAGCTTCAGGTTGAAATCACCGAGGATGCGATATCACTCAGTTCAGAGACTGAGGAAGGAAAGGAGTGAGGATATATCAGTGAGAAACTTGGGGTGGGGCTTGGGTGTGTGATAGGAAACAACAATTTTAAAGGAGAGGTGAGCGGGTTGGAACAAGGTGAGGTGCTCAAAATAGGAGAATGTGCCAGAGGATTGGGGGACAGACCAAGGTGAGATTTGGTGATAAGTACCACACTGCCATTGTGGCGGTTTGTGGGGGTGGGGGAGTGGGGGGTGGGGGGTGGGCAGGCAGGCGGTACAATGTATAGCCAAGCAAATACTGGAATTTGGGAGTCCTCATCCAAGGGGGCATTTTTGACATTTGGACCTAGATAATGACTCTTAGCAAGTGTGGCAGACATCACAGACAAGCCTGTTCTCAATCAGTGTCCACGCACACACTTTCCAGTAGAGTCACCGTAGAGCAATCAGGAGTCAGAATACTGACCGATTTATCTCTTCCTTAGCTCAGTAAGTAAGAAAGAACTTGCATTTATATAGTGCCTTTCACAACCTCAGGACATCCAAAAGCGCTTTACAGCCAATGAAGGACTTTTTGACGTGTAGTCACTGTTATATTGTAGAGAACCGGCAGCCAATCTGCGCAGAGCAAGATCCCACAAACAGCAAACAACAAAAAGTGATATTGGTTGACTGAGATCAAGAGAACTCCCCTGTTCTTCTTCAAATAGTGCTGTGGGAACATTTATGTCCACCTCAGAGGGAAGACAGTTTAACCTCTCATTTGAAAGCACCTCTGACAGTGCAGCACTCCCTCAGTACTGTACTGAAGTGTCAGCTGGATTATGTGCTTAAACCTCTGGTGTGGGGCTTGAACTGCATGACCCTCCTGACTCAGTGGTGAGAGTGTCTAACACTGAGCCAAAGGCTGACACCTAACACTGTAACAATTGGAGTACCCCATCATTAACACGACTGAGATTAGAAAACTCAAGATAAACCAAGAATCAAACCTGAGATGTTCTTGACCTGTTTGGCTCAGTACCACACCACGTGGTGTATTTACTTGAATTTGAGCTGAAACAGGGGGAGGGCAGCCAGGGCGAGTCCTTGAATTTTCTTTAACTTTTAGCTTCTCTTCCATCATTTACTCTATGAATTTTAAGAAAGAAGAGGACTTGAAGGGGTCAACTTTGGAAGGCGTTTAACTCCACCAGCTTTTGCTAGTACTGCAGGTGATCCTCAGGAATGAGTGGCTGTATATTGTGCAGTAATTACAGTGTTCCAAATTATATCAAAAATGTGATAAGACCCTAAGATGATTTGACATAAACTAGTATATCCAAAGTCTACATTAACCTACATTAATTAATTTCAGGATTTGTGGGCTTTATATGTAGTTGTGAATGTAATTTGTTTAAGGCTCAGTGTCTAAACAAAGAGGCTAGAAGGTGCGTTTGTTCCAAAGTATAAGGGTCGCTACCTTCACCGGGGTGCTAATTTTAGCGCCCCGAAAAAGTTAGTGCCCCCGCGGCCGATTTTTCAAGGTAGTTCCCCAAGAGGGAGGAGGAGCGCTACTGGAAGTGCCCCATGTCCCTCTTGGGGCGCTGCGAGCCAATATCGTGGCGCGACGTGCCACGGTACTTTAGGCCTTCCCCCCCCTTATTAAAGGGGAGGGGCCTGGCGCAGTGCGTCCCGGCGCCCAGCTGGGCCACCAGGGATCGGGAGTGCTGGCAAACGAGCCCGGCACTCGAGGAGAGCAGCCGGCACCCCACGGGGGGCTTCACGGGGGCCGGGGACAGAAACGGAGGCAGGTGCTGGATGACCGCCCGCCACCTCCCCTTTAACTAGTGCTGCCCCGGCCGCAGGTAGGCCCCCCTGACCCCGGCGGACATAGTGTCCAGCAGTAAGTCGGGGGGGCGCCACCCAATATTCCAGCCAGGGCGCGAGCGGGGCACTGTGCACGGCGGTGACATCATCGCTGGTGGCACAGCACCACGCAGCACTAATGGTTAGCGCCGCCGCTAACCTCCCGCTGAATTTCACGGGAGGTGTTAGCAGCGCCGCATCCAGGCGCTAGTTGATTTGCGCCCCGTTAGCGCCCTCTTAGGGCGCTAACAGGAGGCGCAAATCAACCGAATTTAGCCCCCTCAAGGTTTTACTAAGAAGCTGCAATACAAGAAACAAAGATACAATAGACTGATTATAACATCCTGAACAAGATATTGAGATACAACCTCACACCGACAAGGTGAGCAAAGTCGAATGGCTTTGCTAACTACTTCAACGGCCGAGTCTTCGTTCCAAGAATATTCTAACATATATAATCCCAGTCTCGATTTATATGCATTATCAGTTCTTATAGGACCTTGAGCCTACATTGTGTCCATTTACCAATCAATTTCATTATCTCAAGCCCAGCACCCATCTGATGTCCCCTGCACATTCCACAATAAGGTTAGAAACAGATAATAATGCTTCCCATGCCACCATCCCATAAACATGAGATAACAATATAGAATTGAGAGGTCGCACAACACCAGGTTATAGTCCAACAGTTTTATTTTAAATCACAAGCTTTCGGAGTTACAACTCCTTCGTCGGGTGAAGTGAGGAGATACAGAATCGTCAAAGCATATATAGATACAGAACAATGCATGTGTAACTTACAATTGCAGACAACTAAATTCAATCATCCTGACTGTTTATCTGCCGAGGTGTGATAAAGTTAATCAGGTCAGCCAGGAAGGTACCACATCAAAGACATAGCAAGATACAACTGAGACAATGAAGTGGAGTCGCATGGGGTCTAACGTGTCAAAAGCTGCCGTCGTTTTACATACAGACGGCAGCTTTTGACACGTTAGACCCCATGCGACTCCACTTCATTGTCTCAGTTGTATCTTGCTATGTCTTTGATGTGGTACCTTCCTGGCTGACCTGATTAACTTTATCACACCTCGGCAGATAAACAGTCAGGATGATTGAATTTAGTTGTCTGCAATTGTAAGTTACACATGCATTGTTCTGTATCTATATATGCTTTGACGATTCTGTATCTCCTCACTTCACCCGACGAAGGAGTTGTAACTCCGAAAGCTTGTGATTTAAAATAAAACTGTTGGACTATAACCTGGTGTTGTGCGACCTCTCAATTTTGTCCACCCCAGTCCAACACCGGCATCTCCGCATCATAACAATATAGAGACAGGGTATCTCATGACGTGGACACATTGAGGACACACTATTAAAACAAGATTTAAGCAATCTTTAGCTGAAGTTTGATAATCAACAGAAGACCATTTTCTACAGACAGCCTGCAAAATAGCTTTTCTAAAACAAGGAATACTGATGGTATTACTTCAGGTTATAGATTATCCTGAAGGCTTAAACAAAAGTTTTGTGAACATAAAAAACATGTCCAGTGACTGCACAAATACAATTTCTGATATGAAAAACTTTAGCAATTAACACTTATATTTCTAAATCATAACATTTGTTATGTTTTGAGATGAAGGGGGTTTCAAAATGTGAAACGTGAAAGAGACAATACAGATTGTTTCCTCGTTGAAAAGGGATCTGGCCCAGGTGGATTGGAATCAAAGATTGGCAGGTAAAATAGTAAATGAGCCATGGGGGGCCTTCAAAGAGGAGCGAGTTTGGGTACAGACTAGACACATGGACAGCCTGGACAGGAAGCGCATTCGGCTGTCACGAACCGATTACTAACTTAAGAACATAAGAATATTAGAAATAGGAATAGGAGTAGGTAGATCGGTGGTCCCACTGTCTCATCACTTGCAGGCCAGCCTTGCTCTGTTGTTGACCATTACTCTTTCTGGAACATAACCTCTTCCAGCCCTACAACCCTTCGAGATCACGGCGCTCCTCCAATTCGGGCTTCTTGCGCATTCCCGAATTTTAATCGCTCCACCATTGACGACCGTGCTTTCAGCTGCCGAGGCCCGAAGCTCTGGAATTCCTTTACTAAACGTCTCCTCCTCTCTACCTGATATGGTTGAGCACGCCATACTCCTCCAATACCTGTAAGGACAATCCTAGTAACTATAGGCCGGTCAGTTTAACATCAGTGGTGGGTAAAGTTTAAGAAACAATAATCAAGGAAAAAATTAACAGGCACTTGGAGAGGTTTAAGCTAATTAAGGAGAGCCAACACGGATTTGTAAAAGGCAGATCGTGTTTGACTAATCTAATTGAATTTTTTGATGAAGTAACAGGGAGGATTGATGAATGGAATGCAATGGATGTTGTCTACATGGATTTTAGGAAGGCGTTTGACAAAGTACCACATAGGAGGCTGGTTAACAAAATTGAGGCTCATGGAATCTGTGGGTCAGTGGCAGCTTGGATAAGGAATTGGCTCAAGGACAGAAAACAGCAAGTTGTGGTAAATAGCTGTTTTTCAGACTGGAGGATGATAGACAGTGGTGTTGCCCAAGGGTCGGTGCTGGGGCCACTGATTTTTTTGATATATATAAATGACCTGGATATTGGAATACAGAGTAGAATTTCTAAATTTGCCGATGACACCAAACTTGGGGGTGTGGCAAACAGCATTATGGGAGTACCTTCACCATGCGGACTGCAGCGGTTCAAGAAGGCGGGTCACCACCACCTTCTCAAGGGCAACTAGGGATGGGCACTAAATACTGGCCTTACCAGCGACGCCCAGATCCCACGAACGAACAAAGAATGACTATTTAAATGCTTTCCTTGCCAGCCTGCCATCCTCCACACTCTGGAAACTTTAGTTCATCCAACACTCTGCTGCTTGTATCCTATCCCACACTAAGTCGCACTTGCCCATCACCCCTGTCCTTGCTGACCTACACCGGCTTCCATCACCCAAAGCCTCAAACTTAAAATTCTCATTCTCATGTTTAAATCCCTTCATGGCTTTGCCCCTCCCTATCCTGGTAACCTCGTCTAGCTCTACAAGAACTTTGCGTTCCTCCAACTCTGGCCCCTTGTGCATCCCCCAGTCTCTTCTCCCCACCATTCAGGTATGTTTTCAACCATCTAGGCTCTACACTCTGGAATTCCCTATATCACCTCTTAAAACTCACCTCTTTGACCAAGCTTGTCTTTACCCCTCCCAATACCTTTTTTGATTCAGCCCCCGTATTTTTTTTGAGTCCTTGCTCTTTCGAGAAAGCCTCGCGCCCGTTCACACCGGAGAAGGATAAATCCGGAAATTACAGGCCATTTAGCCTGACGGTAGTGGTGGAGAGACTTTTAGAGACAATAATCTGGGACACAATAAATTGGCACTTGGAAAAATATGCATTAATAAATAAAAGCCAGCACGGATTGAGTTCTTTGATGAAGTAACGGAGAGGGTTAATGAGGGTAGTGCCGTTGATGTTGTATATGTGGACTTTCAGAAGGTGTTTGATAAAGTGACACATAATAGATTTGTTAGCAAAATTGAAGCCCATGGGATTAAAGAGCAAGTGGCAACGTGGATACAAAATTGGCTAAGAGACAGAAAGCAGAGTGGTGAATCGTTGTTTTTTAGATTGGAGGGAAGTATACAGTGCTGTCCCCATGGTTCAGTATTAGGAACACTGCTCTTTTTGATATATCATGGCCCAGAAATTAAAGACTGAGTGTTGACGCGGGGGTAAGGCTTCCCCGCGATCTCTCACTCCGCGTTGGCTTTTTCAGATCCAGCTCGCACGAACTTGATGTTCTAGACATCAGCTGGGCAGTGCTTGCGTATCCCACCGGCGTAGTGAATTCGTGCGAGCTGTGGGATCACGTGACTCAGTTAGAGCCAATGGCAGCACACCATCTTCCATTCATAAGTTTCACATAAGTGCTGTGAAAGCTATGAATCCCCCCCCAAAATAACAGCTAAACCTCAGGAACCGCCCCCTTATCCAAAAACCAAGTGCCGGTTTTCAGCGCATGCGCAGTGCATGCAGAAAACCGGCAATTGGTGACAGAATACGCGAGAGTATGCAGTGCGTACTCTCGCGTCGCGGGACTAATTTTTGGGCCATTAATGATCTAGACTTGGGTATACAGCGCATAATTTCAAACTTTTCAGATAACATGAAACTCTGAAATGTAGTAAAAGTGGGGAAGATAGTAATAGACTTCAGGAGGACATAGACAGACTGGTGAAAAGGGCAGACACATGGCAGAATAAATTTAATGCAGAGAAGTGTGATGTAATTCATTTTGGTAGCAAGAATGATGAGAGGCAATATTAACTAAATGGTACAATTTTAAAGTGAGTGCAGGAATAGAGCAACCTGGGGATATGTCTACACAAGTCTTTGAAGGTGGCAGGACAAGTTGAGAAAGGTGTTAAATAGGCATACGGGATACTTGGCTTTATGAACAGAGGCATAGATTACAAAAGCAAGGAAGTTATGCTAAAAACTTTTTAGAAACTGGTTCGGCCCCAGCTGGAGTATGGTGGCCAATTTTGGGCACCACACTTTAGAAAGGATGTCAAGGCCTTAGAAAGGTTGCAGAGGAGATTTACTAAAATGGTACCAGGGATGAAAGACTTCAGTTATGTGGCGAGACTAGAGAAACTGGGGTTGTTTTCCTTCGAGCTTCCTGGTTGCTGTCTGTGAGAATTCTTCAATGTGATTGGCTGCTTAGCCAACTTGATGACATCACTAATACGATAGCAAAATACTGCAGATGCTGGAAATCCGAAATAACAACAGAAAACGCTGGAAAAACTCAGCAGGCGAGGCAGCGTCCGTGGAGAGAGAAACAGAGTTAACATTTCAGGTCGAAGACCTTTCATCAGAACTGGAGACAGCAGGAAATCAAATAGATTTAAGGCAAGGATAAAGCTGGGAAAAGGGGGAGGGGATGAAAGAACAAAAGGAGAGATTAAGAGACATTAAGAGACATTAAGAGACATTAAGAGATATTCAAGGCAAGAGGTGGTGTTAATGTGACAGGTTAAGGCTGAAAGAAGTGTGAAATGCACTGGCAGAATGAAGGACAGCTGCCAGCTACTAGGAGGGAAAAAAAAGGGTAGGGGGCAAATAAAAGGGTGGATGAGAAAATAAAATATAAATGTGATGGGGCTAAGGTTATGATCTAAAATTGTTGAATTTGATATTGAGTCCAGAGGGCTGTAGCATGCCTAAACGAAAGATGAGGTGCTGTTCCTCGAGCTTACGCTGCGCTTCCGTGGAAAAGTGTAATAGGCCGAGGACGGTGAGGTCAGAGTGGGAGTGAAGCGATGAATTAAAGTAACAGGCGACCGGGAGCTCGGGGACCCCCTTACGGACTGAACGGAGGTGTTCCGCAAAGCGGTCACCCAATCTGCGTTTGGTCTCTTAGGGGTAAAAATTCACTTGGTTGCGCCACCCGTTAGCGCCTTAAGAGGGCGCTAATGGGGCGCAAAGCCGCTAACGCCCGGGCGCAGCGATGTTTGCGCCGCTCGAGAACTTAACTTGAGATTGTGCGGCGGCGCTAAAACTTACCGCTGCGACCACCTGCGCGCGCAGGTTGTGACGTCATTCCATGGTGCAACGCCCTTGGGGCGCCCCGTAGCAGAAATTGAGTGGCGCCCCCTGCCTTACCGCCTGGCGCTTCCAACGACCAGAAGACTGGAACGCTATCAATCGCTGTGGGGCTGGGGGGGGCGCTATTTAAAGGGGGCCTCTTCCTGTCTTTTATTGTTGGTGGCATTTTTGAACTACGCATTCTGAGAGAGAGAGGGAGAGACTTCTGGAGAGATTCAACGTTGTGTGAAGGAGATTTGGGTACTGAGCAGCACTTTGCAGGTTCATTTTGATTTGCCATTCCTTGTATCGATTTAGCAGAGACCGTGGGAGCTGCACTCTGAGCTCTTTGCCTGGTGCTCTCCATTGTTCTTTCCAGCACATTTGATGTGCAAGTCTCTCCAGGCCGAGATTCAAGGCAGCAATGAACAGGATGTGGATGGAAAGCAAGATTAACCATCCCCTTTAAGAACTGGCCCGTGCCATTGTGTGTGTGTTCCATTGCTGACTGACATTACATGAGCTTCGCCAGCGCTCCGAGTTAGCGCCTCACTGCTCGGCCTTTGCGCCTTAAGAGAGGTGTGCAGCGCCTGCTTTAGCGCTCCACTCACCTCCCGGGGCGGTAAAAGTGAAGTTTCCCGTCAGTGCCGATAATTAGCGCCAGGCGCTAATATTTGCGTCCGGACGATATTTGCGCCCCAAATGGGGCGCGACCTAATTTCTACCCCTTAATCTCTCCTTTTGTTCTTTCATCCCCTCCCCCTTTCCCCAGCTTTATCCTTGCCTTAAATCTATTTGTTTTCCTGCTGTCTCCAGTTCTGATGAAAGGTCTTCGACCTGAAACGTTAACTCTGTTTCTCTCTCCACGGATGCTGCCTGGCCTGCTGAGTTTTTCCAGCGTTTTCTGTTGATGACATCACTGTTGCTGGGTGCTGGAGATCCCCTAGGCTTGGCGCCAGAATGAAATTGTCACCAGGAAAGGTGAAATTGATGTCACAAAGATCGGATCTTTGTTGGCAGCTTTCTTCGTGGTTAGTGCCAAGCACCATTACTTCACCGTGACCGCAATATCCGGGCTATTGTCTTTTCAGAGGAACAGTGTATGTAAATGCTGAGATTCACCAAGGAAGCAGTAATAAAGTTGTTGCACCATCAGCAGCTTTATAAGCAGTTTCCAAGTCAGGTGCGATCTTGCAAACTTTTATGCTTCAGGCTCATTTTTTTTATTAATCATTCACGGAATGTGGGCATTGCTGGCAAGGACAGCATTTATTGCCCATCCCTAATTGTCCTTGAGAAGGTGATGGTGAGCGGCCTTCTTGATCTGCTGCAGTCCGTGAGGTGAAGGTACTCCCACAGTGCTGTTAGGGAGGGAGTTCCAGGATTTTGACCCTGCGATGATGAAGGAACGTCGATATATTTCCAAGTTAGGATGGTGTGTGACCTGGAGGGGAACTTGCAGGTGGTTGTGTTCCCATGCTCCTGCTGCCCTTTTACTTCTAGGTGGTAGAGGTTGATACCCTCTCTTAACATCCTGCAGGCAGATTTTAGGGAGCTAATGTTTGAGACGTCTGCACTTCACTAAGGAGGTCATCACTGAAATCTACCAACTGCTGTAACCGCAACTCCAACTTCAGAGCAGGGCAAAGAGCGCATTGCCAGTGGCTATGAACTTTTATGTGTCTGGCTCCTTCCAGGCTGGTGCTGGATATATTAGCAACTGCATAATGGAGGTCACTGAGGCTCTCTATTCAAAGAGAGATAACTTCATTTCATTCCCTCTTGCCAGAGAGAAGCAGACGGAGAGAGCACAAGGGTTTGCAAGGATTGCAGGTTTTCCCATGGTGCAGGGTATCATTGACTGCACGCACATTGCTTTGCATGCGCCTCATGCCAACTCTGCCATGTACCTGAACCGGAAGGGATTCCACTCCCTGAACATAGGCAGTGCATCATGCAGGTCAATGCCTGATATCCAGGCAGCAGTCATAATGCGTTCATTCTGTGGCAGTCCGCTGTGCCAGCTGCATTTCAGCTACCAAAGGGTGGCTACTGGGTGACAAGGTCTATCTGCTGACGACATGGCTCGTGACTCCAGTTCGCAACCCATGCACACGTGCACAGCATGCATACATTGAGTGCCATGCTGTCACAAACATTTGATAGAACAGACCATTGGCGTGCTAAAGCAATGATTCCGCTGCCTGGACCGCTCTGGAAGGGCCCTGCAGTACTTGGATGAGCGGGTCTTAAGATTTGTGGTGCTATGCTGCATACTGCACAACCTTGCCATCATGAGGGAACAGCCCTTGCCACCATTTATCAGGCAAGAAGCTGAGGAGCAGGAACACGAAGAGGAGGAGGAGGAGGAAGAGGAGAACGAGAAGAGGAGAAGGCCGTAGAGGAGGAAGCGGAAGGGAAGCTGCAACCTAGACAGCCTCTTTCTGCCCGGGCTGTACGTGAAGTACTAACTCAAGTGTGATACCAGTAACTTCAACCATAATTCCTACTCACCAGCAGACCCACACTCCTACACACCTTACCTTCCCTCTGTCATTTACCATCACATCGTCCTCTTGACCACAATACAAAAATAAAAGCCAACACAAAATACAAATTCCAAACCAAATTTTAAAATTAAATCATGCCATATTGCATGCAAAATTAAACTAATCACCCTTGTGCATTCCCTTAGTGCCTGTCTTCCGTGTGCCTTTGCCCCATCCTAGTCCTCCTATGAAGTGCTACCCCATTGGTTGCAGCCCTGGCTGGTGGAAGACTGCTGACTTTCAGTGGAGGATACTACAGAAAGCCTTGGAGGACGACCTCGACATGGGCAGGAGCAGTCTGGGCCAGCTGACAGGCAACAGCAAGGGCTCTGGCGGAGTGGCAGGGGTACGAGAACAAATACTATCATCCTGAGAGAGGACAGCAGGTTCGTGCTCCATGGAGCCACTGCCACTCTTCCGGGGCGGTGCCTCAGCAATCTTTAGCAATCTGTTGGAGGGCAGATTGCTGGACTGCAGTGACACCATACGCTGCATCATGGTTCGTGGTTGGTTCCAGAAGAGTGTTGCTGAAGTTGGCCACCAGTTCCATGTTGGATAGGACGGGCTCCAGGCTCTGCGCAAAGCCCTGTGCCAAGTTGGTGCCAGACTCCTTCATGCTCCTTGACATTGAACGCAGGCTTTCTGGCAGGCTTCCCAATGTAGCAAACATTTTGGTGTGTAGACCCATCAGCCTTTGTTTGTAGCCTGGCCGATCGAAGTCATCATCTGAGTCCTCTGCAGCGGAACTCATGTGCGACCTTGCCCTCTGACCAGCTGACACCTGAGCTACCCTTGCCCCCTGCTCTGGCTGCAGGCCACTTGTGCCGGTGTCTCACCACGCGCAGATCCCGCCTCTGTGCTTTTCTCTAAGATATGCGCAGTGCCAGTATGGTGGCTGAGTGTGAAATCGAATGACATTGTGTCTTCATCATCACTGTCTTTTTGGTCTTCCTCCAATGCCTGGGCAGGTTGCAGTTCTTGGATATCACAAAGGAAAAATTGACATGGGTAAGGTTGTGGTGAGTGGAGAGGAGAAAGTAAGAAGTACATGCTAACACCACCTGCAGCTTGTAAGTCAGAAGAGATTGTGGGATGAGGGGGAAGTGGGATTTGAGAAGGAGGATTAGGTATGAGGATACCATCATCTTCAATGGATTCCGCCCCGACGGTGGCCACAGCCTTAGCAATGGCCCTTCCTATAATGGCCAGCACCGTCTCCTCCATGGGGGTTAGAGCATGCAGGCGCACCTCTCCCCCTCCGGTTAGTTCCTGCTACCTCTAGTTGTGCGCCACCTTCTCCTGCAAGAGAGAGGGAAGTGTGTCAGTGAATGCCATACAATATGTTTGGGTGATGTGGCTGTCATGGTTGAATAGCTGGCAGTGTGTGCAAACTGTGACATGTGGGTGTGAGGCTTGCAACAGTGCTAAGTGTGTGAGGGTGAGGTGAAGCATATGAATGTTATGTATGAGCCCTGCTTGATAGAGATTGTTGATAGGTGAGTAATAGGGATGTGGTGAATTGAACAGTAGCTGAGGCTAGTGGTGCAGTTGGTAGTGACATGAATCTGTCATTCATGACTTATGAAATAATACTGAGTGGCCTGCGGGTGGCGCTGTCCAGGGAGAGTATAAATACTCGGGCATGGGCCCAGTTTGCGCAGGACATTCTTAACCGGAACTAGTGAAGGACACAACTAGACCTCCATGTTGTAAAACAGTTGATTAAAGCTTTGTTTAATGCTTAGACCAAGTGCCTAGTAGTTTTCTTATGTCAAGTAGGATATGGCATTTGAAGATGCATTCACTGACCTTGACCATTTGTGTGAGCTCATTAAATGTTTTGCGGCACTGCATCCAGGTCCTTAGGGCTAAACTCCTGGCATTGACCTCCGTGGCTATCTGTTCCCATTGCTTTGTTATTGTGTGTTTGGAGGGCCTCCTGCCTCCCTGCAGATACAGGACATCTCTCCTCGTTTCCACCTCCTCCACCAAGACCTCTAGTGCAGTGTTGGAAAACCTTGGTGCACGCTCCCATCGTCAGCCATTGTTGATTATTGCACAGCACACTATTTCCTATGATCTCACCACCTCTGGCAGCCACAATGCACCTTCCCTTTAAGAGGTGCAGGCTAGCTTTAAGCAGTGCAGGCTAGCTTTAAGTAGTGCTAGGAAGTAACCATATTGGATCCCCTGCTGATGCGTGCAGCCAAAGAACAGCGCGGTTAGTGCTGGCTGCACACAGAAATTATTATAATGAGCAGGCAGCACCAAGTTGTCATGCTGCCTGCATTACACTGAACGGGCGTGGGGTAATCGCACATCGTGATCCCCGCTCCCATTTTCGGGGGCTATCCAATTTAACCCCCATGGTTTGCAGAAACTGGCAAGTTCATCAATTTCCCAATGGACAACCAGCAACTATTTTAGAAGGCGCTGCATTTTTCCCAAATTACAGGATTCTCCCAAGTCCACAATGTTATTGATTGCACTCTGCAGCCCTATATGCTCCTGTACACAATAATTATATCAATAACTGCACAAGATCTATCACCCTATCAATGTGTGGCTGGTCTGTGATCAACTGTACAGTATTGTGCAAATCAATGCCTGTTTCTCAGGACAAAAATGAGAAGTCGCACAACACCAGGTTATAGTCCAACAGTTTTATTTGAAATTACGAGCTTTCGGAGCGCTGCTCCTTCATCAGGTAAAGTGAGGGAATACAAATCAGATACAAAGCATATATAGACAGAGAACAATGTGTCTGCAGAGATACAATCTGTCAGGAAGGCATTACATCAAAGACACAGCAGAATACAGCTAAGACAATGAGGTGGGGTCACAGGGGGTCCAACGTGTCAAATGCTGCAGTCTGCAGTTAAGCTTTTTACTTTTTTTAAAAACTGGAAATCACATCTGTGAACAAGACAACGACGACTCTAGTCTGGATGACTCTACGTCCTGTAGCGTGACATGAAACCAAGATCCCGGTTGAGGCCGTCCTCATGGGTGCGTAACTTGGCTATCAGTTTCTGCTCGATGATTTTGCGTTGTCGTGTGTCTCGAAGGCCGGATTGTATCTCTGCAGACACATTGTTCTCTGTCTATATATGCTTTGTATCTGATTTGTATTCCCTCACTTTACCTGACGAAGGAGCAGGGCTCCGAAAGCTCGTAATTTCAAATAAAACTGTTGGACTATAACCTGGTGTTGTGCGACTTCTCATTTTTGTCCACCCCAGTACAACACCGGCATCTCCGCATCATGTTTCTCAGGAAGCAGCAATGATACCTTTCTTTTAAGGGAATTCCATTATCTGACCCACAAGAAAAGTGCCAGGTTTCCTCCAAGTTAGGAGTCCAAGGCTACCCTCTGCAGCTTGGTCATAACACGTCTTCGCAGCCACATACACCTGCTGAGCATGCATAGTTACATAGAGTCAACAGCACAGAAACAGGCCATTTGACCTAACTGGTCTATGTCAGTGTTTATGCTCCACATGAGCCTCCTCTTTCTCTCATTCTATCAACATAGGTACAATGAGATGTGTTTCAGCATACTCTCACTCATCAGCAAAATGACAGAAGGAGTTATCAACAGTTCTATCAAGTGGTACTTACTCATCAATAACCAGATCACTGATGCTCAGTTTGGCTCCAGACCTCATTACAGCCTTGGTCCAAACATGGACAAAAGAGCTGAATTCCAGAGGTGAGGTGAGAATGACAGTGAGAATGTTGCCTTTGACATCAAGGCAACATTCGACCAAGTGTGGTACCAAGGAGCCCGAGTAAAACTGAAGCCAATGGGGATCAGGAGGAAAACTCTCCAGTGTCTGGAGTGATACATAGCACAAAGGAAGATGGTTGTGGCTGTTGGAGGACAATAATCTCAAGACATTGCTGCAGGAGTTCCTCAGGACAGCTTCCTAGGCATAACTATCTTCAGCTGCTTTATCAATTCCCTCCATCATAAGGTCAGAAGTAGGGTTGTTCACTGATTATTACACAGAGTTCAGTTCCATTCAAAATTCCTCAGATAATGAAGCAGTGCATGCCCGCATGCAGCAAGATCTGGAAACATCCAGTCTTGGCTTGATAAGTGGCATGTAACAATCACACCACATAAGTGCCAGGCAATAACCATCTCCAACAATAGAGAGACTAACCACCTCCCGTTGACATTCAATGGCATTACCATTGCTGAATCACCCACCATCAACATCCTGGGGGGTGGGGGGCGGCATTGACTAGAAATTGAACTGGACCAGCCACATAAATGCCGTGGCTACTAGAGCAGATCAGAGGCTAAGTATTCCACGGCAAGTGGCTCACCTCATTACTCCCCAAAGCCTCTCCACCACAAGTCAGGAGTGTTTTGGAATGCTCTCCACTGACCTGGATGGGTGCAGCTCCAATAACACTCAAGAAGCTCGACACTATTCAGGACAAAGCAGTCCGCATGATCGGCAGCCCATCTACCACCGTAAACATCCACTCCCTCCATCACCGGCGTACCTTGGTTGCAATGTATACACGGTGCACTACAGCAACTTGCCAAGGCTTCTTCGACAGCACATCCCAAAGCTGCGACCTCCTCCACCTAGAAGGACAAGGGCAGCAAATACATGGAAAACTGTCACGACCAGGTTCCCCTCCAAATTACACACCATCCTGACTTGAACATATATCGTCGTTTCTTCATGGTCACTGTGTCAAAATCTGGAATTCCCAACCTAACAGCACTGTGGGAGTACCTTCTGCACATGAACTACAGTGGTTCAAGAAGAAGGCCCATCACCACCTTCTCAAGTGCAACTAGGGATGGGCAATAAATGCCTGTCTTGCTAGCGAGGCCCATATCCCCAGAATGAATTAAAAAAGTAACAAGACCAAATTCGTAATGAGGAACTTCCTGCTATCTTTGCACCAACTGTAATTTTGGAATAATCCGCAAAAAAGGCAGCTAAGGCTCCCAACGGATGGAGCCAGGAGCCTAATTATGGTATGCAAATCAGAGTCCTATGACGTGCATAGGACCTTGATGTAATTTTGAACTGAAAATTCATAGCCCCGCCCACTGATACTGTGTGGTAAGTGGCCAAACCAACAGCCCTTAAAGGGATGCTTGAAGTTGCTCAGAAAAGGTCAAAATTTAGGTTTGTGGAAGATTTTTTGGGGGGGCAGAATGAATATGGTTGCTTTGCCTGCACCGCCACAAAAATCCAGTCCACTGGTGCCTAACCTTCCACCGTCTCTTTCCCCCTTCAGCCTGGCCATTCTGTTGAAGGGTCCTCTGCGGGCTAAGCTTTGTCGGATTTCCCGCCCCCAGTTTGCAAGATGCCTTTCAGCGCTGGAAACATGCGGGAAGCTCGCCAGTTGCTTGTAACTAAGGCCAGACCATGAAAGTCGTCCCCTTTGTTAGAAGTAACAAAAGAATTAGCCAATAATGACAGACCTGCAATACTAATCATCAAGCAGCTAATGATCCATTTAACCAGCATAAATGTCGACAAGTGTGTTCCTGCAGCTATGGAATGTGAAATTATAGTTGGAATAAGCTGAATTCCACCAGAGAAAATTGTGATTTATCTTCAGGACCTTGGTTGCAGCCCTGATTTCCTCCAAAAGAATGTTTTGAAGTGCAGTACAGGTAGTGTTTAATGGTTGACAATTGTAGCAATTTCTAGATAGCATCTGAACAAACTACTTTAATGCACTATATTATACTCTGAAATGTAATACTTTCATTGAATATTTCATTTTACAACAAAATAAAAGTGCAATATAAAAGATCCATGTGTATAATATATATTCAGTAATATATATTCATATTTATTACACAATGCAGTTGTAAATTAAAGAAAAAATATTTCTGAAGATTGATAATGTATCCTTTGAATAATCCTCAGATACTGTTATCCTGATGGTATTTCCTCCAACTAAATACTGGGAAGACCGAAGCCATTGGGCTAAAATTTCGGGTGTTTTCGGGTGCCAGCAAAATTTTGCTAAAACACGCGCCACTCTTTCGCCAGCTGGTGGTGGGTCCCACGGCGTCCACCATTTTCTGAGCGCCGGGAATGCTGCCGATAAATGCGATGGCCGTGGAAATTTAAATTAGGGAGAGGGTGTGTCAGTCGACCTGCAACACCGACTTGGTGAACTTGGACCTTAGCACTGAGTTCAGTACCTCTTAAAGCTGGAATCCATTGTTAAGGAAGTGGTATCAAGTCACTTAGAAAAACATAACATAATTAGGCAGAGTCAACATGGTTATATGAAAGGGAAATCGTGTTTGACAAATTTATTAGAGTTTTTTGAGGATGTAACTAGCAGGGTAGATAAAGGGGAACCAGTGGATCTAGTATATTTGGATTTCCAAAAGGCATTCAATAAGGTGCCACATAAAAGGTTATTATACAAGATTAGGGCTCATGGGGTTGGGGTAATATAGCAGCATGGATAGAGGATTGGAAAATGGACAGAAAACAGAGAGTAGGGATAAACGGATCTTTTTCAGGTTGGCAGGCTGTAACTAGTGGGATGCCGCAAGGATCAGTGTTGGGGCCTCAGCTTTTTACAATCTATATTAATGACCTAGATGAAGGGACCGAGTGTAATGTATCCAAGTTTGCTGATGATACAAAGCTAGATGGGACAGTAAGCTGTTAGCAGAACACAAAGAGTCTGCAAAGGGATATAGATAGACTAAGTGAGTGGGCAGTAAGGTGGCAGATGGAGTATGGAGTGTAATGTAGGGAAATGTGAGGTTATTCACTTTGGTAGGAAGAATAGAAAAACAGAATATTTTTTAAATGGTGAGAAACTTTCAAATGTTGGTGTTCAGAGTGATTTGGGTGTCCTCGTGCAAGAAACACAGAAAGCTAGCATGTAGGTACAGCAAGCAATAAGTAAGACAAAAGGCATGTTGGCCTTTATTGCAAGGGGGTTGGAGTATAAGAGTAAGGAAGTCTTGCTGCAATTGTACAGGGCCTTGGTGAGACCACACCTGGAGTACTGTGCACAGTTTTGGTCTCCTTATCTAAGGAAGGATATACTTGCTTTGGAGGCGGTGCAATGAAGGTTCACTGGACTGATTCCTGGGATGAAAGGGCTATCCTATGATGAGAGATTGTGTAGAATGGGCGTATAATCTCTGGAGTTCAGAAGAATGAGAGGTGATCTCATTGAAACATACAAGATTCTGAAGGGGATTGACAGGGTAGATGCTGAGAGGCTGTATCCCCTGGCTAGAGTGTCTAGAACTAGGGGACATAGTCTCAGGATAAGGGGTAGGCCATTTAAGACTGAGATGAGGAGGAATTTCTTCACTCAGAGGGTTGTGAATGCTGAGTCTTTGAGTATATTCAAGGCTGAGATAGATAGATTTTTGGACTCTAGGGGAATCAAGGGATATGGAGATTGGGCGGGAAAGTGGAGTTGAGGTCGATGATCAACCATGATCTTATTGAATGGTGGAGCAGGCTCGAGGGGCCATGTGGCCTACTCCTGCTCCTAATTCTTATATTCTTATGTTCTTACAGGGACACACACATCTTTCAGGTAAGTTTGCATTTAAGCTTTTGGACTGGATTTTTTTGACTTTATCGAAGCACTGCCTTGCTGCAATACATGTTAAAAGATTTTTAAGTATGCAAGGAGTGCTGCTGGATGATTGCAATGCCTCAGATGGTAAAGGAAGGCCTCCGAGAAGACATTAAATGCTGCAAATACTCATCAGGTCAGGCAACATCCGCAGAGAGAGAAACGGAGTTCACGTCTCAGGTTGGGATGCTACCTGACCTGCTGAGTATTTGCAGCATTTTCTGCTTTTATTTCAGATTTTCAGCATCTGCTCGCAGAGGGAAGAGGAAGACACAGAAGAGGAAGAAATAGAAGAAGAGGAAGCAGAAGGAACGATGTAACCCAGACAGCCCCTTTCTGGCTGGGATATCTGGGATGGAATGATCCACATGCGGTAACAGTGACCACAGCCCCAATTCCCCTTTCAACATTTGTCCCACACCTTACCTTCCCTCTGTTACTGACCATCACAGAGTCCTCTTGGTCACAATGTTGAATAAAAGCCACCACAAAGCAAACTTTCCAATCCAACTAATACATCTATCCATCCAATATGACATCAAAAAATCAACTCATCGCCCTTAAGCATTCCCTTAGTGACTGTCTTGTGTGTGCCTTTGCCTATCTTACAGATGTCACGCAGTGCTACCCCAGTGGCTGCAGCATGGCTGGTGGAAGGCTGCTGACTTGCAGTGGGGGACACTGCAAATGGGCTTGCTGGTCGACCTTGAGGAGCTGCTGGCTGGGAGTGTGAAATTGAGGGACGGTGTTTCTTCTTCTTCTTCAGTTTCCTCTCCCTCTTCTTGGTCAACCACTGGCTGGGCAGACTACATTTCTTGGGTTTTTGAAATGATGAAGGCACAGGGGTAGAGTTGTGGTGTGGGGAGGGCAGGAAAACAAGAGGTGCATGCAAGAAGGAGGATAACATATGAGGATACCAGCATCTTGTATCCTTTCAGCCCCACTGCTGGCCAAGGGCTCACTCATGCCCCTGCCAAGAATGGCCAGCACCGTTTCCTCCAAGGGGGTGAGGTGAAGCTAGGAATGGGTGGTTTGCCTCATGATTGGTACAGACTGTTGGTAGGTGAGTGATGGGGGGATGGGGGGAGTCGTACATTAAGAAGTGTATGAGGCTAGTGATGCAGTTGGTCGGAGATGGCTTTTAAAGATGCATTCACTGACCTTGACCAGTGGTCTGAGGTCATGAAGCTTCTTTGGGCACTGGAACCAGGTGGTGGGGCGACACTGCTGGCAGTGACGGCCTCAGTGATGTGGTCCCACATCGTTCTTTCTGGAGGGCCTCCTGGCCCCTGTGGGTAGCGGACCTCTCTTGCAGTGTTGACCTTCTGCACAAAACTGGAGTGCTGCGTGCGGGACCCTGGGTGCCCATTCCCTGGCTTGCTAAGCCATTTGTGTTAGTGCTGAAGCACTATTCCCATTTTTTGAGGTGCGGAAGGGAATTCAGCTTTAAGAGCTGAAGACTCCCACTTGGTCATTTTTTTTCAAATATAATTTTTTTTTAAAAAGGCAGTAGAGCTGTAAGGGCTGAAAACTGCATTTTTTACTTCATTTTTATTTTTATCAATTGAGAAGGCATTGCCCTTTTACACAAACGACAATGCATTGCCCTTTTAATATCCCACAATGCCAAGCGACATCATAGCCTCACTTCCAGAGGCTGTTGGAAGATGCAATGCTGCTCCTGGACGCCACATTCAGGACTGATGCTGGGACTAACACCACCAGGAGGGCGTTACACGGTGAGTTTAGTACTGGGCTAATAATCTTTAGTCCCCAGCGTGAATTTTTCACTCCTACCGCGCCACCATTTTCGGCGACCGTTAAACTGCGGCCACTGTGGCACCGGCAACTTTGGTGTCACAGTCGAATTTCTAGGCCATTGTCTTCGGCCCCCGCTACAAACTTGACTAGCCACTGACGCCATCCCTATCCCTGGCAGATGTCTGAGGCTGAACCAGACTGTTCGCAACCTTGGTGTCGTATTTGACCCTGAGATGAGCTTCCGACCACATATCTGTGCCATCACTAAGATTGCTTATTTCCACTTCCGTAACATCGCCCGACTCCGTCCCAACTCATCTCATCTGCTGCTGAAACCCTCATCCATGCCTTTGCTACCTCTAGACTTGACTATTCAAATGCACTCCTGGCCGGCCTCCCAAGTTCTACCCTTCGTAAATTTGAGGTCATCCAAAACTCTGCTGCCCGTGTCCTAACTCACACCAAGTCCTGTTCACCCATCACCCCTGTGCCCTCTGACCTACATTGGCTCCCAGTTAAGCAACGCCTCGATTTTAAAATTCTCATCCTTGTTTTCAAATCCCTGCATGGCCTCGCCCCTCCCTATCTCTGTAAATTCCTCCAGCTCGACAACTCTTCGAGATATCTGCGTTCCTCCAATGCTGGCCTCTTGAGCATCCCCGATTTTAATTGCTCAACCATTGGCGGCTGTGCCTTCAGCTGCCAAGACCATAAGCTCTGGAATTCCCTCTCTAAACCTCTCTGCCTCGCTACTTCTCTTTCCTCCTTTAAGACGCTCCTTAAAATCTACCTCTTTGACCAAGATTTTGGTCATCTGCCCTAATTTCTCCTTATGTGGCTTGGTGTCAACTTTTTTTTATAATGCTCCTGTGACGCGCCTTGGGATGTTTTACTATATCAAAGGCGCTATATAAAAACAAGATGTTGTTGTTGTTCAAGTATATCTTTAATTTTTTATATAACAGTGCCGATGAACTCTGAGGTGCTGTGTTTTTGGAAGGCAAAAGTTCAGGATCACTATGAGAAAATGTAATGGTCTTGCCCTCCAAAATGCTGGAATAATGCATCACCCCTCCAGAAAAGAAATCTCACACCTTCAAGAGTTGCATCTTCCTCAACCTTCTGGCTCTGTGGTGTAAATTGCTGCCACTGAGCTTAGCTGACATCGTAGTCAGCTTGGTGAGACAAATGGGCTTTTCTAGTAATGTGCAGTTTCCGTCCATTCTGATGACGTCGCGTGCACATTCTTCGATCCAGTGCAGGAAAATCGCTTACCTGTAATTTTGCCCAAGACCACATATTTGAAGTTTTTCATTTCTCTTTGTATTTCAGTGGGACTTGGTGTGTGACAATGACTGGAAAAGGCCACTTTCTATGACTGTATACTTCATGGGAGTGCTGGTTGGTTCCTTTTTTTCTGGAATGTTGTCAGACAGGTGAGTTATTTCCTTTGCAAAAGCAAAATACTGCAGATGCTAGTTTAAACTAGTTTGTCAGCGGGCTGGGAACCTAAGTGTGGGCCCAGAACGGAGAGAAACAAAGCCGGAAGTGCAAGTTAGAAAAGTAGTCAGCAAAACTAGTAGGGAGCAGAAACAAAGGCCCACAGTAAAGAGGGTCAAAATGCAGAAAAATATTAAACAGGCAAAGTTGAAGGCACTTTATCTAAATGCACGTAGCATTCGCAACAAGGTGGATGAATTAATGGCACTAATAGAAGTAAATGGGTATGATGTAAATGCCATTACAGAGACATGGTTGCAGGGTAACCAAAGCTGGGAACTGAATGTTCCAGGGTACTCAACATTTAGGAAGGACAGACGAAAAGGAAAAGGAGGTGGCATAGTGCTGTTAATAAGGGATGAGATCGGTACGGTAGAGATCAAAGATCTTGGCTTGGCAGATCATGTTGTAGAACTGGAATCAGTTTGGGTGGAGCTAAGAAACAGCAAAGGGCGGAAAACATTGGTGGGAGTTGTGTATAGGCCACCAAACAGTAATGGTAATGTAGGGCACAGTATCAATCAAGAGATTAGAAGTGCATGTAACAAGGGCAATACGGTAATCATGGGGGACTTCAATCTACATATTGACTGGGCAAATCAAATTACCACTAATGGCGTGGAGGACAAATTCTTGGAATGCACGCGAGATGGTTTCCTGGATCAGTATGTGGAGGAACCAACCAGGGAACAGGTTATTCTGGATCTGGTACTGTGTAATGAGAAAGGGCTAATCAATAATCTGAAACTAAGGTCTTCAATCTAAACAAAGGAAACTACAAGGGTATGAGGGACAAGTTGGCCATGGTAGATTGGGAGACTACACTAAAAGGTATGAAGGTGGACATACAATGGCTAACATTCAAGGAAATAATGCATAATTTGCAACAGACATATATTCCTCTAGGGCATAAAAACCCAAAAGGAACAGTGAGCCAACCATGGCTAACAAAAAAAATTAAATCTAGTATTAAGTCAAAGGAGGAAGCTTATAAATTTGCCAGAAAAAGCGGTCAGCCTGAGGATTGGGATCTTTTTAGAAATCAGCAAAGGGGGACCAAGAAATTGATAAAGAAAGGGAAAATGGAATATGAGCACAATCTAGCGAAAAATATAAAAACGGATTGTAAAAGCTTTTATAGATATGTGAAAAGGAAAAGACTGGTGAAGGTAAATGTAGGTCATTTACAGTCAGAGACAGGAGAATTTATAATGGGGAATGAGAAAATGGCATGGAGAAATTTTGTTTCTGTCGTCATGGAGGAAGACACAAAAAACCTCCCAGAAATACGAGAAAACCAAGGGTGTGACGAGAATGAGGAACTTAAAGAAATTATTATTAGTAAAAAAACAGTACTAACAAAATTAATGGGACTAAAAGTCGATAAATCCCAAGGACCGGATGACCTACATCCTAGGGTTTTGAAAGAGGTGGCCATTGGAATAGTGGACGCATTGGTTGTCATCTTCCAAAATTCTATAGATTCTGGAATGGCTCCTGCAGATTGGAGGATAGCAAATGTAACCCGCTATTTAAGAAAGGAGGGAGAGAGAAAATGAGGAACTACAGACCTGTTAGCCTCACATCAGTAGTTGGGAAAATGCTGGAATCTATTATAAAGGATGCAATAACTGAGCACTTAGAAATTAATAGTAAGATTGGGCAGAGTCAACATGGATTTATGAAAGGGAAATCCTGTTTGACAAACCTATTGGAGTTCTTTGAGGATGTAACGAGTGGAGTAGACAAAGGGGAACTGGTAGATAGAAACATAGAAACATAGAAACATCGAAGATAGGAGCAGGAGTAGGCCATTTGGCCACTCAAGCCTGCTCCGCCATTCAATGAGATCATGGCTGATCATCCAAACTCAGTACCCTGTACCTGCCTTCTCCCCATATCCCTTGATACCTTTAGCTTTGAGAAATATATCTAACTCATTCTTGAATATATTTAATGACTTGGCCTCAACTACCTTCTGTGGTAGAGAATTCCACAGGTTCACCACTCTCTGGGTGAAGAAATTCTTCCTAATTTCTGTCCGAAATGGCTTACCCCTTATCCTTAGATTATGACCCCTGGTTCTGGACTCTCCGACCATCGGGAACATTCTTCCTGCATCTAGTTTGTCCAGACATGTCAGAATTTTATATGTTTCGATGAGATCCCCTCTCATTCTTCTATACTCCAGCGAGTATAAGCCCAATCGACCCAATCTCTCCTCATATGTCATTCCTGCCATCCCAGGTATCAGCCTTGTGAATCTTCACTGAACTCCCTCCATGGCAAGAACATCCTTCCTCAGATAAGGCGACCAAAACTGCACACAATACTCAAGGTGTGGTCTCACCAAGGCCCTGTACAACTGCAGCAGGACATCCCTGTTCCTATACTCAAACCCTTTTGCTATGAAGGCCAACATACCATTTGCCTTCTTCACCGCCTTACCTTCAGCGACTGGTGCACAAGGACACCCAGGTCTCGTTGCACTTCCCCTTCTCCCAATCTATTGCCATTCAGATAATAGTCTGCCTTTCTGTTTTTGACACCAAAGTGGATAACCTCGCATTTATCCACGTTATATTGCATCTGCCACGCTTCTGCCCACTCACCCAACCTGTCCAAATCATCCTGGAGTTTCTCAGTATCCTCCTCGCAGCACACACTCCCACCCAGCTTTGTGTCATCTGCAAACTTGGAGATTTTACATTTAGTTCCCTTATCTAGATCATTAATGTATATTGTGAATAGCTGGGGTCCAAGGACCGATCCCTGCGGTACCCCGCTAGTCACTGCTTGCCACTCGGAAAAAGACCCATTAATTCCTACTCTTTGCTTTCTGTCCGCCAACCAGTTCTCTATCCAAGTCAATACCTTGCCCCCAATCCCATGTGCCTTAACTTTACACGCTAATGTGACTAGTGGGGTTCCGCAAGGATCGGTGCTTGGGCCCCAGCTAATCACAATCGATATCAATGATTTGGATGAGGGGACTAAATGTAACATTTCCAAATTTGCTGATGATACAAAGCTAGGTGTCAGTGTCAGTTGCGAAGAGGATGTGAAGAGGCTTCAAGGTGATCTCGACAGGCTCAGTGAGTGGGCGAGAACATGGCAGATGGAATATAATGTGGATAAATGTGAAGTTATCCACTTTGGTAGAAAAAACAGAAAGGCAGAGTATTTCCTAAATGGTGAAAGATTGGGGAATGCAGATGCTCAAAGGGACCTAGGTGTCCTTGTACATGAGTCACTGAAAGTGAATGTGCAGGTGCAGCAAGCCATTAGGAAGGCAAATGGTATGCTGGCCTTCATTACAAGAGGATTTGTGTACAGGAGTAAAGAAGTCTTACTCCAATTATATAGGGCCTTGGTGAGACCACACCTGGAGTACTGTGTACAATTTTGGTCTCCTTACCTAAGGAAGGATATACTTGCTATAGAGGGAGTGCAACGAAGGTTCACGAGATTGATTCCTGGGATGGCGGGACTGCCGTATGAGAAGAGATTGAGTAAACTAGGCCTGTATTCTCTTGAATTCAGAAGAATGAGAGGGGATCTCATTGAAGCATACTAAATTATTACAGGGCTTGATAAGATGGATGCTAGGAGAATGTCTCCCTTAGCTGGGGAGTCTAGAACCAGGGGCCACACCGTCAGGCATAGAGGGTAGGCCATTCATGACTGAGTTGAGAAGAAATTTCTTCACACAGAGGGTGGTGAATCTTTGGAATTCTCTACCCCAGAGGGCTGTGGAGGCTCAATCATTGGGTATATTCAAAACAGAAGTCGATAGATTTCTGACTAGTAAGGGCATCAAGGCATATGGCGATAGGGCCGGTGAATGGAGTTGAGGCAGAAGATCAGCCATGATCTCATTGAATGGCGGAGCAGGCTCGAAGGGCCGAATGGCCTACTGCTGCTCCTATTTCTTATGTTCTTATATTGGAATGTTGCGCCAGCATTGGTCAGATCATTGAAAAAGAAAACACCGAGCCATATAAGGAGATACAAAAGCAAAATACTGCGGATGCTGGAAATCTGAAATAAAAACAGAAAATGCTGGAAATACTCAGCAGGTGAGGCAGCATCTGTGGAGAGAGAAACAGAGTTAACGTTTCAGGTTGATGACCCTTCGCCTGTTCTGATGAAGGGTTATCGACCTGAAACGTTAACTCTGTTTCTCTCTCCACAGATGCTGCCTGACCTGCTGAGTATTTCCAGCATTTTCTGAGTTATTTCCTTTATTCAACTCTGTTAGAAAGACTCTTTATTAATTGTAGAAAGTGTTCAACTGTTGCCTATTGATTGTGGACCCCTTTGCTGGGGACATATAAATGGCAGATCAAATGATTTACGAGACCGAGGTGACTATATTCTACACCAAATGTAGTAAAGGAGATGATTGTCTCAAAACGTATTTAACATTTCATCAACAAGTTCATGGGTTACACAGAGAACATTCTGTAGAGTGAAATCACTTTGATTGTGGAAATGCAAATGTATGAAGTTCTCTCCTGTATTTTAACAAACGCATTAACCCGTTTAAATAAATGAGTCAACAGGTTTATATGTCACTATCACAAACTGCGATTTCACCTCTCTGATCCTGTCCTTTGTGCTTCACTTTGTCACATTACAAAATAATTTGTATATAAGAATAAAAGTGAAAATAATTTTATTTCCATATCTCTGACAGACTTTTCTGGATATGGATATGTGACTGAATTTTTCTGTGAACCTATGTGTTTGTGTGAAATTGAGTGTGTATTAGAGAGTGTGTGAATGAATGAGTGAGTCTGCTTGGTGAGTATGAACATGTTTGTTCATGTTCCAGTGACTGGGGGTAATTTAAACTTTCTGCCATGGAATAAATCAGGCAATAATTGATCGGCCACACCTTATACACCCTTCCCAAACTTCATTTCCATTGAAGTCGGATAAGATTTACCTTTTTTATGTATAGGACATACCTGGGCAATCTTCCACATTAGAATCAGAGAGTCATAGGGGGAAAAATTGAGTCGCGCCCCCTTTGGGGCGCTAACTTCGCCGGGGCGCTACTTTCAGCGCCCCATAAAAATTAGCGCCCCCGCGGCCGATTTTCCCAGGTAGCACCCCGAGAGGGAGGAGGGACGCTACTGGAAGTGCCCCGCGTCCCTCTTGGGGCGCTGCAAGGGAATATCGCGGCGCTATGTGCTGCAGCACCACGCGCTGCGGCATGTCGCGCCTGCGATACTGCAGGCCTTCCTCCCCTTATTAAAGGGGAGGGGCCTGGCGCAGCGCGTCCCGGCACAGCGCGTCCCAATGCCCAGCTGGGCCACCAGGGATCAGGAGTGCCGGCAAACGAGCCCGGCACTCAAGGAGTGCCTGGCTCACAGAGAGGAGCCGGCACCCCGCGGGGTGCTTCACGGGGGCCGGGGACAGCAACGGGGGCAGGTGCGGCAGGCGGCCAACAACAAAAATGGCCGCCCACCACCCCCCCTTTAACTAGCGCCGCCATGACTGCAGGTAGGCCCCCCTGATCCCGTTGGACATAGCATCCAGCGGTAAGTCAGGGAGGCACTACCGAAGATCGCGGACAGGGCGCGAGCGGGGCACTGCGCATGGCGATGACGTCAGCGCCACGGGTCACTAACGGTTAGCGCCACCGCTAACCTCCCGCTGAATTTCACGGGAGGCATTGGCGGTGCCGCGCCGGGGCGCTAGTTCCTAAGAGGGCGCTAATGGGAGGCGCAAAGCAACCAAACTTTTCCCCCATAGAATCTTACAGCACAGAAGGGAGCCATTCGGTCAGTGGTTCCTCTGCTAGCACTTTGAAAGAGCTGTCCAATTTAGTCCCACACTCCAGCTTTTTCCCCATAACCCTGCAATTAGTCCTCTTCAAGTAGATGTCCAATCGCCTTTTGAAAGTTCCTATGGAATCTGATTTAAATAGTTTCCCTCTACTTGCTCTATAAAACCCTTCATAATTTTAAATACCTCTATTTGGTCTCCCCATTACCTTCTCTGTTCTTTTAAAAAAATATGTTTTATTCGTTCCTGGGATGTGGGCATCGCTGGCAAGGCCAGCATTTATTGCCCATCCCTAATTGCCCTTGAGAAGGTGGTGGTGAGCCACCTCTTGAGCTGCTGCAGTCCATGTGGTGAAGGTACTCCCACAGTGCTGTTAGGGACTGAGTTCCAGGAATTTGACCCAGCGACGATGAAGGAATAGTGATATACTTCCAAGTCAGGATGGTGTGTGACTTGGAGGGGAACTTGAAGGTGATGGTGTTCCCATGCGCCTGCTACCCTTGTCCTTCTAGGTGGTAGAGGTCATGGGTTTGGGAGGTGCTGTCGAAGAAGCCTTGGCAAGTTGCTGCAGTGCATCTTGTAGATGGTACACACTGCAGCCACGGTGCACTGGTGGTGGAGGGAGTGAATGTTTAAAGTGGTGGATGAGGTGCCAATCAAACGGGCTTCTTTGTCCTTGATGGTGTCAAGCGTTGTTGAGTTGCTACAGTGCATCTTTTAGATGGTACACACAGCAGCCACAGGTGCACCAATGGTGGAGGGAGTGAATGTTTAAGGTGGTGGATGGTGGAAATGCTTTGGGGAGTCAGGAGGTGAGTCACTCGCCTCAGAATATCCAGCTTCTGAACCTCTCTTGTTGCCACAGTATTTTTGTGGCTGGTCCAGTTAAATTTATGGTCAATGGTGACCCCCAGGGTGTTGATGGTGGGGTTTCAGCGATGGTACTGCCATTGAATGTTAAAGGGCGGTGGTTAGACTCTCGCTTGTTGGAGATAGTCATTGCTTGTGACTTGTGTGGCGCGAATGTTACTTGCCACTTATCAGCCCAAGCCTGAATGTCGTCCAGTTCTTGCTGCATTTTGGCATGGACTGCTTCATTATCTGAGGAGTTGCACATGGAACTGAACACTGTGCAATCATCAGCGAACATCCCCACTTCTGACGTTATGATGGAGGGAAGGTCATTGATGAAGCAGCTGAAGATGGTTGGTCCTAGGTCTGCCCTGAGGAACTCCTGCAGTGATGTACTGGGGCTGAGATGAATGACCTCCAACAACCCCAACCAAATCCTTTGTGTTAGGTATGACTCTAGACACTGTAGAGTTTTTCCCCTGATACCTGTTGACTTCAAGGTTACAGATTGTGGTGGAATACAATTCTGCTGCTCCTGATGGCTCAAAGCACCTCATGGATGCCCAGGTTTGAGCTGTTCGATCTGTTCTGAATCTATCCCATTTAGCATGGTGGTAATGCCACACAACACGATGGAGGGTGTCCTCAGTGTGAAGCTGGGACTTCATCTCCACAAGGACTGTGCAGTGGTCACTGCTACCAATGCTGTCATGGACAGATGCATTTGCAACAGGTAGATTGGTGAGGATGAGGTCAAGTAGGTTTTTCCCTCGTGTTGGTTCTCTCACCAACAAGAACCAGGACCTCAAAGGTTGTAATCTCTGGATTACTCCCGGTGCCACGTGCTAGTGAGTATAGGAATAGGAGGATAGAGCAGATGAATGCGTGGCTAAAGAGTTGGTGCAGGAGGGAGGGCTTTAGTTTCCTGGATCACTGGTCTGCTTCTAGGGAAGGTGGAACCTGTACAAGTCGGACGGGTTGCACCTGAACCAGAATGGGACCAACATCCTTGCGGGGAGGTTTGCTAGTACTATTGGGAGGGGGGTTTAAACTAACTTGGCAGGGGGATGGGATACGGAGTGGAGCTATAGTCGGGGGTGATGCACAGCTAAATATAGAGGAAAAAACAAGTCAGCCTGGAAGGCAGAGCAAATATGTAATGGCACAAGGGAGTATGGCAAGGCTGGATGGCATTTATTTTAATGCAAGGAGTCTTGCGAGTAAGGCAGATGAATTGAAGATGTTGATGAACACATGGGAGTATGATATTGTTGCTATCACAGAGACATGGTTGAGGGAGGGGCAGGACTGGCAGCTCAATATTCCGGGGTATAGAATCTTCAGGCGAGACAGAGGGGGGTGTAAAAGAGGAGGGGGTGTCGCAATATTAATCAAGAAGTCAATTACTGCTGTAAGGTGGGATGATATCTTAGCAGGTTCCTCTAATGAGGCCATATGGGTAGAACTTAAAAACAAAAAGGGGGCAAGCACTTTGCTGGGAGTGTATTATAAGCCCCCAAACAGTCAGGGGGAGATAGAGGAACAGATATGTAGGCAAATCTCAGAGAAGTGTAGAAATAATAGGGTAATAATAGTAGGGGATTTCAACTTCCCCAATATTAACTGGGATAGTCAGAGTGTGAAAGGCTTAGAGGGTGCGGAATTCTTAAAGTGCATTCAGGAGAGCTTTTTGAGCCAGCATGTAGAAAGTCCTACAAGAGAGGAGGCGGTACTGGACCTAATTCTAGGGAATGTAGCTGGGCAAGTGGTAGAAGTGTCAGTAGGAGAGTATTTTGGTGACAGTGACCATAATTCGGTGAGATTTACGGTAGTCATGGAAAAGGACAAAGATGGACCGGAAATAAAGGTTCTAAATTGGCGGAAGGCTGATTTTAATATGATAAGGCAGGATCTGGCCAAAGTGGACTGGGATCAGCTACTTGTAGGAAAATCCACATCAGAGCAGTGGGAGTCTTTCAGAAAGAAAATAGAGAGAGTACAACGCCAACATGTTCCCGTAAAGGTCAAGGGTGGGACCAACAAGCCCAGGGAAACCTGGATGTCAAGGGATATACGAGAATGGATTAGGGAACAAAAGGGAGGCTTCTGGCAGATACAAAGGACTAAAAACAGTGGAAGCCCTAGAGGAGTATAGAAAGTGCAGGGAGGTACTTAAAAAAGAAATTAGGAGAGCGAAGAGGGGGCATGAAAAAACACTGGCGGGAAAAATAAAGGAAAATCCCAAGGTGTTTTTTAAGTATATTAAGGGCAAGAGTATAACCAGGGAAAGAGTAGGGCCCATTGGGGACCAATGTGGCAATCTGTGTGTAGAGCCGGAAGATGTGGGTGAGGTTTTAAATGAATATTTTGCATCTGTGTTCACTGTGGAGAAGGATGATGTAGGCATAGAAATCAGGCAGGGGGATTGTGATATACTTGAACAAATTAGTATTGAGAGGGAGGAGGTACTAGCGGTTTTAGCAGGCTTAAAAGTGGATAAATCCCCAGGCCCAGACAAGATGTATCCCAGGCTGCTGTGTGAGGCAAGGGAGGAGATTGCAGGGGCTCTGACACAAATTTTCAGAACCTCTCTGGCCACAGGGGAGGTGCCTGAGGACTGGAGAACAGCTAACCTACGTTACCATTATTCAAGAAGGGTAGTAGGGATAAACCAGGGAATTACAGGCCAGTGAGCCTAACATCAGTGGTAGGGAAATTATTGGAAAAAGTTCTGAGGGACAGAATTAGTCTCCACTTGGAGAGGCAAGGATTAATCAAGAATAGTCAGCATGGCTTTGTCAGGGGTAGATCATGTCTGACCAATTTGATTGAATTTTTCGAGGGGGTGACTAAGTATGTGGATGAGGGTAGTGCAGTTGATGTAGTCTACATGGACTTCAGTAAGGCTTTTGACAAAGTCCCGCATGGGAGACTGGTCAAGAAGGTAAGAGCCCATGGGATCCAGGGCAATTTGGCACATTGGATCCAAAATTGGCTTAGTGGCAGGAGGCAGAGGGTGATGGTCGAAGGTTGTTTTTGTGACTGGAAGCCTGTGTCCAGTGGTGTACCGCAAGGATCGGTGCTGGGTCCTTTGCTGTTTGTAGAGTACATTAATGATTTAGATATGAATGTAGGAGGTATGATCAGTAAGTTCGCAGATGACACAAAAATTGGTGGAGTGGTAACTAGCGAGGAGGGAAGCCTTAGGCTACAGGACGATATAGACGGGTTGGTCAGATGTGGTTGGAATCTGCAACTCACTGCCTGAAAGCGTGGTAGAGGCAGGAACCCTCGCAACATTCAAGAAGCATTTAGATGAGCACTTGAAACGCCATAGCATACAAGGCTATGGACCAAGTGCTGGAAAACGGGATTAGAATAGACAGGGCTTGATGGCCTGCGCGGACACAATGGGCCGAAGGGCCTCTTTCTGTGCAGTATAACTCTATGACCTGTCGCAGGCCCAGCCTGGCAGCTGTGTCCTTCAGGTCTTTGCCAGCTCGGTCAGTAGTGGTGCTACCGAGCCACTCTTGGTGATGAACATTGAGGTTCCCCACCCAGAGTACATTCTGTACCCTTGCTATCCTCAGTGCTTCTTCCAAATGGTGTTCAACATGGAGGAGTACTAATTCATCAGCTGAGGGAAGGCAGTTGGTAGTAATCAGCAGGGGGTCTTCTTGCCCATGCTTGACCTAATGCCATGAGACCCGGCATCAATGTTGAAGAAAGATGTTTGGAGGTCCATCATCTCAACCCTAGGACATCGCTGCAGGAGTTCCTCAGGGCAGTGTCCTAGGCCCAATGATCCTCAGCTGCTTCATCAATGACCTTCTCTCCATCATAACGTCAGAAGTGGGGATGTTCGCTGATGTTTGCACAGTGTTCAGTTCCATTCGCTACTCCTCAGATAATGAAGCAGTCTATGCCCGCATGGAGCAAGACTTAGACGACATTCTGGCTTGGGCTGATAAATGGCAAGTAACATTCGTGCCACACAAGTGCCAGGCAATGATTATCTCCAACAAGCGAGCATCTAACCGCCACCTCTTGACATTCAACAGGATTAACATCGCCGAATCCCCAAATATCAATATCTTGAGGGGTCACCATTGACCAGAAACTTAATTGGACTAGCCACATAAATACTGTAACAAGAGCAGGTCAGAGGCTGAGTATTCTGCGGCGAGTGTCTCTCCTCCTGACTCCCCAAAGTCTTTCCACCATTTATAAGGCACAAGTCAGGAGTGTGATGGAATACTCTCCACTTGCCTGGATGAGTGCAGCTCCAACAACACTCAAGTAGCTTGACACCATCACGGAAAAAGAAGCCCATTTGATTGGCAACTCATCCACCACTTTAAACATTCACACCCTCCATCACCAGTGCACTGTGGCTACAGTGTGTACCATCTACAAGATGCACTGCAGCAACTTGCCAAGGCTTCTTCGACAGCACCTCCCAAACCTGCGACCTCTACCACCTAGAAGGACAAGGGTAGCAGGCGCATGGGAACACCATCACCTCCAAGTTCTCCTCCAAATCACACACTATCCTAACTTGGAAATATATCGCCGTTCTTTCATAGTCACTGGGTCAAAATCCTGGAACTCCCTCCCTAACAGCACTGTGGGAGTACCTTCACCACACGGACTGCAGTGGTTCAAGAAGGCGGCTCACCACCACCTTCTCAAGGGCAACTAAGGATGGGCAACAAATGCTGGCCTTGCCAGCGATGCCCACATCCCATGAACGAATAAAAAAATATATATCTGGCAGGTTAACTAGTGTACATGTGTATGTACAGATGCATGATTTAGCATGTGTATAACTACATGCATGAGCTTATGTGTATGTTTTCAGTAAGTGTGCAGTAATGTATATATTTGAAACTTTGGTTGATTCTGCTTTGCAGGTTCGGGAGGAAGGCAGTTCTGTTTGGGACCATGGCTGTACAGACTGGATTCAACGTGCTTCAAGTATTCTCACCAAACTGGGAAATATTCTGCCTGGTTAATTTCCTTATAGGTATTGGACAGATCTCCAACTATGTGGCAGCCTTTGTTCTTGGTAAGTGCCCATACCATCCTGTAGTTTTATTAGCCCTTTCCTCGTGACCTTTTAATGATTCAGTCACTCTCTGTATGACACTAAATCCTGGTCATTACAGGTTGGCCCAGATTTTCATGTAACGGTGAGATTGATGGTGTACAATGTGAATCTCGCCATTGCTAACTTGTTCCAAATTTTGCAGGTTTTCTAATTGGAATACATCAGAGTGAGCATAGCGGTGGATCAGGCACTCAGCGCCGATCTAAAAGCTCAAGTGACAGCACAATCACTATATGGAGCCACGGAGGGAGGGGGGGGGGGGTGTTAAGTGAATGAATGTCTAGCTTCTTAAATAAGCTTTTATTAACAATCGATCTTTGTATTAAATATTGATGTCCAGCTAAAATACTCATGACAGAAAGATTAAGCAAATTGACTCTGCTAAATAACCTAAATAAACAACTAAATAAATGAATAACAAAAACTCTTTTCTGATTTGAGGCAGATGAAACATTTCCAGGTTATTCACTATCACAAAATTTTAGCAGCAAACTCCTGAGTAAAGGCTAAATAACACCTTGGAATTTAACTTGATTTTGGTTCTCCATTTTTCATACCGATCTTGGAGCAATAAATCATGCCACTGCCAGGTCACCAGCGCTATTATTTTTCAGTCTAAGTGGCAGCGGCGTAAGAACTGCCTTTAGTGCAGGAAAATTGTGATGACCGTTGATTTTAATGGGGTGGAGCTATGATAATAACCCTCTCACTGTTTCAGCGAGGTTAATGGCGGAGTGGCGCAAAAGTCCCAGGAAAATATGGAGTGGAATAATTAATAGCGTGAGTTACATAGAATTACATAGAATCCAAAGCTAGGAGTCATAAATATAACACAAAAGCAAAATATGCTGGAAATCTGAAATAAAAACAGAAAATCCTGGAAATACTCAGCAGGTCGGGCAGCATCTGTGGAGAGAGAAACAAAGTTAATGTTTCAAGTCGATGCGAATGAACTGGACAGAGAGATAATACAAGTTTTAAGTAAGTACAGGGGCAGGGAAAGGGGGGAGGGGAGGAAAGGACAAAAGGGAAGGTCTGTGACAGGGTGGAAGGCAGGAGAGGTTAAATGACAGAAGGGAGAATGGTGCAGAGCACAAGGAGATGGTAATGGGACAAGTAAAGAAACAAAAGATGTTTCTAGAGGAGGTGTAAATAGGAATAGCAGAATCATCACCAACAGCTGCTGTCCGGAAAAATGGGGGCAGTGGTTATGGTCTGAAATTGTTGAACTCAGTGTTGAGTCCAGAAGGCTGTAAAGTGCCTAATTTAAAGATGAGGTGCTGTTCCTCGAGCTTACATTGTGTTTCATTGGAACAGTGTAGGAGGCTGAGGACAGAGAGGTCAGAGTGGGAGTGGGATGGAGAATTAAAATGACAGGCGACTGGAAGCTCGGGGTCACGGTTGCAGCAGCGTTCCCTTTTCGTGCGCGGTCCCTTTAAATTTGCTGCCAGGCCACGCATGCGCAGTATCTCCCAGCGGCAGCAGCTTGTGAGCGGCCTGCGCAGGACCTCCCGACTGATGCTCAGTCGTGCGCCTGTGCTCCTTAGGGGAACATTGGCTTCCAGACTGAATGGAGGTGTTCCGCAAAGTGGTCACCCAATCTGGCTTTGGTCTCCCCAATGTAGAGGAGACCACATCGTGAGCAGCAAATACAGAATACTAAATTGAAAGAAGTGCAAGTAAATCACTGTTTCACATGGAAGGAGTGTTTGGGGCCCTGGACAGTGGGAAGGGAGGAGATAAAAGAGCAGGTATTGCATCTCCTGCGCTTGCACGGGAAGGTGTCGTGGATGGGGAGGGGGTGTTGGGGGTGATTGAGGAGTGGACAAGGATGTTGCAGAGGGAACGGTCCCTTCAGAATGCTGAAAGGGGGAGGTGAGGAGAAGATGTGTTTGGTGGTGGCATTACGCTGGAGGTGGTGGAAATGGCGGAGGCTGATCCGTTGAATGTGGAGGCTGGTGGGGGTGGAAGTTGAGGACAAGGGGAACCCTATTGTGATTCTGGGATGGAGGGGAAGGGGTGAGAGCAGACATGTGGGAAACGGAACGGACATGGTCGAGGGTCTCGTCAACCATGGTGGAGGGGAATCCTCGGTTGAGGAAAAAGGAAGACATTGGTGTGGAAGTTTGCATTGTCAAAACAGATGCAACGGAGACTGATAAACTGGGAGAATGGAATTAATTCTTTCAAGGAAGCGGGGTGGGAAAAAGTGTAGTCAAGTAGTTGTGGGAGTCAGTGGGCTTGTCGTGGATGTTGGTTGATAGCCTTTCCCCAGAAATGGAGACTGAGAAGTCAAGGAAGAGAAGGGAAGAGCCGGAGATGGAGCATGTGAAGGCGAGGGAAGGGTGGAAATTGGAAGCAAAGTGAATGAAATTTTCTAGTTCAGGGCTAGAGCAGGAAATAGCACCGATACAATCATTATGTATCAGAAAAAGAGGTGAGGATGGGACCCGAGTAGGACTGGAACAAAGAATGTTCCACATATCCCACGAAAAGGCAGGCATAGCTAGGACCCATATGGATTCCTATAGCAACACCTTTTATTTGGAGGAAGTAAGTGGAGTCAAAGGAGAAGTTATGTCCATGGTGTAAAGGAGACGATTAAGGCCAGGAAACTGGCAACTGTTCAAGTGGCGGAAGGCGTCAGAAGAGTTGCAGACGTAGGTGGGAAGAGAATGGACAAGGGGAGAAAAAAAAGTCGAGATATGAAGAAATCTGACCTGTGGGGCAAGAACAGGCTGAAACGATGGGTCTACCAGGGCAGTCCTGTTTGTGGATCTTGGGAAGAAGAGGGCTATGCGGGGTTGCAGGACTATGAGGTTGGAGGCCATGGAGGTAAGATCTCCAGAGGAGATGAGGTCAGTATCAGTCTGGTTAAACGATGGCTTGATCAGATGTTCAGTGGTGGTGTCATGGTCCAGGGGGAGGTGGGAGGAGGTGTCAGAGAGTTGGCATTCAGCCTCCGCAAGGTAGAGGTCAGTTCGCCAAACAACAACAACACCACCCTTGTCAGCAGGTTTAATGAGAATGTTAGGGTTGGACCTGAGAGAATGGAGTGCTGCAAGTTCAGAGGGATGTAGGTTAGAGTGAGTGAGCGGAGTAGAAAAATTGAGATAGCTGATGTCACGCTGGCAGTTTCCAATGAAAAGATCTAGAAAGGGTAAGAGGCCAGAGCGAAAATTCTGAAGACGGGAGAAAGGTGTGCGGAGGGGGGTGGGGTGGGGGGTTGCGGGGGGAGGACTCCCGGCTAAAGAAGTGGGCACGGAGGCGAAGGCGACAGAAGAAGAGCTCAGCATCGAACCGAGCTCAAAATTTATTGAGGTAGGGGCATAAGGGGATGAAGCTGAGGCCTTTGCTGCGGAATGATTGTTCGGGGCCAGCGAGGGGAAGATCAGATACGATAGTGAAAACATGGCAAAGGGTGAGATGGGAAGGAGGGATGGGGTCAGAGGAAAGTGAAGGGGAAGAAGGGAAATATAAGATGGTCACTAATAAATCCAATAAGGAATTCAGGTGAAACTCTTAACCCAAAGCATGGTTAAAATTTATAACTTGCTACCACATGGAGTAGTTGAGGAGTATAGCTTAGATACATTTAAGGGGAAGCTAGATAAGAGCATAAGAGAGAAAGGAATAGAAGTATATGTTGATGGGGTTAGATGAAGTAAAGTGGGAGGAGGCTCGTTTGGAGCATAAACACCGTCATAGACCAGTTGGACCGGATGGCCTGTTACTGTGCTGTAAGTTCTACGCTTGCATCTGCGCACACTCTGAGGCCGAACTCCAAACCATCGTCAACACCTTCACCGAAGCGTACGAGAGCATGGGCCTAACACTAAACATCCGCAAGACAAAGGTCCTCTACCAACCTACCCCCGCCACACAGTACTGCTCCCCGATTATCAAAATCCATGACGAGGCCTTGGACAACCTGGGCCACTTTCCATACCTCGGGAACCTACTGTCAACAAGGGCAGACATCGATGACGAAGTCCAACACCGCCTTCAGTGTGCCATTGCAGCCTTCGGTCGCCTGAGGAAGAGAGTGTTTGAAGACCAGGACCTCAAACCCAGCACCAAGCTCATGGTCTACAGAGCAGTAGTGATACCCGCCCTCTTGTATGCTTCAGAGACATGGACCATGTACAGCAGGCACCTCAAAGCACTGGAGAGGTACCACCAACGCTGCCTCCGTAAGATCCTGCAAATCCATTGGTAGGATAGGCGCACCAACGTCCGTGTTCTTGCTCAAGCCAACATCCCCAGCATCGAAGCTTTCACCACACTCGATCAGCTCTGATGGACGGGCCACATTGTCCGCATGCCCGATACGAGACTCCCAAAACAAGCACTCTACTCGGAGCTCTGACACGGCAAGAGAGCCCCAGGTGGGCAGAGGAAACGCTTCAAGGACACCCTCAAAGCCTCCTTGAAAAAGTGCAACATCCCCACTGACACCTGGGAATCCCTGGCCCAAGACCACACAAAGTGGAGGAGAAGCATCCGGGAAGGCGCCGAACACCTCGAGTCTCTTCGCCGGGAGCAAGCAGAAGCCAAGCGCAAACAGCGGAAGGAACGCACGTCAGCCCAAGCACCCCACCCACCCGCCCCTTCAACCACGATCTGCCCCACCTGTGACAGAGACTGAAGGTCCCGCATTGGACTCATCAGTCACCTGCGAACTCATTCTTAGTGTGGAAGCATGTCATCCTCGGTTCCGAGGGACTGCCTAAGAAGAAGAAATTCTATGTAATTCTATGCAAATTATTTTATTTGTTCCATCCAAAATTTCTGTGCTAAGTAAACTTGATTAAGTCCTAAGTTTTCTGATTGTGAACAATCTGTTTTATTTTTAACTCAAAAATCATAATTAGTTGCAACTGGCTTTGTCAAATTTTCTGACCCAAGTTCATGAAAAAATAAGACTTGTAAATCAGAAAGTTTAGTTTATAATGGCCCGAAAATTAGACCTAATGCGGGAGAGTACGCACTGTGTACTCTTGCGTATTAGGTCCCGAAGTGCCGGTTTCCTGCATGCACTGCGCATGCGTGGGAAACCGGCACTTCGGGTATTGCAAAGGGGGCGGTTCCTAAGTGAACCGCGTGCGCGCTACAGGTTGTGCGCACGCAGCGCACTTATTTTTTTTTTCAGCTTTGAACGCGCAGGTAAGTGTTGAAGATTTTACACATAAAGAAAGCAGGCGTAAGACCCCCTTTTAACAAGGTAAGTAGTTAATTAAGTATTATTTTACATTTTTTTCAACAGGTTTATCTTTTTTATAGACTTTAAAGAAAGGTAAGTTTATTTTTATAACTTTTAAAAAGAATTTAAATTTTTTCAAAAATTTAAATTTTTGTTTAAAGTTGTTAATTTATTTAACTATAGTTATTTTATTAATGTGATGGCTTTTAAAAAAAATTTAATTGAGGTTTAGCTGTTCTTTTGGGGGCTTGTAGTATTCATAGTTTTGACAGCTCTTGCTGTCAAAACTATGAATGAAAGATGGTGTGCTGCCATTGGCTCTAACTGGCCCACGTGATCCCAGAGGTCGCATCGAATTAACTGTGCCTCTGGGACACGCACACACTGCGCGCCGGCACCAGGGAGAGGCCCAGGAACTGAAGTTCATGTGGGCCCGAACCATAAAGGTAGGCGCGGAGTGCGATACCGCGGGGGATCCTTACCCCCGCGGCAACCATCGAACTCCAATTTCTGGGCCAAATATGTTGTTATAGCCCTGACTCAACTATTAAAGACTTCCTGAGCCGAACTGGTTGTGATACTATGGAATAGAAAAGATTAGTCCCGAGTACTATTTAAATCACAGTTGCTGAACAAAGGGCCATAGGTAAAAATTGGTTAAAGACTGTTGTGAGGAAGCAATTCTTCACACAATAAATAATTAATACCTAAAATGTATTTTCTGGGCAAGGTAGTGAAGACAACACCTCTGGAACTATTCAAGAGGTAGTTGGATGCTGTGATATGGTGCATTGTAGGCTTCAATAGAAGGAACTTTGTGATCTTTGTGATGTTGCTGGCTTTCAAGTAAAAGTGGCAGTTGGCAAACTTTTTTGCTGAAAAATATTCTGTGGTCGTTCTCTCTTATGTAGAAATTCCCCTTGAGCCCCGTTTGGGGCACTAAATCAGAAAAGCTGGAAAAGTTAGCGCCAGGCGTTAACCTCTTCCAGCCTCTCTGAAATTCCCATTTTTTGCTCCAAGAGGGAAGTGGAACGCTAAATCAAGTGCTCCACTTCCTTCTAGGAGCGCAAGAGGGGTGGAAGTTCATGACCCGGGGCGCACGGCTCAGCAGCGCCATAGACTGGGCCACGTAGCACTGCCGCGTTGCGGGATCTTCCCTGAATTAAAGGGAAGGGCCCCACGCTGCAAACTCTGCAGTTTTTTTAACTTACCTGGACCAACGGGAAGCGGGGGTGCTGCACAAATAGCCCAGCACCCAAGCAGAGTGCCGGGCTGACCGATCACGGCATGGCCATGGACCCCGCGTCCGGAGGAATAAAAAAATGTTTTAAAAAAATCCGACATTTTTTTCAAGGCGGCCTCACCTTTAAATGGCGCCCCGCTAGTGGCCGGCCACCTTGCTCGCGTCCCCTGCAGCAGTCGCTGCCATCGCCCGGCGCTGCTGCAGGGGGCAAAGGGGAATTTTTGTGCCGGGGCACTGCCGGGGCGATGCGCCCGGAGATGACGTCATGATCTCCAGGCGCAGGAGATCGGGGCACAACCCTGTAGCGTCACCACTAACCTCCCACCGAATTTAATGGGAAGTGAGGTCAGCGCTGCGCCCCGGCAAAACGGCCTTTGTGCCCCATTAGCGCCCCCCACAGGAGGCCCAAAGGAAACGAATTTCTCCCCCTTTGATTCTTATGGCATTCTTCCTATTTGAGTAAATTTTCCATCCTTGGTACTCAAGCCGAGGAATCACTGCACTGCGAGCTTTGCATCTGCACAAAGCAAGAGATTCATTCTTCACTCCCATCTGGTACTATATGGCTCATGCATGCCTCCTGTACATGGAACTAGTGCTCCTTTCACTAGTTTCATGTGGAGGTGTCATGCATGTGCCATATTCTACCAGATGGGAGTGAAGAATGAATCTCTTGCTTTGACTCCAAGTAGTGTGAATAATTAATCACTGTAAATGTCACATTACTCTGTAGGACTGATGGTTGTTTTCATTGTCCCTGGACTAAATTCCAAGATTAAAAATTAAACACAACCCACTGCAATCTAACAATCAGCAGCTAAGGATTCCACACTCCCACCACCACCACAATGAAACCCTCTAAAATAATTAACATCTGTCCAGCTGACCAGCACATTCCTGGCATTCTTTTACTGTGAGAAAATCATTGCTGACTCAGTTATAGTCCGAGGTTTTTTTGACATTGAGGGGGAGAAATTCGGTTGGTTAGCGCCTCCGGGGGGCGCTAACGGGGCGCTAATGACTTACCGCCGCCGGAGAAATTCACCTGGCGGTTTGCGGTGGCGCTAAAGACTACCCGGAGATTGTGACGTCATCCAGCCGCGCATCGCCCCGGTAGCGCCCTGGAACGGAAATTCATTTTCGTCCCCTGCCTCAGTGCCTGCCATTCGGAACGACAGGTAGAGGATGCGGTTTGCAGTCGGCCGGGAGCTGCAAGAGCTCTATTTAAAGGCAGGCACTTCCTGGTTTTTTTTGTTGGCAAACAGTGCTGCCTTGTCACTTTGACAGAAGCAGACAGGCGTTTTGACCCATTTGAGGTTTTCCTGCTTGAAGCAGTTTTTGCTCCCGACAAAATGTTACCAGGTTCATTTGTCTTACTTTTGATACTGCAACATTTCAAACACTTAATGGGGACTACTGGCACGGGACCTCGCCCTCCAGCTTCACCGTCGGATGCAATGGAGGCAGAGAGAAAGATTGGAAAATGTGGTTAGAGGGAGGAGGGCCACCAGGCTCTCAACAGGAGACCTTACCCTCCCAGGGTTTTCCGGGAATAGTTCTCCTAATTTAATCTGTCAGAGGAGCAGTGCCTTAGAAGGCTCCGCTTCAGCATCGAGGTGGTCACAGAACTCTGCCACCTCCTGCAGCCAGTGCTTCAACCTCAGCTCAGGACCAGGACGTCTCTCTCAGTGGCAGTGAAGGTCACAATTTCTCAATTTCTATGCCAGCGGCTCCTCCCAAGCTTCAACAGGGGATATTGCAAACATTTCACAGTTCGCCGTGTATTGCTGCATTTGGGAGGTCACAGATGCTCTGTACAGAAAGAGAAGGGAGTACATCTAATTCCCCATGACCAGAGACAAACAGCATGAAAGCTCATGTGGCTTTGCAAGGATAGTGGCCTTCCCCATGGTTCAGGGCGCCATTGACTACACCCACGTGCATTGCGGGCACCTCATCACAATGCAGAGGTGTTCTGCAACCGCAAAGGCTACCACTCTCTGGACATGCAGTTGGTGTGCAACCACAGACGGCACATTTTCACCGTCAATGCCCGCTATCCTGGCAGCAGCCACGATGCATTCATCCTGTGACAGACTGGTGTCCCAGCACTGTTCCAAGCACCACATGAAGCTCGTGGCTGGCTGCTCGGAGACAAGGGTTATCCACACACCACCTGGCTGATGACACCCCTCCGCAACCCCAACTCTCCTGCTCAGCATGCATACAATGACAGCCATAGCGCCACCAGGAACCTGATCGAACAGACTATCGGGGTGCTAAAGCAACAGTTCTGCTCTGGAGGAGCCCTGCAGTACTCCCCTGATTGAGTCTCTGTTTTTATTGTTGTGTGCTGGATGCTGCACAACCTGACCATTCTGACGGCCCAGCCATTGCCACCTCGTTATCGTCCTCCTCCCTCTGCGTACATGTTCCCATCGTTCTTGTTGCCTACGTTCCCTCCACTGTAGATCCTAGGAGGGCGAGGTGGCATACCAGTAATCTTATGAAGTGTTGCAGTTTGAGTCTTTGAAGAATAAATGTAGCTACTTTGTACTTGCCACAAGACTTCTGATACAAAAGAACCTTGAAATTGCTCAATGAAATTGTTGCAGTAGCTGAAACTAACAAAAAGCCACTGAAACTGCACTAACCTGACAGGTGCAAGTGATTACATAGAAACATAGGGGTAAAAATTGAGTCGCGCCCCATTTGGGGCGCTAAACTCGCCGGGGCGCGACTTTTAGCGCCCCGAAAAAATTAGCGGCCCCGCGCCGGAACTTCAGTGGTTGCGCCCCAAGAGGGAAGCGGGGCGCCACTGGAAGCACCCCGCATCCCTCTTGGGGCGCTGCGAGGGAATATCCTGGCGCTACGTGCCACAGCGCCACGCGGTATTGCAGGCCTTCCTCCCCTTCTTAAAGGGGAGGGACCCTGCGCAGCGCGAACCGGGGCCCAGCTGGGCCCCCAGGGATCGGGAGTGCCGGCAAAAGAGCCCGGCACTCAAGAGAAGTGCCGGGCTCTTGGAGCGCAGCCGGCACTTCACGGTGGGGGGGCTTCACGGGGGCCAGGGACAGCAACGGGGGCAGGTGCTGGCAGGCGGCCAGCAACAAAAATGGCCGCCTGCCACCTCCCCTTTAAATATCGCCGCCCCGGCCGCACGTACGCCTCCCTGAACCCGTCGGACATAGCGTCTGGCGGTAAATCAGGGGGCGCGACTGAAGATCGCGGCTGGAGCGCGAGCGGGGTGCTGCGCACGGCGATGACGTCATCGCCGGCGGCGCAGCGCCACAGGGCGCTACCGGCTGGCGCCGCCGCTAACCTCCCGCTAAATTTTACGGGAGGCGTGGGCGGCGCTGCGCCCGGGCGTTAGCTGCTTTACGCCCCATTAGCGCCCTCTTAAGGCGCTAACGGGAGGCACAAGCAGCTGAATTTTTCCCCCATAGAATCTAGGAGCAGGAGTAGGCCATTCGGCCCGTCGAGCCTGCTCCACCATTCAATATGATCATGGCTGATCATCCAAGTCCAGTACCCTGTCCCTGCTTTAATCCCCACAGTACACATATCCCACCCTACCCCCGTAGCCCCACGTATTTAATTCCCCCTAACATATCCCATCCTATCCCCATAACCCCACATATTTAATCCCCCCCTAACACTAAGGGTCAATTTATCATAGCCAAATCAACCTAACCCGCACATTTTTGGACTGTGGGAGGAAACCGGAGCACCCGGAGGAAACCCATGCAGACACGGGGAGAATGTGCAAACTCCACACAGACAGTCACCCGAGGTCAGATTCGAACCCAGGTCCCTGGCGCTGTGAGGCACCAGTGCTAACCACTATGCCACCGTGTTACTGATAATCCCTTTAAGTAACATCCCTGCAGCTGACTTCCTGGTGCTGCACGCCAGCATTCCCTGTCGGTGTTTACCCCAGGCAGTGAGGTAAGTGGCTAAAAGCAATTTGGGAAATCGGGTGTTCAGTGAGCATTGCACACTCACTGATGTCATGATCTCCCTGGCGTTGAGGTCCCCGGCTATCGCTGTTACTGGCAGCGCTACGGGGGTCCCAATTTGGCGTGCAGCACTGGATTTACCTCGCCCTGTCGGGACTGGTCTCAATGCCACTTTAGTGCTATCTACTGGCGCTAATGGGACAAATTTTTCCCCAATGCCTCCAAAGCTTCATCGGAAAACCTCCAGGCTCTCGCCCTGGGGCAGCGATCTGCAGTCAGGATTTGTAAATAAGTACTCCTTCTCCTTGTCCTTATTATGGTTGTTGAGGCGGCTGCACACCCAACAATGCTGAGAATAAGCTGCTGCAGCATCAATGAACCTCCCCTTTAAGTAGTGAAAAAAGCCTGTGGCAATCATTACTTGCCTTTAGACTGCCCCTGATATTGGTCCATCTTTTCAGTGTAATGCCAATGAGCTTGAGTTTTTAGATGAGAATCATGACTGCAATCATTTTAATGAGGAGTGAGGATGAATTTTGCATGCAGCCTAGACGATTTTCAACAGGCGCTATTTAACCATTTTAAGTCTAAACACTGCCCATTTCTTGGCTATGATGAATTTTTAGCCTGCTTGCTGTACTAACAGGTACCAAAATTAAAATGTCAAATATACACACCATCAGATCATGAACAGGGACACAAGCCAATTCACCCAACACGGCTGTTATTTTAACATCACAGACCATGAGCGCGCAGCTGTACTGCTTCACATAGAACTTTACTAAACCTACATACAGGAGCTCCCTGATGAGTCAGTGGAAAAATTTGCTTTGTAATGGAGTATTAAGTCACATAAGCCGTTAAATTCCAAGAATTCTGCTCGATCAGTGCAAATGTGGCGCAGCGAAACGGAACCTGCATCCACCCACACCTGTTCACAAATCCATCCCAAATTGCAGGGATGAGATCATTGGAATGGATGCATTGCTCCTGTAAGGGTGTTTCAGCAGTGCCTGCCCCAAACCATCAGCCAGAATGTCGAAGTGGCACCATGCAATTTTGACAGCAGAGAAGAGGTTCACCTAGGGCCCAATGAAAATTTGCTTTCTTCCATTTCATGCTCCCAATAGAGCAGGTAGGCCTCTGGGATTGATTACCTTTCCCTAGTGAATCTTTGGGCCCTCTTAAGGTCCTTCGTGGGACCTACACTAGCTTTCAGCTTTGTAAGTGCCCATGAAGCTTTATAAGGCTGGAATGGGTAGAATTTCCCAAGGGAGAGCAGGAGTTTCCCAAACACGCCTCCTTGACATGGGGGGTGGGCAGAATTGCCCCAAATTCCCAACCTTCCCCTCCCCGACAGAAATCTTCCATTCTGTCCTCCGGCAGCCAGGAATTTCAGTGCCATATAAAACCAGAAGATCTGAGACTTGATCCCTGGTTTATGTTGAGTTACCTGATCTCAGTTATGGTGGTAGGTCAGATGTTACATTTGAGTTTAGCGCTTCTGGACCAGGAAGGGAGAAATTTGGCAAGAAATGCTGTGCCTCATTGCTGACAATTGAACCCCTGCTGGAACCTTATGGGCCCATCAGAACAGCAGCAGGGCAGGACTTCCAGCTACCAGTCTGCCTGGCATTGACCCTGTCGAAAATCCCAGGATAACATCATTTACATAAAAGAGGAAGACACCTGTATCATTTAAGGGATTCCCCAAGAGTCTTCCCTGCAGAGAACCAAGAATATCAGAGTGACACTTTTGCTGGTCCATCGGGGGTTGGAGGAGGACATTCTGGCCAAAGATAGAACATTTGTTTCCATTGACTGTTAAACTTCACTTTGTTGTCAGTTGTTTTCCAAATGTGTTGCACTCTTTTTTCCTCTCCTCCCTACCATGTGCCATGCTCCATCTTTTATCTCATCCCTGCTTATGCTGCTCGATCACTGGCCTCTGGGAGGTGCACACGATGGGCTGAGGTGAAGTATCTGCATTCAGGATTCTTCACACAACTTGGTTTGTGGGTTAAGTTTAGAGAGCATTCAACTTCATTACTGTAGGTTTTATTAACTCAACATAAAGAAAAGTTTCTTTCAGAATGGCAATAATAGGCAATGAAATAAAATTAGGAAATAACTCACAATCAGTGTTGTCCTTAACCTGGTTATTCTCATTTTACAGGTTCGGAACTTCTTGGGAAATCCATTCGGATTACATACTCTACACTGGGAGTTGGCGTTTTTTATGCATTCGGCTACATGTTCCTGCCTTTGGTTGCATACTTCATACGAAGCTGGAAGATGTTGCTTTTCACCCTGTCTCTCGTTGGCCTGCTGTACATTCCTTTGTGGTGGTATGTAGGAATTAGAACCTTAACCTATTTAATCAGTAGATTCGGACCTTTTATTGCCGTTAACTTCTGGGACTGACTCTGACTAAGATAAAGAAAATGAGAGTCCTTCTTGGATGAGGGTAGGGATGGGGATCAGCATTGGCAGTGTATTAAAGAGGTGTCGTAACATCTCCTTGATTGTGATGAGAGGCTGGACATTCAGTAGGGGTCATTTTCACCTTCACTGCCTGGGTGGTACAGTCCCCACCCAGTCTCAGCATCAATGGCCACACAAATCAAGTATGGCATGGTTACCAGCAGAGTAAAGCTCCAGCTACGCTCTTCCATTAAGCTCCCTCTAATTTGCTCCACCAACATTCTTTAGCACCATCCTCATAAGAGCACCATCGACTGTTCCAGTGTAACATTTCCATTACCTACACCAGTGGTTTTAAAACATTTTTGGTTGAAAGACTCCTTTACAAATCGATTAGTAACCATGGACTCTCCATCTAAATTATAATACTATATAATGCTCATAATATGAAAGTGCTGCATGTAAAGAGTATTTTAATAATGCTTTCAAGAAAACAGAGGGGAGAAAGCTGGAAGAATTAGTGCCAGGCTCTAATGATTCTCAGCTTTCACTAAATTCGATGTTAGCGCTCCAGGAAGGAAGTGGAGCACTAAATCAAGCGCACCACTTCCTTCCTGGAGCGCTAAAGGAGGCAGGCGGGGCGGTAGTGGTGCAGCGCTGCACGATGTCCCGTGCAGCACTGCCGAGATCCAAGGTTCCTTCCCTCCCTTAAAGGGAAGGGCCATCGCTGCAGTCTCTGCATTGGGACCAGTCAGCTGGTCCCCGACGGCAGCCATGATCCATCCCGATCAGCCCCATGCACTCCAGCAGACAGGCTGATCGATCGCGACCATTGGAATGGAAAAAATTGAAATAATGAATTGCAACAATTTTTATACTTTTTATACTTACATCCCTTTTAACTTGCGCCCCCGAAGCGCCCAGCCTCCTGAACAACGGCTCCTGCAGCTATCGGTGTTGTCGCCCGGCAATGCTGCAGGGGGCGGAACTGAAGTTCGGGTCTGGGGCGCTACCGGGGCGATGTGCAGGACAATGACATCACAATCGCCAGGCGCAGGAGACCATGGCGCGATGTGTTACCGCTGCCGCAAACCTCGGCCAATTTAGCGGGAGTCATTCATTTCGCCACGCCCGGTCCGTAAGTCGTTAGTGCCCCGTTATGGCCCCCTGGAGGCGAATTGTTTCCCTTCTCCTTCTAGGTGGAAAATTTTGCGGGTTTGGGAGGTGCTGCCGAAGAAGCCTTGGCGAGTTGCTGCAGTGCATCTTGTAGATGGTACATACTGCAGCCACGGAACGCTGGTGGTGGAGGGAGTGAATGTTTAAGGTGGTGGATGGGGTGCCAATCAAGCAGGCTGCTTTGTCCTGGATGGTGTCAAGCTTCTTGAGTGTTGTTGGAGCTGCACTCATCCAGGCAAGTGGAGAGTATTCCATCACACTCCATACTTGTGCCTTGTAGATGGTGGAAAGCTTTGGGGAGTCAGGAGGTAAGACACTCGCCACAGAATATCGAGTCTCTGACCTGCTCTTGTTGCCACAGTATTTATGTGGCTGGTCCAGTTAAGTTTCTGGTTAATGGTGACTCCCCCAGGATGTTGATGGTGGGGGATTTGGCGATGGTAATACCGTTGAATGTCAAGGGGAGGTGGTTAGACTCTCGCTTGTTGGAGATAGTCATTGCCTGGCACTTCTGTGGTGCGAATGTTACCTGCCACTTATCAGCCCAAGCCTGAACGTCGTCCAGGTCTTGTTGCATGTGGGCATGGACTGCTTCATTATCTGAGGAGTTGTGAATGGCGCTGAACACTGGGCAGTCATCAGCAAACATCCTCATTTCTGACCTTATGTTGGAGGGAAGGTCATTGATGAAACAGCTGAAGATGATTGGGCCTAGGACACTGCCCTGAGGAACTCCTGCAGCGATGTCCTGGGCCTGTGATGATTGACCTTCAATCACCACAACCACCTTCCTTTGTGCTAGGTATGACTCCAGCCAGTGGAGCGTTTTCCCCCTGATTCCCATTGACTTCAGTTTTACTCGGGCTCCTTGATGCCAGACTCGGTCAAATGCTGCCTTGATGTCAGTCACTCTCACCTCACCTCTGGAATTCAGCTTCTTTGTCCATGTTTGGACCAAGGCTGTAATGAGGTCGGGAGCCGAGTGTTCTTGGCGGAACCCAAATAGGGCATCAGTGAGCAGGTTGTTGGTGAGTAAGTGCCGCTTGATAGCACTGTCGATGACACCTTCCATCACTTTGCTGATGATTGAGAGTAGACTGATGGGGCGGTAATTGGCCGGGTTGGATTTGTCCTGCTTTTTGTGGACAGGACATACCTGGGCAGTTTTCCACATTGTCGGATAGATGCCAGTGTTGTAGCTGTACTGGAACAGCTTGGCTAGAGGCACGGCTAGTTCAGGAGCACAAGTCTTCAGCACGATAGCCGGGATGTTTTTGGGGCCCATAGCCTTTGCTGTATCCAGTGCGCTCAGCCGTTTCTTGATATCACGTGGAGTGAATCGAATTGGCTGAAGACTGGCTTCTGTGATGGTGGGGATGGACTTGCTAATGGGTATGATCCAATAGCACAACAATGTTATATCTTGATACAAATTGATAAAAAAAATTGCCAACCTCACTCTGAAGTACCATAATGGTGACTGGTATAGGACAGTGTTTCTCAAACTGGGCTCCGCGGACCCCTGGAGGTCTGTAGATACTTTCCACGGGGTCTGCGACCAGAGGCGGCCGGAGGTAAATTCAAGCTTGCTTCTCTTTTGAAATCCAACACTGATTCCGTTCTTGTGAATTATTCTCAACAGCTGTGCAATTGGTGATTGGTTAGGCTGATGCTATATTCGAAATTCCTAATCCGAGAAGTGCGCGCAATTTCCCAATAAACATTGTGTGATCATATATGATGTCAGTCATTAGTCAGAGGTAAAAAAAAATGCATCGATGTAATTATTTTGCCGAATTTTGCGACCCTTACAGGTGCGTACGAGCTGTGTACGCTCGCATAGGGGCCGCGCAATTGCTGCGTTTAGGGATGCGAAGCTCGTGCGCTAAATCCCAGCACTTGTGAGATCACACGCATCCCCAGAAGTGCCTCTGCAGGTGGAGAGTTGCGATTTTTGCACAACTTCCGCCCGCTGAAAGGCCGTAGAATTCTTACGCCTGGTAAAAGCAGGTGTAAGACCTGCTTTTACCAGCATAAGAGTATAAAATAACAAAAAAAAATTTTTTTCAATCTTATAAACATTAAAAAACCTGTACAATAAGGTAAGGTTATTTTTAGCCCTTTAAAACATTTAAATTTATTTTAAAAAAATTTAATTTTTGTTTAAATGGTTTTAAATGTTTTGATTAAATGGCATTTTAATTATTTTTATATATGTAATGGTTTTTCTTTATTTATTTCAGTGTGTTGGTGCATTTTTGCAGTCATCCCCATTCATACTTTTGACAGTTCTGTGCGTACGGAACTTTCAAAAGTATGAAGGGGGATTCCCTTCTTCCATTGGTTTGCCTGGCCCACGTGATCCCAGGGGCGCTTGCAAACCGCACATTTCGAAGAGAGAGGCCCAGGATCGCAAGCCTTGGTATCTCCGGGACCAGCAGGTAAGTTCGTAGATTTTTTTCCGATCAGAGTCATCCGCCCGCAGGAAACCTCCGATCGGAAATTCAGGGCCATTGTTTCCACTCACACTTCCTTGCATACCTAAACTTCCAGACAGAGTCTGTAATTGTACACTGCACGCTTCTAGCTATCATCGAGTCATAGGGGGAAAAATACGGTTTATTTGCGCCTCCCGTTAGCTAAGAGGGCGCTAACGGGGCACAAAGCAACTAGCGCCTGGGCGCGGTGCCGCTAACGCCTCCCGTGAAATTCAGCGGGAGGTTAGCGGCGGCGGTAACCTTTAGCACCCCACGGCGCTGTGCCACCGGCGATTACATCATTGCTGTGCGTAGCGCCCCGCTCGCGCCCGGGCTGCGAGCTTCGGTAGCGCCCCCTGACTTATCGCCAGATGCTGCGTCCGACAGGGTCAGGGGGGCCTACCTGCGGCCGGGGCGGCGCAAATTAAAGGGAAGGTGCCGGGCAGCCATTTTTGTTGCTGGCCGCCTGCCAGCACCTGCCCACTATGCGGTCCCTGGCCTTCTGTGCAGCCCCACCGCAGAGTGCCGGCTGCGCTCCATGAGCCCGGCACTTCTCTTGAATATTCACTCGCTCTTGGGGCGCTACCGGTGAATTTCGGGCGTGGGGGCACTAGCTTTTTGGGGGCCTAAAAGTAGCGCCCCAGCGAAGTTAGCACCCCAAATGGGGCGTGACCCAATTATTCCCCCATAGAGTCATAACGGCACAGAAGGAGGCCATTCAGCCCATCGAGTCTGTGCCGGCTCTCTGTAGAGCAATCCAGTCAGTCCCATTCCCCCGCTCTATCCCTGTAGCCCTGCAAGTTTATTTCACTCATGTGCCTATCCAGTCTCCCCTTGAAAACATTGAGTGTCTCCGCTTCCAGCACTTCCGTCGGCAGCGAGTTCCAGGTCCTCACCACTCGCTGTGTAAAAAGGTTTTTCCTCACATCCCCCCTGTATCTCTTGCCCAAAAACTTAAATCTGTGTCCCCTAGTCTTTGTACCATCAACTAGTGAGAACAGCCTTTCCCCGTCTAACCATCATAATCTTGTACCAAATCACCCTTCAACCTCAATACAAAAGCAAAGTACTGCAGAAAATGCTGGAAATACTCAGCAGGTCAGGCAGCATCTGAGATGAGAAACAGAGTTTACATTTCAGGTCGATGACCCTTCGTCAGAACTGGAAAAAGTTGGAGATGTAACAGGTTTTTAAGCAAGTGTAGGGGCAGGGAGAGGGGGAAGGAGAGGAAAGAACAAAGGGGTAGGTCTGTAATAGGATGGAAGGCAGGAGAGATTAAAAGACAAAAGGGATGATGGTGCAAGGCAAAAGGAGATGGTAATGGGACAAGTTAAGAAACAAAAGATGAGTCTAGATGAAGTGTAAATGGCAATGGCAGAATCATCAACAGCTGCCATGTGAAAAAAATTGGGGTAGAGGTTATGGTCGAAATTGTTGAACTCGATGTTGAGTCCAGAAGGCTGTAAAGTGCCTAATCGATAGATGAGGTGCTGTTCCTCGAGCTTACGTTGAGCTTCATTGTAACAGTGTAAGAGGCCGAGGACGGAGAGGTCTGAGTGGGAGTGGAGCGGAGAATTAAAGTGATGGGCGACCGGAAGCTCGGGGTCCCCCTTACAGACTGAACGGAGGTGTTCCGCAAAGCGGTCACCCAATCTGCGTTTGGTCTCCCCAATGTAGAGGAGACCGCATCATGAGCAGCGAATACAGTATACTAAATTGCAAGAAGTACAAGTAAATCGCTGTTTCAGCTGGAAGGAGTGTTTGGGGCCCTGGACAGTGGGAAGGGAGGAGGTAAAAGGGCAGGTGTTGTGAGAAGAAGTGCACAGATTTGACGGAGAAGATCACAAGGTACATATTGTAACAGAGTGAGAGGGACAATATGCGAAACATTGGCTTTTGAAAGTGTTAGATTCGAATTTGGAGAAACTCTAGACGGAGACGGAATTGAGGACAAGAACAAAATTTATTAAAACTAAGAGAGACTTGTGCACAAGGGGAGCCACCCAGCTTCCTCAAGCTTGAGGTGCACTCACAAAGGAAAAACAGCGGTTCATTCAAGATATACAGTTCTATAAGGAACGCCCACTTACTACAGAATGGGGGGCGTACACGTACAAACAACGTCACCACAGTTACTCTTTATTGGTTTCGGTGTTTAGTCACTCAACTGTTGGGCCCATCCCCTGAACTCAGGTGCCCCTCCCCTGCCCCTGCTGGACACAGATGTTGGGAGTAACCCTACCTCCACATTCCTGTTGTTATCTCTTCCTCGCTATAAGCATAGTTTATTGTTCGAGAGGACCGGTTTTACCCTTAACTGCCGACCAAGCACAAAGCCACAGTGATTCATGTGTCCAGCGAACTCGTACCATGTTTGATAATTGGTACCCTTATCTCCTGGGAGGACCGGCCGTGCTTGGACAGTGACTCCACTAAGGCGCTGTGAATACACATCCCGAAGTTTAATTAGTGAAGAGACGCCTTGCAGCCTGCAAAAGTGCCTGTTCCTTGCATTTTACGATCCCCTTATCACTTTTACTGGTCTCTGATGTTCGATATTCGACCTCGCTTACATCCCTGCTATCTGTTCCCAGCTGCATGTTGTCAGTCTCCGTTTTAATTAAGCCCCATCTTTGAATCTACAGCTATTCCTTACAAGTGCCTTTTTTATGAGAGGGTTAAACATAGTCAAGTGTCCCAGAATTCTTTGGGAACAAGCTGAACCTTTCAGTGAGCTATTTCTTACAGTTACCTTCTTTGGGAGGGTTAAACCTAGCCAAGTATCCCAGAATTCTTTGGGAACTAGCTGGATCCTTCAAAAGCTCTGTATCCACGATAGGATACAACTTAATTCTATAATTCTAACTTTAAAACGTTATATAAAATGTCAGAATGACCAACGCAAGATGGATAGCTTTAATGAAACGTTGACTCCCAGGCTGTAAGGATATGAAGCAGGGAAATAGTTCAGTTGGAGAGAGGAGTTTGGAGAGAGGAATTCGGAGAGGAAGGAATTGAGAGTGAGAAGTTGTAGGCTGGAAAGTAATCCCTGTTGCTGTCTTGTTCATCACTGGATTTACGGACACAACTGCCATGGGTGAAAAAACCTTACGCGCTCAAAATTCAATAGGCTCCGAAAACGGGCATCGGGATAGCAATGCGCAATTAACCCGTGGCTGTGTAAATTAATGCAGGCAGCATGCAATCTTCGTGCTGCCATCTAATTTAAATGATAGTGGCGTGCAGCTATCTCTCCCTAAAGGAAAGGAACAACCCGAGAATATTACCATCCTCCAGATAGCACTGTCACGGTCACGTCCTGGATATTATGAGGGTCCGGAGATCTCCCCTCAGAAAATGTACCTCTTCACCAAAGAGTGTACAGAGATTGAGTTCGCAAGTTATTGATACAGAAGACTTTTGTGAGACAATTCTAAAAATATATAGAGATTTATTAAAAGAACCGACATGCAGTTTACAGTTGGTGAATCAGTCAATCGCAACATTAACAGTTCTAAAAAGAGAAAAAATACAATCTTTTTTACAGAGAATCTTACTTTTAAATCTTAACTTCGCTACAGTATTACAGTTCTTAAATTTTTCTATGCAGGATATCCATCAATATCAAATTACCTTCGATCCCCGAGGTACAAAGAGTGGAGGACTACAGAGCCGCCTCCATAGTCGAGAATCGCCTTGCCCGATTAAAGCGATTCTGATATCCCATTTGAGACTTCAATATTTATACCCTTTATCAGTTGTATCCCATAAGGTTTCTGCGGATCCAAGTTAATTATCACTATTCATCTTTCTGCTGACATCTTGCAATTCTTACTGCTACATCGGCAATAGTTATTGGGAGTTTTTACCATCTAGGTATGAAGGCAGATGTCCCTTTTTTCATGTGTCATCTTTACGAAGGCAGATGTTCCTTATCTTATCTGTCATATTTAAGAGGTGTAATTTAAATCACTTATCCAGGGTTAACCATTGTTCTGTTCCCAAAAGGCCAGCCACTCGGAGCCATCCATTCTTCTGTTTCAATAACGTTATTTATTCAGGGTCAACAACTTGTCCTGTTTCAATAGCCAGAATTCTTTCATAGCTATTTCATAGTTAGGTTTCTAAATTTCCAAACCCAGTTTGTCATGTTTTAAAGAATTTATAAGGTAGAGTTCCTTATAAGGTACTCTTCAGGGTCAACCACTGTCTTATCTCAACAAGGCCAGAATTCTTTCATAAGGTAGTGTATTGTTTTAAAAAGGCTATATAGTATATTTTTCTAAAAAGATTATATAGTATATTCTGTTAGATTTGAATTTGGAGAAACTCTAGACGGAGATGGAATTGAGGACAAGAACACAATTTATTAAAACAACTAAGAGAGACTTGTGCACAAGGGGAGCCACTCAGCTTCCTCAAGCTTGAGGTGCACTCACAAAGGAAAAACAGCAGTTCATTCAAGATATAGGGGGAAAAATTCAGTTGGTTGCGCCTCCCGTTAGCGCCTTAAGAGGGCGCTAATGGGGCGCAAAGCTTCTAGCACCCAGATGCGGCGATGTTTGCGCCGCTCACGAAATTAACTAGACATTTTGCGGCGGCGCTAAAAACTACCGCCACGATCTCCTGCGCCGGCAGATCGTGATGTCAGTCGAGTGCGCAACGCCCCGGTATCGCCCCGGAGCAGATATTGAGTGGCGCCCCCTGCCTTACCGCCTGACGCTAGCAACGACAGGTTGAGGGGAGCGTTTTGCAGTCATGAAGGGACTGGGGGAGCGCTATTTAAAGGTGACCGCATCCTGCCTTTTATTGTTGGTGCCATTTTTGAACCACGCATTCTGAAAGAGAGAGAGAGAGACTTCTGGAGAGATTCAACACTGTGTGAAGGAGTTTTTGGTACTGAGCAGCACTTTGCAGGTTCATTTTGATTTGCCATTCCTTGTATCGATTTAGAAGAGATTGTGGGGGCTGCACTCTGAGCTCTTTGCCTGGTACTCTCCATTGTTCTTTCCAGCAGATTTGATGTGCAGGTCTCTCCAGGCCGAGATTCAAAGCTGCAATGAGCAGGATGTGGATGGAAAGCAAGATCAACCATCCCCTTTAAGAACTGGCCCGTGCCATTGTGTGTGTGTTCCATTGCTGACTGACATCACATGAGCTTCGCCAGCGCTCTGAGGTAGCGCCTCGCTCCTCGGCCTTTGCGCCTTAAGACAGGTGTGAAGCGCCTGATTTAGCACTCCAATCACCTCCAGGGGCGATAAAAGTCAAGTTTGCAGTCGGTGGCGATAATTAGCGGCAGGCGCTAATCTTTGCGCCCGGCCGAAAATTGCGCCCCAAATGGGGCGATACTGAATTTCTCCCCCATACAGTTCTATAAGCAACGCCCACTTACTACAGAATGGGGGCGTACACGTACAAACAACGTCACCACAGTTATTCTTTATTGGTTTCGGTGTTTAGTCACTCAACTGTTGGGCCCATCCCCTGAACTGTGACAGTCACAGCCACCAGCTCAGATACTGGGACTGTGCGGACTTTAGAGGGTAGCTTAGAGGCGGGATCTGCGTGTGGTGAATCACCAGGCATGAACAGGCTGCAGCCAGGGCAGGGGGAAAGGGTAGTGCAGGTGTCAGCTCCCCAGAGGCCGAGGTCGCACATGAGTTCTGCTGCACAGGACTCAGATGTGGACTTTGATGGTGCGGCCTACGTAACGAAGCTGATGGGCATGCACAACAAAATGCTTGGTGCGTTGGCAGGCTTGTCAGAAAGCCTGAATGCAATGTCAAGGAGCATGGAGGAGTCCAGCTGCAACCATGCACAGGGCTTTACTGCAATGGAAGCTCAGACTGAAGTCATGCAAGCTCAGCTTGCTGCCACGCCAGCAGAGACTGCTGCCATCATGGCTGGGTTTACCAGTATTTAAAGGGTGTCACAGCAGTCCAGCAATCTGTCCTCCACTGGGATTGCTAAGGCGCCGCCCCGGGGGAATGACAGTGGCTCCACGGAGGACGAACTTACTGTCCTCTTTTAGAATGATGTGGAGATGCCGGTGTTGGACTGGGGTGGACAAATGTGAGAAGTCGCACAACACCAGGTTATAGTCCAACAGCTTTATTTGAAATCACAAGCTTTCGGAGCGCTGCACTTCACCTGACGAAGGAGCAGCGCTCCGAAAGCTTGTGATTTCAAATAAAGCTGTTGGACTATAACCTGGTGTTGTGCGAATTCTCTCTCTTTTAGAATGACAGCATTCGTTCACCCACCACTGCCACTCTGAGGTGGTGCAGTCCGAAGCCGGGTCTACTAGGCCCAGAGCTGTTTGAGGTCGTCATGCAAGGCCACCTGCAGTCTCCCCCACTGAAAGTCAGCAGTCTTCCACCAGCCATGCTGTAGCCATTGGGATAGCACTGTGTACAAGCACTAGGACAGGCAAAGGCACACTGAAGACAGGCACTAAGGGAATGCACAAGGGCAATTAGTTGACTTTCAAATGAAATATTTTAATGGTTTGATTCATAAAATTGGTTATGAATGTTTGTTTATGATGGCTTTTATTGTAGCATTGTGGCCAAGAGGACGCTGTGATGGTCAGTAACAAAGGGAAGGTAAGGTGTGGGACTATTGTTGAATGTGGAATTGGGGTTACGTTCACTGGTTCCGCAGTGAGATGAGTCGATTACGGGCAATCCGTGCAAAAAGGAGCTCTCTTGGTCTATGTTCCCTGTAAGGTGCATGGGTGCATGGGTGCGTGATCTGTAAGATCCCGCGCACTTAAATTCACAGGCGGTGCAGTGAGCTGGACAGCTGGAGCAGGGACGAGGGGCTCAATACTCAACGAGCGGAAAAAAGTCATAGCGTTGAGAGGATGTTTTCCTTCCAACAACAGTATCCGGTCTACTTGTTTTTGGGATGAGACGTTAAATCTGCTCTTGTGGATCAGATGGATTAATACGGAACAGCCAGCATGGATTTTTAAAAGGCAAATCATGTCTGACTAACCTGATTTAGGTAGCATGGGATGTATGGACCGTTGCCCAGAATATATATTGAAGTGAGATTCCATCACTCCAAACGTCCAGACCTTGACTTAATGGCCATCCTTGCTTTTAACTGCTAATCAATTTAACCTGATTTACAAAGGAACGGGAGATAACCGGGACAAACTTAGATAGTTAATGTGACCTTGCTAATAGTTGTTGTTGGCCCAGAAATTAAAGACGGAGCCTTCGTGCGGGGGTAAGGCTTCCCCGCGATATCTCACTGCGCGCCTGCCTTTTCATTCCGAGCTCGCACGAACTTGATTTTCTAGACAGCAGCTGTGCAGTGCTTCCGTATCCCACAGGCGCAGTTAATTCGTGCGAGCTGTGGGATCACGTGATTCAGTTAGAGCCAATGGCAGCACACCATCTTTCATTCATAGTTTTCACAGCAAGTGCTGTGAAAGCTATGAATCTATACCCCCTCAAAAGAACAGCTAAACTTCAATTAAATTTTTTTTAAAAACCATCACATTAATAAAATAAGTATAGTTAAATAAATTAACCACTTTAAACAAAAAATTAAATTTTTGAAAAAATTTAAAATCTTTTAAAAAGTTATAAAAATAAACTTACCTTTCTTTAAAGTCTCTAAAAAAGATATACCTGTTGAAAAAAATTCAAAATAATACTTAATTAACTACTTACCTTGTTAAAAGAGGGTCTTACGCCTCCTTTCTTTATGTGCAAAATCTTCCATGCTTACCTGCGCGTTCAAAGCACTAAGTGCACTGCGTGCGCACAGCCTGCAGCGCGCACGCGGTTCACTTAGGAACCGCCCCCTTTTGAAATCACCAAGTGCCGGTTTTCAGCGCATGCGCAGTGCATGCAGAAAACCGGCAATTGGAGACAGAATACGCGAGAGTACACAGTGCGTACTCTCGCGTAGCGACACTAATTTTTGGGCCAATGTGTTCGCTTCGGTGCCTCCATTGTTGTGGCCAATCTGCTATTAACACCTCACATGTTACCGACCTGTCTGTTTCCTCTTACTCCACCATTGTCCCGACTAATCTCTAATATTAGCCTATCCTAATCGGTCAATGACTCCAAGATGTTATGATTAACTTTGATGGGACACCTGACAGAGCAAATTCTAACATGAGACACGTGCAATATAGTCCTTGTTAGAGCTGTGACCTGTTAGAGATTTTTATAAACCCCCCAAAAAACAATTGGTTTTATGATTTTTAAGAGTTTGTCTGATTGTGTCATGATTTGAGATGGTGGGGTGGCAATATGGCATGACTGTATATATGCTTTTAAGTGGTTGCTGTTGCTGTCATTTTTGTTGTTGTAAAAGTTGTTGTTTGTTGTAGTAAAAGTTGTTGTTGTTGCTGTAAAATTTGCCCACATACAAAAAAGGCCACGCTCAAAGGAATTCGTGGCCCGCTCAGTACAAAAAAAATTAGAAGGAACATTGATCTTGGTTGCCTCCTCCCATCCACTTCCTTGTCTTCTGCTTCCTCTTCCTCCTCTTCCTCTTCCTCCTCTTCCTCTTCCTCCTCCTCCTCTTCCTCTTCCTCCTCTTCCTCTTCCTCTTCCTCCTCCTCCTCTTCCTCTTCCTCCTCTTCCTCTTCCTCCTCCTCTTCCTCTTCCTCTTCCTCTTCCTCTTCCTCTTCCTCCTCCTCCTCTTCCTCCTCTTCCTCCTCTTCCTCCTCCTCTTCCTCCTCCCCCTCCTCCTCCTCCTCCTCTTCCTCCTCCTCCTCCTCTTCCTCTTCCTCCTCTTCCTCTTCCTCCTCTTCCTCTTCCTCTTCCTCTTCCTCTTCCTCTTCCTCATCCTCTTCCTCCTCTTCCTCCTCCTCCTCTTCCTCCTCTTCCTCCTCTTCCTCCTCTTCCTCCTCTTCCTCCTCCTCTTCCTCCTCCCCTCCTCCTCCCCTCCTCCTCCTCCTCCTCCTCTTCCTCCTCCTCCTCCTCTTCTTCCTCCTCCTCCTCCTCAGCTAGTCCCTGTATGCATGGTGGCAAGAGCTGTGCCCTCATGATGGCGAGTTTGTGGAGGTTTCAGCAGGCCATGACGAATCTTGAGACGCGCACTGGTGACTACTGCAGGGCTCCTCCAGAGTGGTCCAGGCAGCGGAAGTGTTGTTTAAACATGCTAATGGTTTGCTCTATCTGATTCCGTGTGGCAGCATGGCTTTCGTTACATGTATGCTGCTCGTGTGTGTGTGGGTTGTGCAGCAGAGCCATGAGCCAGGTGGTCAGCGGATAGCCCTTGTCATCCAGTATCCACCCACTGGTTTGTCGTGGTGGCTCAAATGCTGATGGTACAGCGGACTGCCGCAGAATGAAGGAATCATGGCTGCTGCCAGGATACCGAGCATTGACTTGCATGATGCGCTGAGTATCATCGTACACCAGCTGGACATTGAGCGAGTGGAATCCCTTCAGGTTGTGGTACATCTCCAAATTGAGATGCGGCATCCACAAAGCGACATGTGTGCAGTCAATGGCAACATGGGGGAGCCTGCTCTCTGACGAAGCCATGTGCTCGCTTCGCCTGCTTCTCTCTGGCAAGAGAGAATGAAATGCATTCAGGTCTCTTTGCATACAGAGCCTCACTCACCTCCCTTATACAGGAGTTGACAGAGAACTGGGAGATGTTACAGATGTCGCCTGTTCCAGTGTAGAAGGAGCCCAACATGAAGAAGTTCAAGGCCACGGTCACATTTAGAACCACTGGCAATGCCGCCCTCACCCTGGACTGAGGCTGCAGGTCTGCCTGCAGCAGGTGGCAGATTTCAGTGAGCACCTCCTTAGTAAAATGGAAACGACGCATGCACTGTTACTACGCTGAGCTTGAGGTAGGAGAATTGCTCCCTGAAGATGCTGGGTGGATATGGGCTCCTGCTGAGAGCCCTTCTCCCCCTTCTCCTGCTGCCTCTTCGAGCAGCTTGTCCTGCTCTGTGTCGCCTCTGCTCATTCTCCCGGTCATGCTGCAGGTCAAGGGGGATACAAACTACTGCACCCATGTCTGGGAGTAACTGCTCTGAGCAGATCCCTTGCAAATCAGTACCAAGTCCTTGAGCACGTGCCACACCACTCCTTGTAGACTTTAGGCAACTTTAAAGAAGTCTAAAAGCATCAAACACTTCTCCAAACTCAGCAACAGCTAGTAGAAATCAATCAGCAACTAACCTGTAAGTAGGTGACGATTCCTTTAAATAGCACTGGTAGGTGGTCCTTCCTGCTGCTGAACACATGTTCAGCTGTGTGAGGTTAAGAGAATGTGTTAGCTCCAGCATTGAGGTAAAAAAATGGCAGCACTGACATTAAATCAGCGTTACTCGCTGACTGACGTCACAATCTGCGTACTCTGCATATGCATGGTGCACGCTTCCAGCGCCGACGCTAACGCCCTCACCGAAATGGCGTCCGACGCGGCCCACACCACAAGTGGGTGCACGCAGCTCGGACGTCATTTTCGAACCAAATCGTCACCCACAGCATTCAAACAACGGGCGCAACACAAGCAAATTTTTAGCCCATAAGTTCTAATCTGCATGTCTAATTGACCACTGGGTCCTGGGCCTGCTTCAACTTGTTACAATACGTTAGATACATTTATTACTGTGTGCGACTCAGCCCCGGGGTCGGTAATCGGACTCCTGCCAGGGATTGATCTCACAACCTCCCCCCACCCCCGGGTTTGGGGATTGTAGCCCCCCCCCTCCCTGCCCCAGGGTCGGGGATCAGACCCTCACCACCCCCACGGCTTGGAACCACCCTGCCCAACCATCCTGGGCTCAGCCCCTACCTGGTCCTGTGGCCTCCTGGCCCACGTTCCCCGTATGACTGGAAGCCAGCCTGTTGGACAGGCTGACTTCCGGGTGGGGAACTCGGCCTTTCCATTGCACGCACGCTGTGGAAATAAATCTCCACAGCGTGCCAGGAAACCCGAACTTCTGGGTTTCCCACCGTCTCCCGGGTCCCCCCGCACCGTGTGGGTGGGACCCAGGAAAATCCAGCCCCATGTTTTCTTTTGTCCGCATAGACAAATTATTGTTAATAGATGCTTATGTGACGGTAGATCATTTTATCTATATATATGCCATGTGATCTTGGAAAAGGAGATCGGAACCAAAATCACATTGGCCGTGAAATTCGGGGGTTTAGCGCCGGCCGTTAATCCACAAACTCGAATATGATAGGGAGAGGGAGTGGTGGCAGCAAAGAAGAGGAAAAGATGCTTGTAGAGGGAGGAGGAGGAGGAGGGGCAGGAGGGCTCTCAGCAGGAGGCCTTACCCACCTAGGGTCTTCCGGGAGCACTTCTCCTACCTGCACTTAAGTGAGGAGCAGTGTATTAGGAGGCTCGGCTTCACCAAGGAGGTGGTCGCAGAACTCTGCCACCTCCTGCAACCAGACCTGCAGCCTCAGAGCAGGATGGCAACAGTGCTGCCAGTGGCCCTCGATGTCACCATGTCCCTCAATTTTTTCGCCACCAGATCCTTCCAGTCTGGAGCAGGAGAAATAGCTAACATCTCACAGTTTGCTGTTCATCGCTGCAACCGGTAGGTCACAGTGGCTCTGTACTCCAGGAGAAGAGACTTCATTGTCTTCTCTCTGAAAGAGAGAGGTAGGACGAGCATGCATGTGGTTTTGCCAGGATATCGGGCTTTCCCATGGTGCAGGGCACCATCAACTGCACACACGTGACTTTGCGGGAACCACATACCAATCCTGAGATGTTCCGTAACCACAAAGGTACTAACTTAATGTGCAGTTGTTGTGTGACCACACCCAGAGCATCGTGATGGTGAATGCCCGTTATCCTGGCAGCAGTCATGATGCCTTCATCCTGTGCCAGTCCGGTGTGCCATCAATCTTCCAGACACCACATCAAACCCGAGGGTGGCTGCTCGGAGACAAGGGCTATCCGCTCTACACCAGGCTGATGACTCCCCTCCGCAACCCCACCACTCGTGGCCAGCACTCATATAATGACAGCAATGCTGCCATAAGATAATGTAATCGAGCAGACCATCGGGGTGCTCAAGCAACGGTTCCGCTGCCTTGACTGCTCGGGGGAGCCCTCCAGAACACGTCGGAGTGGGTGTCCCATTTCGTGGTGGTCTGCTACATGCTCCACAACCTGGCCATCATGCACACACAGCCCTTGCCACCAGGGGTTCCGGGACCACCTCAGGAGGAGGACAAAGAGGGAAAAGAGGAAGAGGAGGAGGAGGAGAAAGGGAGGAGGCAGACAGCAGATCCCTGTTCTGGATGAGCTTTCTGTGAGTGCCTCTTCAGACTCTGGATCCAGTGAATGAAACCCCAGATTCCCATTGCTCACTACTTCCCCGCCTTACCATCCCTCTGTTGTGGAACATCACAGCATCCTCCTGGGTTCAAAGCTGAAATGAAAGCCACCACAAAACACATTCCAAACATAATTTATAAATTTATCAAATTAAAATCAAAAGAACAAATTCAACTACTTACCCTTATGCATTCCCTTAGTGTCTGTCTTTTCATAGAATCATAGAAGATAGGAGCAGGAGTAGGCCATTCGGCCCCTCTAGCCTGCTCCGCCATTCAATGCGATCATGGCTGATCATCCAAATTCAGTACCCTGTCCCTGCTTTCTCCCCATATCCCTTGATCCCATTAGCCTTAAGAAATATATCCAACTCCTTTTGTGTGCCTTTTCCTACTCTCGTGTTCCTATGAAGTGCTCCCCCAGTGGCTGCAGCATGGCTGATGGAAGGCTGCTGACTTTCAGTGGGGGAGACTGCAGATGGCCTTACAGGACGACCTCGACCAGCTCTGGACCTAGAAGGCCCGGCAGTAGCCTGCACCACCTCGGCATTGGTGGCAGCAGCTGATGTGCATGAGCCTGCATGAGAGCAGTCTGAGCTTGCGTGGCAACAAGCTGAGCCTGCATGACAGAAGTCTGAGCTTCCACTGCAGCACTCAGACTCTGGGTCGCTTCCACTTGTGCTGCAATGGAAGCTGCAACATCGCCCATCACACCCAGCATCATGGTCCACAAGTGCTCTAATGGAGATGCCAATCACTTCCATCCTGGAAATCATGGGCTCCAAGCTCCACACAAAGCCCTGTGCAATGTTGGCGCTGGAACCCTCCATGCTCCTTGATAGTGACAAGAGGCTCTCTGGCAGGCCTGCCACTGCACCAAGTGTTCACAGTCAACCTCCTTTCTCCTCTGGTTCACAACAACACATTTCGAGTAAGCACGAGACTTCGTAGTGGAGTATACGGAACAGTCTTTATTGATATACAGTAAAGGTGATCGGTCTTTAACTGTATACAGAGAGTAGATATTCGGTTTCTGTATATTTTGAGTACACTCTGACAAACTGTTGAAAACCATGCTCCTTTATTCACCATTGTTTGACTACATCAAAGGAAAATGTCATAGATAAGCCTGTATGACATGCCTATTTCCCAAATCCTTTGAAAACAGAATATCCATGTAAACAGTTGTTTACTTTAAAACCGCTTCCCTTAAACAAGACTTCCTTTACCTACTACGATAGCAAAATACTGCAGATGCTGGAAATCCGAAATAACAACAGAAAACGCTGGATCTCTCTACGGATGCTGCCTGGCCTGCTGAGTTTTTCCAGCGTTTTCTGTTGTTATTTCCTTTACCTACTGTTATCTTTAGCAAATGGAATCACTACCCCTGTTTTATTACCCTAAAACCAATGTTACATTTTATTGCCTAAACTTATTTCCTTACACAAGCACTTTACATCTCAGAAAACAAGCCATGCTTTCTCCTCACGACACTTCAAAGTCATCCTGTTTATATCTTGGAAAGCCTGTTGCTTTAAGGTACAAAGAAGTTCGACTGTTAACCCTTAACTCCCCAAGATGTCCAACACCAAGCATTTCTTTGTGCATGTCCATCAACCTTCTTCTGAAGGCCGCCCCATCGAAGTCCTTATCTGAGTGCTCTGCAGCAGAACTCATGTGTGACCTCGCCCTCTGGGGAGCTGGTACCTGAGCTACTCTTTCCCCCTGGCCTGGCTGCAGCCCACTCATGCCCAGTGACTCACCATATGCAGATCCCACCTCTATACTACCCCCTAAATTTCACGAGGTGCCATTTTCTGAGCTGGTGCCTGGGAGTGTCAGATGGAGTGACAGTGTCTCTTCTTCTCCATTACTCTCCTCCTCTACTTCTTCCTGCACAGGTTGGGCTGGTAGCAGTCCTTGGGTATCTGAAAAGTGAAAGGCACGAGGGTTGGGCTGTGATTAGGGCAGGGAGGGAAAGTAAGATGTGCTTCCTTACACCATTGGCAGCTTGTAAATGAGAAGAGATTGTGGGATGAGGGGGAAGTGAAATGATGCTATCAGTCTCGCCGATCAACACGGCATCATTGAGGGCCTCTCCAATTATCTCCAGAACTGTCTCTTCCAGATGGATCAGGTTCTGCAGCCGTGCTTGCCCCCCCCTCCCCCCGCCTGTTTACTCCTGCTCGTGCTGGTTGTGAGCCACCTTGGCCTGCAAGAGAAAGATGCATTGAGCAGTGTGTGAGGCAAGTGGTGCAGTTGGTGGGACATGGCATTTGAAGAAGCATTCTCTCACTTTGACCACTCGTATGAGGTCATTAAACTTCTTCCGGCACTGAATCCAGGTCCTGGGGGAAAGACTGGTATCACTGATGGTTTCAGCGATCTCCTCCCACTGCCTTTGAACAGTGTGGAAGGCCTGCTGGCCCCCTACGGATGGAGGACCTGTCTCCTCCTATAGACCCTCTGCACCAAGGCCTCCAGTGCTGTATCAGGGAACTGAGGTGCCCTTTCTCTTCCCTGTGGAGACACTGCTAAGTTCCAGCTCCAGAATGAGGTACTTCTCTCACAAAGCACCTTCCATTTAAGAAGTGCTGACAGCCTTTCACTCTGCAGGCAACCTTTAACTACAGGGCAGACTTCCCACGCTATTGGGCCCCCTGTTGAGCCAACCAGCAGTGCATTTAGCACTGGGCTCAGGGCGGCAATCATGTTAATGAGCAGGTAGCACAAATTTTGCATGCTGCCTGCACTATTTTCAACGGATGTGGGCAGATTGCGCATTGCAACACACATGCCCATTTTCGGGCCTTATCCATTTTAGCCCCCAGTGTCTAAAAGCCTGGGTGATGGTTTGAACTAGCTGAGAACTAGTGTTAGCTAAGAGCCACCGCCCAGCATTCAGTTCAGCAGCTGAACTCCATTTGGTTGAGTTAACTTTTAAGCTAAAACTACTTTTTAAGGCATATTTCAGAGCATTTCCCCAACCAATCTGGAAGGCACTCTCTGACAATTTATGGAGCACCGTTCCTACACAGCAGCCTATGACAGTTTGGCATACTGGTCCTCTGGCATACTGGTCTTGCGAGAGTCCTGCCATATTGGGCCACCTCCTTGTTTTTATTTTATTTGTTCCTGGAATGTGGGATCGCTAGCAAGGCCAGCATTTGTTGTCCATCCCTATTTGCCCTTGAGAAGGTGGTGGTGAGCTACCTTCTTAAACTGCTGCAGTCCTTGTGGTGAAGGTACTCCCACAGTGCTGTTAGGGAGGTAGTTCCAGGATTTTGACCCAGTGACGATGAAGGAATGGCGATATATTTCCAAGTCAGGATGGTGTTGGAGGGGAACTTGGAGGTGATGGTGTTCCCATGCGGATGCTGCCCTTGTTCTTCTTGGTGGTAGAGGTCGTGGGTTTGGGCCACCTCCTTGGTTGAATTACTGCTATAGGGCTGATGTTTCAGAGCACACATGACGGACATCACCAGCTTCTGGGGATTCCAGATCAATGGCTAGCAGATCTATGACTCTATGACACTATGACATCACCAGCTTGTGGAGATACCAGATCAATGGCCTCACCCTTAGGGATCAGCTTTAGCACCACAATGACATGACAAATAGTCTGTTGGCACCACTGTCTGTGCACACACATGAACTGCGCCTACTTGAGTGAAATATCAGAGGATGGCCAACACTTATGGAACTATACTTGAGAATGAGTCACTACTGCAAGAGAGGAAACAAGAACATAACAGCTAATCTGTTAATTCTTTAAAATGAAAGAAAAACTAAAGTTATGTAAAAATAAACTGTGGCAGGTTTTTACCAACTACTTTATCAAACTATTTTTTTTTTAAATACAGTGCAATGACCCACAAGTAGATTTTCCCTATTCATAGAACCTGTATCCACAAGAGGTGCTTTCCCTACTGTGGATTGACCAGTTTCATGGGATCATGGTGGTAAATGTATTTGGGTTGAAATGAAGAACAAAAGAGGGGCAATCACAATGCTGGGAGCATACTATAGACCCCCAAACAGTCAGAGGGAGATAGAAGAGCAAATATGTAGGCAAATTTATGAGAAGTGCAAAAATAATAGGGCAGTAGTAGTAGGGGATTTCAACTACCCTAATAATAATTGGCATAGAATTAGTGTAAAAGGAATAGAGGGTGCAGAATTCTTAAAATGCATTCAGGAGAACTTTTTTTAGCCATTATGTAACAACCCTAACAAGAGAGGGGGCAGTTCTGGACTTAGTTTTAGGGAATGAAGCTGGGCAGGTAGAAGAGGTATCAGTGGGAGAGCATTTTGGTGGTAGTGATCATAATTTAGTTAGATTTAGCATAGTTATGGAAAAGGACAAAGACAGACCAGGTGAAAAGTTCTCAATTGGGGCAAGGCCAATTTTACTAAGCTGAGATGTGATTTAGCAAAAGTGGACTAGAAACAGCTACTTGAAGGTAAATCAGTGTCAGAGTCGTGGGAGGCATTGAAGGAGGAGATAATGAGGGTCCAGTGCAAATATGTTCTCACAAAAAAGGGTGGGGCTTCCAAAATCTAGAGGTAGATAAGGGAAATAAAGGGAAGCTTTTGTCAGATACTGAGAGCTCAAAACTACAGAAAGCCTAGAGGAGTATAGAAAGTGCAGGAGTGAAATTAAAAAGGAAATTGGGAAAGCAAAGAGAGGGCATGAAAAATATTGGCAAGTTAAATCAAGGAAATCCCAAAGATGTTTTATAAATACATAAAGAGCAAGAGAATAACTAAGGAAAGAGTAGGGCCTCTTAGAGACCAAAAAGGTAACCTATGTGTGAGGCGGAAGACGTGGGTATGGTCCTTAATGAATACTTTGCGTCCGTCTTCACAGGAGAGAGGGATGATGCAGATGTTGAAGTTAAGGAGGAGGAGTGTGAACTATTAGATGGGATAAACTTAGAGAGAGATGAAGTATTAAGAGGTTTAGCATCTTTGAAAGTAGATAAATTGCCAGGCCCAGATGAAATGTATCCCAGGCTGTTAAGAGAGGCAAGGGAGGAAATAGCATAGGCACTGACCATCTTTTTCCAATCCTATCTGGCTACAGGCATAGTGCCAGAGGACTGGAGAACTGCTAACGTTGTGTCATTGTTTAAAAAATAACTTGATTGAATATTTTGAGAAGGTAATGAGGAGGATCAATGAGAGTAGTGTATTTGATGTAGTCTACATACATTTTAGCAAGGCCTTTGACAAGGTCCCACATAGCAGGATGATTAAAAAGTAAAAGCCCATGGGATCCAAGGGAAAGTGGCAAGTTGGATCCAAAATTGGCTCAGTGGCAGGAAACAAAGGTTTATGGTCGATGGGTATTTTTGTGACAGGAAGGCTGTTTCCAGTGGGGTTCCGCAGGGCTCAGTACTAGGTCCCCTGTGTTTTGTGGTACATATCAATGATTTAGACTTCAATGTAGGGGACATGATTAAGAAGTTTGTAGATGATACAAAAATTGGCCGTGTGGTTTATAGGAAGATAGCTGTAGACTGCAGGATGATATCAATGGACTGGTCAGGTGGGCAGAAAAGTGGCAAATGGAATTCAATCCGGAGAAGTGTGAGGTAATGCATTTCGGGAAGGCTAACAAGGCAAGGGAATACACAATAAATGGTAGGATACTGAGAAGTGTAGAGGAACAGAGGGACCTTGGAGTGCAGGTCCACAGATCCCTGAAGGTAGTAGGACAGGTAGATAAGGTGGTTAAGAAGGCATACGGGATACTTTCCTTTATTAGCTGAGGCATAGAATATCAGGGAGGTTATGCTTGAATTGTATAAAACACTAGTTAGGCCACAGCTAGAGTACTGCGTACAGTTCTGGTCACCACATTACAGGAAAGATGTGATTTCACTTGAGAGGGTACAGAGGAGATTTATGATGATGTTGCTAGAACTGGAGAATGTTAACTATGAGGAAAAATTGGATAGGTTGAGGTAGTTTTCTTTTGTACAGAGGAGGGTGAGGTGAGACTGAGGTGTATAAAATTATGAGGGGTCATATTTAGAGTGGATAGGAAGGACCTATTTCTCCTAGCAGAGACGTCAATAACCAGGGGGCATAGATTTAAAGTAATTGGTAGAAGGATTAGAGGGGAGTTGAGGAGAATCGTTTTCACGCAGAGGGTGGTGGGGGTCTGGAACTCACTGCCTGAAAGGGTGGTAGAGGCAGAAACTCTCATCACATTTAAAAAGTACTTGGATATGCACTTGAAGTGCTGTAACCTACAAGGCTACAGATCAAGAGCTGGAAAGTGGGATTAGGCTGCATAGCTCTTTTTCGGCTGGCACGATGGGCCGAATTGCCATCTTCTGTGCCGTAAATCTCTATGATTCTATTTGGTGAGTGTTGTCAATGGCTCAAACCAAGAATTGAGCCTTTGTAGAAACAAAGGCACAAATGTGACTCCTTGCACTGCACCACTGGATCCTGCCGATCACAGAGCCTGCCATTTACCTGACAGAATCTCAGAGTTTAATTTCTGAAGGCTTTTCTCAAGGGCCTCTCTTCCTTCACCCTTCACAAACTTCAGTTAATCCAAAACTGTGCAGCCCGAGTCCTCTCTCACACATGGACCCTCTCCTTACCAAGCTTCACTGGTTCCTGCTCCCTCATCATGTCAACTTTAAGGTCCTTCAAGTTCCTCCACATTCTTGATCCTCTTTCTTCAGCTAAATGCCCCATTCACACCCTCCACTTCTCTGAATCTAAATTAATGCTTTTCTCCCAAACTTTCAGCCACTGCACCCTAGCCTTTGGAATTCTCCCCAAACCGCTTTGTCTTGCTACAGATTCTTCCTTCCAATGCCTATCAACAACCGCTCTCTTCAAATGTGACTTTGGTCTCTCTCTCTTCCCCCACCCCGTTTAATCCTCTGTCTTCTGCTCCGTATTCTCCAGTGCCCCCCGGAAAGCACTCTAAGATATATGTTAGCAGTGGATTATAAATGCATGTTGCTCTTCTCAGTGTTGATCTTCATACACAAAACACTTGTAAAGTTCAGCTACATTCCAGCAGATGGTGCTGGAACTGCATTCACTCTTAAAATGGTTTGAAAAGTGTCAGCTAGGTTTATTGATTATTTTCTTTGTATCTAGATTTGAGGCAATTATATCATTAATTAAAGACTCTCAAATATTCCCTATCACAGATGCTAAGCCAACTGGACTTTAATTACCTGGATTAGCTCCGTCTCCCTTATTAACAACGGCTACTACATTAAACACTCTCCAGTCTTCCTGCACACATCCACACTCAATAGAGAGCTGAAATATAATTTCTAGCAAATCTGCAATTTACTCCCTCATCTTCTTCAGGATCCTACGGTGCATCCCGTCAGGCCCTGGCATTTTGTCATTCCTTGGTTTAACTAACTTATCTAACATTTTCCTTTTATCATCACCATATCGTTCTCAACCACTTCAAGATTCACATCCTCTCTGATATCCTTCTCTTCAGTCAAGACCGAAATACATATTGGCCCAGAAATTAAAGACGGAGCGTTCCTGCGGGGGTAAGGCGATATCTCACTGCGCGCCTACCTTTTCCCTCTGAGCTCACACGAACTTTAGTTTCAAGGCTGCAGCTGTGCAGTGTGTGCGTATCCCAGAGACGGAGTTAGTTCGTGCGAGCTCTGGGATCACGTGATTCAGTTAGAGCCAATGGCAGCACACCATCTTTCATTCATAGTTTTGACAGCAAGGGCTGTCAAAGCTATGAATCTATGCCCCCCCAAAAGAACAGCTAAACCTCAATTAAATTTTTTTTAAAAGCCATCACATTAATAAAATAAGTATAGTTAAATAAATTAACCACTTTAAACAAAAAATAAAATTTTTGAAAATATTTAAAATCTTTTTAAAAGATATAAAAATAACCTTACCTTTCTTTAAAGTCTCTAAAAAAGATAAACCTGTTGAAAAATTTTTAAAATAATACTTAATTAACTACTTACCTTGTTAAAAGAGGGTCTTACACCTCCTTTCTTTATGTGCAAAATCTTCCATGCTTACCTGCGCGTTCAAAGCACTAAGTGCACTGCGTGCGCGCAGCCTGTAGCGCGCACGCGGTTCACTTAGGAACCGCCCCCTTTTGAGTTCACGAAGTGCCGGTTTCCCGCGCATGCGCAGTGCATGCTGGAAACCGGCAATTGGAGACCTAAAACGCGAGAGTACACAGTGCGTACTCTCGCGTATTAGGTCTAATTTTCGGGCCAATAAATATCTCTGACATTGTTTGATTATCCTCTACAAATTGACAATCCTCTCCTCTCAGGGGTCCATCTCACTTTTAATAATTTTCTTCTAACTGATATATTTGTAAAATAACTAATTGTTCCTTTTGATGTTTTTTGATTCTGTTTCCTTAACTTCCCTTAACCCACTCTTAACCTCTTTTCTTATTTTCTCATTATTATTCTTATAGTCTTCATAGGCTCTCTTCTTCAATGTTAATTGTTTTTAACTGCTTTATTTATCCTGGCATCCTAAAACTAATAGTAGTTTCCTTATGTTTAATGGAATATACTGATTCTGTACCTATGCAACCTGTTTTTTTAAAACATCCCACTGTTGTTCTTCAATCCTATGTGCAAATTTCTCCTTCCACCTTTCCTTAGCGAGCTTGCACATCTTTCTAAAATCTGCCCAGAATCCAATACGGTGTTCTAGTAATTTTACTGACTTTTTTTCTCTTTCTAGTTGGATCTTAAACCTTATTATATTGTGGTCACTATTCCCAAGGTGCTCACTCACATTTAGCTGATCCACCTGATCTTCTTCATCACACAGAACCAGATCCAGCAACACCTCTGTCCTTGTAGGCCAATTAACATACTGCTTGAGGAACGAGTCCTACACATTTAGGAATTCCATTCCCTCTTCTCTCTCTGTCCCAATCAATAAGTAGATCATTAAAATCTCCCACAACAATAACTTTGTTACACCTACTCGTCTCTATAATCTAACTACAGATTTCCTCTTCAATTTCCTTTGCATGATTTGGAGGTCTGTAATATACCCCAACTTTTTTTAAATCTTTGAGCTCCGATCATATTGACTCTTGTCTGCACCCATTCCTTATCTACATCAATCCTCTCTAGAGAATATATTCCTTCTTTAACCAATATTGTCACTACATCTCCTTTCGTATCTTTTCTATCCCTCTTAAATGTATTATGTCCTGAAATGTTTATTTTCCATTTTTGACCAGTTTGCAGCCGGGTTTCCATTAATGTTATTGTTCAGATCTTCCTGTAAAATAATGGCTTCCAGTTCCACCAGTTTATTTCCGACACTCTGTGCATTGCAATACATGCCTTTTAACCAATTATTATATTTTTTTAACACTATTAATTTTCTCAAATTTCTTTTGCCTAAACTATCTCTTATCTTCACCAGTCTTTTGCTTGTTTATATCTAGTCCATTGGATTTTATTCTTCTATTCCATGTCCCTCTTGTTAAATTGTTTATCATTATTGCCATCATCTATTTCTTCCTTCTCCATTAGCTGATTCTGATTGTTTTTATTTACCCAGCCACCAATCGCCACCCCTCACTTCCCCTTCACCCCCGTTTGTTGTTCCTCTTCAGTTCTCCCTGCACCACACACAATGTCACAGTGAGAGTGTCCAAACCTTGCATACCTTTGCCAATGTGCACATGATCTGAGCATTTCTGTAAGCCTATCAAAATCCATATTAAACACCGTTCACACCATCCATGTCAGTCGTGTCTGAATCCACTCCTAAATTTGAATACAATTACATGTTAATATCTGTTATTAAAGCATATCTTAATATTAATAGTAACTTCACAAGTCCTTTGTGCGACTTTAGTGCTCTTTTCTTAAAATAATACTTTTAATTCCAGGTTTATTCCTGAATCTCCACGTTGGCTGCTGTTAAAGGGAAGGATACAGGAGGCTGAAGCAATAATCCGACTCATTGCAAAGAAAAATGGTGTCACTCCACCAACAGTGATCTTCAATGACCTTGAGGTACTGGCACACAATATTGTTTTGTTTCCTGTGTGGTCGTTTAGCTCTTTAATACAGACCTGCTCTTATCCTTGCAAATGTTTCTCATCCCCCTTCTGTCCTGAAAGTGTTGACTCTCTGCTATGATATGGTTCCACAGGTGTCACTCACCTCCCTTGTCCAAGTGACTATTCTTCATATATGAGCCCAGATAGTGAGTGCTATCAGGTTATTGGACCATCAAGGATCTCACAGTCAAGCCCAATTCCGTCTTCACCCAAAAGCAGACACACATGCACATTCCAGCAGGATTCTCTGCATAGCAATTAGGTATGAGAATCCTGGCTGATTTGTTTTTGCTTCCCTGGGGTTCTTTGGACAACTGTAGTGTCACCAACCGCACAAACAAGAGATCAAACATGAACTGTATGTCTTAACTACCCACTGGATAAAATAATTGAGCCGGTGAGGAGCCTTTTCTTAATTTATAAGGATTTAGGGATGAGGTCATGTTTGCACTGTTCCATCAGTTGATAAAGACATGCATTGCATTAGAGCACCCCAGATGATGATTAGGTTCTTTGTTTACACTATGCTTTCCTCCCTCTTCAATTCTTGCAATTTTCTTGTGGCTTTTTCCTCAATATTCATGATATTAGTGAAATATACACCAGGTAAAGTATGGGAACAAGCTGTGCTGTTCATGATAGTGAAGAAATAGAAATGTCCAGCTTTTGAGTCTGGTGTACTTCATCAACCCACAAGTTCCACGTCCACAAGAGGTGAGTGTACACTGAAAACCATTAGATTGGGAATTCTAGTTGGATCCTTAGGGATGCTGCATATTCTAACTGTTCAGAGATTGCGGCCGGAATTTTCCGTGGTGGTAGTGGGCGTGATCGGTGGTGGGTTGGGTGGGAAAGTTGTTCTTTTTGACAGCAGGTCGGGAACCATGCTGATTGACGTCATGATCTGCCTGCTCTGTGTGTGCACTAACGCCCTCACCAATATTGCATCCAACACGATTTGTCTCACATGTGTGCACGCGTGCCGCAGATGCCAATTTGGAGCTCTAAGGGCACTCGTTGCGCCCCAAAAAACGGGCATGATGGATCGGAATTTTGCGCCCAAAGAAGACTAAGGGAATGGCAAAGATACTAAATAAACATCTTGACTCAGTTTTCACAGAGGAGCTGGATTCTGAGATTATAGAATGACCAGAGGTGGTTGTAAAACCATTCGTGAATCTTTTATGGAGAAATGGTATTAAAGGAATTACTCAAACTCAATTCAAACAAATCACTGAGATCTGATAGTTTATGTCTGAGGGAAGCGAGGGAAGATACAGTGGATGATATCATTATAATTTTACATAATTCTGTGTAAAAGAAAATTGTACCAGATGAGTGCAGACTGGAAAATGTGACAAGTCTCTTCAGAAAAGGAGTCAGGATAATTCAGGAAATTATAGGCCGGTTAGTCTCTAGCCATTGGTAAACTATCAGAATCTCTAATGCAGGATGAAATTACTAAGCAGTTGGAGAAACATAAGTTAATCATATCAGCTTGCATGGATTTCTTAAAGGCTGTTTTGAAAACTCATTCTTGGGATGTGGACGTCGCTAGTGAGGCCAGCATTTACTGCATATATCTAGTTGCCCTTGAGAAGGTGGTGGTGAGCCTCCTTCTTGAACCGCTGCAGTCCATGTGGTGAAAATATTCCCACAGTGCTGTTAAGTAGGGAGCTCCAGGATTTTGAAAAAGAAAAGACTTGCATTTATATAGCGCCTTTCACGACCACCAGACATCCCAAAGCGCTTTACAGCCATTGAAGTACTTTTTGAAGTGTAGTCACTGTTGTAATGTAGGAAACGCAGCAGCCAATTTGTGCACAGCAAGCTCCCACAAACAGCAATGTGATAATGACCAGATAATCTGTTTTAGTGACGTTGATTGAGGGATGAATATTGGCTAGGACACCGGGGATAACTCACCTGCTCTTCTTCGAAATAGTACCATAGGATCTTTTACGTCCACCTGAGAGAGCAGACGGGGCCTCGGTTTCATGTCTCATCCGAAAAACATCTTATCCAACACAGTGCAGCACTCCCTCAGCACTGCAGTGGAGTATCAGCCTAGATTTTTCTGCTCAAGTCCCTGGAGTGGGACTATAACCCACAACCTTCTGTCTTTGACCAAGCGATGATGAAGGAACGGCGATATATATCCAAGTCAGGATGGTGTGTGACTTGGAGGGGAAATTTGAGGTGATAGTGTTCCAAAGTTATGCTTGACTTAGCATAGAAAATTCTTTGAAGAAATAAATTAAATACAGTTCATGTAGCTTATATGGATTTTAAAATCATTTGATAAGATACCAGGTACCATGTTAGTGACTTATGGCAAATGGAATAAAGGGGAATTTATCCACATGGATAGAGAGACTCCAGTTCAGGCTGAACCAGTGTTTTACAAAGGTTCATCATAACTTCCTTGCTTTTGTACTCTATGCCTCTATTTATGAAGCGGAGATGCCGGTGTTGGACTGGGGTGGACAAAATTGAGAGGTCGCACAACACCAGGTTATAGTCCAACAGTTTTATTTGAAATCACAAGCTTTCGGAGCTATCGCTCCTTCCTCAGGTGAAGTAAATTGGATACAGAATCGCCAGAGCATATATAGATGGAAAAAAAAGCATGTGTACTTTACAATTGCAGACCAATAAATTAAATCATCCTGACTATCTGCCGAGGTGTGATAAAGTTAATTAAGTCAGCCAGGAAGGTACCACATCAAAAGACATAGCAAGATACAACTGAGACAATGAGGTGAAGTCGCAGGGGTTCTAACGTGTCAAAAGCTGCCGTCTGTATGTAAAACGAAAAGCTTTAAAAAAAATTTACTTTTTTACTGGGAAAATTTTTACTTTTTTACTGGGAATCACATCTGTGAACAAGCTAACGACGACTCGAGTCCGGATCCGGACTCGAGTCGTCGTTAGCTTGTTCACAGATGTGATTCCCAGTAAAAAAGTAAAAATTTTCCCAGTAAAAAAGTAATTTTTTTTTAAAGCTTTTCGTTTTACATACAGACGGCAGCTTTTGACACGTTAGAACCCCTGCGACTTCACCTCATTGTCTCAGTTGTATCTTGCTATGTCTTTTGATGTGGTACCTTCCTGGCTGACTTAATTAACTTTATCACACCTCGGCAGATAGTCAGGATGATTTAATTTATTGGTCTGCAATTGTAAAGTACACATGCTTTTTTTTCCATCTATATATGCTCTGGCGATTCTGTATCCAATTTACTTCACCTGAGGAAGGAGCGATAGCTCCGAAAGCTTGTGATTTCAAATAAAACTGTTGGACTATAACCTGGTGTTGTGCGACCTCTCAATTCTATTTATGAAGCCCAGGATCCCGTATGCTTTTTTAACTGCTTTCTCAACCTGCCCTGCCACCTTCAACGATTTGTGCACATATATCCCCAGGTTTCTCTGTTCCTGCACCCCCTTTAGGATTGTACCCTTTAGTTTATATTGCCTCTCTATTCTGACCAAAATGTATCACTTCACACTTTTCTGTGTTAAATTTCATCTGCCATGTGTCTGCCCATTTCACCAGCCTGTCTATGTCTTCTTGAAGTCTATCACTATCTTCCTCACTGTTCACTATACTTCCAAGTTTTGTGTCATCCGCAAATTTTGAAATTGTGCCCTGTACACCCAAGTCTAAGTCATTAATATATATCAAGAGAAGCAATGGTCCTAGTACCGATCCCTGGGGAACACTACTGTATACCTTCCTCCAGTCCGAAAAACAACCAGTCACCACTACTTCTGTTTCCTGCTACTTAGCCAATTTCATATCCATGCTGCCACTGTCCCTTTTATTCCATGGGCTTCAACTTGGCTGGCAAGCCTATTTTGTGGCACTTTATCAAACACCTTTTGGAAGTCCATATACACCACGTCAACCGCATTGCCCTCATCAACCCTCTCTGTTACCTCATCAAAGAACTCGATCAAGTTAGTTAAACACGATTTGCCTTTAACAAATCCATGCTAGCTTTCCTTAATTAATCCATACTTGTCCACGTGACTGTTAACTCTGTCCCTGATTATCGTTTGTAAAAGCTTCCCCACTACCGAGGTTAAACTGACTGGCCTGTAGTTGCTGGGTTTCTCCTTACACCCTTTTTTGAACAAGAGTGTAACATTTGCAATTCTCCAGTCCTCTGGCACCACTGCTGTATCAAAGGAGGATTGGAAGATTATGGCCAGTACCTCCGCGATTTCCTCCTTAACCTCCCTCAGCATCCGAGGATGCATCCCATCCGGTCCTGGTGACTGATCAACTTTAAGTACAGACAGCCTTTCCAGTACCTCCTCTTTATCAATTTTTATCTGATCCAGTATCTCCACTATCTCTTCTTTCACTATGACTTTGGCAGCATCTTTTTCCTTGGTGAAGACAGATGCAAAGTATTCATTTAGTATCTCAGCATTGCCATCTGCCTCCATGCATAGGTCTCCCTTTTGGTCCCTAATCGGATCCACCCCTCTTACTACCCAGTTACTATTGATATGCCTATAGAAAACTTTTGAATTCCCTTTTATGTTAGCTGCCAATCTATTCTTATACTCTCTCTTTGCCCCTCTTACTTTCTTTTTCACTTCCCCTCTGAACTTTCTATATTCAGCCTGATTCTCACTTGTATTCTCAACCTGACATCTCTTTTCCTGCTTCATCTCACTTTCTATCTCTTTCGTCATCCAGGGAGCTCTGGCTTTAGTTGCCCTACCTTTCCCCCTCGTGGGAATGTACTGCGACTGTACCCAAACCATCTCCTCTTTAAAGGCAGCCCATTGATCGATTACAGTTTTGCCTGCCAATCTTTGATTCCCATTTATCCGGGCCAGATCCATTCTCAACCCACTGAAATTTGCCTTCCTCCAATTAAGTATTTTTACTCTAGATTGCTCTCTGTCCTTTTCCATAGCTAATCTAAACCTTATGATACTATGATCACTGTTCCCTAAATGTCCCCTACTGACAGCTGCTCCACTTGACCCACCTCATTCCCCAGAACCAGATCCACAATTCCTCCTTCCTTGTTGGGCCGGAATCATACTGATCGAGAAAGTTCTCCTGAACACATTTCAGAAATTCTTCCCCCTATCTGCCCTTTACACTATGACTATCCCAGTCTATATTTCTTGCACCTCTCTGTAATTTCCCTGCAAATTTGCTCCTCTGTATCTTTCCCACTAGTTGATGGCCTATAGAATACACCTAGTTGTGTAATGGCACCTCTTATTTCTTAACTCTAACCAAATAGATTCTGTCCTTGACCCCTCCAGGACATCCTCTGTCTCCAGCACTGTAACATTCTCCTTAACCAATACTGCCACCCCACCTCCTTTCTTTCCTTCCCTATCTTTCCTGAACACCTTATATCCAGGAATATTTAAAATCCAATCCTGCCTTTTTTTTTGAGCCAGGTCTCCGTTATCGATACAACATCATATTCCCATGTGGTTATTTGCGCCTGCAGCTCACCAACCTTATTTACCACGGTTCATGCATTTACACACATGCACTGTAAACCTATCTTAGACCTTCTTGTATTCTCTCTTAGTCTGACCCCACCTAATACCTTAATATTTCTTACTCTAGTGATATCTGTCTCTCCCAATCTTTTGTGCACTTTGTTTCTCCTTTCTAATGCTACATTCTGGTGCCCATCCCCCTGCCAAATTAGTTTAAGCCCTCCCCAACAGCACTTGCAACCCCCCCCCCCCCCCCCCGCAAGGACATTGATTTCGGCTCTGTTGAGGTGCAACCTGTCTGGCCTGTACAGGTCCCACCTCCCCCAGAACCAGTCCCAATGTCCCAGGAATCTGAAGCCCTCCCTCCTGCACCAGGCATTCATCTGCTCTATCCTCCTATTTCTATACTCACTAGCTCATGGCACCGGGAGTAATCCGGAGATTACTACCTTTAAGGTCCCGCTTTTTAATCTCTTTCCTAGCTCTCTAAAATCTGCCTGCAGGACCTCATCCCTGTTTCTGCCTATGTTGTTGGTACCGATATGGACCACGATCTCTGGCTGTTCACCATACCCCCTCAGAATGCTCTGCAGCCGCTCAGTGACATCTTTGATCCTGGCACCAGGGAGGCAACATACCATCCTGGAATCACGCCTGCGGCCGCAGCAATACCTATCTGTTCCCCTAACTATCGAATCCCCTACCACTATTCCTTTCCCAATCTTCCTCCTCCCCCCCATACATTTAAGCCACCCGTGGTGCCGTGGACTTGGCTCTGGCTGTACTCCCCAGAGGAACGTCGCCCTCACCAGTATTCAGTACTGGTTGGAGAGCGAGATGCACTCAGGGGACTCCTGCACTACCTGCCTGGTCCTCCTTGGCTGTTTGGCGGTCACCCATTTCCTCTCTGCCTGCACAACCTTACGCTGTGGGGTGACCACCTCCTGAAACGTGCTATCCACGTAGCTCTCAGCCTCACCGATGCACCGCAGTGACTGCAGCTGCTGCTCAAGCTTCAAAACCTGGAGATTGAGCTCCTCCAGCTGACGACACTTCCTGCACACGTGGTGTATAGGATACTGGAAGCATCCTGGAGTTCTCACATGGCACAAGATGTGCATTCCATGGGACTGAGGTGCCCTGCCATGCCTTTACTTAATAGATTATTAACTAACTTAACAGATATAAACCTAAGACTTAAAAAAGAACAATCACCAGCTACTCACCAATCCCTTGTGCTGATGTCACTTACCTCGCTCCCTGACGCTCGCAATTCCTCCGGGCTCTCGGGCCTACATTTATCTCCTCTCGCACTCATATCCTTTCCCCTCTGCTCCGAATTCCCACTCTCTCCAAATTCCCAATTTAACACTCTGTCTCGAAGCACTCCGTTTAGGATCACTCTGTGCAACTCACTCTGTGCGTCAGCAGATACAGTATGCATTTATCCACTTAGTAATTAGGGTAGCTACTGATATATATTTTTTTAAAAGACAAACAGATTTAGCCTTGTACTTGTCTCAATATCATTTAGATCATATTGATAAGGAAATGGTATTGTGGAGTTTTTCAGTTTGATGCCTCGAACAGTCCACAACTAACACAATGCTGCAAAGTTGCTAGCACTGCAAATCAGCAGATTGAATATCTTTCTTGACACATACATTTACAATGTGTCCCAGCCCCCATTTTTATAAAAAGGATGATTTAAAAAAATAATAGTGTCAGATGTTAAAATCATTGTGATGCTGATCACACCATTGCAATCTTGTCTCTATACAGTTATGGATAAGTATCCGAGCAAAAATATCACCAAGACAACAGAGAACTTTAAACAAATGTAAATTGTGTCCAAAACATTCCTATTTTTTCATGCCAGGAAAGGTGAATTTATTGAGCTCAAACTACACAAGATACGTCCTGCCCACTGCTCTCCACATGCTCTGCTCTGACAGAGACTGAAGGACGTTCTAGAATATATAACTTCATTACAATTTCTATTAAAAAAATTATATAGCATACCATTAAACCACAAAAGCGTTTTACCTATCCAAGCACAGACTGAGAGTGATATGGTGTGAAAAACAATCCTGTTTGAGAACTGAACCAGAATCCTACTGTGAGGCATGATAATATCACACACAAGTGGCACAACATTTTCTAAGACATCCTTGCAATGTGCGTGGTACATTTCTATAAACCTCTACCCAAATAATTCACAGAACTAATGGTGGCCATTTGAAATAAGTTTTCTGGATCATCCATGCCCAAATGAATTGTAATAAATAATAATATATTTTCTAATAATCTGCAGTAATACTGAATCCTCTCTGTTTTCCTTCCAGCTCGAAGATATAAAGGATAAAAATGTAAAATCTTTTGCAGTTACTCACTTGGTAAAAACCCGTAATATCCGAGCCATCACAGTCATAAAATTCCTAGTGTGGTAAGTATTAGAGCTACAAAAAACCCTCAAACATGTTTAACAAATAAATATGAGCTTCTGGGCTATTGTTTTAAGGACTCCATTAGAGTTATAGAGTCATAGAGTTATACAGCATGGAAAGAGGCCCTTCGGCCCATCGTGTCCACGCCGGCTATCAAGCCCTGTCTATTCTAATCCTATTTTCCAGCACTTGGTCCGTAGCCTTGTATGCTATGGCGTTTCAAGTGCTCATCTAAATGCTTCTTGAATGTTGTGAGGGTTCCTGCCTCTACCACCCTTTCAGGCAGTGAGTTCTAGATTCCAACCACCCTCTGGGTGAAAAAGTTTTTCCTCAAATCCCCTCTAAACCTCCTGCCCCTTACCTTGAATCTATGCCCCCTGGTTATTGACCCCTCTACTAAAGGGGAAAAGTTCCTTTCTATCTACCCTATCTATGCCCCTCATAATTTTGTACACCTCAATCAGGTCCCCCCTCAGCCTTCTCTGCTCTGAGGACAACAACCCCAACCTGTTCAGTCTCTCTTCATAGCTGAAGCTCTGCAGCCCAGGTAACATCCTGGTGAATCTCCTCTGCACCCTCTCCAATGCAATCACATCCTTCCTATAGTGTGGCGACCAGAACTGCACACAGTATTCCAGCTGTGGCCTAACTAGCGTTTTGTACAGCTCCATCATAACCTCCCTGCTCTTATATTCTATGCCTTGGCTAATGAAGGCAACTATCCCATATGCCTTTTTAACCACCTTATCTACCTGTCCTGCTGCCTTCAGGGATCTATGTACATGCACACCAAGGTCCCTCTGATCCTCTGTCCTTCCTAGGATCCCACCATTCATTGTGTATTCCTTTGCCTTGTTAGTCCTCCCAAAATGCATCACCTCACACTTTTCAGGGTTAAATTCCATTTGCCACTGTTCTGCCCATCTGACCAACCCGTCTATATCGTCCTGTAGCCTGTTATACTGCACAGCTGGTTTGCAGTCTCCATCTATTTTTCTACAGATCAGATTGGATTGGCAGGGAATTTGCTGCAACGGCGTTATTGCCGATGATCGCCTTAAGTAAGAGCTTTGATTGCCTTGATCCCCCAGCACCAATCCAAAGCCAAAATATGCTGCAAAACTCAGTATCATACACTACAATGATAATAGTGATGGTCTAAGGGGCTTTGAAGCGGTGCTACCACTCAGAAGCGGGTCAGTTGTATACACAGGTCAGTTTTATTTGAAGAAAGCGGCAAACTACTCAATGCTGTCTTATTGCTGTTTATACAAAAGAAGAAAAAGTGAAAGAAATAAAGAAAAGAAGGAAAGAATGGTGCAGCACTGAAGGAGGCCATTTGCCCACTCCCCTGCTTTTTCCCCATAGCCTAGCAAATTTTTCCTTTTCAAGTATTTATCCAATTCCCTTTTGAAAATTATTTTTGAATCTGCTTCCACCACAGGCAGTGCAATCCAGATCATAACAACTCGCTGCATAAAAAAATGTTTCCGTATGTCACCTTTTGAACACCTCTATCAAATCTCCCCTTAACCTTCTCTGCTTTAAGGAGAACAGCCCCAGTTTCTCTAGACTCTCCATGTAACTGAAGTCTTTTATCCCTGGTATCATTCTAGCAAATCTCCTCTGCACCCTTGACATCCTTCCTAAAGTGTGGTACCCAGAATTGGCCACAATACTCTAGCTGGGGCCTAACCAATGTTTTATAAAGGTTTAGAATAACTTCCTTGCAGCAGCAGGTACATCAGCAGCAACAGCACCACCAACCTTCTTCTCAATGACCGGATGCTCCACAGGACAGAGAGCATCAGTGCAGGGCTGCACCACGCCGGAAGCGATACCCCGAACACAGGGTATACAGGCAGAGGATGAGCTTCCTCAACATGACTGAGCAGCAGTGCCAAAGGAGGCTCAGGCTATCGCACCAGGTTGTTGCAGACATTTGCAGCTTACTGGAACCAGACCTGCAGCCCAGAGGACCTGGCGGACACTCCTTACCAGTGGTTGTCAAGGTCTCCAGTGCCCTCAACTTCTTCACCTCAGGTTCCTTCCAGGGATCTGCAGCAGACATTTGTGGCATCTCGCAGTCAGCCCACAGATGTATTACACAGGTCACCGATGCCCTGTTTGACAAGTCAGCCAATTATGTCAACTTTGCCACTGATGAAACCAGTGTTACTGAGCGGGCGCTGGCCTTTCTCGCTCTGGCTGGCTTCCCACAGGTTCAGGGCATCATCGACTGCACACATGTGGCCATCAGGACACCCCATCATAACCCAGGAGTGCTTGTGAACCGCAAAGGCTTCCACTCCCTCAATGTGCAGCTCGTCTGCAACCATAAAAAGATGATCATGCATGTGTTCACCAGATTCCCTGGCAGCTATCATGTCTCTTTCGTTCTGTGCCACTCCACCCTCCCTCAGCTCTTTGCACCGCTAAACACACTTACCGGCTGGCTGCTTGGAGACAAGGGCTATTTACTGAAGACGTGGCTCATGACACCCTAGAAAGCCACATGTCCACCTGATGTGTCATAGAGCAAACAATAGGCATGCTGAAAATGCAATTCAGATGCCTTGACAGATCTGGAGGAGCCCTTCAGTAGGCACCAGCCAGGGTCTCCAGAGTTGTGGTCATCTGCTGCGCTCTGCACAACATAGCGCAGCAATGAGGATTAGCGCTGCATGAGGAGCAAGGCACAGAGCACACAGCTTCTTCTTCTTCTTCTTCTTCAGAGGAGGATGAGCATCAGTTGGAAAATGAGGAGGAGCGATGGCCTCATCATGGCCAGATTTACTTAACTTCCTGCATTACACCCATATGGCTGCCACATGCTGTGCCAGGACCCCCCACTCCACCCACCCCCACCCCCAAAAACACCATAAAGCATCCCTACAGTGACCAAGCCATTCCTTTCACACTGACCCCCATTGCTGGAGGTAACGTTATGTCTCACCATTCACTCCAACTCACTAAGCCAATTCCAAAGTAGCAGACAAAATTGGGCATGACCGGAAAATGGTGAAAATAAATCGTTTTATGTGTGACGTAAGAGTAATGGAACCTTAACAGAAACAGTTCTTTAAACACCCATGTGCTTACCCTTGTGCAGCTACTTCTGTGTCATCTTTCGCTTATGCATGCTTCTATGAGGTGCAACCCCTGTGGCTTCAGCAGAGGTAAAAGGCAGCCTGCTGACTTCCCTGCTGTGACGTCCTCTGGGTTTTGGAGCCTGTGATGGCCTTGCCAAAGTCTGCTCCTCCTGAGACTGCACAGGGGCAGACTTGGCCATCGCGATCCGAGGAGCCATCTGGGGCTCTGACTGGGGGGGAGGTGGCAACGGGGGAGAAGTGTGAGCGCTTTGAGAGGAGCTCCCACTTCCATGTCCCCTCTCACCATCATCCCTCTCATAGGCCACCCACACTTCCCTGCTAGCAAGAAGCTGGAGAGCACCTTGCTGCACAGCAGCGAGGTGATGAACGCCCAAGTCTACATTGACATCCCTCCTAGAGAGGAGGTCTATGAGCCTCTGCCATGTGTTCTTCATAGATAGCATGTGCCCATGTGAGTGGCGTATTAGCTGCTCCATGCAGGTGGCCATCCTTTCCATGGAAGAGCCTGCAGTTGCCATCATCTGTGACATGGTGGTGCTCATGTTGGAGATGGATTCCTCCATTCTCTGAACATTTGCAGACATCATGGTCGCAAAACCTGTCAGAGCCTCCTGCACGTCATCCTGCACCTCCAGGATTCACCCTCTTTCTCAATGGCCCCCGAGGTTCAGCGTCTGCATGCAGCTGAGCAGAGCTGGGAGCATCCTACGTCCTCCAGCGAGGAGTCTCCACTGCTGGCAGAAGAACATAAGAACATAAGAAATAGGAGCAGGAGTAGGCCAATCGGCCCTTCGAGCCTGCTCCGCCATTCAATAAGATCATGGCTGATCTGATCCTCACCTCAAATCTAAAGAACACAAGAAGTAGGAGCAGGACCCGACCACTCAGCCCCTGGGCCCGCTATGCCACCCACAGGGCCTCGACCGATCCGAACTCAGCCTCATGTCCAATTTCCTGCCCACTCCCCGTAACCCCTAATTCCCTTTACTTCTAGGAAACTGTCTATTTCTGTTTTAAATTTATTTAATGATGTAGCTTCCACAGCTTCCTGGGGCAGCAAATTCCACAGACCTACTACCCTCTGAGTGAAGAAGTTTCTCCTCATCTCAGTTTTGAAAGAGCAGCCCCTTATTCTAAGATTATGCCCCCTAGTTCTAGTTTCACCCATCCTTGGGAACATCCTTACCGCATCTACCCGATCAAGCCCTTTCACAATCTTATATGTTTCAATAAGATCGCCTCTCATTCTTCTGAACTCCAATGAGTAGAGTCCCAATCTACTCAACCTCTCCTCGTATGTCCACCCTCTCATCCCCGGAATTAACCGAGTGAACCTTCTTTGTACTGCCTCGAGAGCAAGTATGTCTTTTCTTAAGTAAGGACACCAAAACTGTATGCAGTATTCCAGATGCGGTCTCACCAATACCTTATATAACTGCAGCAATACCTCCCTGTTTTTATAATCTATCCCCCTAGCAATAAAAGCCAACATTCCGTTGGCCTTCTTGATCACCTGCTGCACCTGCATACTAACTTTTTGATTTTCTTGCACCAAGACCCCCAGATCCCTTTGTACTGCAGTACTTTCCAGTTTCTCGCCATTAAGATAATAACTTGCTCTCTGATTTTTCCTGCCAAAGTGCATAACCTCACATTTTCCAATATTGTATTGCATCTGCCAAATCTCTGCCCACTCACCCAGCTTGTCTATATCCCCTTGTAGGTTTTTTATGTCCTCCTCACTTTCTACTTTCCCTCCCATCTTTGTATCATCTGCAAACTTTGATATGTTACACTCGGTCCCCTCCTCCAAATCGTTAATATAGATTGTAAAGAGTTAGGGACCCAGTACCGATCCCTGCGGAACACCACTGGCTACTGGTTGCCAGTCCGAGAATGAACCATTTATCCCAACTCTCTGCTTCCTGTTAGATAACCAATCCTCCACCCATGCCAGAATATTCCCCCCAATCCAGTGATTTTTTATCTTGAGCAATAATCTTTTATGTGGCACGGTCTCCACTATCTCCTCTTGCTCACTTGTGACTTGTGAGACACCAGGTGACAACACTACTCTATCTTGCTTTGGACCCACCGAGGTGTGCATATCTGCGCTGGTGCTGGGTGCTCTTAGGTCTGGTGATGGTGCACCCTCAGAGGCTGGAGGCTCCTCTGAGGAGTCGTCTTCCTCCTCCGGCTGGACAGTGGGGGTGGGGTTGCTCTTGATGGACCTGTGGGAGAGTAAAGAGATAATTTAGAAATGTTATATTAAGAAAGGGTAACGATACCATTATGCACATGATGAACGTTCACTGGCTGCTGACATCAGTCACCATATGAGTGACTGCTGTATGCCATGTGGCTGTATGATATGTAATTCTGTCACCAGGTTGCTGAGATGTTCCCCTCTCTCCGTCTCCCACCGCCAGCTGATCTGCAACTCCTGAGACCGCCAGGGCGACCTCCTCTGCTGGAGTTAAAGTGGTGAAGGATGGAGGGCCATCTCCGGTTCTCTCCCTCTCCCTCTTATTGTTGGCTCTCTTCTCCTGCAAGGAGGGAAAGAAGAAATGTTTGAGTGAGCGTGATGGCATGAGTGTAAGGAATGTGTGGGTTACATCTTTAGAGGGTGACTATGAGGGAGTGTGGTGCCAATGCCAAAGTGCCAATGTAAAGTGGCCTCCTTGTGTGTTGTCAGTTGATACGATTGCATTAGGATGAGGGTGAGTGTGAGGGGTGGCTAGTCAGATGGGGCTGTGAGTATGTAGATAGTGAGAGAGGGATGGGTGGATGTGCAAAGTATGTTGGTGTGAGTAATGATGTGGAGGAGTAGGCTTGGAAAAGGCAGAGTAATGGGGATGTGGTGACAGGCACAGCAGGATGAAGGTGAGTGTGGCTTTGCACTCACCTTTCCTGATCTCTTGAGATCATTGAAACGCTTCCGTGGTCCTCCTCACCACATCCCTGCTGTTGACCTCCTCTGCAATTTGCAGTCAGGTTGTCTTAGTCTCCTGGGAAGGTCTCTTGCACCCATCAGAAGGGAAGAGGATCTCCCTGCGTGCTCTGACTTCCTCCACAAGAATATGTAGGGAGTCATCTGAGAACCTGGGTGCAGCCCTCTGTCTCTGTGAAGCCATGTGTGCAAGGCTCAGCAATAACCAGTTGGTGATATGTACTGCCTGCACACTCCTAGATGATCCTTCAAATACAATGTGGCCAAGGCTGCTTTCAATAGCCCAGCTAGAAATGAGTCACTGATGATGTCATCAGACCCGCACCATTTAATAGGGCCGGCTAACATGCAGGTCCGACTTAATAGGTGCTATTACGGGATGAAAAGAAGAATGGGGTTCCGAGCCGCCACGCCCACCGCCCGCACCACCCTGGTATAAAAAATTCCGGCCTGTATCTCTATAAATCCAAGAATCTGATGTGCCTTTTTAACAGCCTTCTCAACTTGCCCTGCCATCTTCAAAGACTTTTTTTAATTCATTCATGGGATGTGGGCATCGCTGGCAAGGCCAGCATTTATTGCCCATCCCTAATTGCCCTTGAGAAGGTGGTGGTGAGCCACCTTCTTGAACCGTTGCAGTCCGTGTGGTGAAGCTACTCCCACAGTGCTGTTAGAGAGGGAGTTCCAGGATTTTGACCCACCAACGTTGAAGGTGTCCCCATGCGCCTGCTGCCCTTGTCCTTCTAGGTCAGTGGTTCTCAAAATTTTTGTTTGAAGGACCCCTTTTCAAATCGATTAGTAATCATGGACCCCCGAAGGACCCCTTTTCAAATCGATTAGTAATCATGGACCCCCATCTAAATTATAATACTATATCATTCTCATAATTTGTAAAGAGTGTTTTAATAATGCTTTTAAGAAAACAAGTAGTTACTTACTGGTATCAGTGAGATGGGTGTGCCTGCTTCTCACTGCAGTGTCTGTCTATCCTTGGTGTGATGTTTGACAATTTATTTCTACGCCTCCTTTCACTAAGATCTCTTCAACCCTCCAGTAACCCAGATGTCACTTGAGCTCCTCCAATTACTCCATGGTTAAATACACTCAAGTGTGACACTCTTCACAGACCAGGAAGGTCTCAGGTTAGATCCCCAGTCTCCAATGACTTGGCTGGTGTCAAAGAGTGCGGAGGATACCTACAATTGGTGTCAGCACCCTACCTTAAGAAGAGAAAACTAAAAGGGGCCAAATTTCCCAATCCTGATTACTATCCAAAGACTCCTGCTGGAAGTGTACTTGTGTGGGTACTAATGAGATCAGCTGTCATAGCATGCCAATAGGATCCAGGTTCACACGGAAAATGGACACACGAACAAGGTACCAGATGGCAGGCAGCACCTACACCAAGACTTGGTAGCTTCAGGTTGGGAAGGGAGAAAATTGGATGAAAAGCTAAATCTACCTAGTTATTTCTTCGTGTTTCATTTCAGAAGGCCCCCATTTACGACTCCGTGTCTAGTTAGAAAGATTTGTTAATTTGTGTCCTCTATTCCTAAGACCCCTATGATAATTCCTTTTGGTTCAGTTTAGCTTGGTCCCCCTTTAGCTAGATCCCCACACTCACTTCTAAATGCTTGGATTCGCCCACCCCTCAAAAAAGAGTTTAATTTCTGAAAAAAGCCATTCCAGCAAATCGGAAATATCAATTCACATACATCAAATTTCATTCCACACTTGATTATTTCTGCTTGCTCAAGTTGAAATTGAAATAGCTGATTCATCAATTTGAGCAGGCTGCTCCTCAATGGATTAAGCTTAATTGTGTCAATTTCATCCAGGACTCAGTGAGGCGGGTTGGTTCGGAATCACGTTTAGATGCTCAGGGCGATCCAAGTTTTATTTAATGCGATCTGAAGGCTGATCCATGCTGCATTTACCAGCCGAGTTTACGCTTAAAGCTAGAGCTATTGGCCCAAAAATTCGTGAGGAAGCCTTCGTGCGAGGGTAAGGCTTCCCCGCGATCTCTCACTGCACGTTGGCTTTTTCAGTTCCAGCTCGCACGAACTTGATGTTCTGGACAGCTGCTGTGCAGGGCTTGCGTATCCCACAGGCGTAGTTAATTCGTGCGAGCTGTGGGATCACGTGACTCAGTTAGAGCCAATGGCAGCACACCATCTTCCATTCATAACTTTCACATAAGTGCTGTGAAAGCTATGAATACTATAGCCCCCCAAAAGAACAGCTAAACCTCAATTAAATTTAAAAAAAAACCATCACATTAATAAAATAAGTATAGTTAAATAAATTAACCATTTTAAATAAAAAATTAAATTTTTGAAAAAATTTAAAATCTTTTAAAAAGTTATAAAAATAAACTTACCTGTCTTTAAAGTCTCTAAAAAAGATATACCTGTTAAAAAAAATTCAAAATAATACTTAATTCACTACTTACCTTGTTAAAAGTGGGTCTTACTCCTCCTTTTTTTATGTGTAAAATCTTCCATACTTACCTGCGCGTTGAAACCACTAAGTGCACTGCGTGCGCGCAGCCTGTAGCGCGCACGCGGTTCACCTAGGAACCGCCCCCTTTTTCATTCACCAAGTGCCGGTTTTCAGCGCATGCGCAGTGCATGCAGAAAACCGGCAATTGGAGACAGAATACGCGAGAGTACACAGTGCGTACTCTCGCGTATCAACACAAATTTTTGGGCCGATGTTGCTGCTATATTTCTCCTACATCCTTTACCCTGGGGATAGATACACTGGATGTAGTTTCCACTGCTGGCTCCTCACGACATAATCCCCGCGCTGCCGCTCGCTGCTCAATCAATTCACCATTCACATTCACAGGGTCCCTATATCCGTTTGTCTTACAGGCCTGAAGCCTGTGTCTGGATTGTTTGAGTGGGCCTGCTGCCGTGTGTCCTCCGGTGGATTCTTCTGCACCCACCCCCCCCCCCACCCCCCATCGGGAGGGCAGCCACATCCCGTGATTGAATCAGGAAGGTACCGAGAGGCCGTGCAAGAGATAGGTTGAGGCTACTGTGACTCAATCTACCTTCACACGCAGGACGTCCCACATTCACCACGCGCTGATTGGATGATAACCGTTAGTAACGTTCCCATCAACCCCCCCGACAAAGATGCTGATCGGATAGCAGAACCGTCAATCAGCCCCCGACGTCAGGGAATTTCCGTTTATAAAGTTTATTTGGCGTCAACAGTAAATGCCTCAATCGGTAAGTGAGGGGTAAAAATCCTTAAACCCGACCACCAAGCAGAGTGTTTGCTTTCAGAAGCCAAACTGGGATGCAATCTGTAAGCAAACCACTTTGCACTAACCATTTAAAGTAGGGAGGGAGATAGAAGGACAATTGGTCAATGTTTCCTGGACCCCCGGGATGTGTCTGTGGATACCCAGGGGTCCGCGGACCTCAGTTTGAGAAGCACTGCACTAGGTGATAGAGATCGTGGGTTTGTCTGCGTACACCCACAGGTCGTTCTGTTCCTGCACCCCCTTTAAAATTGCACCATTTAGTTTATATTGCCTCTCCTCATTCTTCCACCCAAAATGAATCACTTCACACTTCTCTGCATTAAATTTCATCTGCCATGTGTCTGCCCATTTCACCAGTCTGTCTATGTCCTCCTAAGGTCTGTTACTATCCTCCTCACCACCATTCTCTGCTTTTTGTGTCTTAGCCATATTTGTATGCGTGCAACGACTGTCCCTTTAATCCCAAAGAAAGACAGAAAGAAAGACTTGCATTTATATAGCGCCTTTCACAACCTCAGGACTTCCCAAAGCACTTTACAGCCAATGAAGTGCATTTGAAGCGTAGTTACTGTTACTGCGCACAGCAAGGTCCCACAAACAGTAATGACCAGATCATCTGTGTTAGGTGTTAGCTGAGGGATAAATGTTGACCAGGACACTGGGATAACTCCCTGCGCTTCTTCGAGTAGTGCCATGGGATCATCTATGTCCACCTGAGAGTGCAGATGGTTGCCTCGGTTTAACATCTCATCCAAAAGACAGTGCAGCACTCCCTCAGTACTGCACTGAAGTGCCAGCCTAGATTATGTGTTCACATCTCTGGAGTGGGGCTTCTCTTCACAACCTCCTGATGCAGAGTGCGAGAGTGCTACCACTGAGCCAAGGCTGACATGTAGGGGGTGGTGTTTTGTGTCAGCTTCACCTCTGACTTCTGAGCGGTTCGAATCGCTCCCACACCCTTGGTTCTAGACCTTGGACTTATTTGGGGGTTGTGACAAAAGGTGCAGCAGACAATTGAGTTTGATGAAAAGAACTTCAATCTTTATTAAAAGGTAAAACACAAATAATAACACTCTTAACACTCTAAAGGTGCAGGAACACTTCGGTACAAGCGAGGGAAATGACAGTAGAACAATACTTCACCCCTCCCAACCCCACTTTACTAGCTAAGTTAGGCTTTGAAGGACCAGGGATAATGCTCACCAATCCTTTGACAGTTGGGCTCAATCGCAGTTTTGGGGTTCGTTATTTATGGCGGTTAGTGTCTGCCATACCCTGTACGCGGTAGAGGACTTCACCTGCGTATCTGGTCAGTCTTCGCGAGTCCGCTGATGCGGTAGGATGTCGTTTTGGATTTATCTGGTGAGTACCCAATTTCTTTTGGTCAGCAATAGGGTTTAGAGTCTTTGGGGAAAATCTTACCCAGGGGTAAGTCAGGAGTAGATTGTAGTGTGGAAACTTTGCGGTTCTTCGGGTTTTCTTCCCTTGAGTTGGTCTTTGTTGGTCGCGGTGGCCTGCTATTACCCGGTCAGTTGGGGGTAATATGCAGTTGTTGGTTTCATGAGGCCTTTGGTTTCCGCGATGGTTTTATGCCTTGTCTAGTGTGTCAGTCGACCTCGTGGAAGCCGTCGGTGACTTGTTGCTGCTTGTTGCTCCGGGTGACTGTGTTGGGACCGTTGTTGGAGATCCGTCGAGGTGGTATCTTCACGAGCTGGACTCAGGTGTGTCTGAGTGGTGAGCGATGCCGACTCGCTTCCAGCTCGGCTTGAGTCGATGATGTTGCTCCTTGTCTCCACACTCAACTGTGTGTGTGATGCTGATGACCCCCTTGTCTCGGCTTGTCTTCTTCCTTTTTGAATTGCTTAACGGGCCTTCAATTATACTAAATTGAAGTGGCCTTATCTGCCCGCCAAATCTGCTCAGTTCATTGTCTGTTTTTTGGCGGGCTCGTTAACAGTAACGACTTTACTAGCATGTTAACTGGTTTTGAACAGGCCTTCAATCTCACCCATTGAACATGGCCTTATCTGCGCGCCAAATCTGCTTGGTTCTTTGTCTGATTTTGGCGGGCTAGTTACCAGTAACTGTTCTGTAAGTGTCAAATGGCTTTTGGGATGGTTTGCATCCTGTCGATCTCCACGGTTGATCACTGGTGATTGGTTTTGTGTTTGGTTTCCTAGGCTGGACTCGGTCTTTCTATAGAATGGGTCTGAGTGGGTTTTATTATGCATGTTTCTGATGGGCCCTGTAATCGGTTTTGATGGGGCCTGTGTTTTGGGTGGGACTGCCTTCTCCCAGGGTCTATTGTCAAAATGTTAATGTCTGCTGGGGCTTGAGTGAGGTCATCCCAGTTCCCCAGACAGTGTAATTAACTCCAATAGCCAAACTGCTTTTACAGAGGTAGAGCCCACCTCCTTGTCCCTTTACAGGCCCAGACATGTTTTTAAAATGCCAAAACTTGGTTTTTGGTCTTAAATTCCTTAGGTTAGGCCCAAATGCATTTTTATCACTGAGGTAGTTCCAAAGTCCTTTTTCCTTAGGTTTTGGGGATCTGCAAATTTTGGAAACCTTACAGACATCAAAAGCGTTAAACAATTCATGCAGGTTTTGTATTTTTATATTTTAAACAACTTTATTCCTTTATCTGAATTGATTAGCATAAATAGTGTTCATCTTTTCTTATTTAGTAATTGCTGATCATATTTTAATCTCTTTTCATTCTCCATAAGCATATCAGGAATCCCCAAATAATTAAATTTTACACAACTGGAATAAAAATAAATGTTCCCATTTTCACATCTAATTAAAAGTCCCTTCAATAAAGCATTTACAATAAACATATATTTTTGTAAAATAATTTTAAATATTTTAATCCAGGCCAAAATTTACATAAACTAATTTTAAATGTTTGTGCATGATTTTTTATGTTGAAATTTTTAATTTAAGGTTTATATTAACCCTTATGCTGTTGAAAGCAGGCCCTATGCCTGCTTTTACCAGGCGTAAGGGTTTTGTGGGCATTTGCTGGGCAGTAGTTGGGCAAATATCCCAAATCTGTGCCAGCGAAAGTGATTTTTGGGTCAGTGCGGAAGATCCCTTGACAGATTGCAAGTTCTGGGTTTTCGCGCATGACTGTCCACATTTTGCACCAACAATAGCATTTAGGATCCGCTTTTGCACTGTTTGCGATGGTGCAAAGACCTTGAATTTTGTTAATGTGATTTACACCAGATATTACACCTTTAGAAAAAGATATTGCATATATCTCTAAAGGGCGATGCGTGGAAGTGTCCTGGGCAAACTTATTTGCATTAGCACTGATGCAAGCATTGATGTAAAACCAGTGTAAGCAGCTGATCCTCCAGGAAACTTCTGTACAGTCTTTTAAAACGCTGTTCAGCCTGTCCCTTTCAGCAGCGGTCTGGGAGGCAAACAGGTAAGTCACAAATGCTGCATTCTCTTTCATTTCTTTCTCAAATTAGCTCATGGCATATCTTTAAAATATTTCAATTATATTATGATCAGTCAAATGCCATCTATGCCCAAAGGGCAGCAGGGCAGAGTTACAGGAGGAGAAGGACGGAGAACTGCTCTGATGAAGAACTCCAAGCCATCCTGAAAAAAGGTTGAAGCCAGGAGGCGCAGACTCCGGGCTCAGCAATCCACCGAGCCGGCCAGGAATGGCAGGAGTGCTGCCTGGAGGGAGACAGCACCGACACTGATTGCCAACTCCCTCACTCCCAGGACTGCCGAACAGTGTCGAAAGAAATTGAATGATTTGACCAGGGCTGGCAAAGTAACACACCTACCGTGCTCTTCATTTCCTCCCTGGGCACCACCACAAGCTCAGCTGGAGGAAGAAGAGGACCTGAAGCTTTTCTCCCACCGAGTAGCTTATGCAGATAATGATGAAGAGGAGGAGTAAGAGGACTAGCCCAGGCCACACTTCCAGCTGATTCAGTCCACCACCTCTACCTCTTCCCCAATTCCACCCCCACCCCCACCCCCCCCCTCACCCGTCGGATTGCCACCTGCATTATTTCCTTCCTCCCAGGCACCAACTCAGCAAATTTCACCAGGCAGAATTCGATCGTGGTAGTGTGGAATTAGCACCAGGTGACTCACCGAGGTGTGGTAAGTGGGTGAAAATGTGCCCCCCCCTCCCAATGGTGGCTGAGAAGAAAGATGCCTATTGATTTAGAGTTGTAAGACCCAAAGCTCATGGGCACTCAACTGAAAAGAAAGTCGTTTGAGGAACATTATACTTGCGTGCAGTAACTGGCAGGTGTAACTCTCAAGTCTACAGCTCTATTTTGCGCAGTGATCCACAGCTTATTCTTGGCCCCTCTGCGCCTCCTTTGGTTAGTCTTGTTTTCACATGCTTGGCATGAATAGTTCATATTATTAACAGCTGATTTGTCAGAACAGTATTGTCTGTATTCCACATGGTAATTTACCACGAATGGCAATTAAGATGTCAAATCAGAATACATTGCAATAATTGAATAATTAACTTAACAAACCAGAATTTAGGTCATTTAGCCCCAAAGGTTTCACCTCATAATGTCAACATACCACAAACTATTATTACTTACATTTTTATCTCATTCAACTATGGCATCTGAATGCATGTAGGCCTCTGTTATTCTCAATAGTGATACGTGGGCCGGAATTTTCAGGGGGCCGTGCAGGCGCGATTGGAGGCGGGTCATGTGGGAAATTTGAAAAAAGTCAGAGTGGGTCGGGAACCCGCCGTCATCCCACCCCCATGCGCCTTTCCTTCGGGCACGTTTGCCAGTGCGGCAGCAACCCAACCGGCAGAGGCAGGCAACCTAATTGAAATCATTATAAGCTTGTTGTCAGACACTTAAGAGCCTTTGCCCCCCCTACATTTCAAATTTCCCTGCATGGCCAAGGGATTCACGCAGCTCAGGAACCACGTCTGTCAACCTGAGGCGGGAGTTGAGTGACCATTGCTCCAGCTAATTACTTAAGAGCATCAAATATACTATAAAAGCTCCGACCTCAAAGCTGATCACTTTCCTCAGGCAGAAGCTGTTGCTGACAACATTGCCAGCACAGATTTAACTTTCTGCAGGCTGTAAGTGTTTCCAGCAAAGTCTCCATTCAGTGTCACCTCATTGGAAGAACCTCTCTCACCATTGACAGATTGCTTCTGTCATCTCTACTTTACCTGCCATCTATTCCATCAGCATGGGTACCGTTTATACTGTCTCACTTTGGTCCTCAGAATTGGACCACAATGAGCCCCAACACCAGCAGCACCGGGCACACCAGCACCAACAATACCACCAACCTTCTCCGCAACCACCTGATGCTGCACAGGACAGAGGGCATCAGCACCCGAGCACATTGCTGCCCGAGAGGCCAGGGATAGCCTCATCATGTCCAGATTTACTTAACTTTATGCTGTACACCCATATGGCTGCCACATGCTGCGCCAGTTTGGCACCATCCACAGCAACACCATAAAGGATCCCTACAATAACCAAAATGAGAAGTCGCACAACACCAGGTTATAGTCCAACAGATTTATTTAATTTTACAAGCTTTCGGAGCTGTTCGCTCCTTCCTCAGGTAGGGTAGCAGTGAGAATCTCCCAGAATTCACAATATAAACACAGAAAAAATCTATTTATAGTTTATATTGTGTTTATATTGTGAATTCTGGGAGATTCTCTCACTGCTACCCTACCTGAGGAAGGAGCGAACAGCTCCGAAAGCTTGTAAAATTAAATAAATCTGTTGGACTATAACCTGGTGTTGTGCGACTTCTCATTTTTGTCCACCCCAGTCCAACAACGGCATCTCCACATACAATAACCAAGCCATTCCTTTTACACTGACCACCATTGCTAGACGTTCCATTATGTCTCACCAGTCACTGGAACTCACTTAGCCACTTCCAAAGGTGCATACAAATCTGTCCAAGATGGGAAAGAGGCGAAAATAAAGATTTTTATGGTTGACAATACATTAGCGGAATCTTGCCATTAACATTGACTAAAACACCCCAGTGGCTACCCTTGTGAATCTACTTGTGTGTCATCTTTTTCTTCCGCGTGCTTCTACAAGGTGCTACCCCTTTGCCTTCAGCAGAGGTAGAGGACAGCCTACTCACTTCACTGCTGCGACTGCTTAGACACTCTTGGTGGACGTCCTCTGGGTTTTGGAGCCTCTGATGGCCCCGCCAAACTCTGCTCCTCCTGCGACTGTGCAGGGGCAGACTCGGCCATCGCGATCCGAGGAGCCATCTGGGGCTCTGACTGAGGGGGTGGGGGGCAACGGGGAGAAGTGTGAGCGCTTTGAGAGGAGCCCACACTTCCCTCTCCCCTCTTACCGTCATCCCTCTCATGGGCCACCTGCACTTCCCTGTTAGCAAGGAGCTGGAGAGCACCTTGCTGCACATCAGTGGGGCCATAAGGAACCACGTCTACGCTGCCATTCTTCCTAAATAGGAGGTCTATGAGCCTCTGCCATCTATTCTCCATAGAGACCATGTATTCCTGTGAATGGCACATTAGCTGCTCCATGCAGGTGGCCATCCTATCCATGGAAGAGCCGACAGTCACCATTGCCTGCGACACAGTGGTGCTCATGTTGGAGATGGACTCCTCCATTCTCTGCACATTTTCAGACATCAAGCTCGTAAAAACTTTCAAAGCCTCCTGCACTTCTTCCTGCACCTCCAGGATCGCCCTCTTTCTGGATGGCCCTCGAGGCTCAACGTCTGCATGCAGCTGAGCAGAGCTGGGAGCGTCCTGCACCCTCCGGCAAGGAGTCTCCACTGCTGTCCCTGTCTACACCATCTGCTCTTGCTCACTTGTGACTTGTGACGAACCCGGTGACAACACTACTCTATCTCGCGTTGGACCCACCGAGGTGTGCATCTCTGTGCAAGTGCTGGGTCAGATGTCGCTGCACCCTCAGAGGCTGGAGGATCCTCTGAAGAGTCGTCTTGCTCTTCCTCCTGGACAGTGGGGGGTGGGGGGGGGGGGTGGGGGGGGGGGCTCTTGATGGACCTGTGGGACAGTAAAGAGAGGAGTTAGATATGCCATATGAAGAATGGGTGTACATACTATTGTGCACATGATGACCATTCAGTGGCTGATGATGTCACTGAACGGCTGCAGGGCATTCTGAAGGGGGAGGGCGAACAGTCAGAGGTCGTGGTTCACATTGGTACCAACGACATGGGTAGAAAGAGGGATGAGGTCATGCAACAAGAATTTAGGGAGCTAGGTAGCAGATTAAAAAGCAGGACCTCAAAGGTTGTAATCTCTGGATTACTCCCGGTGCCATGTGCTAGTGAGTATAGGAATAGGAGGATAGAGCAGATGAATGCGTGGCTAAAGAGTTGGTGCAGGAGGGAGGGCTTTAGTTTCCTGGATCACTGGGTCTGCTTCTGGGGAAGGTGGGACCTGTACAAGTCGGACGGGTTGCACCTGAACTGGAACGGGACCAACATCCTTGTGGGGAGGTTTGCTAGTACTGTAGGGGGGGGTTTAAACTAACTTAGCAGGGGGATGGGATACGGAGTGGAGCTATAGTAGGGGGTGATGCACAGCCAAATATAGAGGAAAAAACAAGTCAGCCTGGAAGGCAGAGTAAATATGTAACGGCACAAGGGAGTATGGCAAGGCTGGATGGCATTTATTTTAATGCAAGGAGTCTTGCGAGTAAGGCAGATGAATTGAAGGTGTTGATGAAGACACGGGAGTATGATATTGTTGCTATCACAGAGACATGGTTGAGGGAGGGGCAGGACTGGCAGCTCAATATTCCGGGGTATAGAATCTTCAGGCGAGACAGAGGGGGGTATAAAAAAGGAGGGGGTGTTGCAATATTAATCAAGGAGTCAATTACTGCTGTAAGGAGGGATGATATCTTAGCAGGTTCCTCTAATGAGGCCATATGGGTAGAACTTAAAAACAAAAAGGGGGCAAACACTTTGCTGGGAGTGTACTGTAGGCCCCCAAACAGTCAGGGGGAGATAGAGGAACAGATATGTAGGCAAATCTCAGAGAAGTGTAGAAATAATAGGGTAATAATAGTAGGGGATTTCAACTTCCCCAATATTAACTGGGATAGTCAGAGTGTGAAAGGCTTAGAGGGTGCGGAATTCTTAAAGTGCATCCAGGAGAGCTTTTTGAGCCAGCATGTAGACAGTCCTACAAGAGAGGAGGCGGTACTGGACCTAATTCTAGGGAATGTAGCCGGGCAAGTGGTAGATGTGTCAGTAGGAGAGCATATTGGTGACAGTGACCATAATTCGGTGAGATTTAAGGTAGTCATGGAAAAGGACAAAGATGGACCGGAAATAAAGGCTCTAAATTGGGGGAAGACCGATTTTAATATGATAAGCAGGATCTGGCCAAAGTGGACTGGGATCAGCTACTTGTAGGAAAATCCACATCAGAGCAGTGGGAGTCTTTCAGAAAGGAAATAGAGAGAGTACAACGCCAACATGTTCCCGTAAAGGTCAAGGGTGGGACCAACAAGCCCAGGGAACCCTGGATGTCAAGGGATATACAAGAATAGATTAGGAAAAAAAGGGAGGCTTTTGGCAGATACAAAGGACTAAAAACAGTGGAAGCCCTAGAGGGGTATAGAAAGTGCAGGGGGGGTACTTAAAAAAGAAATTAGGAGAGCGAAGAGGGGAAATGAAAAAACACTGGCGGGTAAAATAAAGGAAAATCCCAAGGTGTTTTCTAAGTATATTAAGGGCAAGAGGATAACCAGGGAAAGAGTAGGGCCCATTAGGGACCAAAGTGGCAATCTGTGTGTAGAACCAGAGGATGTGGGTGTGGTTTTAAATGAATATTTTGCATCTGTGTTCACTATGGAGAAGGATGATGTAGGCATAGAAATCAGGCAGGGGGATTGTGATATACTTGAACAAATTAGTGTTGAGAGGGAGGAGGTACTAGCGGTTTTAGTGGGCTTAAAAGTGGATAAATCCCAAGGCCCAGAAGAGATGTATCCCAGGCTGCTGTGTGAAGTAAGGGAGGAGATTGCAGGGGCTCTGACACAAATTTTCAGATCCTCTCTGGCCACAGGGGAGGTGCCAGAGGACTGGAGGACAGCTAACGTAGTACCATTATTCAAGAAGGGTAGTAGGGATAAACCAGGGAATTACAGGCCAGTGAGCCTAACATCAGTGGTAGGAAATTATTGGAAAAAATTCTGAGGGACAGAATTAGTCTCCACTTGGAGAGGCAAGGATTAATCAAGGATAGTCAGCATGGCTTTGTCAGGGGGAGATCATGTCTAACCAATTTGATTGAATTTTTCGAGGGGGTGACTCGGTGCGTGGATGAGGGTAGTGCAGTTGATGTAGTCTACTTGGACTTCAGCAAGGCTTTTGACAAAGTCCCGCATGGGAGACTGGTCAAGAAGGTAAGAGCCCATGGGATCCAGGGCAATTTGGCACATTGGATCCAAAATTGGCTTAGTGGCAGGAGGCAGAGGGTGATAGTCAAAGGTTGTTTTTGTGACTGGAAGCCTGTGTCCAGTGGTGTACCACAGGGATTGGTGCTGGGTCCTCTGCTGTTTGCAGTGTACATTAATGATTTAGATATGAATGTAGGAGGTATGATCAGTAAGTTCGCAGATGACACGAAAATTGGTGGAGTGGTAACTAGCGAGGAGGGAAGCCTCAGGCTACAGGACGATATAGACGGATTGGTCAGATGGGCAGAACAGTGGCAAATGGAATTTAACCCTGAAAAGTGTGAGGTGTTGCATTTTGGGAGGACTAACAAGGCAAGGGAATAAACAATGAATGGTAGGACCCTAGGAAGGACAGAGGATCAGAGGGACCTTGGTGTGCATGTACATAGATCCCTGAAGGCAGCAGGACAGGTAGATAAGGTGGTTAAAAAGGCATATGGGATACTTGCCTTCTTTCCTTCTTTTCTTTATTTCTTTCACTTTTTCTTCTTTTGTATAAACAGCAATAAGACAGCATTGAGTAGTTGTGCCGCTGTCTTCAAATAAAACTGACCTGTGTATACAACTGACCCGCTTCTGAGTGGTAGCACGGCTTCAAAGCCCCTTAGACTATCACTATTATCACTGTGGTGTATGATACTGAGTTTTGCAGCATATTTTGGCTTTGGATTGGTGCTGGGGAATCAAGGCAATCAAAGCTCTTACTTAAGGCGATCATTGGCAATAACGCCGTTGCAGCAAATTCCCTGCCAATCCAATCTGATCTGTAGAAAAATAGATGGAGACTGCAAACCAGCTGTGCAGTATAACAGGCTACAGTATGATATAGACGGGTTGGTCAGATGGGCAGAACAGTGGCAAATGGAATTTAACCCTGAAAAGTGTGAGGTGATGCATTTTGAGAGGATTAACAAGGCAAAGGAATACACAATGAATGGTAGGACCCTAGGAAGGACAGAGGATCAGAGGGACCTTGGTGTGCATGTACATAGATCCCTGAAGGCAGCAGGACAGGTAGATAAGGTGGTTAAAAAGGCATATGGGATACTTGCCTTCATTAGCCGAGGCATAGAATATAAGAGCAGGGAGGTTATGATGGAGCTGTACAAAACGCGAGTGAGGCCACAGCTGGAATACTGTGTGCAGTTCTAGTCGCCACACTATAGGAAGGATGTGATTGCATTGGAGAGGGTACAGAGGAGATTCACCAGGATGTTACCTGGGCTGGAGCGCTTCAGCTATGAAGAGAGACTGGACAGGTTGGGGTTGTTTTCCTCAAAGCAGAAAAGGCTGAGGGGGGACCTGATTGAGGTGTACAAAATTATGAGGGGCATAGATAGGGTAGATAGAAAGGAACTTTTCCCCTTAGTAGAGGGGTCAATAACCAGGGGGCATAGATTCAAGGTAAGGGGCAGGAGGTTTAGAGGGGATTTGAGGGGAAACTTTTTCACCCAGAGGGTGGTTGGAATCTAGAACTCACTGCCAGAAAGGGTGGTAGAGGCAGGAACCCTCACAACATTCAAGAAGCATTTAGATGAGCACTTGAAACGCCATAGCATACAAGGCTACGGACCAAGTGCTGGAAAATGGGATTAGATTAGATAGGGCTTGATGGCCGGCGTGGACACAATGGGACGAAGGGCCTCTTTCTGTGCTGCTTAACTCTATGGGCTGGATTTTCATAGGGCCGTGGAGGCGGGTTTTAAGGCGTGTGGGGGGTTAAAATTGCGAAAAGTGGCAGGCGGACCTGATCCCGCCTCCATTCTGCCTCCACGCAATTTTGATAAAATCGTGTGCAGTGTTCCCGACTCCGTCCCGCCTCCAAAAGGCGGGAGAGGCCATTAAAGCCCTTAACAAGCCCTAAATTGGCTCTGTAATGCCATTTTGAAACGTTTTAGCTAGTTTAACCCTTTTCCGACGCGAAGCATGCCTGATGTGAAACCCGCCAGTGAAACCTGGCGGGAGCACAAGTGGATAGCTGACTATCAGCTGCAGGTCCACTATTACAACAGAGATGTGATGAAGGTAGTAGTAGTATTAGGTCTGAAAGTCGCCTCTGATGATGCTGCATTGAATGTCTTCAGAGACTGCCTGGCCTTTGCTGTGAGAGGACCTGGATGCAAAAAAATTCTCTCTCTCTCTCTCTCTCTCTCTCTGAGCTGCTGCAAAATTTTGCATCCAGGTCCACTCACAGCAAAGGCCAGGCAGTCTCTGAAGACCTTCAATGCAACAGCAATGATGACATCATCAGAGGCGACTTTCAGACTGAAAACACTAATTGGTTCATGGGTTCCCACATGCTGGAACTCAATTGCCCAATTAGGTGAAAATTGCATCAATCTCCCACATCCAATTGCAGTCGGGTGGATAACACGAAATGCAGATGACACGACCCCAACCCGCCCCAGTATCAAAATCCAGCCCTATGACTCTAAGTCTGGCTTCTGTGGTGGTGGGGACCTCAGGAGGAGGGTGATATGGATCATCCACTCGGCACTTCTGGCTGAAAATGGTTGCAAATGCTTCAGCTTTGTCTTTTGCACTCACATGCTGGGCTCCTCCATCATTGAGGATGGGGATATTCATGGAGCCTGCTCCCCCCGTTAGTTGTTTGATGGTCCACCACCATTCACGACTGGATGTAGCAGGACTGCAGAGCTTTGATCTGATCCGTTGATTGTGGGCTCACTTAGCTCTGTCTATAGCATCCTGCTTCCACTTTTTAGCATGAATGTTGCAGCTTCCCCAGGTTGGCACCACATTTTTAGGTATGCCTGGTGCTGCTCCTGGCATGCTCTTCTACAGTCTTTATTGAACCTGTGTTGGTCCCCTGGCTTGATGGTAATGGTAGAGTGAGGGATATGCCGGGCCATGAGGTTACCGATTGTGGTGGAATGCAATTCTGCTGATGGCCCACAGCGCCTCATGGATGCCCAGTTTTGAGCTACTAGATCTGTTCTGAATCCATCCCATTTAGCATGGTGGTAGTGCCATACAACACGATGGAAGGTGTCCTCAGTGTGAAGATGGGACTTCGTCTCCACAATGACTGTGCATGTTCTCCCCTATTGGCTTCCTCCCACTCTATTTACTTAATCTCACCCTATCAACATGTTAGCTATTGCCGTCAAATTTTGCACTCTCTGGATTCTAATAAGACATTGGTTCTTATGGTTTCAACTGTGTGGCTTGCTAGGCCATTTCAGAGGGCAGTTAAGAGTCAACCACATAGCTGTGGGTCTGGAGTCACATATTGGCCAGACCAGGTAACGATGCCAGGTTTTCTTCCCTAAAGGATATTAGTGAACCAGATGGGCTTTTACGACAATGACTGTGCAGTGGTCACTGCTACCAATGCTGTCATGGACAGATGAGGACGAGGTCAAGTAGGTTTTTCCCTTGTGCTGGTTCTCTCACCACCTGACGAAGTCCCATCTTCACACTGAGGACACCTTCAGGACTTGGCCAGCTGTGCTACTGAGCCACTCTTGGTGATGGACATTGAAGTCCCCCACCCAGAGTACATTCTTTGCTACTCTCAGTGCTTCTACCAAGTGGTGTTCAACATGGAGGAGTACTGATTCATCAGCTGAGGTAGTTGGTAATCAGCAAGAGGTTTCCTTGCCCATGCTTGACCTGAAGCCATGAGACTTCATGGACTCCAGAGTCAATGTTGAGGACTCCCAGGGCCACTCCTTCCCCGCTGTGCCGCCACCCCTGGTGGGTCTGCCCTGCCGGTGGGACAGGACATACCCAGGGATGGTGATAGAGGAGTTTGGGACTATTGGCTGAAAAGTATGATTCTGTGAGTATGAATATGTCAGGCTGTTGCTTGACTAGTCTGTGGGACAGCTCTCCCAATTTTGGCACAAGTCCCAGATGTTGGTGAGGAGGACTTTGCAGGGTCGACTGGGCTGGGAGTGTCATTGTCACATACGTAGCCAAGGTCGATGCCGGGTGGTCCGTCCGGTTTTAATCTGATTGTTTTTCACAACTGAGTGGGCAGTTAAGAGTCTGGAGTCACATATAGGCCAGACCAGGTAAGGATGGCAGATGTCCTTCCCTAAAGGACAGTAGTGAAACAGATGGGTTTTTACGACAATCCGATAGTTTCATGGTCACCATTACTGATACTGGCTTTTTATTCCAGATTTATTTAATTAACTGAATTTTAATTCCCCAGCTGCCGTGGTGGGATCTGAACTCACACCTCTGGCTCATTAGTTCAGGCCTCTGGATTACTAGTCCAGTAACATAACCACTATGCTACTGTTCCCTGATATAGCTGTATGGTATGTAATTCTGTCACCAGGTTGCTGAGATGTCACCCTCTCTCCATCTCCCACCTCAAGCTGCTCGGCCACTCCTGAGACTTCCAACGCAGCCTCCTCTGATGTTGTGAGGGTCGCAAATGATGGAGGCCCACCTCCCGTTCTCTCCCTCTCCCTCTTATTTTACGCTCTCTTCTCCTGCAAGGAGAGAAAGAAGAGAAGGTTGAGTGAGAGTGATGGAATGATTGTAAGGAATTCATGGGTTACATCTTTGGAGGGAGACTATGATGGATTGGGGTGGCAATGCCAAGTGGGCTCCTTGCATGTTGTTAGCTGGTATGATTGTATTAGGATGAGGCTGAGTGTGAGGGGTGGCTAGTAAGATGGGGATGTGATAATGTAGATAGAGAGGGATGGGTGGACGTGCAAGGTATGTTGGTGTGAGTAATGATGTGCAGGAGTAGGGTTCGGAAGCCCGAGTGATGGGGATATGATGAGAGGCACAGCAGAATGAAGTTGAGTGTGGCTTTGTGCTCATCTTTCCAGATCTAATAAGATAATTGAAATGTTTGCGGCACTGCACCCAGGTCCTCTTGAACACATCCCTGCTGCGGACCTCCTCTTTGGAATTCTCTGCCCCAGAGGGCTGTGCATGCTGAGTCTTTGAGTATATTCAAGGCTGAGATAGATAGATTTTTGACGTCAGTGTTCTTGCTCAGGCCAATATCCCCAGCATCGAAGCTTTGACCACGCTCGATCAGCTCCGATACGAGACTCCCAAAACAAGCACTCTACTCGGAGCTCCGGCACGGCAAGAGAGCCCCAGGTGGGCAGAGGAAACGCTTCAAGGACACCCTCAAAGCCTCCTTGAAAAAGTGTAACATCCCCAGCGACACCTGGGAATCCCTGGCCCAAGACCGCACAAAGTGGAGGAGAAGCATCCGGGAAGGCGCCGAACACCTCGAGTCTCTTCGCCGGGAGCAAGCGGAAGCCAAGCGCAGGCAGCGCAAGGAGCGCACGTCAACCCAAGCACCCCACCCACCTGCCCCTTCAACCACCGTCTGCCCCACCTGTGACAGAGACTGTAGGTCCCGCATTGGACTCATCAGCCACCTGCAAACTCATTTTTAATATGGAAGCAAGTCATCCTCGGTTCCGAGGTACTGCCTAAGAAGAAGAGATAGATTTTTGAATCAAGGGATATGGAGATCGGGCGGGAAAGTGGAGTTGAGGTCGATGATCAGCCATGATCTTATTGAATGGCGGAGCAGGCTTGAGGGGCCGTATGGCCTACTTCTGTCCTTATTTCTTATGTTCTTATGTTCTACAATTTGGAGCCAGGCTCTTTATGTCTCCTGGGGAGGTCTCTTCCACCCATTGGAGGGACGAGGAGCTCCCTGCGTGCTTTGACTCCCTCCACAAGCATCTGCCTCTGTGCAGCCATCTCTCCAACTTTTTGGAGCAATGAAAACCTCCAGTGTGCTGCCTGCACACTCCTAGATGAACCTTCAAATGCAATGTGGCCATGGCCCCTTTAAATATACCGTCTGAAAACGCGTCATGAATGTGACGTCATCAGACCCGCATGAATTAATTGGGCCAGGTAGCCTGCCGGGCGGGCTTTAATAGGCCCCATTATCGGAAAGTAATTTCTGCAGCGGGATGGCAGCAGCAATGGGATCGCGACGCGCCATGCCGACCGCCTGCATCCGACCCACCCAGGTACAGAAAATTCCGGCCATAATATTTACTTTTAATATTGAACATATATATAAAGTGACACTTCATAGCGCTGCCAACAACCACTGCAGCAACTCGCCAAAGCTTCTTCGACAGCACCTCCCAAACCCGCGACCTCTACCACCTAGAAGAACAAGGGCAGCAGACACATGGGAACACCACCAGCTCCACGTTCCCCTCCAAGTCACTCACCATCCTGACTTGGAAATATATTGTCGTTCCTACACCGTCGCTCGGTCAGAATTCTGGAACTCCTTCCCTAACAGCACTGTGGGACTGCAGCGGTTCAAGACGATGGCTCACCACCACCTTCTCAAGGGATGGGCAATAAATGCTGGCCTTGCTAGGAACGCCCACATCCCATGAATGAATAAAAAAAATATTCCAGTTTACTCAGTGTACAACCAAACGCTGGAAAATACACTAAAGAAAAGTGTCAGAAATCAAAGTTTCCTGGTGTGGGTTGGTCCCAGATTCCATCTAGGAAATTAATTTTGCCACATCAGTGCTCACTTCCCCCTTCAAAAGTTACTGCAAAAATTGTGGATTTAGTGTTTTTTCCCTGTAATTAAGCTGATGGAAGATTGGGCACAGCTACAGCTTTAGCCATGACAGGTTGGGGACCCACTGCACTCCCGTTTTAATTACTTCTTTCTGTCTATAATACGTGAGGCCTTTGGGATTCAGTTTTCACAGAAAAAGACAAAATGCAATCTCACAACATGGATAAAAATCCTAAAATCCAATTTAATAAAAAGGATTTAACTTATTCAGTCGCCTTGAAGCAGCAGCCTTGGTCCTAAGCATTTATTCAGGGCTGTGTTTCAATTGTACAGTGTTTAAGTACCCAGCATTTTATGGGCTGCATCAACCTCTGCAAAATGTTTTGTAAATTTGCATGCATGCTGCATTCTCTGTTTTCAGTCTATTTTTTAATCCCATTTTTGTTGATCCCTTTTGCACCTCATGACATTATGTGACTGAGAGGGCAAGTAGACAAATGACTTGCTTCAGCTACAATAAATGCTGGCCTTGCCAGCAACGCTCACATCCCATAAACGAATAAAAAAAAAGTATGCTTCTTTGATCCAGCCATATGTGCTTATTATAGCCCATTGGCCTTTGAAGATGGAGTCTTACTGTCACTGAAAGTTAAATGGTGACATCAGCAGGGCAATTGGCTTGGGGGAGTTTCTGAGTTGGACAGTATGTACGAGTATACTTTCTGTAGAGATAGTCATTAATCCAAGAGCCACCTCTTCAGGTTTTATTCATCTGCTTTCACTGTTGGTCTCAGTAAGTCCTTTATGCCAGTAACCCCCAATAACGTTATTAGCATTCAATCTTTAAAAAGCACTAGTTTTGTGAAAAAATGCTTGGCCATCCTTTCCTTGTTTGGGGAGATAGAGGAACTGTGGATAGTGTTATGATGACAATGTAGAAATCAGCCAATTATGCATTTTAATGCAATTTATTTAATTGTGCTAGTGTAATACGAAATTTTCTACTAACATTAGTGGATGTGGCTAAAATGGTGTCGCAGTAGCCACACGTGACTAGTCAGCAATTTCTATTGAACAACACTGACATAAATGAGAGAGAAAATCCAGCAAAAAAAAATAGGAAAAAGTGTTTTTCTTAAATTCTTCTTGTAAAATTGTTTATATTAATCATTTTGTTGCAGGTTGATTCTAGCAATCGGATACTATGGCCTGTCTTTGAACACACCCAATCTCCATGGTGATGACTATTTGAACTGTTTCTTCTCTGGTGCCACCGAGATTCCGGCTAACGCAGCAGCTTGGATTTTTCTCCAGAAGCTTTCCCGCAAGTTCAGTGTTTCAGGCACACTTTTATTCAGTGGAGTTGTCCTGTTCTTCATCCAGCTCGTACCTTCAAGTAAGTTTTTACAATGCATCTAGAATTATCCTCGCCTGTCTTTTGTTAACAAACATTTTAAAGTGACCTTTCATGATAAATTGAAATATCCAGCTGGTGTCATCCTGCAGAGGTTTTAGCATTCTGGCTCACTTCTCCATTACCATTCTTAACCCCTCCACTGCCTCTGTAATGTCAGACTGTTTATTCATCAACCAATACTGGAGGAGCCCCAATTTCCTCCAGGTAAACATTCGAAAGATCAAAGCCATCATTTTCCCCCCTTGCCACAAAGTCCATACTCTGGGTACTGACTCCATCCTCCTCCTTGGCCACTGTCTCAGGCTGAACCATACTGTTCAAAACCTTGATTGCTTATTAGATCTTGAGCTAAGCTTCTGACCACTTATCTTCTCCATCGCAAAGACCAGTTATTTCCACCTCTGTGACATTGCCCATCTCTGCCCCTATCTCAGCCCTTCTACCACTGAAACCCTCATTCATGCCCTTGTCACCTCCAGACTTGATTACTTCACTGTTGCTCTGGCCAGCTTCCCATCCTATACCCTCCATAAACTTCAGTTCCTCCAAAATATTGCTGCCCATATCCTATACCACACCAAGTCTCACTTGCCTTGTCCTCGCTAACCTATATTGGCTCCCAGTCTCCAATACCTCAAAGATAAATCTCTTATCCTTGTAATTAAATCCTTCCATGGTCTCACCGTTCCCTAACTGTGTAACCTTCGGCAGCTCTAGAACCCTCCCCCCACCAAACTCTCTGTTCATCTGGCCACAGCCTCTTATGCATCCCACACTTCTTCATTCCATCATTGGCAGCTACTCCTTCAGCCACCTAGGCCCACGCTCTGGAATTCGTTCCCTAAACCCCTCTGACTCTCCACTTCCCTCTCGTCCTTTAGGACCTTCCTTAAAACTCACTTGTTTGACCAATTTTTTTTCCTAATCTCTCCCTCATCAGCTCAGTGTGTATTTTTTGGATAGGCCTCTGTGAAGCAGCTTGGAATGTTTTTTTCTCTTTTAAAGGTGCTATATAAATTCAAGTTGTTGTTAGACGGGAAAGTAACCTAGCCAGCATGGGTGAGACACTGTTATACAATGTGCCTCGCTTACTCCAGCCAAGTACTTAAAACACCAACATTAAAGAGGTTAAATTTGGTTGGTTAGCGCTGCCCGTTAGCGCCTCCAGGGGTGCGCTAACGGACGCTAACCACTTACTGCCCCTGCACGGCGATTGAAGCACCGCTCGCGATATTCGGCCGCCGGTTAACGGCAGCGCTAAACAGTAGCGCCACGATCTCCTGCGCCCGGAGATCGTGACATCATCCATGTGCGCAGCGCCCCGGTAGCACTCCGGATGCAAAATTGTGTCGCGCCCCCTGCTCCAGCGCCTGGTAGCAGGAATGACAGCTACAGGGGCACGGTGCACAGTCGGCTGGGAGCTGAGGGACCGCTATTTAAGGGCGTGCATTTCCTGTGTTCTCCCGTCGGCAAACTATTCTGCCTCCGCACGCTGAGAGAGGGAGAGACGCGTTTGGAAGGACTTCACACTTCCACACCTAAGGGACTGTTGGTGGGCAGGGAAACTTATCAGGTTCCCATTTCTGTTACCTTTGCTGCAGCAACACTTTGAAGATTTAATGGGGGCTGTAATGGCACAGGGGCTCGACCCCCAGCTTCATCAGAGGCAGTGGAGGCGGAGAGAGAGAGTACAAAACTTGGGCAGAGTGTAAGATCCAGATCACAGGCCACACACAGATTACCCAAAACGGTTTTAGAAGTTGTAAGGCTTTTATTAAAGAGCTACAGTTTTAAAGCATAATCAGGTATTACATATGGTTTAAGCCGAGTATAATAGACATACAACCCGTGACACTAGAGAGCGATCTACGACTCCCGAATCGGAATGCCACGACGGGATGGACGGGGAGGCAGTACAGTGGTCTCGGATTGGGTGGATTCCTGCAGTCTGCTGCAGCGGTCACTTCCGTTGGGTCATCTCTCGAGCTGTTGGAGGTGTTAGGCCGTCAGCCACCTCAGAGGCTAAACTTGACCAAGGTGTTAGGCCGTAGCCACCTCGGGGAAGCCTTCGCCCCTAACTGCCTGTTTTCCTCTCTCGGTCGTCTATATTTATAGTTATTTCGGTGGGCTGGTAATCACCTGGTGTCAATCATTTGATCCCCCATCCTATTGTCCAATTATGACGCGGGAAGGCATCCCTCGCCGTCCCTTTCTGCATGACTGACAAGGCCTTCCTCTTATCTTTCTGAGGAATGTTTTGTTATGTTTCTTTAAGGACATTTTATGACTTTTCGGCTCCATTTTTGTCTATTATCCCCCACCCTGTGTTGTTTTGCATTTTACGATTCCCTTATCACTTCTATTTGTCTTTTGATGCTTGATATTCGCCCTTGCTGGCATTTCTGCTATCTGTTCCCGGCTGCATGTTGTCAGTGTCTGTTCTAAGAATTAAAACCCATCTTTGAATCTAACAGCTATTTCTTACAAGAGGGAGGAGGGCCAACAGGCCTCTCCACACATAAGAAACATAAGAACATAAGAAATAGGAGCAGGAATAGGCCACTTGGCCCCTCGAGCCTGCTCCGCCATTCAATAAGATCATGGCTCAAAGCCACTTCCCCGCCCACTCCCCATAACCCTTCACTCCCTTATCTTGCAAAAATGTGTCTACTTCTACTTTAAATGTATTTAATGACCCAGCCTCCACAGCTCTCTGGAGCAGAGAATTCCACAAATTTACGACCCTCTGAGAGAAGAAGTTCCTCCTCATCTCAGTTCTAAAAGGGCGACCCTTTATTCGGAGACTGTGCCCCCGAGTTCTAGATTCCCCATGAGGGGAAACATCCTCTCTGCATCTACCCTGTCGAGCCCCCTCAGTATCTTATATGTTGCGATAAGATCACCTCTCATTCTTCTAAATTCCAATGAGTATAGGCCCAGCCTGCTCAACCTTTCCTCATAAGTCAAACTCCTCATCTCTGGAATTAACCTAGTGAATCGTCTCTGAACTGCCTCCAATGCAAGTATATCCTTCCTTAAATAAGGAGACCAAAACTGTACGCAGTACTCAAGGTGTGGTCTCACCAATACCTTGTACAGTTGTAGCAGGACTTCCCTGCTTTTATACTCCAACCCCCTTGAAATAAAGGCCAACATTCCATTTGCCTTTTTGATTACTTGCTGTACCTACGTGCTAACTTTTTGTATTTCATTCACAAGGACCCCCAGGTCCCTCTGAACTGTAGCATTTTGTAATCTCTCTCCATTTAAATAATAGTTTGCTTTTTTATTTTTACTGCCAAAGTGGATAACCTCGCAATTTCCCACATTGCCAAATGTTTGCCCACTCACCTAGCCTGTCTATATCCCTTTGCAGATCTTTGCACAACTTGCTTTCCCACCCATCTTTGTATCACCCGCAAACTTGGCTACATTACACTCGATCCCTTCATCCAAGTCATTAATGTAGATTGTAAATAGTTGGGGCCCCAGCACCGATCCTTGTGGCACCCCACTAGTTACTGTTTGTCAACCAGAAAATGACCCATTTATCCCGACTCTCTGCTTTCTGTTAGTTAGCCAATTCTCTATCCATGCTAATATATTACCCCCAACTCCGTGAGCTCTTATCTTATGCAGTAACCTTTTATGTGGCACCTTATCGAATGCCTTCTGGAAATCCAAATACACCACATCCACTGGCTCACCCTTGTCCACCCTACTTGTTACATCCTCAAAGAACTCCAGCAAATTTGTTAAACATGATTTCCCTTTCCTAAAACCATGCTGACTCTGTTTGACTGCAGTATGTTTTTCTAAATGCCCTGTTACTGCTTCCTTAATGAAGGACTCCAGCATTTTCCCAACAACAGATGTTAGGCTAACTGGTCTGTAGTTTCCTGCTTTCTGTCTCCCTCCTTTCTTAAATAGGGGTGTTACATTAGCAGTTTTCCAATCCGCTGGGACCTCTCCAGAGTCTAGGAAATGTTGGTATATTGCAACCAATGCATCCACTATCTCTGCAGCCACTTCTTTTAAGACCCTGGGATGCAGGCCATCTGGTCCAGGGGACTTGTCGTCTTTTAGTCCCATTATTTTACCGAGTACTATTTCCTTAGTGATGGTGATTGTCTTTAGTTCCCCACTCCCTGTGGCCCCTTGATTATCCATTATTGGGATGTTGTTCATGTCTTCTACAGTGAAGGCAGATGCAAAATATTTATTCAGAGTCTCTGCCATTTCCCCGTTACCCATTATTAATTCCCCAGTCTCATCCTCTAAGGGACCAACATTTACTTTAGCTACCCTCTTCCTTTTTATATACCTGTAGAAGCTCTTACTAACTGTTTTAATGTTTCTTGCCAGCTTAATCTCATAATTCATCTTCTCTCTCTTTATTATTTTTTTAATCATCCTTTGCTGGTTTTAAAACATTTCCCAATCCTCTGGTCTCCCACCAATCTTGGCAACATTGTATGCCTTCATTTTCAATTTGATACCATCCTTTACTTCCTTAGTTAGCCACGGATCTTAAAATATTTCTTTCTCACTGGAATATATTTTTGTTGAGAGTTATGAAATATCTCCTTAAATGTCCGCCACTGCATTTCAACTTTCTTACCCTTTAATTTGTTTTTCCAGTCCACTTTAGCCAGTTCTGCCCTCATGCCATTATAATTGCCTTTGTTTAAGATCAGGACACTGGTTTGGGATACAACTTTCTCACCCTGCAACTGAATTTGAAATTCAACCATGCTATGATCACTTGTTCCTAGAAGATCCTTTACTATGAGATCATTTATTAATTCTATCTCATTACATAGTACCAGATCCAAGATAGCCTGCTCCCTGGTTGGTTCCATTACATACTGTTCTAGGAAAACATCCCGGATGCACTCTATGAACTCCTCCTCCAGGCTACCATGGCCAATTTGATTTATCCAATCAATATGGAGATTAAAATCACCCATGATTATTACCGTACCTTTTTTACAGGCCTCCATTATTTGTTGATTTATACTCTGTCCAACAGCATTGCTACTGTTCGGGGGACTGTAGACTATGCGCACCAGAGTCTTTTTCCCCTTATTATTTTTTATCTCCACCCAAACCGATTCTACATCTTGATCTTCTGAGCCAATGGCCCAGAAATTGGAATTCGATGGTTGCCGCGGGGGTAAGGATCCCCCGCGATATCGCACTCTGCGCCTGCCTTTATGGTTTTGGCCCACACGAATTTCAGTTCCTGGGCCTCTCCCTGGTGCCGGCGCGCAGTGTGTGCGTGTCCCAGAGGCGCAGTTAGTTCAATGCGACCTCTGGGATCACGTGAGCCAGTTAGAGCCAATGGCAGCACACCATCTTTCATTCATAGTTTTGACAGGAAGAGCTGTCAAAGCTATGAATACAAATTGCCCCCAAAAGAACAGCTAAACCTCAATTAAATTTAAAAAAAAACCCATCACATTAATAAAATAACTATAGTTAAATAAATTAACCACTTTAAACAAAAATTTAAATTTTTGAAAAAATTTAAATTCTTTTTAAAAGTTATAAAAATAAACTTACCTTTCTTTAAAGTCTCTAAAAAAGATAAACCTGTTGAAAAAAATGTAAAATAATACTTAATTAACTACTTACCTTGTTAAAAGGGGGTCTTATGCCTGCTTTTTTCATGTGTAAAATCTTCAACACTTATCTTCGCGTTCAAACCTGAAAAAAAAACTAAGTGTGCTGCGTGCGCACAGCCTTAGGAACCACCCCCTTCGCAATATCGGAAGTGCCGGTTTCCTGCGCATGCGCAGTGCATGCAGGAAACCGGCACTTCGGGACCGAACATGGGTGAGTACACAGTGCGTACTCTCTCGTATTCGGACGAATTTCTGGGCCAATATCACTTCTCACCACTGCACTGATCCCATCTTTTACCAACAAAGCCACCCCACCTCCTTTCCTTTCTTTCTATCCTTCCACATTATCATATACCCTGGAATATTCAGTTCCCAGCCCTGGTCGCCTTGCAACCACGTCTCTGTAATGGCGATCAGATCATACCCATTTGTATCTATTTGTGCCGTCAACTCATTTATCTTGTTACGAATGCTGCGTGCATTCAGATATAGAGCTTTTAACTTTGTATTTTTACAATTTTTCCTTGTTTCGGCCTTTTTTTCTGTTACACTCTTATTTTTAAACATTCTGTCCCTTCCTGTCACACTCTGGTTATTATTTCCTCCATCTCTAGCCTGCTCTATTGCTTTCTCATTTCTCATTGACTTTTTATTTTCCCGCTCACCTGGATCCTCCCCCCCCACTATTTAGTTTAAAGCCCTCTCTACAGCCCTAGTTATTCGATTTGCCAGGACTCTAGCCCCAGCATGGTTCAAGTGAAGCCCGTCCAAACGGAACAGCTCCCTCTTATCCCAGTACTGGTGCCAGTGCCGCACAAATCGAAACCCATTTCTCCCACACCAGTCTTTGAGCCACTCGTTCATTTCTCTGATCTTATTTACCCTATGCAAATTCGCTCGTGGCTCAGGTAGTAATCCAGAGATTATGACCTTTGTGGTTCTGCTTTTTAATTTAGCCCCTTGCTGCTCACACTCTCTCAGCAGAACCTCTTTCTTTGTCCTACCTATGTCATTGGTACCTACGTGGACCATGACAACTGGATCTTCCCCCTCCCACTCCCAGTCCCTCTCCAGCCCAGAGGACATGTCCTTAACCCTGGCACCGGGCAGGCAACACAGCCTTCGGGACTCACGCTCTCGGCTGCAGAGAACAGTATCTATCCCCCTCACTATACTGTCCCCAATCACTACAACATTTCTTTTTGCTCCCCCCATTTGAATGGCTCCCTTTACCACGGTGCTGTGGTCAGTTTGCTCATCCTCCCTGCAGTCCCTGGCCTCGTCCACACAGGGAGCAAGAATCTCGTACCTGTTGGACAAGGCCAAGGGCTGAGGCTCCTCCACCACTACCTCCTGGATCCCAATACCTGCCTCGCTTGTAGTCACACCCTCCTGTCCCTGACCATGGGCCAAATTGGAAGTAATTATGTTAGTGGGTGTGACTGCCTCCTGGAACATAGTGTCCAGGTAACGCTCCCCCTCCCTAATGTGTCGCAGTGTCCGAAGCTCGGACTCCAGCTCATCCACTCTGAGCCGAAGTTCCTCGAGCAGCCAACATTTGCTGCAGATGTGGTCGCCTTGGACCTCAATGGTGTCCATCAGCTCCCACATACAACAACAACAACACATTGCCTGGTCTCCCATCTCAATTAATTAATTAGTTTTAAATTTGGAACACTTATATCTTTTAATCTACACCAAGGCACTTAAATTTAGATGCTCAATTTTGGAAAAAAAGCGAGAAATAGAGAAATACTCACCAACCAATCACTTACCTGCTTTCTGGTGACGTCACACTTCGATTACTTTTTACTTCTTTACACTCACCGGTCCTTTGTATCTCAGTGTCTCCCACTGCCTTTGAACTCTCCCGGGATTTGGCGCTCTCGCTCTGCTCCCGCTGCTTTTGAACTCTCCCGGGTTTTGGCGCTCTCGCTCTGCTCCCGCTGCTTTTGAACTCTCCCGGGTTTTGGCGCTCTCACTCTGCTCCCGCTGCTTTTGAACTCTCCCGGGTTTTGGCGCTCTCGCTCTGCTCCCGCTGCTTTTGAACTCTCCCGGGATTTGGCGCTCTCGCTCTGCTCCCGCTGCTTTTGAACTCTCCCGGGTTTTGGCGCTCTCGCTCTGCTCCCGCTGCTTTTGAACTCTCCTGGGTTTTGGCGCTCTCACTCTGCTCCCGCTGCTTTTGAACTCTCCCGGGTTTTGGCGCTCTCGCTCTGCTCCCGCTGCTTTTGAACTCTCCCGGGTTTTGGCGCTCTCGCTCTGCTCCTGCTGCTTTTGAACTCTCCCGGGTTTTGGCGCTCTCGCTCTGCTCCTGCTGCTTTTGAACTCTCCCGGGTTTTGGCGCTCTCGCTCTGCTCCCGCTGCTTTTGAACTCTCCCGGGTTTTGGCGCTCTCGCTTTGCTTCCGTTGCTTTTGAACCCTCCCAGGACATTCAGAGAACAATTCTCATATATCTGCAGTGTATCTGGAGGCTGCAATTCAGCAAGGAGGTGGTCACAGAGTTCTGCCATCTCTTGCAGCCAGAGCTCGAGCCTCGGCTCAGGACCAGGACGTCTCTGTCAGTGGCAGTGAAAGTGACAGTGGCCCTCAATTTCTATGCCAGCAGCTCCTTCCAGACGTCAACAGGAGATATTACGAACATCTCCCAGTTCGCAGTCCATTGCTGCATCCGGGAGGTCACTGATGCTCTGTACAGACGGAGAAGGGAGTACATCACATTCCCCATGAGCCGAGAGAAACAGCACGAACGCGCATGTGACCTCGCTAGGATAGCGGGCTTCCCCATGGTTCAGGGCGCCATTGACTGCACGCATGTGGCATTGCGGGCACCTCATGAACATGCAGAGGTGTTCCTTAACTGGAAGGGCTACCACTCCCTGAATGTGCAGTTGGTGTGCGACCACTGACAGCTCTTCCTCGCCATCAATGCCCGCTATCCTGGCAGCAGCCATGATGCCTTCATCCTGCGCCAGACTGGTGTCCCAGCACTGTTTGAACCCCCACATCAAGCTCGTGGCTGGCTTCTCAGGGACAAGGGATATCCACTCTCCACCTGGCTGATGACACCGCTCCGTAACCCCTACAAACTGGTGAGCTCGCCTACAATGAAAGCCATAGCGCCACCAGGAACTTCATCGAGCAGGCCATCGGCCTGCTGAAGCAACAGTTCAGGTGTCTTAACCACTCTGGAGGAGCCCTGCAGTACTCCCCTGATCGAGTGTCGCTGTTCATAGTTGTATGCTGCATGCTGCACAACCTCATCATTCTACGGACCCAGCCATTGCCACCAGCGATAGCTGGACCGCCTCAGGAGGAGGAAGAGGGAGAGGAGGAGGACGAGGAGGCGGCGGAGGAGAAGGAAGAGGAGGGGGAGCTGCAACAACGTGGGATGGGGCTGCGCAACGTTGCCTCTGCAAGGGCCGTCCGTGAACGCCTGATCAGACAGCGCTTCTCATGAGTGAGGCAGCACATGGCACTGGGGTTCCACAGCCACATCATCGCAGCCACGCCTGAGCCCCTATGAGCAGCCAAGGTTGCAATGACAAAGATGATCAGATTTGTAACATGGAGACAAACACTTTTATTAATGTGAAAAACTGTATCTTATTATCCACAACTGATAACAGACAAACAATACAATTTATTAACAAACAGAACTGGTGCTTAGCTCACGCGAGAACGTCGTAACAGATTGAACAACATATTTACAAACACAATCGAATGTCTGAGAAACACTCCCCCCATTTAGTGCAAACATTTCAGTTATTGGGCCTTCCTTGGTGATCTCCATCCCCTCCGCACTTCACCCCTACCAACCCTACTGCTCCTCCGTAATGTGGCCCCAGTGTCTGCAGCAAGGCTGGCGGGAGGCTGCTGAATCTTCGAGACAGAGACTGCGGATGGCCTTGCAGGATGCCCTCGACCAGCTCTGGGCCCGGAGGGCTTAGCTGCAGACTGTACCACACTGCCACTCCCCCGGGGCAGAACCACAGCATCTGGAGCAATCTGCCGGAGCACAGATTGCTGGCCTGCTGCGGCACCGTCAGATCCCCGGTGGACATTGGTCGCCCCCAGCTACGATGGCAGCAGTCAGCAGTCTGAGAATGGATGGCACCAGCCAAGATCTCAATTCCAGCACTAAGCCGTTGCGTTGCCTCGGCCTGTGCTGCAATAGATGCCGCCACCTCACCCATTGCAGCATGGTGTCTGGGTCCCCACGGTCTCTCTGCAATTCCACCATCCTCTGCAGAGTTGCAAGGGTGGGCTCGAGGGTTTGTGCACAGATTACAGCTGTGCTGGTGGCGGTCTCCTCCACGCCCCTAGCCAGTGCATCCATATTCTCGGGCACCCTTGCCATTGCACCCATGAGCTCAGTGTGCATGCTCATCCCCTGAGTATTCATGGCCGCGATGTCGGGGTCCTCATCTGAGTCCTGTGCAACAGAACTCGTGCGCGCACTCACCCTCCGGGGAGATAGCCCGCGAGCTTCGTTTCTCCCATGGCGTTGCTGCAGCCCGCTGGGTCCCGGAGCTTCACCTACATCAGAGCTCATTCCCATGCTCCCCTCGAGTGACCGCGTGGCCCCGGTGTCCGATGACTCGGGCTCGGGAGATACAGGCGCTGAGGCTCTGGATTCGTCTTCCTCCTCGTCTCCGGCCTCGCGGACACTGGCAGGCTGAGGGACAGGCTGGTCAGATGCTGGCTCACTGTCTGAAAGCAGGAAGGCACAAGAGTGGGTTTAACATGAGAGGAGTGGGGCAGAGAGGGAGCGAGGAATGGAGACAGTATAATTAGATGGAGAGTGGGAAGGGCTTGTGTTGTAAGGGGAAAATGGTATGAGGGAAGAGGGAGAGGTGATGAACATACCGTCGCTGTCCCGAGGGAGTCGACCTCTCCAATCGCCACAGCACCCACGACATGGCTCACGACGATACTCCGCACTCATTCCTCAAGCTGTGTGAGCGGCTGCAGCTCCGCCTGCCCGCCTCCCGTACACTGCTGCTCCCTCCTGTTGTGGCCCAGCTTGGCTTGCAAGAAAAAGGACAGCGTGAGTGATTCTGCAGCCGTGTGTTTGCCCACCATAGTTGAATAGCCGTTAATGTCTGCGGGGTGTGAGATGCGGATGTGACATTTAGTAGGTGGGCATAGTTGGGTGTGCTTTGGGGACGTGGCAGTGCATACAGTCTGTGCACACAGTGGGGTTGGGATGGTAGGATTGTGGAATGAAGAGGTTTTTGAAGCATGTACTCACCCTGACCACCCGAGTGAGGTTGTTGAACTTCTTCCGACACTGGGTGTGCGTCCTTCCCACCACACTTCTGGAGGAGACGTACTGGGCCACTTCCCTCCACAGCCTTGAGAATTCCCAGGGCAATGGCCGCCTGCCAGTGTGTGGGAACAACAGTGCCCATCGCTGGTCGACTGCCATGACCAGAACCTCCAATGCCTGGTCACTGAGGTGGTGGGCTCTCTCCCTGGGCCTCTGCAATGCCATCACTGTCGCAGTGCAAGGTTTGAGGCTCCCTCCAGGACCAGGTCACAAGCAGCAATGAGAAGGGTGTGGCTGTGCGGGATGCTTCAACCACCCCTTTAAGAGCTGGAAGGCGCCGGTATGTCTGATTAGTTGTGATTCACAGCGCCTGGCCTTGGGTAGCGCTCTGAGGTAGCACCCCGCTCCCCGACGTTAGCGCCCTAAGAGGGATGTGTGGCGCTTGATTTAGCGCTGCAATCACCTCCAGAGGCGTTGGAGGCGATTTCGTGGTGTCCGCCGATAATTCTCACCGGGCGCTAAAGGTTGCGCCCGGCCGATGTAAGCGCCCCAAAATGGGCGATATCGAATTTCTCCCCCTAAGAATCTGTTTTTAGTAATGCGTATTGTCAGTGCAGAATCTTGTCCATCGGGAGCATATATCGGTAAATTGTGGATGCATGTTTTTCCATCCATTAATTGTAATGGATGGGGAGCGCCACCATGAATTCCCAATATGTTCTCCTAGTTGGCGAGGATCTGTGCCAGAAGAATATATTGGGAAAATCAGCCCGTGTGTTGAGTGTGTGACGGGATTATACAGACAGCCGCTTGCAAACCAGTGCACCTTCCACCAAGTTTACGGTTACTTGTGGTTTTACTAGATCTTTCAGTACTTGCTACAGTGCTGGCGATGTTTGGGAAATTTGGGAACACGTGTGCCTTCGCCATGGTTTATGTCTACACTGCTGAACTCTACCCAACTGTAATAAGAAACACAGGTGTCGGAGTGAGTTCGATGGCCTCCAGGCTGGGCAGCACCATCTCACCTTACATTTCTTTTCTTGGTAAGGTAACAGTTAAACTTCTATGTGTAGCTACAATATAAGGAATTTTTGGCATTATTCTGATATCCACAGACCATTCCCAAATCGTAGGTGTACTCTTTGCGCCGTCAGTGCTGGCATTCTTTCATATGATCTACAGGTTCAATTGAATGCACCTTTCTTTTATCCACCCCGAATTCTCACACAGACCTAGATTTCACTGAATCTAGAGCTCTGTGGTTTTATCCAAGTCAGTCATGGCTCAGTGACAGCAGGGGCGGTGGGTTTTAATTCGGTAGGCAGGGCAAGTTCCAGGTGATCCAGCTGCTGAGTGATTTTCTCCCACTGGGAGGGAGAGACGTTCAGTGTAGCTGCAGCAATTGAAAGGCTACTGCAGCTTAAAGGGTCAAAAGGCAAGCAATTGTTTTGATGCAGAGACAAGGCAGGAACAAAGTAAGAGGAGAGTGACAGAAGGTGGACCAGCATTGGAGATGTCTGATATGGTCAAGGTCCCAACATTGTAAGATTTGTGGAGGTAATGTTGGCCGAGATAAGGGCAAGGAGAGAAAGACTACTTAGAATCCAAGAATGGAAGCCCCAAAAAAGGGTAATGAAGGCATTATGGAAGGAAGTGATGCAAGCAATATGGAGAGCAGTGGCACAGGCAGTCAGTGCACATCAACCACTCCCTGAATGGCAATACAGCATGAGAAAAGTATTATTGACCTCACACGGTCATATGACTCTATGGGCTGGATTTTGTGAATGGAGACGAGTTGGAGGCGGGACTGCTGCTTGTCGGGTCTCAGTCCCGCCTCCATCATCTTCTGGCCAACCAGCGGGATTTTCCCCTGATTGACCTTGTTAAGCCCACCCAGCGGGCTCAGCAGGCCAATTAGGGGGAAGTCACTGACAGAGCACGTCAACGTCAAGATTTCTTGAAAGAAGAAATGTCAGCGTTTGACAGCCCTGTGAAGCTGTCAAACACTGACACTTTGTGTAGTTTGATGAGCCCTTGTGTTCAGGATTCATCAAACCTTTCTACTTTGTAGATTTCAGATGACTGTTGGTTCGGAGGATCCAACAGCCAGTCTGTGAAATCTACAAAGAAGATGTCGGGACTCCCGATCCAGAGCGGATGAAGGCTGTAGGCAGGAACAACGTTAAGTGAACATTTCTTAACACTTTACACTCACCTTACATACTTACCACTCCGCACTTGCACCCATCACTCACCTCTACATATCACTTTCAGATCTCTCCGACCCCCGCAGACCTCCTACTCGACTCCTCCAACCTGGCAGGGTTCTCGAAGCCTGCAGTTGAAAAGGTAAAATGGGACTAATCGTTTTTTCTGCCTGTTAACTATCTGTTAACAGGCAGTTAAAAGGATTTAATCCCTTTCCCACCTCGAGGAGATGGGACCCAGGTCAGGCAAAAGGGCACGGAAGCGGGATGGGGCGGGTTTGCCAGCTGCCCCCACTTTCTGCAACTTTACCGGCAGTCCCGCCTCCATACCCGCCTCCTCAGGGCTGACAAAATCCAGCCCTATGACTCTATAAGGTTGGCTAAAGTAAGTGAACGCATGAGTACCCATGCAGACACTGAAATAATGCCGGAAAGGTGACACTGCACACCATTCATGTCCATCTGGTGTAAGTGAAGAGATGAATGAGACAATAATTATGTACAAGGTACCTCACCAGCTCCACCCTCCCCACAGCTGTATATCTCTCTCCCACCATCCCCTGTTTATTATCTCACTTTCTGAGACCAACAGCAGTGGCGTTTGAATGAACGCTTTATCACAATGAATGTATGCAGGAACCTGGGTGAATTTTTAACAAATTATATCTTCATTCATGTTGTAATTGAGAAGAAGTAACTGAGTAACAATAGGAGTCCTTTCAATTAATCAGAATGTCTGAACATTGTAACCACTTACAGTACTGCAGGTCAACCATCTCATTACCAATCTGAACCTGACAGCTCTCTTTAAAACTCTCCATCTCCCACCGCCTCCCCAGTGTGTCTGTCCAGGAATTGTAGAGCTTCCTTCTCAGGACTACTGAAGGGCTTGTTGGTTGCCATGCCTCCACCCCTGTTACGTTGTTGCACTGATGATCTTTTCCTTTGCACAGGAATCAATGTATTAGAAAGACTAGAGACTAATTCAGAATTTAATTTCACCCAGATGTCTGCAGATTTAACCATTGTGAAAGTATTTTCAGGTGTAGGTTATGAAGCAATCTTTTCACTTTTCACCCTATTCAACCCCTCGAGTCTGTTCCACCATTCAATTAGATCATGGCAGATCTGTATCTTAACTCCATTTAAACGCTTCAGTCCATATGACTTAATACCCTTGCCTAACAAAAATCTATCAATCTCAGTTTTGAAATTTTCATTGACCTATCTTCAACATTTTTTTGGGGGGGGAGAGTCCCAGATTTCCACTACCCTTTGCATGAAGAAGTGCTTCCTGACTTCACCCCTGAACAGCTCTAATTTTAAGGTTATGTACCCTTGATCTGGACTCCCCCACCAGAGGAAATAGTTTCTCTCTCTATCTACCCTATCAAAACCTTTATCCATGTCAAACACCTCAATTAGATCACCGCTTAATCTTCTATACTCAAGGGAATACAAACCTAGGCCGCAAAATTCGGCACCTTAGCACCGGCTGTTAAGGCCAGTTTCAGCAAAAAATGGCGGCTACCTCGCTTCTCCCCACTTCCAGCGCTGCCCGCAGCCGCCGCCATTTTGGGCAGGTCCCTGCGCCTGTTTTTGGGCCCAATCCAATTCCACCCCCCTAGTCTATGAAACCTATCCTCATAATTTAACCCTTTTAGCCCTGTTATAATTCTGGTGAATCTTTTGTAACTGTCCACTGGCTTTAGTGATTTCTGTAAATGGACACCTAACTCCCTCTGCTCCTCCACAGTTCCCAGCTACTCACCATTTAGAAAATACTCTGATCTACCTTTCTTAGGTCCAAAGTGGATGACCTCACACTGCCCCACATTGAACTCCATCTGCCACAGTTTTGTCCACTTACTTAATCTATCAATGTGCCTTTGCAACTTTCTGCTCCCATCTACACTACTTACTGTGCCACCTAACATACTGTCACCAGAAAACGTGAATATATGGCTCTCTGTTCCTTCGGCTAAGTCATTTAGAAATATAGTGAAAAGCTGAGGCCCAGTACAGATATCTGGGGGACATCACTAGTCACCTATGCCAATTTGAGTACATAACCATTATCCCTACTCTCTGTCTCCTACCTCGTAACCAATTCCGTACTCCTGTCAATAGGTTGCCTCCAATTCCATGTGCTTTCATTTTTGCTAACAGTCTCTTGTGTGGAAACTTAACAAATGTCTACTGGAAGTCCATATAAATAACATCCATCAACTCTCCCTTATGAAAGCTCCCTCGGGAGCCGGCGCCTCACAACTTGAACTCGGAAATTTCCTTTGTGCCATTCCACTCTGTGCGGAGGGATTTCCTGTATGGCTGCACCTGCACACTCTCCACTCCATCATCCTCATCTTCCACCAGGACACGCCCTGGCATTCCATCTTGCTGTCCTGCAGAGGTGGGGGTCCCCAGTGGAAGGCGCTCTTCGCGGGAGTGCTCCCCTGTTCCATTGGGGATCTGGTGTGGAGAGTTTTACATGGAGTAGTTCCATTCGATGGCTTTTTTGAGTAGATTCAAGGACTCTCAGGCTGCCTGTAACTTTTGCGGCCTGGATGAGTCCGTGTTTCATGTATACATTGAGTGTGAGAGGTTGCAGTCCCTCTTGCACTATTTGAAGGGGGTGCTCCTCAATGTTCAGCTGCACTTCAGTCCCACGCTCCTGATCTTTGGACACCCGTGTAGAGGGGAACAGGCATATCCGAGGACCACCTCGTGGGTCTGCTCCTGAGCCCAGCCAAGGTTGCCATTAACAGGTCCAGGCAGAACACAGTTGAGGGGGTTGTTTCTCCGGCTGCCTGCCTCTCCGGGTGTCCGCTGGTGAACTTGAGGCCTTCCACAACCGATGCGCACTGGAGAGACTGGAGTGCATAGTCGACACCAGGAACATTATTCTGATTTGATAAGTCTCCTTTTGTTTTATTTGGAGTTTATTGTTTGTGCCCCTTTAAAAAGGGGGCACATTTGTTAATTTGATTTTGACTGAAGACAATGTCATCCTAATTGGCAATTAAAGAGTAGACACACCCTTATCTACCATGTTAGTGACCTCATCAAAAAATGTAACTAGGTTATTTAGACATGACTTACCCTTTACAAATCCATGCTGGCTCTCTGATCAGTTCATATTGTCCAAGTGCTCAGTCACCCTGTCCCTAATGACAGATTCGAGTAACTTCCCCACAACAGATGTTAGACTAAGAGGCCTATAGTTTCCAGGTTTCTCTCACCCTTCTTTAATAATGGATTGACATTGGCAATTTTCTAATCCAAAGTGACATTTCCTGTATCAAGAGAGTTTTGGAAGATCATGACTAAAGCATCTTCAATTTCCTCACCTATTTATTTGAATGCCCTGAAGAAGGAAGCAGCTCTAAAGTAATTGGTTCATATTGAAAGTGTTTAATATGTAGAGACACTTCTAATGTATATAGGGGCGACTTCACAATCTGACACTCCACGATTTCCTGTGGTGCACTCCCTCACTTGGATTGCTGGATCACAGAATCACCCCTATAGTGTGTTACATAGCTTTGACACATTGAGGAGTTAGATGGTTTACATTATGCATAGAATAACACCCAATCTGCTGTGTATTACAAGCCAGTGACCTGTAAAAGGATTGAGATGGTTTGTACTATACATAGGAAACTGAATATTCAGGAGTGTGCTGAAAGATCACTATTCCTAATCGTCCCGCAAAGGAAGGATGTTTGCTCTTTTGTCTCTTCTATGAAACACCTTGGGACCATTTTTGGAGATGACAAATGAAACGGCATTTTTTGTCAGTCAGTACTTGGCTATGTGCTAAAGTCAGGAGTGGTGGATTCTGTATCCATACTCTCATTTTGTTTCAGGAATGTAATCAAGAACAAGGCAATGATTGTATTTGCCCAGTATGCAGGAAATTCTGTGGGAAACACATAAAATATCTGAAACCAGCATGTTGGTGTCCTAATGGACTGCATTACAGAATGACCTGACACGAATTTGATCTTGTATTTACCCTTCAATAATTTCCTAATCTATTTAGGCCTATCAGGTGGCGCCATGTTGCTTGCCTGGAAATTGCGAGGAAAAATCAAAGTAATTCCAAACCAATTTTGTGCAATCTCGAGCTGCTGATTGGGGACAATTTGCCTACCTCTTCACTGGGAAATGATGCCTGGCAGAGGGTCAGAAACAGGCAGGAGAAAACTAACCTCAAAAATGGAAATGGAAAAAAAATCTGCACATTATTTGAAAGTACCGACATTGAAAATACATTAAAGGTTTTTTAATGACCACAAGACCTGTGTTACATGTAGTGCCGATGGCTCTATGTTGATATGCTGTTTGTCACTTTACATTCAATGTATGATCCATATTTTCACAGGTGTTTATCATGAGTTTCTGCCTTTTATTCTGATGGGAGGTTTGACAGTGTTTTCAGCAATTCTGGTCTTGTTTCTGCCTGAAACATTCAATATTCCTCTCCCAGACACCATTGACCAGATGCAGAAAATCAAGGGGTAAGTGTGTATAGTCTTTATGATTAAAGCTTTTTTCTCCATTTTCTGCCCTAAACAACAATACAATGCTTTTATGTAGAAAATGTCTCAAGGTGCTTCATAGAGGAGACAAAAGAGCAAACATCCATCCTTTGTGAGAGGATTAGGAATAGTGATCAAAAGCCTGGGAAACAAGATGTGTTTTAAAAACAGGGAGGGATGCAGAGAGATGGGGGTATTTGGGGAGAGTGTTGTGGGGTGAGAGGAATGGAGAGGAGGGCAGGTTTAGATGACCAGAGAGCGTGGGAGGATACATTGGTTTGGAGAAGATTGCAGCAGTACAGTGAAGTGAAGCTGTGGAGGGATTTGTAGACAAGGTTGAGAATTTTAACTTCAATCCACTGGGGGACAGAGAGCCAATATAGTTCAGCAAGGAAGGGAGGTTATGGATGAGTGAGGCTGAGTACAGAACAGGATGTGGACGGCAGAGCTTTAGATGATTTGGAGTTTATGGAGGGTGCAGGATGGGAGGCTGGCAAGGAGGGCATTGGAAAAGTTGATTCTAGAGGAGACCAAATTGTGGATAGGGGTTTCGGTGACAGTGAGAGTAAGGTAGGGGTGGAGGCAGGCAATGTTGCAGAGATTAGAATAAGCAGTTTTGATAATGGATAGACTACAGTATTTGAAACTCAGTTCTGGCTCAAACAGAACACAAAGCTTGCGTGCAGTCTGATTCAACCTGAGCAAGTAGCCAGGGAGGAGAATGAAGTCAATGGCAATGGTTCGGAGTTTTTGGAGGTGGAAGAAAACAATGGCTTCACTCTTCCCAAGGTTTAATTGTAAAAAACTCTGACTCATTCATGATGTAATATCAGACAGCCAGTATGACAGCATAATGCAGAGGTCATGGAGTTACAAGAAGTGGTAGAAAAGTAAAACTGGGTGTCATCAGTATACACGTGGAAGCTAATTCCATGTTATGGATGATATCACCCAGAGGAAGCTTGCAGATGAGGAAGAGGAGAGGGCCAATAATGGATCTTCCTGCATGACAACTGGAGGAGAAGCTATGGTTGAAGATGCATTGATTGTGTCGGGACAGGTAGGAGTGCAATCGCTGGAGCAGGAACCTGGAGGTGGGCCATGGAGGGAAGACAGTAATGGAGATGGCATGTTCCATCATGTCAAATGCTGCAGTGAGGTTGAGAAGTTCAAGGAAGGATAATGCCCCATGATCACAACCACAGAAGCAGTGCCTTTTATCAAGTCGATCTCGGTGCTGTGGGCTGCACAGAAAACATGCTGAAAGGGATCGAATAGGGAACTGTAGGAAAGGTAACCACTATTACTGGGAGAGGACGACACATACGAGGAGCTTGGACAAGGTGATTAGGTCAGAAATTGAGTAGAGGTTGAGGGGGACAGAGAGGTCAAGGCTGAGTGATGATGCTGGTTTTGAGGCAGCATGTGAACGGAGTGAGATATTACAATATCAATGAGCATTGGAGCTAGGAAAGGTAGTAGGTAGGAGTAGAGTGAGGAGATCATCAAGAGGGCAGGAAATGCATCTCATACAAGACATGAGCTTCTACGAGACCAATTTCCTTGTAACTGCTGATAGAGTATGATTTTACCACATGCCAACCTTAGTATCAAAGCTAAGTGGCTTTTTTTCATGTGTGAGTCAGGGTGGTGAGCGATGATGGGGTATTTAGCTGTTGTTTCTCATTCAACAACCACACCTACACTTTCCAGTAGAGATCACTGTGCAGCAATCAGTACCAAGAACCCTGGGTTCCTCCCTCCCAAACCAGGGAGCACTGAGGCTAATGGCAACACCTCCACCAATGTTTCACATCACCTAACTCAGCACAGATCTGGAAGTGAACCAAGGATCTCCCGCTCTGTAGCTCTCAATGCCACAACTGACAGCGGATCTACCTGCAGAACAATGGGCATTATCCATCATAGCAGGAACTAGGTGCTATTTGGAGTTCCCTCAGTACTGCCTCCAAAACATATCGACAATTCTAACAAGGAAAATAAGCCTCGCACTTATACAAGCGGGATATTTCCGTTTTCTACTTGCCTGCCCATTTAGTGGTGAATATGGATAGTTTGTGCTTGTGCCCCTGCTCACTGAGTTGAGATCGATTTTTTCTATCAGGCTGAGCTTGAGTGAAAGGTGCAGGTCCCACAGGCACAAAGTCTGCGTTACCATCTTCCCTGCCAACCCAGCATGGTTTGTTATTATTTCCTGGCAGCACGATTGAACCAAAGCACCATGGAATTTTCTCTACGTTAAAGGCACTATATAAATGCAGGTTGTTGTGTTTGATTTTTACTAGTGTAAAAAGCCATGAAAACATTGCTGAAAAACTGAATGCGCCAAGATCCTCATTACTGAATAGACTCAGTAAAAGTTAAGCTTCTTGGGCATTTGCTGACATCTGTTTTCAGTACCACAACTACACGATGCAGAAAACTAGATCGGGTGGCTCAGCCTATGATTATTTAAAGATTTTCCCCAGAGCGATCTGTCTGGATTTTCCTTGGAACTTCCCCAGGACTGTGTGGGAGAGTTTGTGAAACTCCCGTGTGTGGGCAACCCACCTCCTAGCAATCTGTGGCACAGTAATGCATTAGTACAATAGCACACTCCATTGTCACACTGCCTGACACTCAACCTTTTAGAATTACTGAAATAAAATCAATCTGGTCTGAAATAAGCGACTCTATCTACCCAGTGAAACGTAATGGGAAAGTTTTGGCTAATGTGCATTCTTTATGACAGTGCTGTTTTTTATTCAATTGCAGGTTCAAAGGTACTTGCAGCAATCGCTACCATTTTAATAAAAATGTAACAACTGGAGAAAACAATATGGTGGTCATTAAAGAGGAGGAATTTTGACCCAGTTCTGGCCACAGATCTGCAGCAGTGGAGAAATGGACACTCATCATTTTGTTCCAGTTTATGTCACACACTCACAGTTTCTCCTGTTAAAATGTACTTAGCAATGTAACCGAGATACTCAGGGACCCACTGTCAAATGATGAAATCACCAGCATGCAGAACCATTTGATGCTTCATACAAGGTTTAAAAAAACAAATCCTTACTAGACTTTTTACAAGGTCTTAGACGAACAGTTTGGAACTTATTTTGCATCTCATTGCCTGTTTGTTCTGTGGATATTTTCCTCCTGGCAGAGCCATTTTACTAAAGGCAATGAACCAAACAGTAGCACCAGGCCAGTGCAATTCCTTCAGTTAATGCTGTTTGCTATTGCTGTCAACTGTTACTTCGACTCCATTCCTCCAGCTTCAGTCCAAACTCCCACTGTTGGTATAAAATTAGAAATAGCTCATCAGGTTAGGAACATAGGAACAGCAACAGGTCATTCAGCCCCTCAAGCCTGTTCCCCCATTCAATTAGATCATGGCTGATCTGCATCTTAACTCCATTTAGCCGCCTTGGTTCTATATCCCTCAATAACTTGCCTAACAAAAATGATCAATCTCAGTTTTGACATTTTCAGTTGACCTAGCCTCAACAGCTTCTTGTGGGAGAGAGTTCCAGATTTCCACTACCCTTTGTGTGAAGAAGTGCATCCTGACATCACCAGTAACCTGCCTAACTCCAATTGTAAGGTTATGCCCCCGTGTTCTGGACTCTCCTACCAGAGGACATAGTTTCTCTCTACCTATCCTATCAAATTATTTAATCATCTTAAACACCTCAATTAGATCACCCCTTAATCTCCTATACTCAAGGAAATACAAGCCTAGTTGATGCAACCTGTCCTCATAATTTAACACTTTTAGCTCTGGTGTATTTATGCTATCAGGAGGCCTGTAAATAACTCGCACCAAATTCTTGCATCTTTTTCTATTCCTCAAATCTACCCAGAGAGTTTTTACTGCCTGCTCACCCTTACTGATATCCCCTCTTTCGAATGCTGTACTAGTGTCCTTTATCCATATTGCTGCTCCTCTGCCTTTTCCAAATTCCCTGTCCTTTCTAAAGGCCTTATAACCAGGAATATCTATCTCCCAGTTATGCCCAGCTTATAGCCAGGTCTCGGTGATGGCCAGGTCTCAGTGATGGCCACTATGTTGTACCCTTTAAGTTGGATTTGCGCTTCTAATTCGCTTGTTTTATCTCTTATGCTACAAGCATTTGTGTGACTCTTATTTGGGCAACAGACCCTACCGTGCCCTTTTGTCCTGCTGCTGTTCTTCTCACTTTTTAATTATCACACTTACTGTTTTTCATCACTCCTGTTGTATTTTTATCAGTTCTTTTGTTATTATTTTCTGAATTTGTTTCTGAACCTGAATGATTTCTATTACCATTGACACTATTTATGATCTGGACTTTGCTCTCATCCCTTTTTCTCATCTTGAGATTATTTTCATTTTAATTTTTATTTCTTCCTGAGTACCACCCCACTCCCCCACTTTAAAGTCCTTTTTAGAACCCTATTTCTCCTTTCAGTTAGGACCAGGTGCAACCCGTCCCAGTGGTAACATAGTCGAAGAGGAAGTATTAAGGGGTTTAACATCTTTGAAAGGGGATAAATCCCCAGGCCCGGATGAAATGTATCCCAGACTGTTACGAGAAGTAAGAGAGGAAATAGCAGAGGCTCTGACCATTATTTCCCAATCCTCTCCTGCTACAGGTGTGGTGCCAGAGGACTGGAGGACTGCTGACATGGTACCGTTGTTTAAAATGGGAGAAAGGGATAGAACGAGTAATTACAGGCCAGTCAACCTAACCTCAGTGGTGGGAAAATTATTGGAAAAAATTCTGAGGGACAGGATAAATCTTCATTTAGAAAGGCACGGATTAATCAAAGACAGTCAGCATGGATTTGTTACGGGGAGGTCGTGTCTGACTAACTTGATTGAATTTTTTGAGGCGGTAACAAGGAGAGTTGATGAGGGTATATGAATTTTAGCAAGGTTTTTGATAAGGTCCCGCATGGCAGACTGGTCCAGAAAGTAAAAGCCCGTGGGATCCAAGGCAAAGTGGCAAGTTGGATCCAAAATTGGCTCAGAGGCAGGAAACAAAGGGTAATGATCGAAGGGTGTTTTTGTGACTGGGGTTCTGCAGGGCTCAGTACTGGGTCCTTTGCTTTTTGTGGTATATATCAATGATTTGTACTTGAATATAAGGAAGTATGATTGAGAAGTTTGCAGATGAAACTAAAATTGGCCGTGTGGTTGATAATGAAGAAGAAAGCTGCAGACTGCAGGAAGATATCAAAGGACTGGTCTGGTGGGCAGAACAGTGGCAAATGGAATTCAATCTGGAGAAGTGTGAGGTAATGCATTTGGGGTGGGCTAACAAGGCAAGGGAATACACTATAAATGGTAGGACACTGAGAAGTGCAGAAGATCAGAGGGACCTTGGAGTTCACGTCCACAGATCCCTGAATAGCAGAACAGGTAGATAAGGTGGTTAAGACAGCATATGGGATACTTGCCTTTATTAGCCGAGGCATAGAATATAAGAGCAGGGAGGTTATGCTTGAACTGCATAAAACACTAGTTACTCCGCAGCTAGAATACTGCGTGCAGTTCTGGTCACCACATTACAGGAAGGATGTGATTGCACTAGAGAGGGTACAGAGGAGATTTACGAGGATGTTGCCTGGGCTGGGTAGAATTTTAGCTATGAGGAAAGATTGGAGAGGCTGGGGTTGTTTTCTTTGGAACAGAGGAGGCTGAGGGGAGACCTAATTGAGGTGTATAAAATTATGAGGGGCCAAGATAGAGTAGATAGGAAGGACCTATTTCCCTTAGCAGAAGGGTCAATAACCAGGGGGTATAGATTTAATGTAATTGGTCGGAGGTTTAGAGGGGATTTGAGAAGAAATTTTTCACCCACAGGGTGGTGGGGGTCTGGAACTCACTGCCTGAAAGGGTGGTAGAGGCAGAGACCCTCATCACATTTAAAAAGTACTTGGATATGCACTTGAAGAGCCATAACCTACAAGGCTAGGGACCAAGAGCTGGAAAGTGGGATTAGGGTGGATAGCTCTTTGTCGGACAAGATGGGCCAAATGGCCTCCTTCTGTGCTGTAAATTTCTATGATTCTATGATGGTACAGCTCCTTCCTGTCCCAGTACTGGTGCTAGTGTCCCATGTAATGGAGACCCTCTTTCAGACACCAATCCTTCAGCCACATATTTACTTTCCTGATCTGTTTGTCCCTATGGCAATTTGCATGTGGCTTGGGTAAAATCCCGAGATCATTACCCTTGAAGTCCTGCTTTTTAATTTCACTCCTTGCTCCTGATACTCCCTTAGCAGGAGCTCATCCATGTTTTTTCTTATGTCGTTAGTCATGACAAGGACCACGACCACTGGATCTTGCCCCTCCCTTGCCAACTTCCTCTCCAATTGCTCCGAGAAATCCTTTACCTTGGCACCAGCTAGGCAACACTCTCTGCTGGACTCTCTGTTGTGACTGCAGAGGATGCTTTCACCATAATTATCGAATCCCCTATGACTACAACCTTTCCATTCTGCTCCTCCTCCCCTTGGACTGCCTCCTACTCCACGGTGTCATGGTTAGCATTCTGGTCTTCCTTCCTTCACCCTTCATCCTTATCCTCACAGGTAGCAAGTACATCGTACCTGTTGGATAGGACCAGTGTCTGCGGGACCTCCTTCTCTACCTCCCCAGGTTTTGCCCACCTTGCTGACTGAGTGTCACATTTTCACCGTCCTGCACCTGTGCTTTCCTCTGACTACTCTGGAGAAAATTATCCCGATATTCTTCCCCTCCCTTCTGTGTCGGAGTGTCTCCAACTCACACTCCAGCTCAACGACTCTGAGCCAGAATATCTCGAGACAGAGACCTTTCCTACAGGTTTACTCCTCCGGGACAGTCTCGCATAAAATCCCACACACGGCAGTCCCGACACACTACCTGTACTGCTACATCAATGTTTATTTATTTATTGATTGTTAGCAGTAATTTATTGTGAGAACTAATCGAATCACTTGGGGTCTAGGCTATATTTAGTAGATGGATTTAGCTTGATTTCAAATGAATGAGTAATTAGCTACTCTGATTATTTCTTTATTGACTTATTTAACTATTTATTTAAAGTTGATAAAATTTGATAAAGTTTAAATTAAACACTTAGCTTGAATTCCTCGGGCTCCGTTGCTCCTCGCTCTGCGCTGACTATGACGTCACTTTTTCAGATTTTCCCCGAGTTTGTTTTGCTGTCGCACTTTTTAAATGACAGGCTCTGCTGCTACCGTCCTTTTAAATCTCCGCTTCCCCTCTCTTTTTAAATGATGATACAGGGAGAAGAGATTTACAATCAGCGGTGGGAGTCAGGACTGAAGTTGAGAGAGATAGTTATCATTTAAAGAGAACAATATTAGAGAAATGGAGTAACAGTGGACAGAAATATTCTGGCTGAGATGAGAAAGAATAGGAAAGATTGTATTTGTGGATAATGACATTAAGGTGAGCGTTTTGGTGGATAGAAGCATGATAATTATGTCTATCATCTTATACAAAAAAACTATAAATATTTTGGGTGGAAATTTAGGGATTATTTTAGACATGGTGCAAGTTATAAACTAGTATTTATGGTACCTGTCTTTAAACATAGATCATGCTCTAGAACAAGATTTGGACACATGTCTGCAGTCATTGTTTGTTTGTGAATTGTGATTGCAGTCGTTGATTATGTTCAGTTCAGTCATACTACACTTTAATTTTTTATCCTTTTCCTTAAACAATGCTTTTGCTTATTGATCTCAGGATGATAATTTATTCTCCTAGTTGGGAAGTGTGATTATTAAATCTACAATTCTGATTGATGAGTGTGAGTAATAAGGCTGTTATCGAGGGCTAGGGTTGTTAATATAAATTACAGGAGTGAGACACAAGCAATTTATGGAATTGATTGAAACTCCTTGATTTTATTCAGTATCTAACTTCCTTTATTAATCTGGTCTCAATAACAATTGTGATAACACTAATCGAAGACCACATGGAATTATTGTGAAGTTAATAGTGGGCCAAAAATTCGGCACTTGCCGGGTGAGTACGCACTGTGTACTCACCCGTAAGGCCTCCTGAAGTGCCGGTTTCCTGCATGCACTGCGCATGCGTGGGAAACTGGAACTTCCGGTCTCGTGAAGGGAGCGGTTCAGAGGTGAACCGCGTGCGCAGTAGAGGCTGAGCGCACGCAGCAAACTTAGTTTTTTTTTCAGGTTTCTCCGGGAGGGTAAGTATTGAAGAACCTACGCTTTTAAAAAGGAGGCGCAGGACCCGTTTTCAACAAGGTAAGTGGTTAATTAATTATAATTTAAAAAAAATTTCAACAGGTTTATCTTTTTTAGATACTTTAAAGAAAGGTAAGTTTATTTTTTAGCACTGTTACAAGTATTTTAATTTTTTCAAAAATTTAAATTTTTGTTTAAAGTAGTTAATTTATTTAACTTATAGTTATTTTAAAAATGTGATGTTTTTTTTAAAAATTTATTTGAAGTTTAGCTGTTGTTTTGGGGCCGATTTCAATTCATAGATTTGACAGGTCTTCCTGTTAAATCTATGAATGAAAGATGGTCTGCTGCCATTGGCTCTCCATGGCCCACGTGATCCCAGGGGACGCATCGCACTAACTACGCCCCTGGGACACGCAAGCACTGCGCGCCGGCACTTGGAGCAGGCCCAGGAGCTGAAGTTCCCGTGGGCCCAGAGGTCAACGGCAGGCGCGGTAGGTAAGTGCGTGCGCGATCCTTACCCCCGCGGCAAGATGGAGAGGCGAATTTCTGGGCCATTGTCACAGAATTCACAAGTGGATCCAAAAGCAGGCCTAGATGATGCTTGCTTCAGGTGAATAGCTTCTTTATTTTTATACATTCTTCCTCATGAGTGAATATCCCTCCTGTGTGAATTGAAATGTAAATCCTCTTCAATTCAAATAAATACGGTTGACCAATAAGTCAAGTCTCTTCTGACTCAAATGATATTAAGCGCTGCACAGAGACATTTCTATCTTTATTCCATGTATGCTAAGTTATTGCTCTGGCTGTGCACTCACCACTCTGCAAATACTAACCTTATTAATTTCCACAGAATCCTTTATTTGTTGACACACAGGCATGCCTTTGGGAATCTTCCAATACGTTAGTGCTGAATCCCACACAACAACACAAACCCTTCTCTCTGTTTCCAGAGTAATACACTGTGGTCCCAATGCAACAACGCCAGGACCGCTGCTCTTCAGACGCAGCGTGCACCCGCGCTGCAATGAGGCGACCTCCTGCTGTAATGTAAGGTCAGCTCATTTGTATATCATGGTGTGGCAACTTCAGGATGTAGCGCATGCGCATCTAAACGCGGAAACTCCTGAGTTTGCAGTCAGTCATTCACTCCGAAACTGGCTGCCAAGACTCCACACCGGGAGCAGAGCATTGTAATTTCAAGGCTTTTAATAAAGTTGAATGCGGAAAACCACCAAATGACCAACTGGGCTGGCACAGGGTGTTGTGGTGCATAATGGGGATAACAGACAATTCAGGTGGACCTGCCCCTGACAGAGATTTCAGGGGGTGAAACATTAATAGACAGGAGTTGGTAGATTTTATGCATCAGATAAAATACTTTTTGTAATTTTACGTGTTGCATTATAAATTGTATCTTTCCCTGGGGATACTTGAGAGGCTGAGGTAAAAGAAAAATGACTGAACACCTCTTTTAAGTTTTTCATTTCCAGTACTGTAATGCTGAAACCGTTACGTTTTATAATAACTAGTTTATCTCCAGTTACCTTGCACAGAGGGAGTCAATACCACGAAACACTAGAGCTGGGAGGTGAGGGAAGCACAGCACCAGAATAGAGAGCCGGCTGGGGAACATGTGACCAGAGCAGGCGATAGATAGGAGAGCATGTGACCAGAGCAGGAAGTAGATAGGAGAGCATGTGACCAGAGCAGGCAGTCGATAGGACAGCATGTGACCAGAGCAGGCAGTCGATAGGACAGCATGTGACCAGAGCAGGGAGTAGATAGGAGAGCATGTGACCAGAGCAGGCAGTAGATAGGAGAGCATGTGACCAGAGCAGGCAGTCGATAGGAGAGCATGTGACCAGAGCAGGCAGTTGATAGGACAGCATGTGACCAGAGCAGGCAGTCGATAGGACAGCATGTGACCAGAGCAGGGAGTAGATAGGAGAGCATGTGACCAGAGCAGGCAGTAGATAGGAGAGCATGTGACCAGAGCAGGCAGTCGATAGGAGAGCATGTGACCAGAGCAGGCAGTAGATAGGAGAGCATGTGACCAGAGCAGGGAGTAGATAGGAGAGCATGTGACCAGAGCAGGCAGTCGATCGTGCAGCAGGTCACCAGATTGGGGGACAGGCACATAATCAGAAAATGAGAAGAGTACAACATTGCCACCCAGTGGACATGTAACTACATTGTTACTGCTAACTTGAAATGGGAATACGAGGAGCATAGGAATTAACGTTTCAGGTCGATAACCTTTCGTCAAAACGTTTTGACGAAAGGTCATCGACCTGAAACATTAACTCTGTTTTTCTCTCCACAGGTGCTGCCTGACCTGCTGTGTATTTCCAGCATTTTCTGTTTATATTGCAGCATAACTTCCACCCCTTTGTATCCAGCCCCCTTGAGATAAAGGTAACATTCCATTAGTCCTTTTCATTACTTTTTGTACCGAACCACTGTTTATTAGTGATTTCTGTACATAGACCCCTAAATCTCTCGGCTCCTCCACAGTTCCTAGCTTCTCACCATTTAGAAAATACTCTGATCTATCTGATCTCTCTGTCTTAGGTCCAAAGTGGATGACCTCGCACTTCCATCTGTCTCTAGGCTCCACCATCTTTATAAGGTTGGGAGAATGCATTGATAGCGGTTTCAATCTCATTGCAGATCTCCTACAATCTGTTCTCCCACAGATCAGTGGGAGTGATGAGCCGCGCCTCAAGGAAGTGGCAGTGGTGCAGTGGGAGTGGCACGCGCTGCCCTCGCCCAGGAAAACAGCATGTGTGCTAACCTGCCATCCTCTCAATCAATGCCCGCCATGGTGCCATGTTAGTGCCCTTGCAAGTTACCGATTGCCTGCAGCTGATCTGAAAGCCCTTATCTGAGCATCAGCAGCCTTCAACATCCCATGCTGTAGCCACTGGGGGAGCACTTCATTAAGGTACTAGAATTAGTATACTAGAATTGTAGCTCTTTCAGAGAGGTGGCATGATTGGCTGAATGGCTTCCTTCTGTGCTGTGTAATTCTATGATTCTAGAATTAGGGCAAAGAGATGTAAAAAAAAATGGGGTAATATTTGGGTGATTATTATTTATTTTGTCATTTCTGAAGACAAGTAAAGTCTATGTAACTTCCAAATGGTTCAGGCATCTCGCTAATTACATTGGGCAGTGCCTGCCCCGATCTGCACCACACACCTAAATCTATCCCTCTGCTGGCTCAGTCTAATTCCTCATAATGATAGCTTCAGATAAAGTAGATTGTAATAAGATTTAGCCCAAGATCTGTGGAGCTTCAGTCAAAGAATTTGTGATGGAAGCTGTCTGAGCTTAGGAATCTTTTTCTAGGGAGGCTTCACTGCAGAAGGTCCATAGAATGGCCATGCTCTCCATGGTCGACTATAGATCAGTCAGATGGCCAAGGAGCAGAGCACAGATGCTTGTTGTGGATTCTTCCATAGACATATGCACATTATACAGGTTGCTTGACACACTCACAGTTGATTGTATAAACTGCTGATACGGAGTGACCAAACTGTGGCTGTAGACAGTGCCAGTGAAATCTACAGTTGAAGGAGCCCTCAAACCAGCCATGGATACCAAGTTCGCCCTCCTGAATCATATCTGTGATGGTGCTTGCCACTGTTAGGAATGGGTGGTCCAGGATACTATGAGCTGCTGAAATGAGTCCCAACATTGAGCTCTTCCACTTCCTCCTTTTGGGAACCTACAGGAGCAACCAAAGAACAGATTTTAGACAGTAAGACACCCTTGAAAAAGCATATATGACAAGACGTTCTAGTATATTATGCTGCAGTATATACCTAGGTGAGGGTGTAAATGAGGGAGTGAGTAAGGAGATAAACAATGATAAGAGAGTCCATGAGTGAAGGGGAAACTCTCTGATCTTACCCATTTCCACTCACTCTATTGTCTCCATTCCCAGAATCCACAGTGCCCTCTCCTCGTAAGCGGCTAAAGGTCATTGTTAGCTGACAGCCACCCCCTCCCATCAGCAGGTGCTGCCGTTAGTTGTGTTGGCCTTCTCCTGCAGATGGAAAAGGCCAGATGCTGCAATAAGGAATATGAGCGATGTGTCTCACTCAAGTGTCCAAGGCAGCAGCCACTTTAAGTAAGTTTGTGAACATGCAACATGCAGGTACTTTGTATTGTTAGAGTGCTTGGTGTTGTTTTCCACACTTAATGCGACACCGGACAAATGCTTTGCCATGACAGCAATGCACAATGTCCTTTTAAAATCTGGACATGCCTATCCATTTAGAAAGCATGTGACCATTTGCTCGAACATTCTTGCTGTGATGCTGCAGCAAGCTTACAGTGAGATGTTGTCAAGATGCATTTTGCGGCAACATTGTACAGTTAAGCATAATGTCCAATATACTAACATTTGCAACCTTCCTGAGACCAGCAACATTTGTCCCTCCTAAGTTTGGTACACATGTGAGACAGTGCTGACTTTTCCCACTACCTTCATCCAGCCTTCTCTAACACCCGCTTATGCTGGAGGATTGCCCTTAACTCTGAAAAGCACCATCATTCTTTCAGGGACCTTACACTGTAAGACTTCTAAAGCAGCTTCATTGGAGTCTTTTCACCTTGAGTTTTGAACCTTGCTCCAGCTGTTAGCCCCCTCCCCACCCCACCCTAGGACAGCTTTAAGAGCTATTGCACCCTATGTTCCACCACTGACCCTTACGGCCTCTCAATGTGTTGTAAGATCTTAATGACCTCTGAGTTCTTGGACAAGACACCAATAGGCAGCAGCCAGTAAGTTTGAGCAATAGATCAAGATTTATTAAGCAATCAGCGTAATATACTTAATATTAGGCGATAGTTTTAACGAGTAGCTCGCAGCCCTAGGTCTCTGGAACCACTCGGACACAGATGACGCCATCTTAAGTCTGTTCCTTTGTCCTCGCAGTACGTCTGTGTAAAGTTGTTCTTTGGGTATCGAGGTTTTAACCCTTTTCTTATCAAAAGTTGGTTTGGCCAGTGTCCATATATGGTCTTTAACAAAATCACCTTTTTTAATTGGTTCTAATGGTCAAAATACCATTGTCACTCAGACTAAGGTAGCCTCCCGCCTTTCCAGTATTTTTCCACCAACTTTGCCATGTTCAGTGTTATCTTGTTTATAGTTTTTCACCCCATTGGAATTTACTTTATCTCTTTCATTTCTAGCTTCCCTGGTACAAGGCCTTTATACCAAGGGCCCATATCAGCGCTGTTTCACTAGTCTTGAGGTATCCAAACTATCTCACTTTAATCGACCAGATAAATACCTTATCTCCATGATCTCTCTCATTTTATGTCCTTATACTAATTATTTTTTAAATATCATTGCAATTAGTTTTGTTAAGCAAATTTTATGTTCTATACAGCATTATAATATGTTATTTAATGATTTAACCTTCACTCGCAGCCTGTGGCTGTTTGTTATCAAAATTTAGTCAAAACTGCTTTTGACTGTCTGCAGCTACATTTTCAACAAGTCTTAGCTTTTTCGTTACCCAGGAGTAATTATGGGTAATATTATTTGGTCAATGGCTACACTTGAAGTTATACATATATGATTCTCATCTACTAAATATCTTTAAATATCAGCCTTTCGTACAAGTCCCCACCTCGAGGATGAAAGGTTTTAAACATTGATTCCTCGACTACTTCAATCTATTCTCTGACTAGCGTTGCTGCAAATTGGAGTCCTCTAATTGAGGGGAACGGAGCGCTTCTCAAATGAGGTTTTATCCCCCTTTTCATTGTAGGCCTGGGTGCTAACTATGACACTCACAGGGGCCGACCGCCTATCCTCATGGACACCCCGGGGTCTGCCCAACCACCATGTCGGATGTGCTGATATGTCTTGCCTTCTAGTGCGTCCCAGTCTATCCTTTCTCCTCCGCCCGCTGCTCCTATTGCTGCATCATACGATCTGGCAGTAACGGCCCTGATCTGATCCCTTACTTAAATTCAATTCACTGTTCCAATTCTGCCCCGCCTGGGGTATCCTCTGTTTCTTCTATCTTTCCTGATGTTACCCCGCCTGGGGTCTCCTCTACATTGCTTCGGATCTTCTCGTTCGGTGTGCTCAATTAATTTGTTCGTGCTGGTTAGTCATAGGCATGAGTATACAATTGGCTTATGTATCAAAGTCTTACTACACAGTGTATACATATATCAAATACACTATCATTACAAGTTGGAGAACTACCAGTGCAAAGCTATCAATTTACTATTCTTAACTACACTTTCCTGACTTTCACGAGAAAGTTTGGAAAATTCCCAATTGGTGTAATTCTCCTGTTTCTATCTTACACCCTCAATCACATCCTCTCTCCATTTTACACATCCCATTATACCATTCATATCTCATTCATGAGCCCTGGAGGAACTTTACTGTCCAGTACAATATTTAAGATTGAAAACATTGATCAAACATTCTCACTTGGTACAAGTTATTAACACTTTTTATTATCATTATTGTAGAGGATCTTTTATTTTCCCAAAAGTAACCCAATATATAGTGCCTGAGTTCATTTTGTTATTACAAAACTATCCCAAAATCCAAACAGCAGTATTGTAAAACTGACAAGTTCTGTCAATGTTCAATTTCATTTCTATCAATTTATCTTCCATTTCCAATTTCAGAAATGAGTGATTCCAAGGCTAGGTGGCTTACACAGTGTTTTAATATTAGAGACAGAAGTGCTGCAATTAGTTTACAAGGTAACTTCCATATAACAAAAGAAAGTCCACCCCAGTCCAACACCGGCATCTCCGCATCATAACAAAAGAAAGAAGAGAATCCATTGTGACTCTGCTTAGAGCCTAAGGGGTTAATTTATCAAATCATAATTTTCCTTGTCACTGTGGGGAAATTTTTAATTAAAATTAAGAAACTTAAATTTAATAATGTCCAATATCTTTAAATTTCATACTAAAGTTGTTGCTTGGTGAACTTAAACAGCTGTCAGTGGAAAGGGTTAACTCCTTTGCAGGTTTTTAAGAAGGTGGAGCGAAACATTGTCAGGTGCACGCAATTGTGTCACTTCACATAAATTTAAAAAAACTTTCCCGATCGAAAAAGACAGTTGTGTTTTCACACTTTAACTAAACACGAACAGAACAGATAAAACAAAACAAAATAGCACATTCTTGCAGAAAACAGTAAATTACGTCATATTTCTTATTGTCCTTTCTTCAGATGCCTTTCCAAAATATTGTAAAAACATTGAATATAACTGGAGAAAAATTAGTTTTTCACATTTAAACAAATCAAATCAAACTGCTTTAGAAAATTTCACCATAGCAACCACAACTCCAAGGTTAAATTTAGACTGAAACATAATCTTTTGTTAAACAAACTTTTTGTTGTTCTTCTCAGATTTTACACACCAACTTAACTTAAATTGTATTAGTTTTTTATTTCAATTCTGGGGGCACAATCTTATTCGCACATTCTTAAAACTTCCAAAATCCAAGACAAGACAAAAGTGTTAAACGGTTTTAACACCGAGAAGTGGGTGGAGCTAAAACACACATAACAAACACTTTTTGTTTTATAGACAGACTTTCAGAGAAAGGAATACTGTAATGTCTTAAGCATTCATAGTCAGAAAACTTTCACACTTTAACACACACTTTCACACAAACTGAAACTCCAGCATTTCTTTACGGTCCCTTTCACTCAGCAAGTCTTGTGTTTTATTTGTCTTGGCACAGACGTTAATAACTTCCATGTCGGTAAAGCTTTAAGTTTCTCTTTTTTTTTCTCTTTTTACATCGGCATCTCAGCAGCTTTTCCTGGCTTTCCAAATCCCTGTTTTTCCCCTTCCTTTGCTGAGTTTTCAAATTGGTTAGCCTGCAAATTAGATCTTTTTCCTTCTTTATTTCTCCCTCTCTCTCCTGCACTTTATGCTTAACCACCTGGCTATGTTTCTCTCTTAACCCATTGTGTTTTTTCTGAGACAGACTTTCCAGAATAAAGTTTATCACTTTTTCAAAGGGGACTCAGTCTCCTTTGATTAAACGTTCCGTCAACTTACTCTTATGTGCATTAACACAACTTTTACTAGCCATTTGGTGATTTTCTTAACAGACCTCTAACATCAATAATTATCGGCACGCAATTCACGGGCACTCCCCACTCCACATGAGGTTTATCCCTCCTCAAGAGCAGCAGCTGATCAGGAAGCTACTTTTGAGGTCCGATCTATTACACAATACTAGCTGCTTTGTATTGTCCCATCTGGGGGATGCCAATTTGTAAGATCTTAATGACCTCTGAGTTCTTGGACAAGACACCAATAGGCAGCAGCCAGTATGTTTGAGCAATAGATCAAGATTTATTAAGCATACAGCGTAATATACTTAATATTAGGCGATAGTTTTAACGAGTAGCTCGCAGCCCTAGGTCTCTGGAACCTCTCGGACACAGATGATGTCGTCTTAAGTCTGTTCCTTTGTCCTCGCAGTACGTCTGTGTAAAGTTGTTCTTTGGGTATCGAGGTTATAACCCTTTTCTTATCAAAAGTTGGTTTGGCCAGTGTCCATATATGGTCTTTAACAAAATCACCTTTTTTAATTGGTTCCAATGGTCAAAATACCATTGTCACTCAGACTAAGGTAGCATCCCGCCTTTCCAGTATTTTTCCACCAACTTTGCCATGTTCAGTGTTATCTTGTTTATAGTTTTTCACCCCATTGGAATTTACTTTATCTCTTTCATTTCTAGCTTCCCTGGTACAAGGCCTTTATACCAAGGGCCCATATCAGCGCTGTTTCACTAGTCTTGAGGTATCCAAACTATCTCACTTTAATCGACCAGATAAATACCTTATCTCCATGATCTCTCTCATTTTATGTCCTTATGCCAATTATTTTTAAAATATTGTTGCAATTAGTTTTGTTAAGTGAATTCTAAGTTCTATACAGCATCATAATATGTTATTTAATGATTTAACCTTCACTCGCAGCCTGTGGCTGTTTGTTATCAAAATTTAGTCAAAACTGCTTTTGACTGTGCAGCTACATTTTCAACAAGTCTTAGCTTTTTCGTTACCCAGGAGTAATTATGGGTAATATTATTTGGTCAATGGCTACACTTGAAGTTATACATATATGATTCTCATCTACTAAATACCTTTAAATATCAACCTTTTGTACAGTGTCAATATAACTGTATCCTCTTCTATCCCTACAACCCTACGCGATCTCTACGCTCTTCCAATTCTGGCCCCTTGTTCAACCCAATTTTTATTGCTCCACCAATAGTGGACATGCCTTCAGGTACCTAGGCCCTCCCTAACCCTCTCCGCCTCGCTACCTCTCTGTCCTCCTTTAAGACGCTCCTTAAAACTTAGCTTTTTGAACAAGCTTTTGGTCACCTGTCTTAATATCTCCTTATGTGGCTTAATGTCAAATGTTGTTTCATTGCGCTCCTGTGAAGCTACTTGGATGTTTTACTGCGTTAAAGATGCTACATAAATGCAAGTTGTTGTTATTTGCCAGGAGCACCATGATATACAAATGAGCTGACCTTACAGTACAGCAGGAGGCCGCCTCATTGCAGCGCGGGTGCACGCTGCGTCTGAAGAGCAGCTGTCCTGGCGTTGTTGCATTGGGACCACAGTGTATTACTCTGGGAACAGAGAGAAGGGTTTGTGTTGTTATGTGCGATTCAGCACTAACGTATTGAAGATTCTCAATGGCATGCCTGTGTATCAACAAATACAGGATTCTGTGAAAATTAATAAGGTTAGTATTTGCAGAGTGGTGAGTGCACAACCAAAGCAATAACTTAGCATACATGGAATAAAGATAGAAATGTCTCTGTGCAGCGCTTAATATCATTTGAGTCAGAAGAGACTTGATTTATTGGTCAACCATATTTATTTGAATTGAAGAGGATTTAAATTTCTATTCACACAGGAGGGATATTCACTCATGAGGAAATCACTTGGAACAAACTCTATTATGGTCACAAGAGCCCAATAATTTTGCCTCAAAACTATAATATATTCTTATACAGAATAAAAGAATGTATAAAAATAAAGAAGCTATTCACCTGAAGCAAGCATCATCTAGGCCTGCTTTTGGACTCACTTGTGAATTCTGTGACACTATTAACTTCACAATAATTCCATGTGGTCTTCGATTAGTGTTATCACAATTGTTATTGAGACCAGATTAATAAACGAAGTTAGATACTGAATAAAGTCAAGGAGTTTCAATCAATTCCATAAATCGCTCGCGTCTCACTCCTGTAATTTAGATTAACAATGGTAGTCCTCGATAACAGGCTTATTACTCATAATCATCGATCCAGAATTGTAGATTTAATAATCACGTTTCCCAACTAGGAGAATAAATTATCATCCTGAGATCAATAAGCAAAAGCATTGTTTAAGGGAAAGGATAAAAAAAAATGTAGTATAACTGAACTGAACATCATCAACGACTGCAATCACAATTCACAATCAAACAATGACTGTCAGGCATGTGTCCAGAGCTTGTTCTAGAGCATGATTTATGTTTATAGAGAGGCACCATCAATACTAGTTTATAACTTGCACCATATCTAAGATAATCCCTAAACTTCCTCCCTAAATATTTATAGTTTATGTATAAGTTGATGGGCATAATTATCATTCTTCTATGCACCAAAATGCTCACCTTTATGTCATTATCCACAAATAACATTTTTCCTGTTCTTTCTCATCTCAGCCAGAATATTTCTGTCCACTGTTACTCCATTTCTCTAATATTGTTCTCCTTAAATGATAACTATCTCTCTCAACTTCAGTCCTGACTCCCACCGCTGATTGTAAATCTCTTCTCCCTGTATCATCATTTAAAAAGAGAGGGGAAGCGGAGATTTAAAAGGAACGGTAGCAGCAGAGCCCGTCATTTAAAAAGTGCGGCAGCAAAACAAACTCGGGAAAATCTGAAAAAGTGACGTCATAGTCAGCGCAGAGCGAGGAGCAACAGAGCCCGAGGAATTCAAGCTAAGTGTTTAATTTAAACTTTATCAAATTTTATCAACTTTAAATAAATAGTTAAATAGGTCAATAAAAAAATAATCAGAGTAACTAATTACTAATTAATTTGAAATCAAGCTAAATCCATCTACTAAATATAACCTAGACCCCAAGTGATTTGATTAGTTCTCACAATAAATTACTGCTAACAATAATAAATAAACATTGGAATAGCAGTACAAGCAGTACTGCCATGTGTGGGATTTTGTGGACAGTGAGACTGTCCTGGAGGAGTAAACCTGTAGGAAAGGTCTCCATCTCGAGACATTCCAGCTGAGAGTCGTTGAGCTGGAGTGTGAATTAGAGACACTCCAACACAGAAGGGAGGGGAAGAATACCGGGATAATTTTCTCCAGAGTTCAGTCACACCTCAGAGGAAAGCACAGGTGCAGGAAGGGGAAAATGTTTCTGTCAGTCAACAAGGTAGGGGAAACCGAGGGGAGGCAGAGAAGGAGGTCCCGCAGACACTGTTCCTATCCAATGTTCCCTGTAAATATTTTTGTGCCCGGGCCCTTTAACTGGCTGCGCAGCCCATTCAATTTTTCATGCATGCGTGGCTATTTGCATTGAAAAGCCGGTGAGAGGCCTGTGTGGGACCTCCAGACCGCTGTGCGGCCGCACAGCTTAGTGGGAACACTGGTCCTATCCAACAGGTACAATGTACTTGCTACCTGTGAGGATAAGGATGAAGGCTGCAGGGAGGAAGGCCAGAATGCTAACCATGACACCGTGAAGTAGGAGGCAGTCCAACGGGAGGAGTAGCAGAATAGAAAGGTTGTAGTCATAGGGGATTCGATAATTAGGGTGATAGCATCCTCTGCAGTTGCAACAGCGAGTCCAGGAGAGTGTGTTGCCTACCTGGTGCCAAGGAATAGGATATCCTGGAGCAATTGGACAGGAACTTGAAAGGGAAGGGGAAGATCCAGTGGTTGTGGTCCATTTCGGGACTAATGACAGAAAGAAGATCACGGATGAAGTCTTACTAGGGGAGTATCAGGAGCTAGGAGTTAAATTATAAAGCAGGGCCTTGGGGGTAATGATCTTGGGATTTTATCCAAGCCACGTGCAAATTGCCATAGGGACAAATAGATCAGGAAAGTAAATGTGTGGCTGAAGGATTGGTGTGGGAAAGAGGGTCTCCATTACATGGGACACTGGCACCAGTACTGGGACAGGAAGGAGCTGTACCACTGGGACGGGTTGCACCTGGTCCAAGCTGAAAGGAGAAATAGGGTTCTAAAAAGGACTTTAGACAAATAAAGAAGGAGGGGGCTCAGGAAGAAATAATAATAAAAGTGAAAATAGCTTAAAGATGAGAAAAAGGGATGAGATCAAAGTCCAGATCATAAATAATGTTAATGTTAATAGAAATCGTTCAGGTTCAGAAAAAAATACAGAAAATAATAACAAAAGAACGGATAAAAATACAGGGCAAAAGGGCACGGTAGGGTCTGTTGCTCAAGTAAGAGTCACACAAATGCTCGTAGCATACTGAATACTACAAGCGAACTAGAAGCGCAAATCCAGCTTAAAGGGTACAACGTAGTGGCCATCACTGAGACTTGGCCATCACCGAGACCTGGCTACAAACTGGGCATAACTTAAGAACATAAGAACATAAGAAATAGGAGCAGGAGTAGGCCAATTGGCCCCTCGAGCCTGCTCCGCCATTCAATAAGATCATGGCTGATCTGATCCTAACCGCAATCTACTATCACAGAACCATCTCCTGAACCTAACAGAATTGGACACACGAACTAGGAGCAGGATCAGGCTACACGGCCCCTGGGCCCGCTACGCTACCCACAGGGCCATGACCGATCCGAACCTAGACTCATGTCCAAATTCCTGCCCGCTCCCCGTAACCCTTAATTCCCTTTACTTCTAGGAAACTGTCTATTTCTGTTTTAAATTTATGTAATGATGTAGCTTCTACAGCTTTTTGGGGCAGCATATTCCATGGACCTACCACCCTCTGAGTGAAGTAGTTCCTTCTCATCTCAGTTTTGAAAGAGCAGCCCCTTATTCTAAGACTATGCCCCCTAGTTCTAGTTTCAGCCATCATCGGGAACATCCTCCCCGCATCCACCCAATCCAACCCCTTCACAATCTTATATGTTTCAATAAGATCGCCTCTCATTCTTCTGAACTCCAATGAGTAGAGTCCCAATCTACCCAACCTCTCCTCATATGTCCATCCCCTCATCCCCGGGATTAACCGAGTGAACCTTCTTTGTACTGACTCGAGAGCAAGTATGTCTTTTCTTAAGTATGGACACCAAAACTGTATGCAGTATTCCAGGTGCGGTCTCACCAATACCTTGTACAACTGAAGCAATACCTCCCTATTTTTATATTCTATCCCCCTAGCAATGAAAGCCAACATTCCACTGGCCTTCTTAATCACTTGCTGCACCTGCATACTAACCTATTGAGTTTCGTGCACCAGGACCCCCAGATCTGAGATAGATATTTCAGGTTATAAGGTCTTTAGAAAGGACAGGGAATTAGGCAAAGGTGGAGGAGCAACAATATTGATAAAGGACACTATTATAGCATTAGAAAGAGGTGTAGAAAGTATATACAGACCCTTAATGGGAGAAAAATTCGATTGATTTCCGCCTCCCATTAGCGTCCTAAGAGGATGCGACGGGGCGCAAAGCAACTAACGCCTGAGCGTGGCGCCGCTAATGCCATCCGCGAAATTCAATGGGAGGTTAGCGGCGGCAGTAACCATTGGCACCCCGTGGTGCTGCATCTCCGGCGATGACGTCATCGCCGTGCGCAGCGCCGCACTTGCACCCCGGCCGCGATCTTCGGTAGCGCTCCCTGACTTACCGCCAGACGCTATATCCGACAGGGTCAGGGGGTCTACCTGCGGCTGGGGTGGCGCAAATTAAAGGGGAGGGGCCAGGCGGCCATTTTTGTTGCTGGCCACCTGCCAGCACCTGCCTCCGTTGCTGTCCCCGGCCTCCTGTGCAGCCCCACCATGGGGTGTCGGCTACGCTCCGTGAGCCCGGTAACTTCTCTTGAGTGCCGGGCTCTTTTGCCAGCACTCTGATCCCTGGTGGCCCTCTTTAATAAGGGGAGGAAGGCCTGCAGTACCGCGGCGCGGCGTGGTGCTGCTGCACGTCGCACCGCGATATTCACTCGCAGCGCCCCAAGAGGGAGGCGGGGCGCTTCCAGTAGCACCCCGCCTGCCTCTTGGGGCGCTACCTGTGAATTTCGGGCGCGGCGACCCAATTTTGCCCCCCTTACTTTTTAATTTCGATATAGAAATGCTTTGCCAGGCCACAAGGTTTTTTTCAAAGTTAAATATAAAGTTGTCACATCATGGGCGGAATCTTACCTTTCCGGCCGAGTTCGAGGCGGGACTGCTGGTTTTCAGATTCCAGTCCTGCCCCCAGCGACGTCTGACAAACAGACGCTATTTTGCCCTGATTGGCCTTGTTAAGCCCGCCCTGTGGGCTTGCTGGCCAATTAAGAGAAAGCCGGTGTCAGATGACGTCAGTTGATGACGCTTCATCTGCCAGTTTTCTTAAAGGCATATGCACCACACTTGTTTGACAGATGATTTGACAGTGTTTGGCAGCATTGAGGTGCTGTCAAACACTGACAATCACTGTCCAAAGGTGAGCCCTTGCGCCCAGGCTCTCCAATTACTCTCTCCTTATGATAAAACAGTGGCACCTGCAGCTAAGATTGCAGAAGCCATCTGTCACTTCTCCCGATGAGATGAGGCTACATAAACACTTCACAGCTTGTCACCTGCAGAAACATGTAACCACATTAAAAATTACTTTCATAACATTTCCTTACCTCTGATACTAACCAGTGTCCCATTGCATCCTTCACACCACTTCTGCAGCTGACATCCAAACACCAACATAACAACAGACAAACAGCATGCCTCACTTACCCTGGCGGGGTTCCCTGACGTCGGGAAGCCCGCAGCAGCAGTCGAAAAATTGAAAAAAGCCTCTTAACTGCCTGTTAACTATCTGTTGACAGGCAGTTAAATGACTATAATCCTCTTCCCGCCGTGAGGAGTCAGGTCCCTGCGCAAGTTGGAGTTCCGTCTCCCGGGAAGATAGGTTGGAGACGGGTTGGGAGCGGGTTTTGGACCCGCTCCCATTTTATGGGATTTTTCCAGCAGTCCCGTCTCCAGACCCGCCTCCTCAGGGCTGGTAAAATCCAGCCCCATGTCTCTAATGACTTCTTGGTGGCTAAAGGAGAGAAGTCAAACCTTTGAAGTTTTAAAATGCAGAATACCACGTAACACATGAACTGTAACCAAGTGGTTTTCTGCCACTTTTGTAAACTTTAGGAGTGAATGAACAATTTTGGGCTGTGATAAAGACAACTAATGGATAGCGACACAGGATGTGTTAATGTGAATGTTTGACTGCTCAAACAGCTCAGACCGAACATTAAAGGAACATTTCACTATCTTTGAATGATTGGGGGCGACTTTCCCATTGGAGGTGGGTTGGAGGCGGGTTTCGGTTTGGGTGGGTTCCAAACCCGCCTCCACTGTCGGGTGGGAAAAATTTGCGATTTTCCCCTAATTGGCCAGTTACTTTCAGAGGTGTGGGTTCCCCTGGGCCAATTAGTCTTTTGGGACTGAAACTCGCCTCTGCTGACATCACTTATCCGGCTTCATTAAAGGCTGCTTGCTGCTTGCTCCCTGCAGGCTCGACGGGCCGAATGGCCTACTCCTGCTCCTAGTTTCTATGTTTCTATGTTTCTATGTTCTCGGATGAGGCGCTGGGTATCCTGGTTGAGGGGGCGAGAGCTAGCAGGAAGGTGCTCTTCCCCTCATCTGGGAGGAAGAGGCCTCCCAAAGAAACCAAGGCTGTGTGGGTCCAGCTGGCGAGGGATATAACCCTTCGCAGAGAACAAGGAAGTGGGGGCTCCTCTCCAAGTGCTCACACTTCCATGCCACTGCGTAGCCCTCAGTCAGAGCCCCACCAGAGACCGCACCCAACTGAGATGGGCGTCTCAGCCCCTGCACTGCCGCAGGATGAGCAGATGTTTGGTGAGCCCTCACAGGCTCAGAAACCCAGAGGACACCCGCCAAAGGTGTCGAAGCAGGAGCAGCATGAAAGTGAGCAAGGAGCCTCCACATCTGCTGAAGCCACAGGGGGAGCACCATGTAGTTGCACGCGTAAGAGAAAAATAAAGCACCATTAGTCACAGGGGTAGGCACTTGGGTGATTGTTTCTGTTTATTGATGAAATGCCATCCCTGTGTGAATGTATTAAAATTAGGTGATGGCAAACTATTGGCGTGATGGCATCAGTTATTTCGGCTTAGGCAGCTCCACATTGCGGGCTCCGCGACACTTGCATGATCAGGTTGGTGGTCAGAGTGAAAGGAGGCCAGAGAGTCATGTCTATTGTCTATCATGTGTTAAGAAGGAGCCAAGCACATGTGCCAAAATGGGCAACCTATGCAAATCTGGCCAGGATGAGTGCATCCCTTGCATCACGGGCAGCCATGTGCTCGTGTGCTGCCGCTGCTGCTGGTAGATGCGCCACCGCACGGTCCTCCTCATCCTCCTCCTCCTCATCCTCCTCCTCATTCTCATTCTCATTCTCATCCTCCTCATCCTCATCTGAGGAGGCTATGAACTGAGCCACTTGCTCATCAGGAAGCTGCAAGCCACGATGCTGTGCCATGTTGTGTAGTGCACAGCAGACCACGACCATTCTGGAGACCCTGGCTGCTGAATACTGCAGGGCTCCACCTGATCTGTCAAGGCATCGGAATCGCATTTGCAGCAAGCCAGCGGTCTTCTCGATGATGGATCTGGTCAATATGTGGCTGGCATTGTAGTGCTCCTCAGCCTCATTAGCTGGCCTCCTGATCAGCGTCATTAGCCACTTCTTCAAGGGGTAGCCCTTGTCACCAAGGAGCCATCCATTAAGTTGGTTTGGCGGATTGAAGAGTGGAGGAGCACTAGAGTTCCGCAGGATGAACGAGTCATGGCAACTACCACAGAACTTGGCGCAAACATGCAAAATCTCCTTCTTGTGGTTGCACACCAGCTGTACATTGAGGGAGTGGAATCCCTTGCGGTTGACAAGGATAGCTGGGTTGTGATGGGGTGCCCGAAGGGCCACATGTGTGCAGTCTATGACGCCCTGCACCATTGGCAAGCCTGCCATATTTGCAAAGCCAACTGAATGCATGGTTACACTTCCTTGTTCCCTGAAGTGGATGTAATTGTGCGCATTTGCGAAAAGGGCATCGGTAACCTGTGTGATGCAACTGTGGGCGGCCGACTGGGAGATGCCGCTGATGTCTGCTGATAATCCCTGGAAGGAGCCTGAAGCAAAAAAGTTGAGTGTGATGGTGTCCACCTGCTCCTCTGGGCTCCAGGTGTTGGTGCAGCAGTGAGCAGATGTCTCCGACAACCTCTTGCGAAACTCTCAGCCTCCTTTGGCACTGCTGCTCAGTCACATTGAGGTAGCTCATCCTCTGTCTGTAAACCCTCTGATGGGGGTATCTCCTGTGGCGACGTGCTGCCATGCGCTGGCGCCTTCTGCCCTGTGCAGCATCAGGTGGGTGAGCAGGAGGTTGGCGCTCCTGCTGCTGTTGCTGCTGAGCTGCCTGGTTCTGCTGCTGTTGTGGCTGCTCCTCATCCGAATCAGAGGTCCATGATGAAAGGAAATAAATGGTTCCCATGCTGCTGGCAGATACCTCCGTTGTGGAAGCGCTCAGTCCAAGCGGGGAGAGGGTTTTCCAAGGAGGTCCCACAGTTGAGAGATAGAAGCTGCAGCACCTCTGACTTCGGTAGGCCTGCTAAAAGTGCTGAAAGACCTGTGGAACAAAAGTTTTGCCACCTGCAACTGCTCCCTGATGAAAGCTCCGATTTAATGGTGGAGCTGCAGCTGTGAGGAGGCCACCCACTTGTCAACCCGCCAGGATTCGCTGGCGTGGTTTAGGAGGGTCGTGCAACACACACAAAATGTGGCAAAATAACAAAAGCCTGTCAAAATAGGATTATAGAGGCCCTTAACGACTATTTAAGGATCTTAACTACCTCTCCCGACTGATGGAGATGGGACCGAATCGCACCCATGAAACCCGCCTCCGGCAAAATTGTGCGGATGCGGGTTGGAGGCGGCTTCCGAACCTGAGCTCACTTTTTGCGATTTTCCCAACAGTCCTGCCTCCAACCCGCCTCCTCGGGGCTGGGAAAATCGCGGCCATTGATTTACTGCAAAAGGCAAGGAAAACTGTATAAAACACAGTGGCTGAAGAATATCGGCATTGCAGTCAGAAGAAGGGGTTTGGCCAGTCATCTCGCCTCCGAGGATCAGGCTGCAGTCGGAAGGAGGGGCCTGGTTAGTCTTTTCGCTTGCAAGGACCTACAATCAACGCTGGACCGATCATCGGCGGGTGGTTGTATGTCTGATTTCCTGTAACATTATTGATGTACTGCTCGAATAGTGGTTGGGGTTTTGAACTATTGTCTTAGGAACAATAAAAGGTTAAAGACAGAACCCGTGTGTCTGGTGTAATTTCTCATAAGTCTCAAGTCCGAACTCTATAACCTGTTGGACGGGGCGAGGGGTAATTCCACACGTCTTACAATTTGTCGACCACGAAAGGACATTGAGCGAGAAATTTACAGACCATTAATATGGGTGGAAAAACTGCCACGACAATGGATGAGTTAGTTGCAATGTATGTTGCGGGGAAGTTACCTCTCCAGGACAGGTGGGTACAGGTTATTATTGACAGTGATGATCCGGTTTCTGAGGCCGAACAATGGACACAAGAGTCTACACGTCGGCAACGGATAATGAAAGCCGTCTGGTTGTTAGCCTATCGAAGGAAGGTTGCAAACGATGAGCGTGAAAAGATTAAGTCACGAAGGGAAATAGAGGATATGGCAGGAAAAGCCAGTGATAGAGAAGCGGTGGTAAACCGGCTTCTTAAGGAATTAGAGGAAGAACGAGAAGGTCGTAAGAAAGATAAAGAGGTGTTTGAGAAGGAGAAAGCGAGATGGTGTAATAAAGAGCAATATTTGGAAAGTCAGTGTGTGAATCAAAGGAACGAGAGTAAAGCTTGAAAAGAGGAAGCTAGTAGCCAACAACAACGAGCAGAAAAAGCAGAGGAGGAGAATGAGGATTTGAAAGCTGCCATTAGGGTGGTGCAGAAACAGGTTGTGAAACGAGGTGGGCAGCAGGACCATGCGGAATGCAAAAGGAAGGTTAAAGTGTTAGAAGAAAAACTACGGGCTGGATTTTGTCTTGGGGTCGGGTTGGGGTCGTGTAATCCGCATTTCGTGTTTCCCCCCCGACTCCAGATTAATGTGGATGCCTGATGCAATTTTCACTTAATTGGGCAATTGAGTTGCAGCATGTGGGAACACATGAAATAATTAGTGGTTTCAGTCTGAAACCCGCCTCTGATGATGTCATCATTGCTGACTGCCTGCTCTCAGAGATTGTCTGACTACTGGTGAGAGAGGACCTGTCTGCATTGCTTCTGATGTGAGTGGACCTGGATGCAAATGAGAGAGAGAGAGAGAGAGAGAGAGCGAGCGAGAGAGAGAGAGAGAGAGAGAGAGATGAATTTTCCATCCAAGTCCTCTTACACCAAATGCCATGACATTGAATGCAGCAGTATCAGAGGCGACTTTTACTACTACTACCTTCATCACATCTCTGTTGTAATAGTGGACCTGCAGCCGATAGTCAGCTATCCACTTGTGCTCCAGCCAGGTTTCACTGGAGTGTTTCACACCAGGCGTGCTTCACGTCAGAAAAGGGTTAAACTAGCTACAACGTTTCAAAATAGCATTACAGACCCAATTTAGGGCTTGTTAACGGCTTTAATGGCCTCTCCCGCCTCTTCCAGTCGGGAGAGAGTCGGGAACCCCGCGACTGATTTTGTCAAAATTGCGTGGAGGCGGGATGGGATCGGAAACCCCGACCCCGCAAATTTAACCCCCCACACGCCTCCAAACCCGACTCCATGGGTCATTCAAAATCCAGCCCTATGACTCTATGACTAAGATGTGTTATAACTATGGAGGGAAGGGCTGGAAGCCCCTAAGAACAAAATTGAATCAAGAAATGGTCCTCCCCCCTTGAGGGGGAGGACGAGAAAACAGCTAGACTAATTTCTAAATGTGTGCAAGAATGCTTGGAAGGATGGGAGAAAGGGAAATCTCAGGGGAAAATTCATGCTGCTCAGGGTAAAGACTGTGGAGAGACACAGGCATGAAGAGGTCACGCCCAGCCCGAGTACCTGTGTCCACTCAGGTACGTCGAATATGGTAGACCTTGTGTAGACATCATTGTTGAGGGGAAGAAGGGAGATTATTTAGTTGACACCGGAGCATCTAGCACAGTGGTACATTCCCCCTCCCTGATGACATCACCTTGGTCAAGTAGGGAACCATATGTGTTAGTTGGTTTCACGGGCAATTCAACGGCTGTGGCGGTGTCTAAACCCCTAGATTTTAAAGTAGGACCCCTCCAAACTAAGTGGACATGCATATTAATAAAGTGGGACCAACCGGGATTGGGGGTCCTGGGCTCGGATTGGATGTTAGAGCACAATGTGATAGTAGACATGCACAATGACTGCCTATGGGAAGGAATGGAGAGTAGTGATGAAGTGGTAGTTACACCTCCAAGACATGGAGAGGCTTGGATAGTGACTCTGACAGGCCCCTACGATTTAAAAACTTTAATAGCAAGAGTGCCAGAAAGGTACATAGCTGTAGTTAAAGCTAACAAAGAGGTTTTTGCCACGCATAAGCACGATTGTGGGAGGGTGACAGGGGTAGAGATCAGGGTAGGAGGAGAGCCTATGCTCCGCCCACAAAAACAATATACCTTCCCCAAAGAAGCAGAGAGGGACTTGGAAAAGGCTGTAACATCCCTTGTGGAACAAGGAGTCATGAGACCCTTGGCTACACACGTGAACTCTCCTATATGGCCAGTGAAGAAGCCGGATGGCTCCTGGTGAATGACCATCGATTATAGAGTGTTGAGCAAGAACATCCCTGCTTGTACCCCTACAGTAGCAGCTGTAGTAGATCTGATTGGTAACATCCCTGGGCACGCCATGGTATTTACGGTCCTAGACATATCAAATGGGTTTTGGTCCATCCCGTTGCACCCCGAGGATCAGTACAAATTTGCCTTCACCTTTAAAGGACAACAGTATACATGGACTTGTCTTCCACAAGGATTCCATAACAGCCCCTCTATTTTTCATCAGTGTATGGAAGCATGCCTAAAGGAGTTCAGTCACCCAGATCGACTGATACAGTGTGTAGACGATTTACTGTCATTTTCCGAAAGTGAAGGAGAACATGAGAAACTGTTGGAGGAGTTGTTGGGATTGCTTAAAACAGATGGATTTAAGGTTAATCCCAAGAAGGCACAGATAGGGGAAGAGGAGGTTCAGTTTCTGGGACTTACTATTCGACCAGGGGAACACGCGATAGATGAGGCTAAGCGTAAAGCGGTGCAGGAGTTACCCCGACCAGGCTCGGTAACTGCTCTCCGATTGTCTTTGGGTCTGACAGGTTACTGTCGGGAATTCATTGAGAACTACGCAGCTACAGTAGGCCCCTTACTGAGATTATTGAAGAAGGGTGTAGAATGGGAGTAGGACGGAGAATGTGAGGAAGCCTTTGTCCAGTTAAAATGAGACCTACAGATAGCTCCGGCTTTGGGAACTTTTGATCCTGGGAAAAGCTTTTATTTGGAAGTGGCAGCTACAGATGCCAGTCTGAGTGCCGTCCTTATACAGGAAGTGCACCATCACATGAGACCGGTGGCCTATTCCTCCAGAGTCCTGGCGGAAGTGGAAAGAGGCTATTCCACTTGCGAGTGACATCTGCTAGCTACCTTTTGGGCGGTAAAACATTTTGCGGTGTTCACAGGAACCCAACCCGTCACTCTATTAACCCATCACACCCCAACTCGTTTACTCTTAGATGGGAAAATTAAAGAGGGAACAGTGTCTAGTGTGTGAATAGCTAGATGGACATTACTGTTAGAAGGCATGAATCTTAAGGTCGAAGCCATTGGAGACCCTAAATTAGCCTTCAACCTTAATTAAAAGGGAGAATCTCATACTTGTACAGTTGAGGGAGTGTGGGAAACGAAAGGGAGTTTTAAATCAGGGATACACCCCGAAGGGCGAGACATCTATGTGGATGGTTTGAGCTTCATGGAAAAGGGAGAAAGGAAAATGGGATGCAGAATTTACGATCCAGATCGGAACATGGAAGTGGCCCTGTTACTGCCCATTACTCTTAGTGCTCAGCAGGCAGAATTAGCCGCAGTCAGCTATGTAGTCACACACCCCACGGAATTTCCCCTTCCTTACACCATCTGCTCCGACTCAATGTTTACATGCAACTCATGTACAGAATATTTGGCCATTTGGGCCAGACGAGGGTTTAAGTCAGCGGATGGAAAGCCTTTGATCACAGCCCCGATGTTGGCAACAATATTGGAAGCTGTAAAGGGAAAAGAACACGTGTATTACATCCACAAGGTCAAGGCCCACTCTAAAACTGAGCCCAGGTGGAAAGGCAATCAAAAAGCCGACGAACTGGCTCGGAGGGGTGCAGAGAGAGGAGTCCCATGGGACCCCTGCCCGTCAGGAGTGGTGGTCACTGTCACCTCTGCTCAGAGTATGGTACCCCTCCCACCGGACCTTAAAACCATTCAGTTAAAAGATGTAGTGTTAAGGGCAATTATAAAGGAAAAGGAAGAGGGATCCTACGGAGCTAGGGATGTAGAAATCAGAGAAGGGATGCTATTTAAAGGTGACAAGTGGGTAGTCCCAGAGGGATACCAGGTTGAATTAATTCAACTAGCACATGGTGGTCCAGAGGCGGGACACCCAGGACCCGAAACCACCTGGAATAGAGTGGAAGAAGTAGGATGGTGGCCACACCTTAGGGGAGATGTGGAGGATTTTTGTAAAAACTGCTTGATATGTGCTGCCAATAATCCCGACCCACACAGGAAAAAGACACCTTTGGGACATACGCGAAGGGCTGAAGGGCTATGGCAATGTGTCCAGATTAATTTTATTGGTCCCTTACCCACTACTAAGAACGGCAATAAATATTGTCTGGTGTTAATGGACAATTTCACTAAATGGGTGGAAGCGTTCCCTTGTAAAACAGCCATGGCATTGTGGACTGCGAAAACAATAGTAAAAGAGGTGCTCTCTAGATGGGGACTCCCTCGTGTAGTGGAGTCAGACCAAGGGAGCCATTTCACAGGTCAGGTGATGCAGGCTACTCTTAAAATGTTGGGGATTGAAGGAAAATGGCATGTAGTCGTCGGGAATTGTGGAAAGAATGAACCGTACCCTAAAACTGGCTTTACATAAAGAACTGAATGAAAGCCCCACCAAGTGGGACGAGGTACTGCCTCTAATCCTGATGAATATACACAGTACAGAGTTGAAGGGAACGGGATATTCTCCGCATGAATTGGTTACAGGAAGACCTATGAGAACCCCAACACACTTGTTGATTCCTACATTAACAGAGAAACAGATCAAAGAGGTAAGCAGGGATAAGTTCCTAAATGACTTGTGGGAAACTCTGAGAGAGTTACACCTGGGAGCTGCCCACAATATCGGAAGGGCTCATCAAGGCAACCGATTACTTCTAGCCCCCAGTAAGCCACAGGAATGGGAAGTTGGTAGCCAGGTGATGGTTCTGTAAGAGTAAAAAAATTAATTGTAATAATGTAAGGGCAAATTAGTTGTAATGTTTAAGATTAGTTGAACCGCTTAAAGGCATATAGTAAAGGTCAAAGTATCTCCCTTAGGCATGGAGACAGGGGTATAATTAGATAAAAGACCAATTTGCTTAGGCTGCAGTATAGATAATGCAGACACTGCAGAACAAAAATGTGAATCATTGTTTTTCTATAAACTAACCTCGAATAGGTGTAAGAATGAAACCTTGCAGCGCAGATGGCTGACTAAAAAGCAGAAGTAAAGGATAAGTTTTGCTAACAGTGTAAGATTCTGATCAAGTTGTTTTTAGAGACCATAAGGGTCGCTCTGATGTAATAACTGTGCTGAGGTTTGTATTTTCTGGCTTCTTGAGGTGTATAAAGAAGCGTGGCTGCCATTATTAAATTGAGAAGCTGGTTATGAGACCGCAGGCTATGATCCTTCTCCCAGAGCGCTCTGAATATTAAACTGTGATCTTTTGCGTTAAGACAGACTCGAGTGAATTAAATTTTCACCAACAGTTCGAAAGTACGCAAGGGTGGGTGTGTTCGAACCCTTGTACAAGGGTCCATACAGTATCGTTGATAAGGCTAGCCCCATGGTGTATGCAGTTCAGCGACCTAAGAAAGTTAAGTGGTTTCATATTAACCAGATGAAGCTTTTTCAGCCCACAAACATGTCAAGGAGACAACATGATGTGGAGATGTGGAGACAACAGACCACGATTATGAGCACGATTGAGATGCAGCTGGTCTGTTGAGATGATATGGAGGAATTGCCCAATGGCGCGTCTCACCAGGTACAGTGTGATCCAAGTGAAGGTGGACAGGGTGCAGGAGCTGTAGAAGCCTCCTCAGCCCGAGGTCCAAAGCCACCTTCTATTCACAGATGAGACCTACAAATTCTTACTACCTCACGACGTAGTAAAAGAGAATGGGCCAAAAATTCATCCTGCGACGCGAGAGTACGCACTGCGTACTCTCGCGTATTCTCTCTCCAATTGCCAGTTTTCTGCATGCCCTGCGCATGCGCTGAAAACCGGCACTTGGTCTTTTGAAAAGGGGGCGGTTCCTCGGTGCATCGCGTGCGCGCTACAGGCTGCGCGCACGCTGTGCACTTCATGCTTTGGACGCGCAGGTAAGGACGGAAGATTTTAGAAATGGAAAAAGGAGGAGTAAGACCCACTTTTAACAAGGTAAGTAGTGAATTAAGTATTTTTTTGAATTTTTTTTAACAGGTATATCTTTTTTAGAGACTTTAAAGACAGGTAAGTTTATTTTTATAACTTTTTAAAAGATTTTAAATTTTTTCAAAAATTTAATTTTTTATTTAAAATGGTTAATTTATTTAACTATACTTATTTTATTAATGTGATTTTTTTTAAATTTAATTGAGGTTTAGCTGTTATTTTGGGGGGGTGTAAGATTCATAGATTTCACAGCACGTATGTGAAACTTATGAATGGAAGATGGTGTGCTGCCATTGGCTCTAACTGAGTCACGTGATCCCACAGCTCGCACGAATTCACTACGCCGGTGGGATACGCAAGCACTGCCCAGCTGATGTCTGGAACATCAAGTTCGTGCGAGCTGGATCTGAAAAAGCACAAACGGAGTGAGAGATCGCGGGGAAGCCTTACCCCCGCGGGAACAGAGCGAGATCAATTTCTGGGCCAATAACACCCTTAAGATTTAGACATTATTAGTACCAAAAACCAAAATGTCTAATGGTAGAGGGAAACTTAAAGTTTTATCGATACAGACGCTATCAGTTTCTGTCCAAAACAAGTAAAACACAGGATTTGCTGAGTGAAAGGAACCTTAAAACAATGCTGGAATCTCAGTTTGTGTGAAAGTGTGTGTTAAATGTGTGGAAGTTTTCTGTCTTTGAAAGAAAGGGCTTGATTTTGCCAGGCCCGAGGAGGCGGGATTGGAGGCATGTGAGGTGTTAAAATCGCAAAAAATGGTGGGCGGATCCGATCCCGCCTCCAGCCCGCCTCTGAGCAATTTTGCCAAAATCGGGGTTTCAGACCCCGTTTCCATCCCGCCTTCAAGAGGCAGGATAGGCCCTTAACAACCAGTTAAGTGCCTCTATAATCCCATTTTGAGAGGCCTTTCTGAATTTAACACATTTCCCCCGTGCTGCACGTCTCCTCTGGAACACGCCAGTTAATCCTGGTGGGCTCACAAGTGGATGGCTTACTAACAGCTGCAGCTCCACCATTAAAAAGGAGTTTTCACCAATCATCATTTGCAGGTGGCAGAACTTTGTTGTCTGAGGTCTGGGAGAACTTTTAGCAGGCCAACTCATTGTTGTGGAAGTTTGGAGCCTGAGACCCATCTCCAGTGTGACCTCCTGGGAAACCCTTCTCCCCGCCTTGACTGAGCGCTTCCTCAACTGAGGTATATACCAAAAGCATGGGAACCATTTATTTCCTTTCCTCCTGGACATCAGATTCGGATGAAGACCAGCCGCGGCAGCAGCAGAACCCGGAACAACAGCAGCACCAACAGCAGGAGCAACAACAGGAACGCCAACCTGCTGCTCACCCACCTGAAGCTGCATAGGCCAGAAGGCGCCAGTGCAAAGAAGCTATCCTTTCCACGGAAGTTGCCATTCTTTCCATGGTGATGCGTTCATGCGCCAACGCCTCCACAAAGGCTTTGCTCATGTTAGCGATGGACTCCTCCATTCGCTCCACATTTGCAGTGACCCTGAAGACAAAACCTGCCAGAGACTCCTGCACCTGTTCCTGGTGTTCCAGCACCGCTCTCCTTCTGGATGGACCCGGAGGCACAGGATTGACATGCAGCTGAGTCGAGCTGGGAGAGTCCTGCGCCCTCCGACGAGGACTCTCCACTGCTGTCCCTGTCTCCACCATCTGCTGATGCTCACTTGTGAGCTGTGATACACCAGGTGACAACTCTACTCTATCTCCCGAAGGTCCCACCGAGGTGTGAGTGTCTGTGCTGGTGCTGGGTGTGCTTAATTCTGCTGATGAAGCACCCTCAGAGGTTGCAGCTTCCTCTGAGGAGTCTGGGGGCTCAGGCTGTTCCTCCTGGACAGTGTGGAGGGGGGCTGTCGCTGGTCCTGTGGGGGAGCAAAGTAAAGAGTTAGACATGTGAGATAAACGTTGCATGCACATTGAATTGTGCAGATGACCATAAGTCAATCTGTTAGAGCATCAGAATCAATATCAGTCACTCATGCAATGTCAATGAGAGAGATGAAAAACTATTCTGTCACCAGCTTGCTCTGATGCGCCTGCCTGTCCGTCCCCCACTTGCGCATCCTCCTCCACTCCCACGATCTCCAAGGCCGCCTCCTCTGCTGTGGTGAGCTGGGCTATTGAGGGTGTCCCTCCTCCTGTCCTCGACCTCTCCCTCTTATTGTGGGCTCTCTTTTCCTGCAATGAGGGAGACAAGTGGAGTTGAGTGAGAATGAAGGAGTGAGTGTAGAGAATCCATAGCATAGATGCCTAGAAGGACACAAAGATGGAGTGAGGTGCCAAGACCAAGGGCCCTCCCTGTGTGTTGTAAGTTGTTGTCATTGCATCACAGTGATAGGAAGTGTGAGGGCTGCATAGTCGAATAGTTAAGTGAATTTGAACATACAGAGAGAGGGAATGGTCAAGGGTGCAGGGATGTAAGGGTCAAGTGGGATGTGGAGGAGAAGGTTGACAAAGCAGAGTGCTGGTGATGAGAGGCGATGGGGATTAAATTGAGGGTCATGGGGATGGAATACTCACTTTTCCTGTGCGGAGAAGGTCATGAAACCTCTTCCTGTGTTCTGCAGCACATAGAGATTGAGTTGACCTCCTGGGCCACTTGCATCCACACAGCTTTAGTCTGCTGGGGAGGCTTTTTCCTCCCTGAGGAAGGGAAGAGCACCTCCTTATTTGATCTTGCTCCCTCCACCAGAGCTTGGAGGGAGGCCTCATCGAACCTTGGAGCACACTTTGGCCTAATGCTGGACATAGTGGCTGAATGAAGCAATCACAACAATGGGCATAAAGTTTAAAGTCTCCAGAAGACGCAAGGCTGCTTGCAGGCCTTAAATCCAGCAGCATTGATGACGTCATCGGAGACGACTTTCTGTATGAAAAGACTCATTGGGCCGGGGGTTTCCACACGATGGAAATCAAGTGCCCAATTAGGGCAAAATCGCATTTTTTTCCCCACTTCACATCAGAGTCGGGGTCCTGACACGAAAACCGCCTGACACACCCCAGCCCGCCCCCAATGGCAAAATCGAGCCCTATGTGTCAGGTCAGAAAATTGGTGCACGTATACCCGGTGAAACATTGGGCCGAAAATTGATCCCGGGACGCGAGAGTACGCACTGCATACTCTCGCGTATTCCCACTCCAATTGTCGGTTTTCTGCATGCCCTGCGCATGCGCTGAAAACCGGCAATTGCTCTTCCGAAAAGGGGGCGGGGCCTGAGTGCATCGCGTGCGCGCTACAGGCTGCGCGCACGCTGTGCACTTCATGCTGTGGACGCGCAGGTAAGTAGGGAAGATTTTGGAAATGTAAAAAGGAGGAGTAAGACCCGCTTTTAAGAAGGTAAGTAGTGAATTAAGTATTTTTTTGAATTTTTTTTTACAGGTATATCTTTTTTATAGACTTTAAAGACAGGTAAGTTTATTTTTATAACTTTTTAAAAGATTTTAAATTTTTTCAAAAATTTAATTTTTTATTTAAAATGGCTAATTTAATTAACTATACTTATTTTATTAATGTGATGGGTTTTTTTAAAAATTTAATTGAGGTTTAGCTGTTATTTTGGGGGGGTGTAAGATTCATAAGTCTCACAGCTATGCTGTGAGACTTATGAATGGAAGATGGTGTGCTGCCATTGGCTCTAACTGAGTCACGTGATCCCACAGCTCGCACGAATTAACTGCGCCGCTGGGATACGCAAGCCCAGCACAGCTGATGTCTGGAACATCAATTTCGTGCGAGCTGGATCAGAAAAAGCATAAGCGAGGTGAGACATCGCGGGAAAGGCTTACCCCCGCGGGAACAGAGCGAGATCAATTTCTGGGCCATTACTGCAACTGGCTGAAGCAGAGGGCTGTCACTCTGTTGGGTTTGGTATTGTATTATCCTGTCCTGCAGGGGAGTGCAATCCCAAGTCCTCTGTTTCGTATAGAATACATAGGGGTACGTCCGGGAGATCATGTAGTAGAGTATAGTGAACCCCCAAAGTATGTGGCCCGGGTGGATAGGATCATGTGGGCATAGCGGAACATGCAGGCCCCGCTTGTGGGTTTAAATGGGATCAAGTGGCATGGAATTGCACTATGAACATAATTCCGGAGGAGCATTGCCCTGTGAGATCATCATATCGGGAAAGAGGGGAATATTGTGTCACCACCATACACCGGGAATACCAGGATGGAATACTGATCTGTCCTATTGCGATGGGAACATTTTGTTTTACTCCGGTCTGACCTGTACGGATTGGAGCGCGGGTGTTATTAAATGTATATTCACATGACCAACTGACTATTAATAGAAAAGATGAGTTAAAAGAGCAGTTGCACCAATATATTGCTAGGTTTGGATACAACATACCACCCTGCCCGAGTACCTGATGGGGTTCATGAAGCATATTAATCAGTCTCAAAAACATTATTACATTTTGACCCAGAAGAATCATGAGATAAGGACGGAAATACTTAAAGTCGGTGATGATTCATCTTGGTAGGATATTGGCATGAATATCGAGGTTTATCCTTGGATAAGGATTACATAGAAACATAGAAACATACAAAATAGGTACAGGAGTAGACCATTCGGTCCTTCGAGCCTGCACCGCCATTCAATGCGTTCATGGCTGAACATGCTACCTCAGTACCCCATTCCTGCTTTCTCGCCATACCCCTTGATCCCCCTAGTTGTGATTATTTCCCACATTCTGGTCATCATTCAGTTGATAATTGTGTTCTACCTGTTAACGCCAACGTGTCATGTCAAGGAACGGCGCAAGCAACAAGAAATAGTCAGGTTACTGCAGAAAATGCAGGATGCTTTCGAGTAAGTAACTATAACCGCAAAAAATTCTGATGAGTTACTTGAGGAGGGACTGTAGAAAGTATATACAGACCTTTATTTTTAATTTTGATATATATTGAAATGCTTTGCCAGGCCAAAAGGCTTTTTTTCAAAGTGAAATATAAACTTGTCACTGATAAGGCGACATGGAATTTGCTTTGATAGACAACAGAGATAAACAAACCCCCTTAGATTTGCAGACATCGTGTCTCGCATGACTTCTTGGTGGCTAAAGGGGGGAAGTCAAACCTTTCAAGTTTTGAAATGCAGAATACCACGTAACACATGATCTGTAACCAAGTGGTTTTCTGCCACTTTTGTAAACTTTAGGAGTGAATGAACAATTTTGGGCTGTGATAAAGACAACTAATGGATAGCGACACAGGATGTGTTAATGTGAATTTCTGACTGCTGAAATAGCTCAGACCGAACATTAAAGGAATATTTCACTATCTCTGAATGATTGAATTACGGCAAAAGGCAAGGAAAGCTGTAGAAAACACAATGGCTAAAGAATATCGGCACTGCAGTCGGAAGAAGGGGTTTGGCCAATGATCTCGCCTCTGAGGATCAGGCTGCAGTCAGAAGGAGGGGCCTGGCCAGTCTTTTCGCTTACGAGGGCCTACAATCAACGCTGGACTGATCATCGGCGGGTGGTTGTATGTATGATTTCTTGTAATATTATTGGTGAACTGCTCAAATAGTGGTTGGGGTTTTGAATCTGTCTTAGGAACAATAAAAGGTTAAAGACAGAACCCGTGTGTCTGGTGTAATTTCTCATAAGTCTCAAGTCCGAACTCTATAACCCGTTGGATGGGGCGAGGGGTAATTCCACACGTCTTACAAAGGCGATATCAGTAGGGTGAGCAGGCAGTAGAAACTCCCTGGGTAGATTTGGGGAATAGAAAAAGATGCAAGACTTTGGTGGGAGTTATTTACAGGTCTCCTGATAGCATAACTATACTGGAGCTAAAAGTGTTAAATGATGAGGACAGGTTGCGTGGACTGGGCTTGCATTCCCTTGAGTATTGGAGATTAAGGGGTGATCTAATTGAGGTGTTTAAGATGATTAAATAATTGGCTAGGTTAGATAGTGAGAAACTATTTCCTCTGGTTGGGGGTCCGGAACAAGAGGGCATAACCTTAAAATGGAACTAGGCAGCTCAGTGATGATGTCAGGATGCACTTCTTCGCACAAAGGGTAGTGGAAATCTGGAACTCTCTCCCACAAGAAGCTGTTGAGGCTAGGTCAATTGAAAATTTCAAAGCTGAGATTGATCATTTTTGTTAGGCAAGGGTATTGAGGGATATAGAACCAAGGCGGCTAAATGGAGTTAAGATGCAGATCAGCCATGATCTAATTGAATGGGGGAACAGGCTTGAGGGGCTGAATGACCTATTCCTGTTCCTATGTTCCTAACCTGATGAGCTATTTCTAATTTTATACCAACAGTGGGAGTTTGGACTGAAGCTGGAGGAATGGAGTCGAAGTAACAGTTGACAGCAATAGCAAACAGCATTAACTGAAGGAATTGCACTGGCCTGGTGCTACTGTTTGTTTTATTGTCTTTAGCAAAATGGCTCTGCCAGGACGAAAATATCCACAGAATAAACAGGCAATGAGATGCAAAATAAGTTCCAAACTGTTCGTCTAAGACCTTGTAAAAAGTCTAGTAAATTTGTTTTCTAAAACCTTGTATGACGCATCAAATGGTTCTGCATGCTGGTGATTTCATCATTTGACAGTGGGTCCCTGAGTATCTCGGTTACATTGCTCAGTACTTTTTAACAGGAGAAACTGTGAGTGTGTGATGTAAACTGGAACAAAATGATGAGTGTCCATTTCTCCACTGCTGCAGATCTGTGGCCAGAACTGGGTCAAATTTCCTCCTCTTTAATGACCACCATATTGTTTTCTCCAGTTGTTTCATTTTCATTAAAATAGTAGCAATTGCTGCAACTACCTTTGAACCTGCAATTGAATAAAAAACAGATTGCTAGGAGGTGGGTTGCCCACACACGGGAGTTTCACAAACTCTCCCACACAGTCCTGGGGAAGTTCCAAGGAAAATCCAGACAGATCGCTCTGGGGAAAATCTTTAAATAATCATAGGCTGAGCCACCCGATCTAGTTTTCTGCATCGTGTAGTTGTGGTACTGAAAACAGATGTCAGCAAATGCCCAAGAAGCTTAACTTTTACTGAGTCTATTCAGTAATGAGGATCTTGGCGCATTCAGTTGTTCAGCAATGTTTTCATGGCTTTTTACACTAGTAAAAATCAAACACAACATCAACCTGCATTTATATAGTGCCTTTAACGTAGAGAAAATTCCACGGTGCTTTGGTTCAATCATGCTGCAAAGAAATAATAACAAACCATGCTGGGTTGGCAGGGAAGATGGTAATGCAGACTTTGCACCTGTGGGACCTGCACCTTTCACTCAAGCTCAGCCTGATAGAAAAAATCAATCTCAACTCAGCGAGCAGGGGCACAAGCACAAACTATCCACATTCACCAGTAAATGGGCAGGCCAAGTAGAAAATTGAAATATCACGCTGGTGTAAATGCTAGGCTTATTTTGGCTATAATGGTTGTTGCCCATTGTCCCGCAGGTGGATCCGCTGTCAGTGTGGCATTGGTTCACTTCCGGATCTGTGCTGAGTTAGGTGGTGTGAAACATTGGTGGAGGTGTTGCCATTAGCCTCAGTGCTCCCTGGCTTGGGAGAGGGGGAAGCCAGGAGTCTTGGTCCTGATTGCTACACAGTGATCTCGACTAGAAAGTGTAGGTGTGGTTCTCAAATGAGAACCAACAGCTAAATACTCATCATCACTCACCACCCTGACTCACACATGAAAAAAAGCCATTTAGCTCCGAAACTAAGGATGCCATGTGGTAAATCATACTCTATCAGAAGTTACAAGGAGATTGGTCTTATAGAAGCTCATCTCTTGTATGAGAAGCATCTCCTGGCAGTAATAGTGGTTACCTTTCCCACAATTCCCTATTCGATTCCTTTCAGTGTGTTTTCTGTGCAGCCCACAGCACCGAGATCGATCTGGTCAAAGGCACTGCTTTTGTGGTTGCGATCATGGGGCATTATCCTTCCTAGTCCTCCTCACCCTCACTGCAGCATTTGACATGATGGATCATGCCATCTCCATTACTGTCTTCCCTCCATGGCCCACCTCCAGGTTCCTGCTCCAGCGATTGCACTCCTACCTGTCCCGACACAATCAATGCATCTTCAACCATAGCTTCTCTCCAGTTGTCATGCAGCCACCTCTGGAATTCCCTGAAGATCCATTATTGGCCCTCTCCTCTTCCTCATCTCCTCCTTCTTCTGGGTGATATCATCCATAACATGGAATTAGCTTCCACGTGTATGCTGATGACACCCACTTTTACTTTTCTACCACTTCTTGTAACTCCATGACCTCTGCATTATGCTGTCATACTGGCTGTCTGATATTATGTCATGAATGAGTCAGAGTTTTTTACAATTAAACCTTGGGAAGAGTGAAGCCATTGTTTTCTTCCACCACCAAAAACTCCGAACCATTGTCATTGACTTCATTCTCCTCCCTGACTGCTTGCTCAGGTTGAATCAGACTGCACGCAAGCTTTGTGTTCTGTTTGAGCCAGAACTCAGTTTCAAATACTATAGTCTATCCATTATCAAAACTGCTTTTTCTAACCTCTGCAACATTGCCTGCCTCCACCCCTACCTTACTCTCACTGTCACCGAAACCCCTATCCACAATTTGGTCTCCTCTAGAATCAACTTTTCCAATGCCCTCCTTGCCAGCCTCCCATCCTGCACCCTCCATAAACTCCAAATCATCTAAAGCTCTGCCGTCCACATCCTGTTCTGTACTCAGCCTCACTCATCCATAACCTCCCTTCCTTGCTGAACTATATTGGCTCTCTGTCCCCCAGTGGATTGAAGTTAAAATTCTCAACCTTGTCTACAAATCCCTCCACAGCTTCACTTCACTGTACTGCTGCAATCTTCTCCAAAACAATGTATCCTCCCACGCTCTCTGGTCATCTAAACCTGCCCTCCTCACCATTCCTCTCACCCCACAACACTCTCCCCAAATACCCCCATCTCTCTGCATCCCTCCCTGTTTTTAAAACACATCTTGTTTCCCAGGCTTTTGATCACTATTCCTAATCCTCTCACAAAGGATGGATGTTTGCTCTTTTGTCTCCTCTATGAAGCACCTTGAGACATTTTCTACATAAAAGCATTGTATTGTTGTTTAGGGCAGAAAACAAAGAAAAAAGATTGAATCATAAAGAATATACACACTTACCCCTTGATTTTCTGCATCTGGTCGATGGTGTCTGGGAGAGGAATATTGAATGTTTCAGGCAGAAACAAGGCCAGAATTGCTGACAACACTGTCAAACCCCCCATCAGAATAAAAGGCAGAAACTCATGATAAACACCTGTGAAGATATAGATCATACATTGACTGTAAAGCGAAAACCAGCATATCAACATAAAGCCATCGGCACTACATGTAACACAGGTCTTGTGGTCAATAAACACCATTTAATGTATTTTCAATGTCCGTACGTTCAAATAATGTGCAGATTTTTTTCCATTTCCCTTTTTTGAAGTTAGTTTTCTCCTGCCTGTTTTTGACCCTCTGCCAGGCATCATTTCCCAGTGAAGAGGTAGGCAAATTGTTCCCAATCGGCAGCTCGAGATTGCACAAAATTGGTTTGGAATTACTTTGATTTTTCCTCGCAATTTCCAGGCAAGCAACAAGGCACCACCTGATAGGCCTGGATAGATTAGGAAATTATTGAAGGGTAAATACAAGATCAAATTCGTGTCAGGTCATTCTGTGATGCAGTCCATTAGTACACCAACATGCTGGTTTCAGATATTTTGGGGGCAAAATTCGGTTGCTTTGCGCCTCCCGTTAGCACCCTAACAGGGTCAGCGGGGCGTCGATATTTAAAGGGGAGGTGCCGGGTGGCCATTTTTTTTTTGCTGGCCGCCTGCCAGCACCTGGCCCCTCTGCCGTCACCCCGTGGGGTGCCGGCCGCGATCGGGCAGCCTGGAACTCCTCTTGAGTGCCGGGCTCTTTTGCCGGCATCCCGTTGCCTGGTGGGGAGCTGGGCCCCGGATCCCGCTGCGCAAGGCCCCTCCCCTTTAATAAGGGGAGTGAGGCCTGCATACCGTGGCGCGATATGCTGTCGGATGTGGCGCTGCGGCACATAGCGCCATGATATCCCTGGGAGCGCCCCAAGAGGGAGGGAGAGCGCTTCCAGTAGCGCCGCGCCTCCTTCTTGGGGCGCAACCATAGAATTTCAGGCGCGGGGGCGCTAACATTTTTGGGGCACTAAACCCAAAGGCCGAATTTTTGCCCATTTATGTGTTAACCAGAGAATGTCCTGCATACTGGGCAAATGCAATGATTGCCTTGTTCTTGATTTCATTTGTGAAACAAAGTGAGAGTATGGATACAGAATCCGATACTCCTGACTTTAGCACATAGCCAAGTACTGAATGACAAAAAATGCCATTTCATTTTTCATCTCCATCTTATGTCTGTATCTTAGAGCAAACTCCTGAATGTTTAGTTTCCTATGTATAGTACAAACCATCTCAATCCTGTTACAGGTCATTGGCTTGTAATACACAGCATAGGTGTTATTCGTTGCACAATATAATCCATCTCAACTCCTCAATGCGTCAAAGCTATGTAGCACACTATAGGGGTGATTCTGTGATCCAACAATCCAAGTGAGGGAGTGCACCACAGGAAATCGTGGGGGTGTCAGATTGTGAAGTCGCCCCTATATACAGTAGAAGTGTCTCTACATGGTAAACACTTTCAATATGAACCAATTACTTTACAGATCCTTCCTTCTTCAGGGCATTCGAATAAGTCTGGAAGCCTGTGTCCAGTGGTGTACCGCAGGGATCGGTGCTGGGTCCTTTGCTGTTTGTAGTGTACTTTAAAATTTAGATATGAATGGGTATGATCAGTAAGTTCGCAGATGACCTGAAAATTGGTGGGGTGGTAAATAGTGAGGAGGGAAGCCTCAGGCTACAGGACGATATAGACGGGTTGGTCAGATGGGCAGAACAGTGGCAAATGGAATTTAACCCTGAAAAGTGTGAGGTGATGCATTTTGGGAGGACAAACAAGGCAACGGAATACACAATGAATGGTAGGACCCTAGGAAGGACAGAGGATCAGGGGGATCTTGGTGTGCATGTACATAGATCCCTGAAGGCAGCAGGGCAGGTAGATAATGTGGTTAAGAAGGCATATGGGATACTTGCCTTCATTAGCCGAGGCATAGAATATAAGAGCAGGGAGGTTATGAGGGAGCTGTACAAAACGCTAGTTAGGCCACAGCTGGAATACTGTGTGCAGTTCTGGCCACCACTCTATCGGAAGGATGTGATTGCATTGGAGAGGGTGCAGAGGAGATTCACCAGGATGTTACCTGGGCTGGAGCGCTTCAGCTATGAAGAGAGACTGGACAGGCTGGGGTTGTTTTCCTTAGAGCAGAGAAGGCTGAGGGGGGACCTGATTGAGGCTGTACAAAATTATGAGGGGCATAGATAGGGTAGATAGAAAGGAACTTTTCCCCTTAGTAGAGGGGTCAATAACCAGGGGGCATAGTTTCAAGGTAAGGGGCACGAGGTTTAAGGGGATTTGAGGAAAAACTTTTTCACCCAGAGGGTGGTTGGAATCTGGAACTCACTGCCTGAAAGGGTGGTAGAGGCAAGAACCCTCACAACATTCAAGAAGCATTTAGATGAGCACTTGAAACGCCATAGCATACAAGGCTATGGGCCAAGTGCTGGAAAATGGGATTAAAATGGACAGGGCTTGATGGCCGGCGCAGACACGATGGGCCGAAGGGCCTCTTTCTGTGCTGTATAACTCTATGACTCTATAAGTAGGTGAGGAAATTGCAGATGCTTTCATCATGATCTTCCAAAACTTTCTTGATTCAGGAAATGTCACTTTGGATTGGAACATTGCCAATGTCAATCCATTATTGAAGAAGGGTGAGAGAAACTTGGAAACTATAGGCCTCTTAGTCTAACATCTGTTGTGGGGAAGTTACTCGAATCTGTCATTAGGGACAGGGTGACTGAGCACTTGGACAATATGAACTGATCAGACAGCCAGCATGGATTTGTAAAGGGTAAGTCATGTCTAAATAACCTAGTTACATTTTTTGATGAGGTCACTAACATGGTAGATAAGGGTGTGTCTACTCTTTAATTGCCAATTAGGATGACATTGGCTTCAGTCAAAATCAAATTAACAAATGTGCCCCCTTTTTAAAGGGGCACAAACAATAAACTCCAAATAAAACAAAAGGAGACTTACCAAATCAGAATAATGTTCCTGGTGTCGACTATGCACTCCAGTCTCTCCAGTGCGCATCGGTTGTGGAAGGCCTCAAGTTCACCAGCGGACACCCGAAGAGGCAGGCAGCCGGAGCAAACAACCCCCTCGACTGTGTTCTGCCTGGACCTGTTAATGGCAACCTTGGCTGGGCTCAGGAGCAGACCCACGAGGTGGTCCTCAGATCTGTCCATTCCCCTCCACACAGGGTGTCCAAAGATCAGGAGCGTGGGACTGAAGTGCAGCTGAACATTGAGGAGCACCCCCTTCAAATAGTGCAAGAGGGGCAGCAACCCCTCACACTCAATGTATACGTGAAACACGGACTCATCCAGGCCGCAAAAGTTACAGACAGCCTGAGAGTCCTTGGATCTACTCAAAAAAGCCATCGAACGGAACTACTCCATGCAAAACTCTCCACACCAGATCCCCAATGGAACAGGGGAGCACTCCCGCGAAGAGCGCCTTCCACTGGGGACCCCCACCTCTGCAGAACAGCAAGATGGAATGCCAGGGTGTGTCCTGGCGGAAGATGAGGATGTTGGAGTGGAGAGTGTGCAGGTGCAGCCATACAGGAAATCCCTCTGCACAGAGTGGAATGGCACAGAGGAAATTTCCTAGCCATGGCTCAAGGTGTGAGGAGCTGGTTCCTGAGGGAGCTTTCGTAAAGGAGTGTCGATGGATGTTATTTATATGGACTTCCAGTAGACATTCGATAAGGTTCCACACAAGAGACCGTTAGCAAAAATGAAAAGCACATGGAATTGGAGGCAATGGTAGGGAATTGGTTACAAGGTTGGAGACAGAGTGCAGGGATAATGGGTATGTACTCAAATTAGCACATGTGACGAGCAATGTTTATGTTAAGCTGCATGACTGTGCGGCTTTTAAATGAAAAAAACACACATGCACGGAAATTTGAATGGGCCATAGACATAGACATAGAAACATAGAATCTAGGAGCAGGAGTAGGCCATTCGGCCCATCGAGCCTGCTCCACCATTCAATACGATCATGGCTGATCATCCAAATCCAGTACCCTGTCCCTGCTTTAATCCCCACAGTACACATATCCCACCCTACCCCCATAACCCCACGTATTTAATTCCCCCTAACATATCCCATCCTATCCCCATAACCCCACATATTTAATCCCCCCCTAACACTAAGGGTCAATTTATCATAGCCAAATCAACCTAACCCGCACATTTTTGGACTGTGGGAGGAAACCGGAGCACCCGGAGGAAACCCACGCAGACACGGGGAGAATGTGCAAACTCCACACAGACAGTCACCCGAGGTCAGATTCGAACCCGGGTCTCTGGCGCTGTGAGGCACCAGTGCTAACCACTATGCCACCGTGTTGCCATGCAGCTCGTTAAAGGGGCTGCGCACCCAAAAGAAAACTAGCGGGAACATTGCTGATTAGTGATGTCCCCCAGATATCTGTACTGGGCCTCAGCTTTTCACTAAATTTCTAACTGATTTAGACGATGGAACAGAGAGCCATATATCGACGTTTGCTGATGACAGTAAGTGAGGTGGCACAGTAAATATTGCAGACAGGAGCAGAAAGTTGCAAAGGGACATTGATAGATTAAGTGAGTGGGCAAAACTGTGACAGATGGAGTTCAAAGTGGGGAAGTGTGAGGTCATCCACTTTGGACCTAAGAAAAATAGATCAGAGTATTTAATAAATGGTGAATAGCTGGGAACTGTGGAGGAACAGAGGGATTTAGGTGTCCATGTACAGATATCACTAAAATCTGGTGGACAGTTAAAAAAAATAATTGAAAAGGCTATTAGAGTTTAGCCTTTATCTCAAGGGGTTGGAATACAAAGAGATAAAGTTATGCTACAGCTCTGGTTAGACCCCATCTGGAGCACTGCGTTCAGTTCTGAACACCGCACCTCAGGAAGGATATATTGGCCACGGAGGGGCTGCAGTGCAGATTCACCAGAATTATACCAGGGCTAAAAGGGTAAAATTATGAGGACTGGTTCCATAGGCTAGGGTCGGAATTTTCCGGGGGGTCAGCGGGCGGGATTGGTGGCAGGTCGGGTGGGAAATGTGATTTTTTTTTGACAGCGGGTCAGGAACCCACCGTCATCCCACCGCAACGCGCCTTTCCCAATGGCGCGTCTGTGATCCCGGATCGGACCTGGCCCACAGAGGCGGGCGAGCCAATTAAACCAATTATTAGCTTGTTGACAGGCCCTTATTAATGGTTTAAACCTCACCTTTTAACTTTAACTGCTCGCCCACGGGGTCCACGCTGCTCGTGGACCCCGTCTGTTAACCTGAGGCGGGTATTGAATGGCCACTGAATCAGCTGATTAGTTGACAGCTTGAAATGTGTTATGACAGCTCCCACCTCATAGCTGTTCACTTTCCAAGTGCAGAAGCTGTTGTTTACTCCATTTGGAACACAGATTGAGCTTTATGCAGGCTGCAAGTGTTTGGAGCAAACTCTCCATCCAGTGTCACCTCATTGGAACAAGCTCTCTTACCATTGACAGATTGCTTCTGTCATCTCAACTTCAACTGCTATCTATTCCATCAGCATGGGTGCCGTTTATACTGTTTCACCTTGGTCCTCAGACTCTGACCACGATCAGCCCCAACACCAGCAGCACCAGGCACACCAGCAGCACCAACAACAGCACCAACCTTCTCCGCAATCACCTGATGCTACACAGGGCAGAGGGCATCAGCACCCGAGCATATTGCTGCCCGGGAGGTCAGGGATGGCCTCATCATGGCAAGATTTACTTCACTTGATGCTGTACACCCTGGCTGTCACATGATGCGCCAGGTTGGTACCACCCCACACCAACTCCATAAAGCATCCCTACAATGTCCAAGCCATTCCTTTCACACTCATCACCATTGCTGGGGTACCGTTATGTCTCACTGCAACTCACTAAGCCACTTCCAAAGGTGCACACAAATCAGTCTAAGACCGGAAAGTGTTGAAAGTAAAGGTTTCAATGTTTGACAGCACATTAACAGAAACTTTACATGAACATTGGCTAAAACACCCAAGTGGCTACCCTTGTGTGTTGCTAGTTGGTATGATTGCACTAGGATGAGGGTGAGTGTGAGGGGTGGCTAGTGAGATGGGGATGTGATAATGTAGATAGAGAGAGAGGGATGGGTGGAGGTGCAAGGTAACTTGGTGTGAGTAAGGATGTGCAGGAGTAGCTTAGGGAAGGCAGAGAGATGGGGATGTGCTGAGAGGCACAGCAGGATAAAGGTGAGTGTGGCTTTGTACTCACGCTTCCTGATCTAATGAGATCATTGAAAGGTTTGCACCACTGCACCCAGGTCCTCCTGACCACACCTTGCTTGTGCCCTCCTCTGCAATGTGCAACCAGGCTGTCTTGGTCTCCTGGGGAGGTCTCTTCTGCCCATCAGAAGGGAAGATGACCTCCCTGCGTGCTCGGACTCCCTCCATAACCATATGGAGGGAGTCATGGGAGAACCTGGGTGCAGCCCTACACCTGTGCAGTGATTGTCAGTGTTTGCAGCACTTCAATGCTGTAGAACACTGACAGCACAAACGTCAAAAGTAAGGTGGCCATGGTACCTTTAAGGAAACCGGCTCAAGACGCGTCATCAAATGATGTCATCAGATCCGGTCCATCTAATTGGGCCGGGAAACATGCTGGGCGGGCTTAACAACCCCCATTGAGGTAAGTTCATTTTAGGCAGTGGGATGGAGCCAGCAGAGGGGGCCGTGCCCCACCACCGACACCGTCTGCACCGAACCCGCTGAGGTGAGCAAAATCTCGGCCTAGGCTTGTATTCCCTTGAGTATAGACGATTAAGGGATGATCTAATTGAGGTGTTTAAGATGATTAAAGGATTTGATAGGGTTGATAGAGAGAGAAACGATTTCCTCTGGTGGGGAATCCAGATCAAGGGGACATAACCTTATAATTAGAGCTCGGCCGTTCAGGGGTGAAGTCAGGAAGGAAGTCAGGTGCAAATCTGGAACTCTCCCCTGCAAAATACTGTTGAGGCAAAGTCAATTGAAAATGTCAAAACTGAGGTTGATGCACTTTTGTTAGGCAAGAGTATTAAGTCATATGGACCGAGACGGATAAATGGAATTAAGATACAGATCTGCCATGCTCTAATTGAATGGTGGAACAGGCTTGAGGGTTTGAATAGGGTGGTGGTATTTGAGTGAAAAATTAAGAGAATATTCTCACAATGGGAATGTCTGTAAAAGTCTGGGTGAAATTAAATGCTGAAATAATCTCTAGTCTTTCTTTGCAAAGGAAAAGGTCATCCATAATCAGTGCGACAACATAACAGGGGTGGAGGCATGGCAACCAACAAGCCCTTCAGTAGTCCTGAGGAGGAAGCTCTACAATTCCTGGACAGACACACTGGGGAGGCGGTGGGAGATGGAGAAGGTTAAAGAGAGCTGTCAGCTTCAGATTGGTAATGAGATGGTTGACCTGCAGTACTGTGAGTGGTTACAATGTTCAGACATTCTTATTAATTGAAAGGACTCCTATCATTGCTTCGTTACTTCTTCTCAATGACAACATGAATGAAGATATAATTTGTTAAAAATTCACCCAGGTTCCTGCATACATTCATTGTGATAAAGCGTTCATTCAAACGCCACTGCTGTTGGTCTCAGAAAGTGAGATAATAAACAGGGGATGGTGGGAGAGAGATATACAGCTGTGGGGAGGGTGGAGCTGGAGAGGTACCTTGTACATAATTATTGTCTCATTCATCTCTTCACTTACACCAGGTGGACATGAATAGTGTGCAGTGTCACCTTTCCAGCATTATTTCAGTGTCTGCATGCGTTCACTTACTTTACTCCAGTTGTGGCCTAATCAGTGCTTTATAAAGATCCAGCATAACTTCTCTACTTTTGTACTCAATACCTCTATTTATGAAACCCAAGATCCCATATGCTTTGCTAACCGCTCTCTCAATATGTCCTGCCACCTTCAGGGACCTATGCACATCAACTCCCAGTTATCGGAAAATTGCAGGCAATTCCCCAATTCACAATTTTTCATTTCCTGAAATCAATTTGTGCCGGGTCACATAATTTTGACCTTTATTTGTTGTGATATATGGAACACTATAGAGGGCAATTGGGGAAGGAGGCTGAAGAGTTGGTAAAGATTTTGAAAGCAGAAAGGGAGGAGATAAGATGGAAAGATTTAGGAAAGGAGTTCCAGAGGGCAGGAGCAGGTGGCTGAGAGTGGCTACCAACGGCAGGAGCATAGAGGATGAAGCACAGAGGATGGGGAACAATGAGTAAACCCATTTCAGAGGAACTAAGGATGAGCACGAATATATAACTGAAGGAGGTCACTGATGTGGTGAGACTGCAGAGTTTAAGGTAAGGACTAGGATTTTGAAATTAATAGGAAGGGCACTGAGAGGCGAGTACTGGGACTATAGAAGTGAAGGGCTTTGAGCAGATAAGGTTGTGGTTAATGGCATTTTGAATGAGTTGCATTTGATGGAGCAGTGTTGTCCAGTAGAAATTGCTGACTAGCCACAACGGTGGCTACGGTGACACCATTTTAGCCACACACCATTCAGTCACCAAGGAAGTAAACCACTCAACAATCAATAAACATGAGCACACTGCTTTTTATCTTACAAGAATCACACAAAAAGATTAAAATACATGTGCATCAAGGGGTATGGGGAGAGAGCGGGAATATGGTATTGAGATAGAGGATCAGCCATTGAATGGCGGAGCAGGCTCGAAGGGCCGAATGGCCTACTCCTGCTCCTATTTTTCTATGTTTCTATGTTTAGCCAACCTTGTGAGGTCAATAATACTTTTCTTATGCTGTATTGTCATTCAGGGAGTGGTTGATGTGCACTGACTGTCTGTGCCACTGCTCTCCATACTGCTTGCATCACTTCCTTCCTTAATGCCTTCATTACACTTTTTTGGGTATTCCATTCTTGGATTCTAAGTAGTCTTTCTCTCCTTGCCCTTATCTCGGCCAACATTACCTCCACAAATCTTAGAATATTGGGACCTTGACCATATCAGACATCCCCAATGCTGGTCCACCTTCTGTCACTCTCCTCTTACTTTGCTCCTGCCTTGTCTCTGCATCAAAACAATTGCTTGTTTTTGATCCTTTAAGCTGCAGTAGCCTTTCAATTGCTGCAGCTACACTGAACGTCTCTCCCTCCCAGTGGGAGAAAATCATTTAGCAGCTGGATCACCTGGAACTTGCCCTGCCTACCGAATTAAAACCCACCGCCCCTGCTCTCCCTACAATTGCTAATGGGGATCGTGTGGGTCGGTGGAAGCCCTGCCTTATCATGTTTCTTGTGGACCAATGAAAATCCAGGTCAAGTTGACTGTTGCATGAACATGAATAGAACACTCAGATCAATAGAATACAAACACAATTTCAGAAAATATAGAGCCAGTGTCACTGTACACCATAGTATGATTGCAGCAATTGTGACAGCAGCATCATCGAAAGAAAAAAAGAAAGAATTTGCATTTATATAACACCTTTCACGACCTTAGGATGTCCAAAAGCACTTTACAGCCAATTAAGTACTTTTGCAGTGTAGTCACTGTTGTAATGTAGGAAATGCGGCAGCCAAATTGTGCACGGCAAAGTCCCACAAGCAGCACTGGGATAATGACCAGATGATCTGTTTTAGTGATTTTGCCAGAGGAATAAATATTGGTCAGGGCAGCAGGGAGAATTCCCCTGCTCTTCTTCAAAATAGTGCCATGGGATCCTTTACATCCACTCTGAGAGGGCAGAAACAGCCTCAGTTTAAGAACTCATCTGAAAGACAGCACCTCCGACAATGCAGCACTCCCTCAGTACTCTACTGGCGAGTCAGATTGGCCCAAAAATTAGTGCCTCTACGCGAGAGTACACAGTATTCTGTCTCCAATTGCCGGTTTTCTGCATGCACTGCGCATGCGCTGAAAACCGGCACTTGGTGATTTCAAAAGGGGGCGGTTCCTAGGTGAACCGCGTGCGCGCTACAGGCTGCGCGCACGCAGTGCACTTAGTGCTTTGAACGCGCAGGTAAGCATGGAAGATTTTGCACATAAAGAAAGGAGGCGTAAGACCCTCTTTTAACAAGGTAAGTAGTTAATTAAGTATTATTTTGAATTTTTTTCAACAGGTATATCTTTTTTAGAGACTTTAAAGAAAGGTAAGTTTATTTTTATAACTTTTTAAAAGATTTTAAATTTTTTCAAAAATGTAATTTTTTGTTCAAAGTGGTTAATTTATTTAACTATACTTATTTTATTAATGTGATGGTTTTTAAAAAAAATTTAATTGAGGTTTAGCTGTTCTTTTGGGGGGGTATAGATTCATAGCTTTCACAGCACTTGATGTGAAAACTATGAATGAAAGATGGTGTGCTGCCATTGGCTCTAACTGAATCACGTGATCCCACAGCTCGCACGAATTAACTGCGCCTGTGGGATACGCAAGCCCAGCACAGCAGCTGTCTAAAAAATCAAGTTCGTGCGAGCTGGGAATGAAAAAGCCGGCGCGCAGTGAGATATCGCGGGGAAGCCTTACCCCCGCACGAAGGCTCCCTCACTAATTTTTGGGCCATTATATTTTGTGCTCAAGTGTCTTGGAGTGGGAATTTAACCTACAACCTTCTGATGCAGAAGCGAGACTGACATGGATAAAACCACTGAGCTCCAGATTCAGTGAAATCTAGGTCTGTGTGAGAATTCGGGGTGGATAAAAGAAAGGTGAATTCAATTGAACCTGTAGATCATATGAAAGAATGCCAGCACTGACGGCGCAAAGAGTACACCTACGATTTGGGAATGGTCTGTGGGTATCAGAATAGTGCCAAAAATTCCTTATATTGTAGCTACACATAGAAGTTTAACTGTTACCTTACCAAGAAAAGAAATGTAAGGCGAGATGATGCTGCCCACCCTGGAGGCCATCGAACTCACTCCGACACCTGTGCTTCTTATTATAGTTGGGTAGAGTTCAGCAGTGTAGACATAAACCATGGTGAAGGCACATGTGGTCCCAAATTTTCCAAACATCGCCAGCACTGTAGTAAGTACTGAAAGATCTAGAAAAACCACAAGTAACCGTAAACTTGGTGGAAGGTGCACTGGTTTGCAAGCAGCTGTCTGTATAATCCTGTCACACACTCTACACACAGGCTGATTTTCCCAATACATTCTTCTGGCACAGACCCTCGCCAACTCGGAGAACATATTGCAAATTCATGGTGGCACTCCCTGTCCATTACAATTAATGGATGGAAAAACATGCATCCACAATTTCCCAATATATGTTCCCGATGGACGAGATTCTGCTCTGAAAACACACATTCATAAAACAGACTCTTAATGTTGGTGTTATAAGTGCTTGACTGGAGTAAGTGAGGCACATTGTATAACAGTGTCTCACCCATGCTGGTCAGGTTTCTTTCCCTTCCAACAACAATTTGAATTTATATAGCACCTTTAAAAGAGAAAAAGAAACATTCCAAGCTGCTTCACAGAGACCTATCCAAAAAATACACACTGAGCTGATGAGGGAGAGATTAGAAAGAAAATTGGTCAAACAAGTGAGTTTTAAGGAAAGTCCTAAAGGACGAGAGGGAAGTGGAGAGGCAAAGGGATTTAGGGAACAAATTCCAGAGCTTGGGCCTAGGTGGCTGAAGGCGTAGCTGCCAATGATGGAGTGAAGAGGTGGGGGATGCATAACAAATTGTGGCCAGATGAACAGAAACATTGGTGGGGAGGAGGGTTCTAGAGCTGGCGAAGGATACAGAGTTAGGGAATGGTGAGACCATGGAAGGATTTAATTACAAGGATCAGAGATTTATCTTTGAGCTTTTGGAGACTGGAAGCCAATATAGGTCAGCGAGGACAAGGGCGATGGGGAAGTGAGACTTGGTGTGGTATAGGAAATGGGCAGCAATATTTTGGATGAACTGATTTTTACGGAGGGTATAGGATGGGAAGCTGGCCAGAACAACAGTGAAATAATCAAGTCTGGAGGTGACAAGGGCATGAATGAGGGTTTCAGTGGTAGAAGGGCCGAGATTGGGGCAGAGATGGGTCATGTCACAGAGGTGGAAATAACTGGTCTTTGTGATGGAGAAGATATGTGGTCAGAAGCTTAGCTCAAGATCTAATAAGCAATCAAGGTTTTGAACAGTATGGTTCAGCCTGAGACAGTGGCCAAGGAGGAGGATGGAGTCAATACCCAGAGTATGGACTTTGTGGCAAGGGCGGAAGATGATGGCTTTGATCTTTCGAATATTTACCTGGAGGAAATTGGGGCTCCTCCAGTATTGGTTGATGAATAAACAGTCTGACAGTACAGAGGCAGTGGAGGGGTTAAGAATGGTAATGGAGAAGTGAGCCAGAATGCTAAAACCTCTGCAGGATGACACCAGCTGGATATTTCAATTTATCATGAAAGGTCACTTTAAAATGTTTGTTAACAAAAGACAGGCGAGGATAATTTGAGATGCATTGCAAAAACTTACTTGAAGGTACGAGCTGGATGAAGAACAGGACAACTCCACTGAATAAAAGTGTGCCTGAAACGCTGAACTTGCGGGAAAGCTTCTGGAGAAAAATCCAAGCTGCTGCACTGGCCGGAATCTCGGTGGCACCAGAGAAGAAACAGTTCAAATAGTCATCACCATGGAGATTGGGTGTGTTCAAAGACAGGCCAAAGTATCCGATTGCTATAATCAACCTGCAACAAAATGGTAAATTATTCTTGTAAAACTGGTTTTATAAAAAAAAATGACTCCCCACTTCTTTCAATTTTGTTTTGCTGGATTTTCTCTCTCTCTCATTTACATCATTATTATCCAATAGAAATTGCTGACTAGTCACGTGTGGCTACTGCGACACCGTTTTCTCCACATCCACTAATGTTAGTAGAAAATTTCTTATTACACTAGCACAATTAAATAAATTGTGTTGAAATGCATAATTGCCTCAATTCTACATTGTCATCATAGAATCATAGAATCGTACAGCACAGAAGGAGGTGATTCGGCCCATCGAGTCTGCGCCGGCTCTTTCCAAGATTAATCCAGTTAGTCCCATTCGCCCACTCTTCCCGCATATCCCTGCAATGTTTTTCTCCTTCAAATATTTATCCAATTCCCTTTTGAAGGCTACCATTGAATATGTATCCACCACCCTATCAGCCAGTGCATTCCAAATCCTAACCAATCGTTACATAAACAAGTTTTTCCTCATGTCGCCTCTGGATCTTTTGCCAATCAACTTTAATCTGTGTGCTCAGCCATTGGGAAAAGTTTCTCCTTATTTACTCCATCGAAATCCTTCATGATTTCAAACACCTCTATCAAATCTCCTCTTAGCCTTCTCTGCTCCAAGGAGAACAACTCCAGCTTATCTTATCTATCCACATAACTGTATTCCCTCATCCCTGGAACCATTCTAGTAAATCTCCTCTGTACCCTCTCCAAATCCTTCACGTCCTCCCTAAAGTGTGGTGCCCAGAATTGGACACAATTCTGCAGCTGGGGCCGAACTAGTGTTTTAACAGGTTTAGCATAACTTCCTGGCTTTTGTACTCTGTTCCTCTATTTAGAAAACCCAGGATCCCATATGCTTTATTAACACTATCCACAGTCCCTCTATCTCCCGAAACAAGAAAAGGACGGCCAAGCATTGTTGCACAATCATGGTGCTTTTTACAGGTTGAATGCTGAACCTTATTGGGGGTTACTGGCATAAAGGACTTACTGAGCCCAACAGTGAAAACAGATGAATAAAACCTGAAGAGGTGGCTCTTGGATTAATGACTATCTCTACAGAAAATATACTCGTACATACTGTCCAACTCAGAAACTCCCCCAAGCCAATTGCCCTGCTGATGTCGCCATTTAACTTTCAGCGACAGTGAGACTCCATCTTCAAAGGCCAATGGGCTGTAATAAGCACATATGTCTGGATCAAAGAAACACACTGAAGCAAGTCATTTGTCTACTTGCCCTCTCAGTCACATAATGTCATGAGGTGCAAAAGGGATCAACAAAAATGGGATTAAAAAATAGACTGAAAACACAGAGAATGCAGCACGCATGCAAATTTACAAAACATTTTGCAGAGGCTGACACAGCCCCTAAAATGCTGGTCACTTAAACACTGTACAATTGAAACACAGCCCTGAATAATGCTTAGGAGCAAGGCTGCTGCTTCAAGGTGACTGAATAAGTTAAATTCCTTTTTATTAAATTGGATTTTAGGATTTTTATCCGTGTTGTGAGATTGCATTTTGTCTTTTTTGTGAAAACTGAATCCCAAAGGCCTCACGTATTATAGACAGAAAGTAATTATAACGAGAGTGCAGTGGGTCCCCAACGTGTCATGGCTAAAGCTGTAGCTGTGCCCAATCTTCCATCAGCTGAATTACAGGAAAAAAACACTAAATCCACATTTTTTGCAGTAACTTTTGAAGGGGGAAGTGAGCACTGATGTGGCAAAATTAATTTCCTAGATGGAATCTGGGAGCAACCCACACCAGGAAACTTTGATTTCTGACACTTTACTTTAGTGCATTTTGCAGCATTTTGTAGTACACTGAGTAAACTGGAATGATTTTTTTTATACATTCACGGGCAAGGCCCATCCCCAATTGCCCTCGAGAAGGTGGTGGTGAGCCGCTTTCTTGAACTGCTGCAGTCCGTGTGGTGAAGTTACTCCCATAGTGCTATTAAGTAGGGAGCTCCAGGATATTAACCCAGCGATGGTGAAGGAACGGCAATATATTTTCAAGTCAGGATGGTGTGTGACTTCGAGGGGAACTTGGAGCTGGTGGTGTTCCCATGCACCTGCTGTCCATGTCCTTCTAGGTGGTAGAAGTTGCAGGTTTGGGAGGTGGTGTCGAAGAAGCCTTGGTGAGTTGCTGCACTGCATCTTGTAGATGGTACACACTGCAGAAACATTGTGCTGGTGGTGGAGGGAGTGAATGTTTAAGGTGGTGGTGTAAAGGAATGAGCCATATTTCAGAAAAATACACCATCCTGTGAACAGAATTCTGATTTTATTAGAACATGACAAGCTGGGGTTAAAAATCTAAAAGCCTCAATGACACAAGCCGTAAACAGAAATACAGGCTTCTGAGATAAGATGAAGTGTTAACACAAAAGTTGTAAACACCACACAAGCTTTTGAAATGGGAAATGATTGTTAATACTGAGACAATGGCCTCATTGAAACAGAGGGTTGTAGGTTCCAAGGAGTCTACAGTTTGGAACCAACACAATAGCTATACCCAGTTTAAAGTGTTAAAAGCTAACACTTCGAACAGAAACACAGAACATTAAAAAACCCATGTGTCTTTGTAAAAGTAACATCAAATGAAACAGGAAACACGATTATTAATACAACCAATTGAAGTAGCTAAGAAATGCAAAGAACACCCTAGATGAAGTGTTTGTAATTTACATGTGGTAAAAGATACCTACAGAAGACTTTGAAAATATTACATCAATAGATGTACCAAGCAATCACATTGGGCTGGATTTTGTCTTGGGGTCGGGTTGGGGTCATGTCATCCGCATTTCGTGTTCCCCCCCGACTCCAGATTAGTGTGGATAAATGATGCAATTTTCACTTAATTGGGGAATTGAGTTCCAGCATGTGGGAACCCATGAAACAATTAGTGGTTTGAGTCTGAAAGTTGCCTCTGATGATGTCATCATTGCTGCTGCATTGCAGGTCAGAGAATGATTGCCTGGTCTCAGAGAGTGCCTAGCTGTTGGTAAGAGAGGACCTGCATGGCTTTTGCTGGAGAGAGAGAGAGAGAGAGGAGAGAGAGAGAGAGAATTTTTTTGCATCCAAGTTCTCACAGCAAAGGTGATGCAGTCTCTGAAGACATTCAATGCAGCAGCATCAGAGGCGACTTTCACACCTAAAACTATTACTACCTCCATCACATCTCTGTTGTAATAGTGGACCTGCAGCTGATAGTCAGCTATCCACTTGTGCTCCCGCCAGGTTTAACTGGAGTGTTTCACATCAGGCATCGGAAAAGGGTTAAACTAGCTAAAACATTTCAAAATGGCATTACAGAGCCAATTTAGGGCTTGTTAAGGGCTTTAATGGGCTCTCCTGGAACCCCGCGACTGATTTTGTCAAAATTGCGTGGAGGCGGGATGGAGTCGGAATGGGGTCGGGACCCCCGACCCCGCAAATTTAACCCCCCACACGCCTCCAAACCCGACTCCATGGGTCATTCAAAATCCAGCCCATTGTGTTTGTGTTGAAAATGAAACAGTTAGGAGACACAACGTCTGATTATAACCAGTTAAGCCAATATTAAGAATTGAATTGAAGACCTTCGAAAGAATGGCATCAAAGAGATAAATCTTTAATAACCATTTTATATGATAAGTTTTTGAAACACCTATGCAGCAGACAGAAATCTACAAGCTAACAGCTGAATTAACAGTAAGAATAGAAAGAAGTCAACAGAGGTATGGCTAGAGATAATTAGCTTACATCAGCAGAAAACTTCAAAGAATATTCCACTAAAAAAAGGTATAAAAATAGAGCTTTTCAGATAGAAAGTCAGAAGTCGCTGGAACGGGGCAAGCGATTCTCTCACTTTTCAGAGGCAGGCTCTGTAAGTTTTTAACCCTTTGAGTCTCAGGGATCAAGAGATACTTTTATTTGATTTTGGTGGATATTCTGGATTAAGAATAATTATAAGTGTGGAAATGTAACAAAGTTAAGATTTGAGAATAAGAATCTCTGATAAGAAATGTAAGCTATTTGTATTTTGAACTGTTAAAGTTGCGATTGAATCAACAGCTGTTAGCTGAATGTCAGGTTCTTTAATAAATCTATATATTTTTAGAATTGTCTCACAGAATAATTTTGTATCAACCTCGCAAACTTAATTTCTGTACACTCTTTTGTGGGGAGTTGCAGAATTCTGGGGGCGGGGGGGGGGTTTCCGAACCCTCATAATATCCGGAAGGTTAAAGTCTAGTTAAACTTATTAAAAGTGCTATCTGGAGGACGGTAACATCTTCAAGCCGTTCCTTTCCTTTAGGGAGAGGTAGTCTGACCTTTAGACCCAATTAAGCGTCTCTAGGATTCGGCTACCGCTAACTTTAGTTGAAGGTGAACGTCTGGGGAATACGCCTGATCTGGGGTAGCCCGAAAAGGGCTAGGACTAGTAATTATCCCTTCAGTGGATGGGGTGCCAATCAAGCGGGCTGCTTTGTCCTGGATGGTGTTGAACTTCTTGAGTGTTGGTGGAGCTGCCCTCATCCAGGAAAGTGGAGAGTATTCCATCATACTCCTGACTTGTGCCTTGTAAATGATTGAAAGGCTTTGGGGAGTCAGGGTGTGAGTTCCTCACTGCAGAATACCCAGATTCTGACATGCACTTGTTGCCACAATATTTATGTGGCTGGTCCAGTTAAGTTTCTGGTCAATGGTGAACCCCAGGATGTTGATGGTGGGGGATTCAACTATGGTAATGCCATTGAAGGTCAAGAGGAGGTGGTTAGACTCTCTCTTGTTGGAGATAGTCACTGGCTGGCACTTGTGTGGCACGAATGTTACTTGCCACTTATCAGCCTAAGCCTGAATGTTGTCCAAGTCTTGCTGCATGCGGGCATGGACTGCTTCATTTTCTGAGGAGTTGCGAGTGGAACTGAACACTGTGCAGTCTTCAGCGAACATCCCCACTTCTGACTTTATGATGGAGGGAAATTCATTGATGAAGCAGCGGAAGATGGTTGAGCCTAGCACACTTCCCTGAGGAACTCCTGCAGCGATGTCGTGGGGCTGAGATGATTGGCCTCCAACAACCACAACCAGTATCCTTTGTGCTAGGTATGACTCCAGCCAGTGGAAAGTTTTCCCCCTGATTCCTATTGACTTCAATTTTACTAGGGCTCCTTGATGCCACACTTGGTCAAATGCTGTCTTGATGTCAAGGGCAGTCACTTTCACCTCACCTCTGGATTTCAGCTCTTTTGTCCATGTTTGGACCAAGGCTGTAATGAGGTCGGGAGCTGAGTGATCCTGGCGGAACCCAAACTGAGCATCGGTGAGCAGGTTATTGGTGAGTAAGTTCCGCTTGATAGCACTGTCAATGACACTTTCCATCACATTGGTGGTGGAAGAAGTTGTTGACAGTGCTAACAAACGGCACTTTATATACATGTTAAATATTAAAATAAAGGTGTTGGGTCCTACAACTCTAAAGTCATAGGCATCTTTCTTCTCAGTCGCCATTGGGAGGGGGTGGGGCACATCTTCACCCACTTACCATGCCTCAGCGAGTCACCTGGTGCTAATTCCACACTACCACGATCAAATTCCGCTTGGTGAAATTCACTGAGTTGGTGCCTAGGAAGGAGGCAAATGATGCAGATGCCAATCCGACGGGTGTGGTGGGGGTTGGTGTTGGGGAAGAGGTAGAGGTGGTGGAGTGAATCAGGTGGAAGTGTGGCCTGGGCTAGTCCTCTTACTCCTCTACTTCATCATCATCTGCATAAGCTACTCGGTGGGAGAAAAGCTTCAGGTCCTCTTCTTCCTCCAGCTGAGCTTGTGGTGGTGCCTAGGAAGGAAATGAAGAGCACGGTAGGTGTGTTACTTTGCCAGCCCTGGTCAAATCATTCAATTTCTTTTGACACTGTTCTGCAGTCTTGGGAGTGAGGGAGTTGGCATTCAGTGCTGTCTCCCTCCAAGCAGCACTCCTGCCATTCCTGGCCGGCTCGGTGGATTGCTGAGCCCGGAGTCTGCGCCTCCTGGCTTCAAGCTTTTTTCAGGATGGCTTGGAGTTCTTCATCAGAACAGTTCTTGGACCTTCTTCTCCTGTAACTCTGCCCTGCTGCACTTTGGGCACAGATGGCATTTGACTGATCATAATGCTGCCAAAATATAATTGAGATATTTTTAAGATATGAACTAATTTGAGAAAGAAATGAAAGAGAATGCAGCATTTGTGACTTACCTGTTGGCCTCCCAGAGCGCTGCTGAAAGGGACAGGCTGAACAGCGTTTTAAAAGGCTGTACAGAAGTTTCCTGGAATATCAGCTGCTTACACTAAGTTTGCCCAGGACACTTCCGCGCCTCGCAATATCTATTTTTAAAGGTGTAATATCCAATGTAAATCACACTGAGAAGATTTGAGGTCTTTGCGCCATCGCAAACAGCACAAACATGGATCCAAAAAGCTGTTGTTGGTGCAAAACGTGGACAGTAAACATTATGGGCTAGAAATTCGTTATAGCCAAGAAATGGACAGTGTTTAGATTAAAAGTGGTTAAGTAGCACCAGGTGAAAATTGTCTAGACTGCACGCAAAATTTGTCCTCACTCCTCATTAAAATTATTGCAGTCATGATTCTAGTCTAAAAACCCACGCTCATTGGCGTTACACTGAAAAGATGGACCAATATTGGATGTAGTCTAAACTCAAGTAATGATTGCCATTAGCATATTTCACTATTTAAAGGGGAGGTTCATTGATGCTGCAGCACCTCATTCTCAGCATTGTTGGGTGTGCAGTTGCCTCAACAGCCATAAGAAGGAGGACAAGGAGAATGAGCAATTATCTACAAATCCTGATGGCAGATCGCTGCCCCAGGGAGAGAGCCTGGAGGTTTTCCAACGAAACGTTGGAGACATTAGCATTAGCCATTGAGAGAAGGCGGGCGGTCCTGTACCAACAGGCAGGAGGCCCTCGCCACAAGTCTGGCAGACTATGTGGATGGAGGTGGCACACTACGCACGGGCAGCACTATGCTCCCCAGATCCCATACCCAGTGCATGAGGAACTTTAACAAGCTCACATGGGTGGTCAGGGTGAGTGAAGGCTTCAACAAATGTTACATACCACCATCTGTACCACAAGCTTCACACACTGCTCAATGCACCACACCCCCAGCACTCACCCACCAACAGTCTCTACCTAGCAACACTCACACCCATATCTCACACCTTGCACACAATGACAGCTATTTAACTATGGCAGGCACAAGGGTCATTAGTTATTAGAATTCATGTAATATGTCTGATATGTTTATAGATAAATTTATTAATGGTGTTTGGAATATTTGTAGTCTCTCATTTCACCTTTGCGCCCAGGAGGACGCTGTGATATAACAATAACAACAACAACTTGCATTTATATAGTACCTTTGACATAGTAAAACGTCCCAGGGTGCTTCACAGGAGTATTACAAGACAAAAAATTTGATACCGAGCCACATAAGAAGAAATTAGGGCAGGTGACCAAAAGCTTGCTCAAAGAGGTAGTTTTTAAGGAGCGTCTTAAAGGAGGAAAGAGAGGTAGAGAGGTGGAGAGGTTTAGGGAAGGAATTCCAGAGCTTAGGGCCGAGGCAACAGAAGTCATGGCCACCAATGGTTGAGCGATTATAATCAGGGATGCTCAAGAGGGCAGAATTAGAGGAGCACCAATATCTCGGTGGGTTGTGGGGCTGAAGGAGATTACAGAGATAGGGAGGGGGCGAGGCCATGGAGGGATTTGAAAATAAGGATGAGAATTTTGAAATTGAGGCATTGCTTAGCCAATGTAGGTCAGTGAGTGACGTAAAAAAACTACTAGGCACTTGGTCTAAGCATTAAACAAAGCTTTAATCAACTGTTTTTCAACATGGAGATCTAGTTGTGTCCTTCACTAGTTCCTGTTGAGGAATGTCCTAAGCAAGCTGGGCCCATGCCCGAGTATTTATACTCTCCCTGGACAGCGCCACCAGCAGGCCGCCCAGTATTACTTCACACATGAATGACAAGATTCATGTCAGTGAGCACAGGGGTGATGGGTGAATGGGACTTGGTGCGAGTTAGGACACGGGCAGCCGAGTTTTGGATCACCTCAAGTTTTCGTAGGGTAGAATGTGCGAGGCCAGCCAGGAGTGCGTTGGAATAGTGAAGTCTAGAGGTAACAAAGGCATGGATGAGGGTTTCAGCAGCGGATGAGCTGAGGCAGGGGCGGAGACAGGGTGATGTTACTGAGGTGGAAATAGACAGTCTTAGTTATGCTGCGGATATGTGGTCGGAAGCTCATTTCAGGGTCAAATATGACACCAAGGTTGCCAACAGTGTGGTTCAGACTCAGACAGATGTTAGGGAGTGGGATGGAGTCAGTGGCTAGAGAATGGAGTTCGTGGCGGGACCGAAAACAATGGTTTCAGTCTTCCCAATATTTAATTATATGGTGCGATATACAACTGACCTGCTTCTGAGTGATAGCACAGCTTCAAAGCCCCTTAGACCATCACTATTATCTCTGTGGTGTATGATACTGAGTTTCACAGCATATTTTGGCTTTGGATTGGTGCTGGGGAATCAAGGCAATCAAAGCTCTTACTTAGGGCGATCATCGGCAATAACGCCGTTGCAGCAAATTCCCTGCCAATCCACTCTGATCTGTTGAAAAATAGATGGAGACTGCAAACCAGCTGTGCAGTATAACTCTAATGGAGTCCTTAAAACAATAGACTGGAAGCTCAGATTTACTTGATAAACATGTTTGAGGGTTTTTCTTTGGTCTAATACTTACCACACTAGGAAGTTTATGATAGTGATGGCTCGGATATTACGGGTTTTTACCAAGTGAGTAATTGCAAAAGATTTTGTATTTTTATCCTTTATATCTTCGAGCTGGAAGGAAAACAGAGAGGATTCAGTATTACTGCAGATTATTAGAAAATATCGGTATTATTATCTGTTACTATTAGTTCATATTGTGCATGGATGATCCAGAAAACTTATTTCAAAGGCCATCAATAGTTCTGTGAATTATTTGGGTAGAGGTTTATAGAAATGTACCATGCACATTGCAAAGATGTCTTAGAAAATGTTCATGTCACGATACAGAACGTGACTTGACATCATGGCCGGTCTTTCCAGGTTTTTTAAAAAAAAAAACTAACACAAGAACCAACACAAATGGAGAGGATATGCAGCCAGCAGGTGTTTTGACACGTTGGACCCCCTGGGACACATCTCATTGTCTTGGCTGTGCTCTTAGTATGTCTTTGATGTAGGGAAAGATTTGAATACATTTTTTCTGTGTTTATGTTGTGAATTCTGGGAGATTCTCTCACAGCTACCCTACCTGAAGAAGGAGCGACAGCTCTGAAAGCTTGTAAAATTAAATAAATCTGTTGGACTATAACCTGGTGTTGTGTGACTTCTCATTTTCGAAAATGTTGTGCCACTTGTGTGTGATATTATCATGCCTCACAGTAGGAAAAATTACAACAACCCCACTTCCGAATCTGAGCAATTTCTTTTCTCTTCCCCAAAATACCAACAATTTCTGCTTATTGGAAATTGAATTTCAACACTTTTTGAATCCTATGTTTTTTCATGAGGAATATACAATGAGCTGAATATTCTCTCATTCCACATTTAAATTCAAAATAGACTCTGGACAGATCCAAAATCTGAACGTTGACTAACAGTGTAAACTCCACAAATTCTGCCCTCAGAATCAGTGCTTAGAATTCAGCAACTAATTGAAAACAGTGCAGTATAATCTATCACATTGCGGCTTCTTTCTTTCCTCACCCATTGTTGCCTGCCATGTTGACCCTGTAGATAAGAAAAGTGGGTCTCAGTATAAATGTAATAAAACCCCCATTTTATTGATGCAGGGTCATGTCACAGTTGATGATTCTGGCTCAGTCCTCAAAGAGGATTGCTTTTCACACCATATCACTCCCAGTCTGTGCTTGGATAGGTATAAAGCTTTTGTGGTTTAATGGTATGCTATATAATATTTTAATAGAAATTGTAATGAAGTTATATGTTATAGAACGTCCTTCAGTCTCTCTCAGAGCTGAACATGTGGGGAGCAGTGGGCAGGATGTATTAATATTTTTTGTAGTTTGAGCACAATAAATTCACCTTTACTGGCATGAAAAAATAGGAATGTTTGGACAGAATTTACATTTGCTTAAAGTTCTCTGTTTTCTTGGTGATATTTTTGATAAATACTTACCCATAACTGTATAGAGACAAGAGTGCAATGGTGTGATCAGCAACACAACGACATTAGCATCCAAAACTATTATTTTTTTAAATCATAATGTTTATAAAAATGAGGGAGGGGACACATTGTAAACGTATGTGTCAAGAAAGATATTCAATCTGCTGATTTGCAGTGGCAGCAACTTTGCAGCATTGTGTTAGTTGTGGACTGTTCGAGGCATCAAACTGGCTGAAAAACGCCACAATACCACTTCCTTATCGACATGATCTAAATGACACAAAAGCATAATACTGCGGATGCTGGAAATCTGAAGTAAAAACAGAAAATGCTGGAAATACTCAGCAGGTCAGGCAGCATCTGTTGAGAGAGAAACAGAGTTAACGTTTCAGGTCGGTGACCTTTCCTCAGAACTAAATGATCTAAATGATATTGAGATAAGTACAAGGCTAAATCTGTTTGTTTTAAAAAAAATTATAAGTAGCTACCCTAATGACTAAGTGGATAAAAGCACCACTGGATGCAATACTGAGCCACACATATAACAAAGGTCTCAGGTTCAATTCTTCACTCTGTGGGTCATTTAGCTGACCTCAGTCAGGGTAATAATGGGGACAAGAAATAGGTTCCGCAGCCCTGGGAGAAATTATTTGTAAGGATGATTTTGTGAAATTGGTTGGAAAATGCATCCTTGGAAACTAATTTCAAACAATTAAACTATAATTATTAATTAAAATAAAAACAGAAAATGCTGGAAACATGGAGAGAGAAACAGAGTTAACGTTTCAGGTCGATGACCTTTCGTCAGAACTGGAAAAGTTTAGAGATGCAACATGTTTTAAGCAAGTACAGAGGCAGGGAAAGGGGGAGGGGTGGAAAGAACAAAATTATAATTATTACTTATTGTATTGAGTGAGTATGAAGCTCTGCTGGTAAATTTGTATGAAAGTATGTGATCAATGCATTATTAGGTAAGAGGAAAGCCCCTGAACACTGTGCAGGACCCATCCTATTCCTGTAGATCACATGCCTTTCAGAAGGCTTGCCTTTTGGAGGCTGACCCAGTTTCTTTTCAATAGCAGCCTTCGCCCTGTACACAGGGCTACAGCACTTCTACAGGCATGACACAGCTGCTTGTAATCTTTTACAAAAATTGATAAGTTACAATGACTGTGTTACACTGGACGGCTCTGCATAGGGTTGTCCACTCTGGTTTTACATATTTCTGCAGCTTTCATCTCATGATCTCCTGCCTCCAACCATCTCGGCCAGTCGAATAGTCTTTTTACCCATCTCCAATATTTTTATAGTTAATAAAGAAAAGCGTTCAAACAAAATGTATGAAACACACAATTATTTTTCATGCCGCTATGCTTTTTCTCGCAGCAGTGTCCAGGAGACTAATTGCTGGAGATTCCAGGTCTATGCTGGAGGGTTGCAAACCCGAGCTCTGCTCTGCAGATGGCAGGTGACCAGCTGCATTTACAATATTAAGCCAAGTGGGGTGTTACTGGAACGGAGGCAAAATACTGCAGACGCTGGAAATCTGAAATAAAAGCAGAAAATACTGGAAGCACTCAGCAGGTCAGGCAGCATCTGTGGAGAGAGGAACAGAGTTAAAGGGGGGAATTTTAACATGGGTAAGCGGGTGGAAGTGGTTGCGGGTGGGGATTAATTGACCAAAAATTTGAGCTGTGTCGGGAAGCTGGCTCTAACCCGCCACTTCCGGGGTTTACCCAAGGCGGGACAAGATACTGGCAGCCAAACCGCTCCCAGGAGGCAGGTTGGCATTTTAAATATGTTAATAGGGTGGAAGCCTCGGAGTTAACCTGCTGTGCAGATTTTATTGGGGCCGGCCGGGTTTCCCGGGCCTCGGGAAACCCGGCAGCTGCAGCGAGGTGAGGACAGCCTCGGGGAGCATTCCTTGTGGGCCAAGAGGAGCAGGAGTGTTTGCTCCCGGCTCTGCAAGCTCCCCCACCATCAGACCACCCCCTGCAAGCAAACCCTCCCGGGATCGGACCCACCCCCCCCCGGGGTCAGGGATCGGAACCTCCTCAGGACTGGACCCCCTGGTCTAGTGGCCTCCTCTGGAGCATTCCCTGCCCGACTGGAAGCCAAGCCTGTCAATCAAGCTGACTTCAGGGTGGAGAACCTGTCAATGACGTAAGACACACGCTGTGGAATTAAATCTCCACAGCATGTAGGGAAGCCCAGATTTCCGGATTTCCTGTTAAGGGGCTGTGCGGCCCATTCAAAATGCTGCGCATGCACAGTTTTTCGCTTTGAAAAGCCGGCAAGCCAGCTGCGCGGGAGGTCACCTCACCTATAACCGCCAACTCCATCCTCCACTGTCTGAGGATGAACCAGCCTGTTCAAATTTAAAATTCTAATCCTTGTGCACAAATCCCTCCATGGCTTTGCCTCTTCCTAGCTATGTTATCTCCTCCAGCCCTACAACCTTCCGAGGTCTTTGCACTCCTCCAATTCTGGGCCCTTGTGCATCTCCAATTTCCATCGTGCGACCATTGGCGGCTTAGCCTTCAACTGCCTAGGCCCTAAGCTCTCGAATTTCCTCCCTTAAACTCTCCGCCTCTCTGCCTCCCTCTCCTCCTTTAAGACACTCCTTAAAACCTATCTCTTTGACCAATCTTTTGTTTACCTGTCCTAATGTCCTTTTATGTGGCTCGGTTTCAAATTTTGTCTGATTATGCTCCTGTGAAGTGCCTTCGGACATTTTACTACGTTAAAGGCGCTATATAAATGCAAGTTGTTGTGTTGTTTCTTTCAGTGATTATCTTGAATTTGTGCTTCCGACCCGTGAAACAATCTTTTACTATTTACCTTATCACAACTTTTTAGAATTTTGGTAACCTCTTTATAACTGTAACCCCTTGTTATAGTTTTACATTGAACGAGATGACCCAGTGAAGAGAGTAATCTTCGGGTTTTCTTTGTTTTTGTGACTGAACGAGAACAGTACTGTACAAATTCTACCATGCTCTTCCTACTCATTGTCCTGTATATTTCATCTATTGTGGAATTAAACAGCTTAAATTTCAAACCAACTTTTGCCTTACCTTGTGTTAATTCAGACCACCTTCGGAGAGATTGAAGGAGTATACGTGCTAAAGACAGGGTGATCTAGTTCAGATATAAGGGAACGGCAGTATAGTGGTTATGTTAATGGACAAGTAATCCAGAGGCCTGGATGATCCGGAGACAGAGTTTAATTCCACCACGGCAGCTGGGGAATTTAAATTCAGTTAATAAGTAAATCTGGAATAAAAAGCTAGTATCAGTAATGCTGACCATGAAACTACCGGTTTGTCATAAAAACCCGTCTGATTCACTAATGTCCTTTAGGGAAGGAAACCTGCCATCCTTACCTGGTCTAGCCTATATGTGACTCCAGACCCATAGCAATGTGGTTGACCCTTAATTGCCCTCTGAAATGGCCTACCAAATCACATGGACTGCAGCGGTTCAAGAAGGTGGCTCACTAACTTCTCAATGGCAATTAGGGATGGGCAATAAATGCCGGCCTTGCCAGTGACGCCAACATCCCATGAACGAATAAATAAAGGATCACGAGGGAGTTTCGTTGTTACACTTCTTGGGCCCAATACTGCACAAGTAGATATATGGCAGTGAGAGTCTACCTCCATAAGGAATAGGCACACAGACTGCTTAAGGGAGTGACTGACCTCACTGAACACAGGAAGGTATCCATGGCAGACCCAGATTCATAACACCCCTTATCTCTGGTTATATCCTACTGAATCTATGCTGTACGTTTTTCATTGCTTTTATGTTCCCAAAGCTGAACACAATACTCCAACTAAGGCCTAATTAGGTCTTGTACAAGTTCAATATTACTCCCTTGCTCTGGTATTCTGTGCCTCGAGATAGGAAACTAAGGATTCTGTTCCTTTTATGGGCTTATCTACTCATGCTGCCACCTTAAAAGACCCGTGCGTCTGAACACTAATGTCCACCTAGTATATTTAAAATCTTACCATTTAAGGTATATTTCCTTTCAATATTCATACTTCCAAAATGTAATAATCCATATTTTTCCACACTAAACTGCATCTGCCCCAATTTGCTCATCTTGCTTGGCTATCTGTCTCCTCCTGCAATGTTTCACAATACTCATAGAAATGTCAAGGCTCTAGAGCAAAGTAGAGTTTTGGGTAAAAATAAGCAGAGTGGGTCAAGAAGGGACAGAGAGAGTAACAAAGCTAATAAGGCATCAGTGACTAAGGTGACATCAGGGAAAAAGAGAAATAAGTCAAAGCTAAAGGCACTAGATCTGACTGCGCAAAACATTCACAACAAAATAGATGAATTAATAGCGCAGATAGAAATTAACAGGTTTGATCTAATAGCCATAACAGAGACGTAGTCGCAAAGTGGCCAAGGTTGGGAACTAAATATTCCAGGATACTTAAATTTTAGAAGAGATAGGCAAAATGGAAAAGGTGGAGGGGTAGCCTTGATAATAAAGGATGGGATAAAGACAGTAGAGAGAAAGGATCTTAGCTCTGAAAATCAAGAAGTAGAATCAGTTTGGGTGGAGCTAAGAAACAGCAAGTGGCAGAAAACATTGGTGGGAGTTGTTTATAGGCATCCAAACAGTAGTTATAATGTAGGGCAGAGTATAAATCAGGAAATTAGAGGCGCATGTAACAAGGGTAATACAGTGATCATGGGGGACTTTAATCTACATATAAACTGGGCAAACCAAATTTGCAGTAATACTGTGGAGGACAAATTCATGGAATGTATGCAAGATAGTTTTCTAGATCAGTATGTTGAGGAACCAACTAGGAACCGGTTATTTTAGATCTAGTATTGTGCAAGGAGAAAGGGTTAATTAATAACCTTGTAGTAAAGGGGCCTTGAGGGAAGAGTGACCATAATATGATAAAATTTTACATTCAGTTTGAAAGTGATTTATTTAAATCCAAAACTGGGGTCTTAAATCTAAACAAAGCAAACTACGTGGGTATGAGAGGCGAGTTGGCTATGGTAGATTGGGAAACTACATTAAAAAGTATGATGGTAGACAAGCAATGGCGAGCATTTAAAGAATTAATACATAAATTACGACAAATATCCATTCCTTTAAGGCACAAAAACCCCACAGGAAAAGTGGTCCAACCGTGGCTAACAATGAAGTATTAGATCATAGAAAGAGGCTTATAATTTTGCCAAAAAGAGTAGTAAGCCTGAGGATTAGGAGGATTTTAGAATTCAGCAAAGGAGGACCAAGAAATTGATAAAGAAAGGGAAAATAGAATATGAGAGAAAACTAGTGAGAGACATAAAAACAGACGATAAAAGCTTCTATAGGTATGTAAAAATGAAAAGATTAGCAAAATTAAATGTGGGTCCCTTATAGGCTGAGATAGGATAAGTTATAATGGGGAATAAGGAAATGGCAGAGAAATTAAACAAATACTATGGCTGCAATTTTGCCGGCGATCAGAGGGCGGGTTTGGAGGCGGGTCTGGAGTTAAAATCAAAATGATTGACGGCGGGTTGTGAACCCACTGCCATCCCGCCTCCACGCAACTTTACAAAATGTCGGGTCTGCGAGTTCCGATCAGACCCGAAACCAAGCGGCGGGAGAGCCACTTAAGGCAGTTAACAGCTTGTTAATTGCCTGGATAATCCTATTTTAAGAGGCTCTTCCCATTTTGCAACATTTTCAGAGTGTTGCACGTCGTGCGACAAACACGCCAGCTGATTGTGCCGGGTTCAACAACTCGGGTTCAGCAACTCGCTGAATAGTTGACAGCTGCACCTGCAGCATAAAAGCTAACCTGTAACTGAGTTTACTTTCAGATGCCAGAACTTTCTGTTTTGAGGTTTTGGAACACATTTTGCAGGTGTATTGAGGTTGTAAGTGTTTAATCTGAGATCCATATGCACTGTGATCTCCTTGGAATACCGTCTCCCCACATTGACTGAGCACTTATAACATTTCTTCCTCAACTGAGATATATATCAGCAGAATGGGAACCATTTATACCCATATATAAACCATTTATCCTGGTCCTCAGAATTGGAGGAAGAGCAGCCGTGGCAGCAGCAGAACCAGGCACAACAGCAGCACCAACAACAGGAGCGGTAACCTTCTCCTCAGCCACCGCATGCTGCACAGGGCAGAGGGCGTCAGCACAGGGCTGCTCCGCACCGCAGGAGATACCCCCAACACAGGGTTTACAGGCAGAGGATGAGCTTCCTCAACATGAGTGAGCAGCAGTGCCAAAGGAGGCTGAGACTTCTGCACACTGACATCTGCACAATGCTGCACCAACACCTGCAGTCCAGAGGAGCTGGTGGACACTCCTTACCAGTGGCTGTCAAAGTCACCACCGCACTCAACGTCTTTGTTTCAGGGTCCTTCCAGGGATCAGCAGCAGACATAAGCGGCATCTCCCAGTCAGCCGCACACAGTTGCATCACGTAGGTTACCGATGCCCTCTTTGCCAAGTCGCACAATTACATCCACTTCTCCACGGATGAAGAAAGTGTTACCACGTGGCGGTTGGCTTTGCAAGTAAGGCAGGCTTCCCAAGGGTGCAGGGTGTCGTAGACTGTACACATGTGGCCGTTAGGGCACCCCATCACAACCCAGCTGTATTTGTGAACTGCAAGGGCTTCCACTCCCTTAACATCCAGCTGGTGTGTAACCACAGGAAGAACATTATGCATGTTTGCGCCAAGTTCCCTGGCAGCTGCCATGACTCATTCATCCTGCAGCAGTCTACTGTGCCTCAGCTCTTCAATCTGCCAACCCAACTTTCCAGATGGCTACTTGGAGACAAGGGCTATCCCCTGAAGACGTGGCTAATGACATCAATGAGGAGGCCATCAAGCGAAGCTGAGGAGCGTTACAATGAGAGCCACATTTCTACCAGAAGCATCATAGAGCAAACCATAGGCTTGCGCAAAATGCAATTCAGATGCCTCAACAGCTATGTTGGAGCCCTACAGTATGCACCAGCCAGGGTCTCCAGAAACATCGTGGTCTGCTGTGCCCTGCACAACATCGCACAGCAGCTTGGTTTACTGCTGCTTGAGGAACAAGTGGCTCAGCGCACAGCCTCCTCAGAAGAGGAGGAGGAGGAAGAGGAGAAGGTGGCAGATGAGGAAGACCTTGCTGAGGCGGCTGTGCCAGTTCCACCAGCACGCGAGCACATTGCTGGCCGTGAGGCAAGGATTGCGCTAATCCATGCCACATTCGCGTAAGTTTACGCAGCAAATACATGTGGCTGGCACATGGAAATGAATTTTCCTGCAATGAGGGAGACATGTGGCGTTTGAGCGAGAATGTTGAAGTGAGTGTGGAGAATCCATAGCATAGATGCTTAGAGGGAGACAAAGATTGAGTGAAGGTGCCAATACCAAGGACCATCCCTGTGCGTTGTTAGTTGTTGTCATTGAATAACAGTGAGAGCGAGTGTGAGGGGTGCATAGTAGAATGGTGAAGTGATTCTGTACATAGAGAGGGACGGTAAACAGTGCAAGGGATGTAAGGGTAAGTTGGGATGTGCAGGAGTAGGTTGACAATGCAGAGTGCTGGTGATGAGAAGAGATGGGGAGCAGATTGAAGGTAAGTGTGATGTTATACTCACTTTTACTGAACGTAGCAGATCATTGAACCTTTTGTGGCACTGAACCCAGGTGCGTGAGCACAAGGACCTGGCGCTCACCTCCTCAGCAATTTGCAGCCAGGCTGCCTTGGTTTGCTGAGGAGGCTTCCTACGTCCATTGGAGGGAAACAGAACCTCCTTGCGCCCTCTAACTCCCTCCACAAGAGCATGGAGGGAGTCATCATCAAATCAGGGAGAAGCCTTGGTTCTGGAAGCAGTCATCTCACAAACAATACCACTGAGAAGCATCAGAATGTGAATAAAACCCAAAGGCTGCATGGGCCCCTTAAATGCAGCTGAATCGAAGACAGCAGAGGCGAGCAGCAGGCCCGAACCCACTGATTGGGCCGGGTAACTCGCACGACGGGCTTAATAAGCCCAGTTAACTCAAAATCCTTATAGCAGTGCGGCTGAAACCGGCAGTGGGACTGGAACCTGCCGAGCAGCGAACCCGATGCGAACTCGCCTCCGATGGCAAAATCACCCCCTTTGTGTCTGTCTTCACGGAAGAAGACGTAAAAAACTTCCCGGAAATGGTGGCGAACCAAGGCTCTAGCAAGAATGAGGAACTGAAAGAAATTACTATTAGTAAAAAAGTACTGGAGAAATTAATGGGACTGAAAGCCGATAACTCCCCTGGACCTGATGGCCTACATCCTAGGGCTTTGAAAGAGTTGACTATAGAGATAGTGGATGCATTGGTTGTCATTTTCCAAAATTCCATAGATTCTGGAACGGTTCCCGTGGATTGGAAGGTAGCAAATGTAACCCCACAATTTAAGAAAGGAGGAAGAGAGAAAACGGGGAACTACAGACCAGTTAGCCTGACATCAATAGTAGGAAAAATGCTAGAATCTATTATTAAGGACGTGGTAACAGGGCACTTAAAAAATAATATTAGGATTGGGCTGAGTCAACACAGATTTATGAAAGGGAAATCGTGTTTGACAAATCTGTTCGAGTTTTTTGAGGTTGTAACTAGCAGAATAGATAACAGGGAACCAGTGGATGTGGTGTATTTGGATTTTCAGAAGGCATTCGATAAGGTGCAACACAAGAGGTTATTAAACAAAATTAGGGCTCATGGGATTGGGGGTAATATACTAGCATGGATTGAGGATTAGTTAACAGAAAGAAAATAAAGAGTAGGAATAAACGGGTCATTTTCGGGTTGGCAGGCTGTAACTAGTGGGGTACCGCAAGAATCAGTGCTTGGGCCTCAGCTATTCACAATCTATATCAATGATTTGGATGAGGGGACCAAATGTAATAGATCCAAGTTTGCTGATGATACAAAGCTGGGTGGGAATGTAAGTTGTGAGGAGGATGCAAGGAGGCTTCAAGGGAATATAGACAGGCTAAGTGAGTGGGCAAGAACATGACACATGGAATATAATGTGGAGAAATGTGAAGTTTTCCACTTTGGTAGGAAAAGTAGAAGAGCAGATTATTTTTTAAATGGTGAGAGATTGGGAAATGTTGGTGCTCAGAGGGACCTGGGTGTCCTTGTACACGAATCACTGAAAGTTAACATGCAGGTACAGCAAGCAATTAGGAAAACAAATGGTATGTTGGCCTTTATTACAAGAGGATTTGAGTATAAGAGTAAAGACGTCTTACTGCAATTATATAGGGCCCTGGTGAGACCACACCTGGAGTATTGTGTACAGTTTTGGTCTCCTTACCTAAGGAAGGATATACTTGCCATAGAGGGAGTGCAACGAAGGTTCACCAGACTGGTTCCTGGGATAGGGGGATTATCCTATGAGGAGAGATTGAGTAGAATAGACCTATATTCTCTAGAGTTTAGAAGAATGAGAGGTGATCTCATTGAAGCATACAAAATTCTTACAGGGCTTGACAGGGTAGATGCAGGGAGGATGTTTCCCCTGGCTGGGGATTCTAGAACCAGGGGTCACAGTCTCAGAATAAGGGGTTGGCCATTTAGGACTGAGATGAGCAGAAATTTCTTCACTCAGAGGGTGGTGAATCTTGGGAATTCTCTACCCCAGAGGGCTGTGGAGGCTCAGTCTTTGAGTATATTCAAGACAGAGACCGATAGATTTTTGGATATTAAGGGAATCAAGGGATATGGGGATAGTGCAGGAAAGTGGAGATGAGGTAGAAGATCAGCCATGTTCTTATTGAATGGCGGAGCAGGCTCGAAGGGCCAAATGGCCTACTCCTGCTCTTATTTCTTATGTTCATCACACTTATCATTTCCCCCAAGTTGGAGTCATCAGCAAATTTCAATATTATAGAATCATAGTATCATATAGCACAGAAGGAGGCCATTCAGGCCATCATGTCTGTGCCGGATACTTGAAAAAGCTTAATTTCCTTTGGAAATTTACGATTGAATCTGCTTCCACCACCTTTTCAGGCAGTGCATTCCAGATCATAACAACTCAATGCGTAAAAACAATTCTCGTCATTTCCCCCCTAGATTTTTTTTGCCAATTACCTTAAATCTGTGTCCTCTGGTCATTTATGTATAAAGAAGCCCTAATATTCGAAGGGGTTTTTCCCAATTTCCTTTTTAACAGTTGATGCTATTTCACTGGTGTTCCGCTCAAGGTACGGTGGGTGATCGGGAGAGTACCCCGCACCCCCCCTCCCCCCACCATGGAATTTCATGGCCATGGTAAATAAGAGTCACCCCAATACAGAACTTTATGGAACATCATTCACCACATCTTTCCAATATCTTTTATCCATACCCATTGTATTCTGTCCTTGAACCATCTCTCTATCCATGTGGATAAATTCCCTTAATTCCATTTGCCATAAGTCTCTTACATGGTACCTGGTACCTTATCAAATGATTTTAAAATCCATGTAAGCTACGTGAACTGTATTTAATTTATTTCTTCAAAGAATTTTCTACGGTAAGTCAAGCACAACTTGGGAACACGATCACCTCAAAGTTCCCCTCCAAGTCACACACCATCCTGACTTGGATATACATCGCCGTTCCTTCATTGTCGCTTCGTCAAAATCCTGGAGCTCCCTACTTAACAGGACTGTGAGAATATTTTCACCACATGGACTGCAGCGGTTCAAGAAGAAGGCTCACCACCACCTTCTCAAGGGCAACTAGATATATGCAGTAAATGCTGGCCTCACTAGCGACGTCCACATCCGAGAATGAATTTTGCAAAATGACCTTTAAGAAATCCATGCAAACTGATATGATTAACTTATGTTTCTCCAACTGCTTAGTAATTTCATTTCTATAATCTCAATATCCAGCTCCTCTGTGAAAATTGAGGCAGAATGTTTATTTAGTATCTTTGTCATTCCCTTAGTCTTCTTTGGGCGCAAAATTCGGGTCCATGGTGTGCACGTTTTTTCGGTGCTACGAGTACCCTTAGAGCTCCAAAATGGCATCTGCGGCGTGTGTGCACACTTGTGGGGTGAATCGCGCCAAACTCCATATTGGTGAGGGCGTTAGCACACGTGCAGTGAATACCCATCGGAAGTATGCAGAGCAGGCAGATCATGACATCAATCAGTGTGCAACACTGATTAAAGCAGCGGCAGCGGCTATAGGATAAAGAGCGGCCCAAGAGCGAACCTGAATTAAAGCAACGGCGAGAGGATAAAGAGTGGCCCGAGAGCGGACCTGAATTAAAGTAGCGGCAGCGGCGAGAGGATAAAGAGCGGCCCGAGAGCGGACCTGAATTAAAGCAGCGGCAGCGGCGAGAGGATAAAGAGTGGCCCGAGAGCGGACTTGAATTAAAGCAGTGGCAGTGGCGAGAGGATAAAGAGTGGCCCGAGAGCGGACCTGAATTAAAGCAACGGCGAGAGGATAAAGAGCGGCCCGAGAGCGGACCTGAATTAAAGCAACGGCGAGAGGATAAAGAGCGGCCCGAGAGCGGACCTGAATTAAAGCAGTGGCAGGGGTTTCAATTCATGGGGCACTGGCACCAGTACTGGGGAAAGAGGAAGCTGTTCCGTTGGGAAGGGCTCCACTTAAACCGGGCTGGGACGAGCATCCTGGCAAATCGAATAACTAGGGCTGTAGATAGGGCTTTAAAATAAAAAATGTTGTGGGGCAGGGGGGGGGGGAGGGGTCAGGTGAGGGGAAATTTAGAAATCTAAAGAGAAAGGTCAAGGCAGTAGAGCAGTATAGCGATTTGGGTAAAAATAAGCAGAGTGTGACAGGAAGGGACAGAGAGTTTAACGATAGGAGTGCAGCAGAGAATAAGGTCAAGGCAGGGAATAATGGTATAACATTTAAATTAAAGGCACTTTATCTGAATGCACGAAGCATTCATAACAAGATAGATGAACTAGTGGCACAAATAGAGATAAATGGGTTTGATCTAATAGCCATTACAGAGACATGGTTGCAAGCTGGGCAAGGTTGGGAACTAAGGGGGAAAAATTCAGTTGGTTTGCGCCTCCCGTTAGTGCCTTAAGAGGGCGCTAATGGGGCGCAAAGCAACTAACGCCCGGGCGCGGCGATGTCTGCGCCGCTAGTGAAATTGACCAGACATTTTGCGGCGGCGCTAAATAATACCGCCCCGATCTCCTGCGCACGCAGATCTTGACGTCATTCGAGCGTGCAACGCCCTTGTGGCGCCCCGGACCGGATATTGAGTGGCGCCCCCCTCCTTTCCGCCCAGCGCAAGCAACGACAGGCAGACTGGAACGTTTCCCAGTCGCTGTGGGGCTGGGGGGGTGCTATTTAAATGCGGCCTCTTCCTGGCTTTTTCTGTGGTAGACATTTTTGCACCACTCGTTCTGACAGAGAGAGAGATTCTGAAAGAGAGAAGGAGAGACTTCTGCATAGAGTCAACGCTGTGTGAAGTAGTTTTGGCTACTGAGCATCACTTTGCAGGTACTTTTGTTTTTGACCTTCATTACTTTGATTGCCAAGAGAGTGTGGGGGCTGCAATGACTGGGGGCGTCGTCCTGCGCCTGCAGATTCGGAGGCCACAGAGACACAGTGAGAGAGTGGCAATCATGGCCAGATGGAGGAGGGCCAACAGGCCTCTGTACAGGAGACCTTACCCTCCCAGGGTATTTCGCCAACAATTCTCATACATTAATATGTCTGAGGAGCTGTGTTTGCGAAGGCTGCGCTTCAGCAAGGAGGTGGTCACTGAGCTCTGCCACCTGCTGCAGCCAGATCTGCAGCCTCAACTGAGGACCAGGCGTCTCTGTCGGTGGCAGTGAAGGTCACAGTGGCACTGAATTTTTATGCTACCGGCTCCTTTCAAGCAGCTACTGGGGACATCGTCAATATCTCCCAGTTCGCGGTCCATCGCTGCATCCGTCAGGTCACAAATGCCCTCTATAATAGGAGACGACAGTACATCTCTTTCCCGATGACCCGGGCCAAACAGCATGAACGCGCATTGGGCTTTGCGAGGATAGCGGGCTTCCCCATGGTGCAGGGCGCCATTGACTGCACACGTGGCATTGCAGGCTCCGCATGAGAATGCAGAGGATTTCCGCAACTGAAAGGGGTTCCACTCCTTAAATGTCCAGTTGGTCTGTGAGCACAGACAGCTGATACTCGCTGTCAATGCCCACTATCCTGGCAGCAGCCACGATGCAGTCATCCTGCGCCAGACTACTGTGGCAGAACTTTTCCAGGCACCGCATCACCCAAGTGGTTGGCTCCTCGGAGACAAGGGTTATCCACTGTGCACCTGGCTGATGACACCGCTCCGTAACCCCAACACCTCTGCTGAGCTGCGGTACAACGAGAGCCATCTCGCCACCGCGAACATCGTTGAGCACACAATCGGCGTGCTCAAGCAACGGTTCCGCTGACTGGACCACTCAGGAGGAGCCCTGCAGTACTCGCCTGAGTGAGTCTCCCTCTTCATAGTTGTGTGCTGCATGCTGCATAACCTGGCAATCCTCAGGACCCAGCCAATGCCACCAGGCCTTGGAGCACCACCGGAGGAGGAGGGGGAAGAGGAGGAAGAAGAGGAGGAGGATGATCATCAACAGCACCAAGGTGGGAGGGAGGCCCACAATGTTGAAACTGGAAGGGCCGTCCGTCAACGGCTGATAGCAAGCCGCTTCTAGGCCCCTGCTGAGGAAATGGCTTCTGCCATTGAGAACAACATGAATGAAACCAACCCACTACCCCTAAGCCGGCCAAGGGAGCAATGATTCCAAAGACCAAACATGTACATTTTGAATACAGAAACTTATTTATTTTACAAACTCTGTGTGTATCATTTCTTCTTGACAAATGAATAGAAAGAAACACAAAAAAACAATCATTAACATAACTGGTTCTCACAACCTGGAGATAATGTCCAAAACACTAAACAAAAGTTTGAACACGAACCTCGGCCTTTACTAAAAAAATTGACAAACATTTTGTCACACCTCCTGCTTTTTGCCCTTCGAGGGTGATCTCCTTCCCTTGCGCACTTCCCCTCTTTCCACCCTCCTGCTCCTCCGTAATGGGGCCCCAGTGGCTGCAGCAAGGCTGGTGGAAGGCTGCTGATTGTCAGAACCTGAGACTGCAGATGCCCTTGAAGGACGGCCTCGACCAGCTCAGGGCCTGGAGGGCCTGGCTGCAGACTGCACCAACTCTGCATGGGCGGCAGCAGTCTGGGCTATGTAAAGTTTCGCAATTATCACGATTCAAAATAACACAAGAGAAGCAGATTCGTTTGATCAGTTTTATTAAACGAAATGCTGTTTTAAAAAAAAAAAAAAACAAAAAAAAAAACACCTGGGAACACCTGCGAATACACAGGATCTGCTCAGACGAGGAGGAACGCGATGGACACCTACGGACACTGAAAGACGCTCTCGTAAGAACGGGATATGACGCTCGACTCGTCGATCGACAGTTCCGACGGGCCACAGCGAAAAACCGCATAGACCTCCTCAGAAGACGAACACGGGACACAACCAACAGAGTACCCTACGTCGTCCAGTACTTCCCCGGAGCGGAAAAACTACGCCATGTTCTTCGCAGCCTTCAACATGTCATCGATGACGACGAACACCTTGCTAAGGCCATCCCCACGCCTCCACTACTCGCCTTCAAGCAGCCGCCTAACCTCAAAAGTACCATCGTTCGCAGCAGATTACCCATCTTTCAGGAGAACAGCAACCAAGACACCACACAACCCTGCCACGGCAACCTCTGCAAGACATGCCAAATCATGGACACAGATACCATCATTACACGTGAGGACACTACCCACCAGGTACATGGTACATACTCATGTGACTCGGCCAACGTTGTCTACCTGATACGTTGCAGTAAAGGATGCTCCAGAGCATGGTACATCGGCGAGACCATGCAGACACTGAGACAACGTATGAACGGACACCGCACAACAATCGCCAGGCAGGAGGGTTGCCTCCCAGTCGGGGAACACTTCAGCAGCCAGGGGCATTCAGCCTCGGATCTGCGGGTAAGCGTTCTCCAAGGCGGCCTTCGAGATACACGACAGTGCAAAATCATAGAGCAGAAACTGATAGCCAAGTTCCGCACTCATGAGGATGGCCTCAATCGCGATATCGGGTTCATGTCACGATACAGAACGTGACTTGACATCATGGCCGGTCTTCCCAGGTGTTTTTTTTTTTTTAAAAACACAAGAACACAAATTGACAGGATATGCAGCCAGCAGGTGGTTTGACACGCTGGACCCCCTGGGACACATCTCATTGTCTTGGCTGTGCTCTTTGTTGTAGCGAATAATGTGAATAGATTTTGTCTGGGTTTAAATTGTGAATTCTGGGAGATTCTCTCATTGCTAACTTACCTGACGAAGGAGCGATAGCTCCGAAAGCTTGTAAAATTAAATAAATCTGTTGGACTATAACCTGGTGTTGTGCGACTTCTCATTTTTGTCCACCCCAGTCCAACGCCGGCATCTCCACATCCTGATAATAAAGGACACAGAAGCCTGTAAAATGGCCACCGCGCATCGTGGCAGAAGCTTCCAGAAACACAGTGGGCAGACAAGATGGCGTCAAATATACATTTAGTATAAGATTGGATCATACTCGGTAAACACTGATAAAGACAGGATGCAACCCGTTTGCATTTGGAACAATAGCAAAGATATAAGTGCTGGAATCGTTTTCCTATGCACAGAAAGGATCATTGTACTGGGCAATCGAAGGCCCATCCAGACACATCAATACACAAATACCCCCCCGGCTCTACAATGAGAGAGACATTGACGGGTGATTAAGTCAGTATTCGGGGGCCCCCAAAACTAGTCAGGGAGACGATTCATACACATCCTGGCTGGGTCAACAATGGGGAAAACATTAACGGATAGTTGGCCAGTTTCAGGTGCTACCGAAACCCGTTAAAGAAGACAACCGCCCCATGCTGGGAGTTTTGAGCGCCAATATTACACAAAGGACAAACATTAAGATTTGAGCGGGAGATAAGAGGACACATCACTATAACTATAGAGAACAAATGTCCATCGCTCTCTTATTCGCTTGCCGAACTCTTGACTCTTATCTCTGCTGACTCTTGACTCGGGCTGAACTCTTATCCTCTGGTACCGCTCTGCTGGACGAGCAGCCTCTTGATTTTCTCTCTGGACTTTGTTGACTCTTGACTCTTAGCCGTACTGGTCGGTTATTCAAGTGTTGGGTGGAGCTCAATTGGTGCGAGCCGCCCCGACAAGGGCAAGTAACAGGGTGCAGCATCCCGAGTGTCGGTAAACGGTGTCTGGACCCGGAGGCCCGAGGAGAAGAAGACGAGAAGAAGACGAGAAGAAAATCCACGTGCCGCCACGGTCAGTAAATCCCGACCGCGCCCGAAAATATAAATACAGAACTCATCTTTGAATTCTACGGGTTACTGCACGATCCGGTTTGGGTCCATCGACTTCTTCATGACAACAAGGAGTCTGGCCTGCTTTTCGCAGCAGCGAAAGTAAACAAGTGGGGTGCAGAGACCCTTCCAAACACGTGACAGTCAGGCGCTGCAGCGAAACGAGCCGAGTGCCTCACTTTAAAATCTCCGAAATTAAACGAGTGGTGAGCATGATTTCCGATCCTACAAAACTAGACGTAGTGTAGGTATTATTAAGGGAGGGTGTTTTAATAAGGTTAAGATATAATGGGTTCCCCTTTCTACGATGTGCCGTGTGTTCTCCATTTCCACAGACCAAGCTTTATGTATACTTGTACTATCGTTGATTTGCGCCTATGACATGAATTTCATGATTTTAGATGCCATGCAATAAAGATTTCCATTTCGTACTATTCAACCGGGTCTATTTGAGTTTTCTCTGCATTACTGCTCCCTGCACCTAAGTCCAGTGTTAGAACCGTAAGGGCGAGTGGGTCGAACCACTCACAGGTGCTTATTGCAAAAAGGCTGGCCGGAGACCAGAGCAAGCAATAGTATTAGGCAACGAAGGCCTAACCTCGCACCAGCACCATCTGAGACACGTCCCCCTTACAGAAAATGGTGACCGCGGCAGGACATTGGCAGCAGGAGAGTAATGTTTTAGAACCTAGTTTGAATAGGCGAAATGTGATGGATGAGAGGGTAGCCGACTATGTGTTTGGGAAGGTTAACTTAACCAAAAAGTGGATAAGTGACCTACTGATGGATAAGCGTCCGCTAGACGCCGCCATCAAATGGACAGGCAGTAAAGATCATAAGAAGTCGGTAGAGAAAGCGGTCTGGCTGATGTGCTACAAGAAGCAAGTCCAACTTTCGGACCAGGCTATTGCAGCACAGGCAGCTCAGATCAGGGAATTGGAAGTTGAGATGGAGGAAAAGGTCACGGGAGGACAGAAACTCATTGCATCATTGAATGCGTTACATCAGGAACGCCAAATAGTAGCCAACCACCACGAGGCTAAAATTGATTACCTAGAATGTCAGGTCACGGAAGCAAAATTAAACGAGGGAAGGATTAGAGAACGGTGTATCCGCCTAGCTAACCAGATAAAAGCCCAGGAAGAAAGCTTGAGGGGAGTTAGGGCGGCATACAAGATGGCTCTCGAGGATAGGCATGAGGAAGCCGACCACAGTGTTTGCCAGAGGGAGATAGAGAACCTAAGGGAGTCCCTGAGTAAGGCAAACGGCTTGGTGTGTCTCATCAGCCCGTCAGCGAGCCAGCCACAGGTGGGTAGGGAATTCCCAAAATCCCTACCGGAAAAAGCAGAAGAGGTATCTGCCACTGTACCCTCCGCGCCACCCAGCTATTCGGCAACCTGGGTAAGGGAGGAAGTGGTGGAAATAGAGAAGAAGGTTCCCGAGGTAGGACAATCCCCGGAGGTAGTGTCGAGACCGGGACCAATGTGTCCGGTCCGAGGTCATAAGAGAGGCCCGAATGGGGCAAATGGGGCAGACAGGGATATCCTGAACCAACTTGTATTGCCCCACAGCTCACACCAGCTGAGAGCAATGATTAGCCATGTACGGAAGCTGTCCGAGTCAGATGACCCTTCCGTACATTTTAGAGAAGTAGGACAGACCACAGCGATTAATGGCTGCGACGATGAGGAAAAGACCAAAATGTTGCTGTTCTCTTTAGACAGCTCGATCCTTCAGTGTCTCTCCGACGAGAGCAAGAAGGGAAATAAAACCTATGGGGAGTTACGGGACGAGGTCCTAGAAGTGTTAGGGGCGGATGACGAAGGTCCGTTCGTCAGATTGAGTCAAACCGTACAGATGGAGGGAGAACCCCCGAAGGTTTTCGCCGACAGACTGTGGCCAGTATACCAGCGTAGCTGCCCAGGTGCGCCAGCGCGCACCTGTCAGGACGGCGCCGGGAAAGCTCATTGGCTCAGGTGTCTAGTAGCCAACAGCTTGCCAGCTGTCAGGGAGCAGGCCAGAGCCTGGTTTGATCCCACTAACCCCGCCACAACGGAGGAGTCTGTCCTAAATCGACTCACCATAGGGTATCGGAACACTAGGAGCACGGGAGCGCGTCCCCTTAAGGGAAAGGTGCATGAGGCAAAGCCCGCAGCTCCGGCTCAGAAAGAGTGGCATCAGGAGGGAAATCGCGCCCCACAAACCAGTGGTGTTTGTTACGGGTGCGGGAAGACAGGTCACTGGCGTAAAAACTGCAGGAATCCCTGGAAGGACTCCAGGGACAGAGCTCCCGCAGTCCGAACCCAAGCGCCTGTCTCCGAGAAAGGAGCTGGTGTGCCTATCCATCCCGATGCGATAGAATCAATGTTAGGAGCCATGCGGTCCCTTATGATTTCGCACGGGAAAGTGGCAGTCGTTACCGGCCCCACAGATGCCACAACCCCGTCCACCGGTACCCAATGACTAAAGCCCGCGCAGCCCGTTTACCTGTGTCCGCTCAGCTATGATGCGTGGAAAAGACCCCTGGTAGAGATGGTGGTAGAGAAGCAGAAGGGTAGTTACTTGTTGGACACGGGAGCTTCATGCACCGTGATTCATACAGATAGCCCCCTTGACTCACCACTGTCTACCAAGGTCCCATTCACATTAGCGGGGTTCACGGGAAAAGAGCAGGCTGGCGCGTTCTCCATTCCGCTCTCCATTCATTTAGGAGCACTTCACACCACATGGAAGTGCATACTGATGAAATGGCAAGAGGGGGGTGGCAGAGGTATCCTCGGATCGGATCTCCTAGCGGAACACGGGATCCTCGTGCACCTTAGGAATCACTGTCTCTGGGGAGCCAAGGCTGGGAAAGGCAAGGTAGTTGTAATCCCAGGATGGGAAGGTAAAGGGGCCCTGTGTACCATGAAGCCATCCGGAGGTTACGACCTCGAGCTTATGGTCGCGGATGTCCCAACGGACATGCAAACGTACGTGTCAGATAATATGCACGCGTTTGCAACCCACAAGCACGATTGTGGAAGGGTTACCGGGTTTGAGGTCAGCATGGACGGGGACCCCATGACCCGGCCCCAAAAGCAGTAAAACTTCCCCAAAGAAGCAGAACCCGACATGGAGACAGCAATGTCCTCATTGGTGCAGCAGGGCGTGTTGAGACCAATAGCCACACACGTGAACTCCACATTATGGCCGGTAAGGAAGCCGGATAATTCGTGGAGGGCCACGGTGGACTACAGAGTCCTTAACAGTAACATCCCCGCCTGCGCGCCCACAGTAGCAGCAGTTGCTGACCTAATAGGGAGTATCCCAGCGTCCGCGACCACGTTCACTGTGCTGGATATCTCGAACGGTTTTTGGTCCATCCCGCTGCGGCGAGAGGACCAGTACAAGTTTGCCTTTACTTTCAAAGGACAACAGTACACATGGAACTGTTTGCCACAGGGTTTCCACAACAGCCCCAGTATTTTCCATCAGTGTATGGCAGGAAGTTTAAAGGAGTTTAGTCAGCCCAATCAGATAGTGCAGTACGTGGATGATTTGCTACTGTTCACAGACTCAAGGGAGGAGCATGGACCACTGTTAGCCGAGTTATTGGAGCTGCTAGCGAGAAAGGGTTTTAAAGTTAACCCTAAGAAAGCATGGATCGGTCAGCAGGAAGTAAAATTCCTGGGTCTGACCATTCGCGCTGGGGAAAGAGCCATAGATAAGGCTAGGAGGGAGTCGGTGCAGGAGTTACCGATTCCCAACACCATAACGGGTGTGAGGTCCTTTCTGGGACTGACCGGTTACTGTAGAGACTTCATCGAGGACTATGCGGCCACAGCAGCTCCGCTGCTCCGACTCCTCCATAAGGGAGTGGAGTGGTCTTGGGACGAGGGTTGTCAGGCAGCATTCGAGAAGTTAAAAAGGGATCTGCAGACCGCGCCAGCTTTAGGGGCCATAGATGGGGGGGAGGAGTTTTTCCTGGAGGTAGCTGCCAGCGGAGACAGCTTGAGCGCCGTGCTGCTCCAAGAGCGTCACGGCAAGCTGAGGCCGGTTGTCTATTCGTCCAGGGTGTTTACGGATGTGGAGAGGAGTTTTCCCAACTGCGAAAGGCATCTTTTAGCCACGCATTGGGCTGTGAAAAGATCAGCGATCTTCACAGGGCTCTCTCCCATCACTCTCCTCACCCATCACACGCCAACCAAGATGCTTCTGGATGGGAGGATTAAGGATGGGACCGTAAGCAGCGCTCGCATTGCGCGCTGGACCCTTCTCCTTTCCCAGATGGATCTTAGAGTTAAAGGTCTTTGCGAGCCCAAGCTCGCGGCCAACCTGGTATACCCCGGAACAGCCCACCAGTGTTCGGTGGAAGGGGTGTGGGAGGTCAACATAGGTTTGCGGGCCGGGATACATCCCACAGGCCGCGAGATTTATGTTGATGGTTCCAGCACAGTGTCCGCTGGCGAACGACTCACAGGGTGTGGAGTTTATGACCCTGCGGCAAACCTTGCCTTGGCAATTAAACTCCCCAGCACTATGAGCGCGCAGCAGGCTGAGCTGTCTGCGGTGGCGTATGTAGTTACCGACCCAGAGATCTTCCCAACCCCATACACGATTTGTTCGGACAGTATGTTTACGTGCAATTCGTGTACGGAATACCTGGCCATTTGGTCCCGCCGTGGCTACACCTCCGCGGACGGGCGACCTTTAACGGTGAAGCCCTTGCTGGAAAAGATCCTAGCAGCAGTGGGGGAGGAAGGGGAGATTTTCATCCACAAGGTGAAGGCTCACTCCTCCACAGAGCCCCGCGGGGAGGGCAACCAGCAGGCGGATGCGCTAGCCAGGGAGGGTGCCCGTAACGGCATTTTCTGGGACCCCTATGGACCCGGACCCGTGGCAGCGATCCAATGCAGGGAAGGGAATCCCGGGAACACCAGGGTAGCACTGCCCCTAGACCTTAAGACCATCCAGAGCCAGGATCCCGCCCTAAAAGCAGTTCTCAGAACGATTACTGAGGGCAAGCAGGTAGAGGGCCCGTACAGTACGGCAACCCTCTCCGTTAAAGAAGGCATGCTGTTCCGCGAGGAACAGTGGGTTGTGCCGCAGCAGCACAGGAGGGAATTCCTCCAGTTGGCTCATGAGGGGCCGGGGGCAGGGCACCCCGGGCCTGAGGTTACCTGGCAATGGGTAGAGCAGGCGGGATGGTGGCCGGGACTCAGGGATCAGGTCCACGAGTTGTGTGCAAGCTGTCTTGTGTGCGCTGCAAACAACCCAGACCCCCAGAAAAGGAAAGTGCACATGGGGCACATCAGGAAGGTGGAGGGACCATGGCAGTCGATATAGATCGATTACATAGGGCCCCTGCCCACCACCCAGGGAGGCTACAAATACTGCCTCGTCTTGGTGGATGTGTTTTCCAAGTGGGTAGAAGCCTTCCCCTGTAGAACAGCTACGGCGCTGGGTACTGCCAAGATCTTGGTCCGGGAAGTGTTCTCGCGGTGGGGACTCCCCCGTTTCGTGGAGTCAGACCAAGGGAGTCATTTCATCGGCCAGGTGATGCAGAACACCCTCATGCTTTTGGGCATTGAAGGGAAGTGGCACGTAGCGCACAACCCCCAGTCATCAGGGATTGTTGAACGCATGAACCGGACCCTCAAGGAGAAGCTGAGGAAAGAGACTATGAACTCGTCCCAAAAATGGGCGGAGGTTCTGCCTCTAGTCCTCATGGGAATCCGGGCCAGCCAGTCGAAGAGTACGGGGTATTCCCCGTACGAGGTGATGACTGGGAGGATCATGCGAACCCCCACCCATGTACTAGCCCCGGTGCTCACTGAGGGTCAGCTCCAGGAGGTGAAATGGGACAAGTTTGTCCAGACCCTCTTGGAGCGCCTGAAGCAGGTTTACGAGCAGGCGGCTGGGAACATGGGAAGACAGCACCAGGGCAATCGCCTGTTGCTGGAACCCCGTAAGAAGCAGGAGTGGGAAGTCGGAGATCAGGTCATGGTTAGGAACTATGCCAGAGTAGGGAGTTTGGAACCGCTGTATATGGGACCCTACAGTATTGTAGATAAGGCAAGTCCCATGGTGTACGCTGTAAAGGTACCCCGGCGCACGAAATGGTTCCACATTAACCAGTGCAAGCTGTATAAACCGGGTGCACAGGGGCCAATCACCGGGGCCAAACCTGCGAGTGGGGACTCTCAGCCCCGGGTAGAATTGCAGGGCACACAGGCCGGTAAAGCAGCCTGCGTGAGGGGAGAAGACATTTTGGAAAAGTGTAGGATCTTTTCTTGGTCTTGGGATTCAGATGAGGAAGAGCTCGGAGAGCTCGACCAAGGTAGTGACCCGGTCGGAGAGGTGGTGGGGTCGGAGGACGGAGGTTCCGCCATCGACCCAAGCATAGGGGAGATAGGGATTGCGAGTGGAGTTCCACTTACTGGGGAAGCAAGTAAGGTGGAGTCGGAAACCGCAGATCCCGAGCCCAGGGGGGCGGAGCCAGGGGAGACAGAGCCGGCGGCTGTGGTGGGACCACAGGCCGTGACGGTGGAAGACTTGGTTCCCGGTCCGTCGGTCCTGGAAATCTTGCCCAAGGTAGCCCTCCGTAGGGCAAGTCGGACACCCCAGCCCAGGAAGTTGTGGCCAAATCCCTCATACACCCCCAGGTGTAAGTTCAAGGCAGCCCAGGGAGATCCCAGTCCCAGCGCAGCGACGACAGGCTGCGGCAGATCAAAGGAAGGGGTCAGTGCCCCCCCGCCCCTGGGAAAAGCTCGTGGCAGCCTTCACAGAATTTAGGTAGGCCGCCCTGGGAACGGGCGGCGCTGTACAGTTAAGTTTAGGATAAGTTTAAGTTTATAGTTTTTTTTAGTTTGGTAAGTTTGTAGTTTGATTTTAAAAGTAAATGGTAAAGTGATGGGAGTTAGTGATAGGAATAGTTAAAGTCTATCCAGCATACATGTCTTTTACGTGAGACGAGGTCAAGGGACCTGCTCACCCTTCACAAAAGCCAGAGACTCTTGGGAGGCTGGCTACATCATTTTATCTGATCACAGGAACCAGGAGATATGGAAAGGATTCTGATAGTGCTCGCAACGATCGGATATGGATTAGCCTATCGGGGCCTCACCAAGGATGTCGTTGTGTTCAGTTGCTCCGGGGACATGGCCCCCATCGCGACGGATGGGACCGGGGAGCGAGAGGCTGAGGAAACCGCCACTTATTTCCACAAGGGAAGGTGGCCGGGATGGCTGGGAACGAATTCGACGGAATACTCCAGCGCATCCTGATTTGCCTACAAAGAGACTTCTTTACTGTGTCCCAGGGTGAGGATCATTGCACCCAGAATCAGTGTCACCGTCGGCAAAAGGATTTGTTTGACATGCAATGGGAAGGTCTCATTGAGCCGATGGTGGTGGTTACGGAAGTTAAGCAAGACTATGAGAAATTCCTCGGTCGAGTGGGAGCGATTGGGTAACAATACCCATCGGACAATTACGGGGACTAACGGACAATTGAAAGTCTGTTGGGACAAATGGTGGGAACCGGATGAGGGAATATATGTTTGTATGTGGGGATCGAAGTACGTTTGCCCCAAGGGTATATCCATATTTTTCCTACGACAGTGGCAGGATGACGGGAAAGGGATGAGGTGGGATGTCAGCACCAGGGGGTACGGAGCTCCATTCTCCCCGATCCCGGTAAACGCCACTGAACTCATCACGCGCCCACGCAAGTCTCCGCCCACGATTCCGGTGGCTTTGGCTCAGGAGGAAGGGTGCCCTAAAACCACTAAGGGGCCCAGGAATGGTCTGGTACTGGTGCCAACTGATCAGATACTATATCAAGGGGTACATTACGCGGTGGCCTCGGTGATTCTAAATCTCACCGAGGTGCATTTACCAGAGTGGTGCCCCAAAGAAACGGAACAATTGTACCAGGTCCTGTTTAACAAACATGTTCAGGCAATTTTATGAGTTTGATTTTGCGGAGGTTGACAAAACAAGCTTATACACCACACCACACGAAGTTTTGGGTCAGGTGGGGAGACAAAGAAGGGGTGTTGTGAACGATGTGTTCACTGCTTTTAATACGGGAACATCTGTGGTCAACGCTCTAGACAATGTGGAGCTGCAGACCCAGATCAACGGTTTAAAAACACAGTTAAAAAGCATCCTCACAAACGAGAACAAGGTAGTAGGGTCTGAGTTACATGAGGACCAGGCCATGACACTACACTTAAAAGAGATTATAGCAGAGCTGGAGAAGCACGCGAGAACGGTAAATGCCCTGATCAGGGAAGATCGAAATGCATCCGATCAAGCTGCGCAGAACGAGGTGTGCGTGCTATACGGGGCGTGGTTACTGGGCGAGGGCCGCAGTAAATTGGAGGATTTAAAACAAGGTTTGGTCCCGTCCTGGATAAGTAACAAACACCTGCAGGCGCTCCACCCTTTTCAGAACGCATTAAGCCCGTGCCAGCTCAGGCTAGCCTCAGAGGCATACCCAGTCCCAGTGGACTGTGGACAGTCAAATCACACTATCCTGGGTATAGTGGTACGGATGCCGATGTTGGGCGACATGGCAAAGCCCGCCCCGGTGTATCGGGTGGAGAACATTGGTGTCATTCAGGGGGGAGCCCACATTCGCTACGCAGTGGTCCCACCTTACGTCATCCGCTGGGAGCAAACGATGACAGGTACCGACCTTTCGGGTTGTCGTGGCCGGGGAGCACACATCATCCTGTGTCCCCAGCACTTGAATGCCTTTTTAACACCACAATGCGGGTTCAGAACGGCTGGTGCGAAGCCCATGAATTGCACCATGGAAGCAATGACACAAGATCATGTGCCCCCACAGGTGGCATACATAGGGGGTGGAACGTATTGCGTTACCACTGCAGCGCAACACTACCAGCATGGACAGCACAGCCGGTGTCCGGTGAGTGACAGCAGTTTCTGTTTTAAACCCAGGGCTGAAGTTCAAGTGGCACAACAGCGAATTGTCCCGATCCCTGAACCATCCACTGTTCACCTCACAGTAAAAGAGAATTTCACAGACTTGCAGCAATTCGTCGTGCATTTCGGATACAGCATTCTCCCTCTCCCTGAACACCTCACCAAGATTTTAAAAGCCGTCATGGTATCACAGAAACATTTTTACACCCTGGAACAAAAGACTGTAGAGATAGGGACAGAAATATTGGAGATAGTAACCCCACCATGGTGGGATCTGTTCACTAATATTGAAGTCCCGTCCTGGATCAGGATAGCCTCCCACATTTTGGTAGTGTGTCAAGTTATAATTGTAGTGTACCTATTGGTCGTACACTGCAAAAGAGGCAAACGCCTCACAAGGCAGGAGAACACAGGGGAGTGGAGAGAACGTTACGTGCGCGTGAACGAGGAAAGTACCGCGTAAACGGCAAGGATGACGCCGCTCCATTTTACCAAGTGTGTTTATGTAGTTGTTGTTAGTTATGAGTATGTGTAACTAAGTTTGGAACTTTGTAATTTTTTTTAATAGTTGGTTTGATTATTTTTCCTTTTATAATAAAACGTGCATATACAGGTGGTGCGAGAGGCATCGGCCTTTTGCACCTGGAAGGCGTATATGCAGTGTAAGTTTAAAGGCAATGATGCCTACGGTTTATCCAAGTTAGACAATGTAATTTCTCTGGGAAATGAGGACTGCATGGAGGCCAGAGATAGTTTAATTACCGGGAGTGTTTGGATGTGGAGAATCGGGATAATTTTGCTCACCAACATTTGTAATTGATACGATAAGCGGAGTTATTCGCATCAACAGGAGGGACTGTAAAGTTTCGCAATTATCGCGATTCAAAATAACACAAGAGAAGCAGATTCGTTTGATCAGTTTTATTAAACGAAATGCTGTCCTGATAATAAAGGACACAGAAGCCTGTAAAATGGCCTGCCGCGCATCGTGGCAGAAGCTTCCAGAAACACAGTGGGCAGACAAGATGGCGTTGAATATACATTTAGTATAAGATTGGATCATACTCGGTAAACACTGATAAAGACAGGATGCAACCCGTTTGCATTTGGAACAATAGCAAAGATATAAGTACTGGAATCGTTTTCCTATGCACAGAAAGGATCATTGTACTGGGCAATCGAAGGCCCATCCAGACACATCAATACACAAATACCCCCCCGGCTCTACAATGAGAGAGATATTGACGGGTGATTAAGTCAGTATTCGGGGGCCCCCAAAACCAGTCAGGGAGACGATTCATACACATCCTGGCTGGGTCAACAATGGGGAAAACATTAACGGATAGTTGGCCAGTTTCAGGTGCTACCGAAACCCGTTAAAGAAGACAACCGCCCCATGCTGGGAGTTTTGAGCGCCAATATTACACAAAGGACAAACATTAAGATTTGAGCGGGAGATAAGAGGACACATCACTATAACTATAGAGAACAAATGTCCATCGCTCTCTTATTCGCTTGCCGAACTCTTGACTCTTATCTCTGCTGACTCTTGACTCGGGCTGAACTCTTATCCTCTGGTACCGCTCTGCTGGACGAGCAGCCTCTTGATTTTCTCTCTGGACTTTGTTGACTCTTGACTCTTAGCCGTACTGGTCGGTTATTCAAGTGTTGGGTGGAGCTCAATCGGAACGAGCCGCCCCGACAAGGGCAAGTAACAGGGTACACCATCCCGAGTGTCGGTAAACGGTGTCTGGACCCGGAGGCCCGAGGAGAAGAAGACGAGACGAGAATAAAATCCACGTGCCGCCACGGTCAGTAAATCCCGACCGCGCCCGAAAATATAAATACAGAACTCATCTTTGAATTCTACGGGTTACTGCACGATCCGGTTTGGGTCCATCGACTTCTTCATGACAACAGGGAGTCTGGCCTGCTTTTCGCAGCAGCGAAAGTAAACAAGTGGGGTGCAGAGACCCTTCCAAACACGTGACAGTCAGGCGCTGCAGCGAAACGAGCCGAGTGCCTCACTTTAAAATCTCCGAAATTAAACGAGTGGTGAGCATGATTTCCGATCCTACAAATCTAGACGTAGTGTAGGTATTATTAAGGGAGGGTGTTTTAATAAGGTTAAGATATAATGGGTTCCCCTTTCTACGATGTGCCGTGTGTTCTCCATTTCCACAGACCAAGCTTTATGAATATATGTATACTTGTACTATCGTTGATTTGCGCCTATGACATGTATTTCATGATTTTAGACGCCATGCAATAAAGATTTCCATTTCGTACTATTCAACCGGGTCTATTTGAGTTTTCTCTGCATTACTGCTCCCTGCACCTAAGTCCAGTGTTAGAACCGTAAGGGCGAGTGGGTCGAACCACTCACAGGTGCTTATTGCAAAAAGGCTGGCCGGAGACCAGAGCAAGCAATAGTATTAGGCAACAAAGGCCTAACCTCGCACCAGCACCGTCTGAGACACGTCCCCCTTACAGCTACAGGCGGTGGCAAGTGCAATGGGGAAGTGACAGTGGTGGCAGCAGGAATGCTGTCATCTTGAGACAGGACAGCAACTTCCTGCTCGACTGACACACAGGCACTCCCACGGGGCAGCACATCAGCATCCAGAGTAATCTGCTGGAGCCAGATTGCTGGCCTGCTGCGGTGCGGTGAGAGCCCCGGGGAAATGTGTCCGAACCAGCGAGAATGGCAGCAGTCAGTGCTTGCGTGGCCTCAATCTGAGTCTGCATGAGAGCAGTCTGAGATGGGGTCATGGCAGCCAGTGACTGAATTGCAGCACTAAGCTTTAGCGTGGCATCCGCCTGTGCTACTGTGAAGTGCTCCACACTCCTTGCCAGTGATTCAATGCATTCGGGTACCCTTCCTGTCTTGTTTTTTGCACGCTTTGTCAATTGAAGGACAATGGATTATTACGGTTTACCTTTGTTTATTAAGCATTAGGTCTGTGCTCTTACTCAGAGCAGCACCAGAGGGGAAACGCATGACATTAGGACCCCTAGCCTGGGTCTTTCAAACAATAGTAGTCCTTACAGATGCCTGCAGGCCAATGACAACTCAATATGCAAATGTTACATCCCCTTTCTTTTAAAAGAAAGAGAAGAAAAACAAAAAAAATGTTATGCATTACTTTTAAACCTTTCTTCTACATAATGTTCTCGGTAGCATAAACATATAAGTAAACTCAGCATTTAACTAGTACTGAAAACATCTCAACGTTTCAATAACGATGTACAGCTTTTTTTTAGGGCAGCGATCTGCCTACACCCTTTGAAAGTTCACAAGTCAAGGATAACTCTAGGCTTGACCTCTCGTCCCGACCTTGTGTGGTATGAAACTGAGCATGCTCCTGAATCGGTCAACAATTCAGGTTCCGGTTTAGGTAAGTATGATGTGTTTTGTGTATTGCTCTGTTCATCACACTCTGTTGAACCGATCCTCTCGTCGGAATGACGGTGTTGTTCCTTGGTGTTCAGGAGGTGCTTGTGATTGCGGTGGTACACCTGTCCTTCTGGGGTGCGGACGTGATACGATCGCTCAGTGTCAGCTGGCTGGATGACGACTGCTGGCTTCCAGTAGTCATGCTCCTGGATTCTGACGGATTCTCCATTGTGCAGCGACGGCAGTAGTCCAGCTGACCTGTCATAGTATCTCTTTTGGTGTTGCTGTCTCGGTACACGTTTTGCATGCACTTGCTGGCAGCTGACGACCTCTGGCTGCAGCTGCTGGTTGGTGCTTGGAAGGATTGAGCAAAGTCTGCGGCTCATCAACAGCTGTGCTGGTGACTTGAAGTTGTCAGCCGGAGTGTTGCGGTACTCAAGGAGACGGATGTCGGGGTCTCTTTTGTCCGCTTTGGCTTTGTCCATGAGTGTTTTTGCAATCTGGACAGTTTTTTCAGCAAGGCCATTACTTTGAGGGTAATGTGGGCTTGATGTGACGTGTGTGAAATCCCATGCCTTGGCAAATGACTCGAACTCTTTTGATTTGTATTGGGGGCCATTGTCTGAGACTAAAGTCTCTACCATGCCATGCCTGGCAAAGGCTGCCTTTAGCTTGTGGATCACAGCTGCAGATGTGGTGCTGTGAAGCTTGTCCAGTTCAAAACATCTGCTGTAGTAATCAACAGTTACCATGTAGTCCTCGTTGTTCCATGTGAACAGATCCGTTGCCGCGACCTGCCAGGGCCTGTCTGGGATACGGTGAGGTATCATGGGCTCTTTGACATTTGATGGGCGGCGTTCTAGACAAATGGAACATTTTCCGACAATGTCCTCAATGTGTTTGCACATTCCGGGTCAAAACATAATGTCACGTGCTCTTTGTTTGCCCATGCCCATATGTCCGGCATGAATTTTTGTCAACATCTCTTCTCTGAGACTGGTAGGAATGATGATTTTCTCCCCTTTGAAAATGATTCTGTTGATTTGTGACAGTTCGTCTCTGTGGTTCCAGAATTCAGATATGCTCTGAGGGCATTTCCTCCTTTCCTCAGGCCATCCTTCATGTATGACTTTGCTCAGCAGTGTGAGTTGTGCATCTTTTTCTGTTCCTGCTCGGATCTCCTTCAGTTTTGAGTCACTCACCGGTAAACTGTTGTATACCATGTGCACCTGCACATCCATGCCTTCACTGAGGCTGCTGTCCTGGTAGCTAAGAGACTTTCTGGAGAGCGTGTCTGCGACAGGAATGTCTTTGCCTGGACGGTGAATGATTGTGAAGTCGTACTTCTGTAGCTGAAGGATCATTCTCTGTAGCCTTGGCGGGGCTGCGGCTAGTGGTTTCCTCATGATTGACTCGAGGGGCTTGTGGTCAGATTCCACAATGACTTGTCGGCCATAGACGTACTGGTGGAAACGCTTACATCCAAACAGACTTGCATATAGCTCTTTCTCGATTTGAGCATAGTTGATTTCACTGTGTGTGAGAGATCTGGAAGCGTAGCCGATGGGCTCACCTTCTTGCAGTAATACTGCGCCTAGTCCGTACTTTGACGCGTCCACTTGTAGTCTGAGCTCTTTGTTGGGGTCGGAGTATGCAAGGACTGGTCCTGGTTCTCTGGTGATTAGGTCTTTCATTTTCTGAAATGCTATGTCATGTTGTTTGTCCCACAGGAACTCATTGGATTGTTCGAGCAACTGACGCATGGGTGCGTTTGTTTCGGAGAGGCTCGGGGCAAACTTGGCTAAGTAGGTAACCATGCCTAGTACTGTCTCTAGCTCTGCACGGTTCTTCGACGGCTCCATCTTCTTGATGGCGGAGATTTTCTCTGGATCCGGCTTAATGCCATCAGTTGAGAGGCGGTGCCCGAAATAACTGATCTCGGTGGATCCGATTATGCTTTTCACGGGGTTGAGCCGGATACCTTTCTCCCGTGATCTATGTAGCATCGCACGGAGGTTCCTGTCATGTTCCTCTCTATTCCTGCCATAGATGAGGATGTCGTCTACGATTGCGACTACTCCGTCGAGGCCTTCATAGGTTTCGTCGATCTTCCGCTGGAATTCATCCTGAGCTGGGATAAGACCAAATGGTAAATGCAGAAATCGGTAGCGTCCAAATGGTGTGTTGAACGTTGTTAGCTTAGATGACTCTTCCGTGAGCTTGATAGTCCAGTATCCTGATCGTGCATCCATTACACTGAAGTAACGTGCTCCCACTAGCTTGGGTGTGATGTCATCTAGCGTTGGTAGAGGGTAGTGAGGGCATTTGATAGCCTTGTTCAAATCTCTGGGGTCGAGACAGACTCTGAGCTTGCCTGTACGTGGTTTCTCAACCACTACTAACGCGTTGACCCACTCTGTCGGTTCTGTTTGCTGGACGATGATTTCTGTATTCTCCATGCTCTGCAGCTCCTCCTTCAGGCGACTACGTAGAGCAAGGGGTATCCTTCTCGGTGGGCAAACCACAGGGGTTGCTGCTGGGTCAAGGTGAATGGTGCATTCACCTGGGAATAGTCCGATTCCTTTGAATACGTCAGCAAACTCCTCCATGACTGTCTGCTTCTCAACTGGTGCTGTCAATGATAGCACTAGCTTGACGAGGTCCATGTCTAAACATGCCTTTAGACCTAGCACTGGAGGTGCTCGAGTGTCAACAATGTAAAAGTCCAACATCATGTCGCTTTCTTTGTACTTGCATTTCATCACGCATGTGCCTTTTACAATGAGCTGCTCACCCCCATAGCTGGTCAGTCTGTGTGAGGTGGGCTGTAGCTCACACTCATCCTGCAAGCTGTGATACTCACTCAGAGGAATTACATTAACCTGAGCTCCAGTGTCTAGTTTAAACTTAAGCTCTGTGCCCTGTTTTCCTATCTCAATATCTGCAAAGGCTTGCTCCGTCTCTAAAAACAGTTTTTTCTGTGACACAGAATCAATAAACAGTTCCTCTGCATTTGACTCTCTATCTGGCATTTGGCTGTCACTCACTGTGTGTACTGCTTTTCCAAAAACAGTCCTGCAAACTTTCACAAAGTGGTTCCGTTTGCCACATTTAGCACATTGCCTTCCTTTGGCAGGGCAGTGTTCCTTTTCCCCATGCACCTTGTTTCCACAATACCCACAGTTTTTGAAGCGTTTTATGTCTGTGTCACTCATTTTTAGAACTCTCTCTGTTCTTTCTGTTCTGAAACACGCTCTCTGGGTGCATTTCTATTAACTGCGTGCACTGTCTGTTCACGCAAGCTGCTCGTGGCGCCGGTTATGGTTTTCAACTGAGCTTGGGCTATCTCGTGCGATCTAGCTATGTCCATAGCTTTGTCCAGCGTTAGACAGGACCCAACATTCAAAAGTTTCTCTCTCACTTTAGCTGAATGTATTCCAAACACGATGCGGTCTCTGACCATCTCATCTTTATCTGCATATTCACAGTCTTTTACCAGCAGTTTTAACTCAGTCACGAACTGTTCAAACGACTCACTAGCTCCTTGTACTTTCTCCTGAAACTTGTACCTAGCGAATATCGTATTTGCCTTGGGATCACATATGATTCAAAACGGTCAAAATAACTTTTCAGTACCTTTGCTTCATCCGCGGTGAGAGACTGTGTTAAAAATGTCTCTCCCTTTTTCTTCGATCCACAGGAGTAGGTAGCTGCATTTTTCTTCCTCCCCTTTGCTTTTCAGCGGACCCGAGAACATCAACTCCACGTGTTGCTTGAACTTGCGCCATTCTCCAGGTAAGTTCAAAGATTCCCAATCCATTCGAGGCAAGGAAGCTCCAACGATGTCCATTTACAATCCTACTTCTGACGCCATGTCTTGTTTTTTGCACGCTTTGTAAATTGAAGGACAATGCAGTATTACGGTTTACCTTTGTTTATTAAGCATTAGGTCTGTGTTCTTACTCATAGCAGCACCAGAGGGGAAAGGCATGGCATTAGGACCCCTAGCCTGGGTCTTTCAAACAATAGTAGTCCTTACAGATGCCTGCAGGCCAATGACAACTCAATATGCAAATGTTGCACTTCCCACTGCACCCATGAGCTCAGTGTGCATGTCCACCGCCTGGGTGTTCATTTCAGCGATGAGCCGCTCCTCCTCTACGTCTAGTGCAGCAGGACTCGCTGGAATACTCTCCCTCCGGGGAGAAGGCCCCCGAGCTTCCCTACCCCCATCGCGTTGCTGCAGCCCACTGGGTCCTGGAGCTTCACCCTCATCAGGCCCTTCCCCCCTGCTCCCCTCCAGGGAAGGCGTGTTCCCAGTGTGGGCATGGGCTTCCTCGGGAGAGGGTGGCGCTGATGCTCCGGCTTCCTCTTCCTCCTCGCCTGCAGCTTCACTCCCACTGGCAGCTTCAGGGTCCTTCTCCTCAGCTGGTGAATCACCATCTGAAAGCAGGGAGGCTTTAGCGTGAGGACAGGGGGGCAGTAAGGGAGGAATGAGTGCAGCGATTTAGTAAGTTGGATTGAAAGTGTCAAAGGCTGGTGTTGTGAGGGACAAGTGGAAGGAGAGAGGACAAAATGGTGGTGACTTTACATTGCTGTCCAGAACGGGGTCGGCCTCTCCAGGGGAGACAGGACCGATCACCTGGCTTGCCACAATCCTGTGGACGCGCGCCTCAAGTACACTGAGGGGTTGGAGCTGAGGCCGCCCTCCACCCGTTCGTTGCTGCTGTCTCCTATTATGAGATAGCTTGGCCTGCAAGAAAAAGAACGGCATCTGAGTAAATATGCAGCCATGGTCTTGCCTGGTGTGCCTCCCATAGGTGAATAGCCCTTACTGTATGCAGCCATGGTCTTGCCTGATGTGCCTCCCATAGGTGAATAGCCCTTACTGTATGCAAAGTGTGGAATGCGCTTGTGTGTTTCATGAGAGGGCCATAAGTGTTGGATGAGTGTTGGGCATTGGGGTTTTAAGACCCTCTGACCATTGAGTGAGGTTGAGATGGAGGGAAGGAGAGGTATTGAAAAAAAGCCACTCACCCTGACGACCCGAGTGAGGTCGCTGAACTTTTTTCGACATTGAGTATGGGTCCTTGGCACCATGCTCCTGGAGGAGACGTTCTGAGTCACCTCCCTCCACACTCTTCTGTACTCGTGCGGCAAAGGCCTCCTGCCACTCTCTGGGTACAGTATTGATCTTCTGCGCTCCACCACGCCAACCAGAGCCTCAAAGGCCCGCTCGCTGAAGCGCTGAGCTCGTTCTCTAACCCTCTCCATAGTCCTTGGCTGGAAGATTTAGACACAGGTCTCTCCAGGCCGAGATTCAAGGCTCCAATGAGCAGGGTGTGGCTGGAGAGCAAGATCGACTCCCTCCTTTAAGAACTGTCCGGCGCCAGCGTGTCTGTGTTCCATCACTAACTGACATCACCTGCGCGGCGCCCGCGCTCTGAGTTAGCGCCTCGCTCCTCGGCCTTTGCGCCTTAAGACAGGTGTGTAGCGCCTGATTTAGCGCTCCAATCACCTCCAGGGGCGATAAAAGCCAAGTTTGCAGTTGGAGGCGATAATTAGCGCCAGGCGCTAAACTTTGCGCACGGCCGATAATTGCGCCCCAAACGGGGCGATACTGAATTTTTCCCCCTAAATGTTCCAGGGTACTTGACCTTTTGAAAAGACAGGCAGAATGGAAACGGAGGTGGCGAAGTCCTGATAATAAAGGATGACATAAGGGCAGTAGCTAGAAAGGATCTCGGCTCGGAAGATCAGGAAATAGAATCAGTATGAGTGGAGATAAGGAATAACAAGGGGCAGAAAACAATGATACGAGTAGTACATAGGCCCCCTAACAGTAGCTATACTGTTGGACAGAATATTAATCAAGGAATAGTAGGAGCTTGCAACAAAGGTAATGCAATAATCTTGGGGGACTTTAATCTTCATATAGACTGGACAAATCAAATTGGCAAAGGTAGTCTGGAGGACGAGTTCATGGAATGCATTCGGGACAGTTTCCTGGAACAATATGTCATGGAACCAACCAGGGAACAGGCTATTTTAGATCTTGTATTGTGTAATGAGACAGGGTTAATTAGCAATCTCATAGTAAAGGATTCTCTGGGGCAGAGTGATCATAATATGACTTAATTTCACCTTACTTTTGAGTGTGACTTGCCTAAGTCCGAAACTAGAGTCTTAAACTTAATTAAAGCCAATTACATAGGTATGAGGGGCGAGTTGGCTAAGGTAGATTGGAAAAATAGATTAAAAGTATGGCGGTAGATAAGCAGTGGCTAGCATTTAAAGAAATATTTCATAATTCTCCACAAAAATACATTCCATTGAGAAACAAAAACTCCATGGCCAAAGTGATCCAACCGTGGCTAACTAAAGAAGTTAAGGATAGCATTAGATTGAAAGAAGATAATGTTGCAAATAATAATACTAAGCCTGAGGATTGGGAGAGTTTCAGAAACCAGCAAAGGTTGACCAAAAAATTGATAAAAAGTGAAAAAACAGAATATGAGAGAAAACTAGCAAGAAATATAAAAGCAAATTGTAAGAGCTTCTACAAGTATGTAAAAAGGAAGAGAATAGCAAAAGTAAATGTTGGTCCCTTAGAAGCGGAGACAGGAGAAATTATTATGGGGAATAAGGAAATGGCAGAAACGTTAAACAAATATTTTGTATCTGTCTTCATAGTAGAAGACAGAAAAAGCATACCAAAAATGGTGGGGAACCAAGGGTCTAATGAGGGTGAGGAACTTAATGTAATTAATATAAGCAGAGAAAAAGTACTAGAGAAACTAATGGGACTAAAAGCCGACAAATCCCCTGGACCTGACGACCTACACCCTAGGGTTCTAAAAGAGGAGGCTGAAGAGATAGTGGATGCATTGGTTTTGATCTTCCAAAATTCCCTAGATTCTAGAATGCTCCCAGCAGATTGGAAGGTCGCAAATGTAACACCGCTATTCAAGAAAGGAGGGAGAGAAAAAACAGGGAACTGCTAGCCAGTTAGCCTGATATCAGTCGTCGAGAAAATGCTGGAATCCATTGTTAAGGAAGTGGTATCAGGGCACTTAGGAAATCATAAGATGATTAGACAGAGTCAACATGGTTTTATGAAAGGGAAATCGTGTTTGACAAATTTATTAGAGTTTTTTGAGGATGTAACTAGCAGGGTAGATAAAGGGGAACCAGTGGATGTAGTATATTTGGATTAGCAAAAGGCATTTAATAAGGTGCCACACAAGATTAGAGCTCATGGGGTTGGGAGTAATATAGTAGCATGGATAGAGGATTGGTTAACGGACAGAAAACAGATTGTAGGGATAAACGGATCTTTTTCAGGTTGGCAGGCTGTAACTACTGGGGTGCCACAAGGATCAGTGTTGGGGCCTCAGCTATTTACAATCTATACTAATGACCTAGATGAAGGGACTGAGTGTAATGTATCCAAGTTTGCTGATGATACAAAGCTAGGTGGGACAGTAAGCTGTGAGGAGAACACAAAGAGTCTGCAAAGGGATATAGATAGACTAAGTGAGTGGGCAGTAGAGGTGGAAATAACTGGTCTTTGTGATGGAGAAGATATAAGAACATAAGAAATAGGAGCAGGAGTAGGCCATTCGGCCCTTCGTGCCTGCTCCGCCATTCAATGAGATCATGGCTGATTTTCTGCCTCAACTCCATTCACCAGCTCTATCGCCTTATCCCTTGATGCCCTTACTAGTCAGAAATATATCGACTTCTGTTTTGAATATACCCAATGACTGAGCCTCCACAGCCCTCTGGGGTAGAGAATTCCAAAGATTCACCACCCTCTGTGTGAAGAAATTTCTTCTCATCTCAGTCCTGAATGGCCTACCCTTTATCCGGAGGCTGTGGCCCCTGGTTCTAGACTCCCCAACCAAGGGAAACATTCTCCCAGCATCCACCCTGTAATAATTTTGTATGCTTCAAAGAGATCCCCTCTCATTCTTCTGAATTCAAGAGAATACAGGCCTAGTTTACTCAATCTCTTCTCATACGACAGCCCCGCCATCCCAGGAATCAATCTCGTGAACCTTCGTTGCACTTCCTCTATGGCAAGTATATCCTTCCTTCAGTAAGGAGGCCAAAATTGTACACAGTACTCCAGGTGTGGTCTCACCAAGGCCCTATATAATTGGAGTAAGACTTCTTTACTCCTGTACTCAAATCCTCTTGTAATGAAGGCCAGCATACCATTTGCCTTCCTAATGGCTTGCTGCACCTGCACATTCACTTTCAGTGACTCATGTACAAGGACACCCAGGTCCCTTTGAGCATCTGCATTCCCCAATCTTTCACCATTTAGGAAATACTCTGCCTTTCTGTTTTTTCTACCAAAGTGGATAACTTCACATTTATCCACATTATATTCCATCTGCCATGTTCTCGCCCACTCACTGAGCCTGTTGAGATCCCCTTGAAGCTTCTTCACATCCTCTTCGCAACTGACACTGCCACCTAGCTTTGTGTCATCAGCAAATTTGGAAATGTTACATTTAGTCCCCTCATCCAAATCATTGATATAGATTGTGAATAGCTGGGGCCCAAGCACCGATCCTTGCGGTACCCCACTAGTCACAGCCTGCCATCCTGAAAAAGACCCGTTTTTCCCTACTCTTTGTTTTCTGTCTGTTAACCAATTCTCAATCCATGCTGGTATATTACCCCCAATTCCATGTGCCCTAATTTTGTTCACCAACCTCTTGTGTGGGACCTTATCGAAGGCCTTCTGAAAATCCAAATACACCACATCTACCGGTTCCCCTTTGTCTACTCCACTAGTTACATCCTCAAAGAATTCCAATAGGTTTGTCAAACAGGATTTCCCTTTCATAAATCCATGTTGACTCTGCCCAATCTTACTATTAGTTTCTAAGTGCCCAGTTTTTGCATCCTTTATAATAGATTCCAGCATTTTCCCAACTACTGATGTGAGGCTAACAGGTCTGTAGTTCCCCGTTTTCTCTCTCCCTCCTTTCTTAAACAGCGGGGTTACATTTGCTATCTTCCAATCTGCAGGAACTGTTCCAGAATCTATAGAATTTTGGAAGATGACAACCAATGCGTCCACTATCCCAATGGCCACCTCTTTCAAAACCCTTGGATGTTGGTCATCCGGTCCTTGGGATTTATCGACTTTTAGTCCCATTAATTTTGCTAGGAGGAATTTCTTCACTCAGAGGGTTATGAATCTTTGGAATTATCTGCCCCAGAGGGCTGTGACTGCTGAGTCTTTGAGTATATTCAAGGCTGAGATAGATAGATTTTTGGACTCATGGGGAGTCAAGGGATATGGAGATCGGTGTTGTTGAAGTCGATAATCAGCCATGATCTTATTGAATGGCGGAGCAGACTCAAGGGGCCGTATGGCATACTCCTGCTCTTATTTCTTATGTTCTTATGTTCTTGACACCAGCACTGCCAGTTTGGAGCTCAACATTCTAGCTAACTTAACCTCGCTCAGCTGAACACATGTTCTGCAGCAGGAAAGACCCCACACCAGCGCTATTTAAAGGGATCATCAACAACTTACACGTTAGTTGGTGGTTGATTTCTTCCGGCTGTTGCTATGCTTCTACAAGTGTTTGGTGCTTTCTATAGTGGTTTAAAGTTACCAAAGTCTACAGGGAGTGGTGTGGCAGGTGCTGAAGGACTTTTTCCTGACTTCAAGGCTTCTGCACAAACCACATGGGTGCACTAGTAGGAATTCTCCTTGGAATACAGTGTAACTTGTTGGCGTGCTGCCTGCATTACATTGAACAGAAGCCGGTTAATCGTGCATTGCGATCCCCGTGCCCGTTTTCAGGGGTTATCGAATTTACCCCCCTATGTTTTTTAATAGATCGACCCTTACCTTGATTATTCTCTGACAGAGAGCCTACAGAAAGCCTTTTTATTGGTGAAAACTGTGCTACCTAATCTCTGCATGGGGAGTGTGTTGAATATTAGATGTAATCTCTGAACAGTTAGAATATGTGCAGCATCCCTAAGGATCCAACTAGACTTCCCAATCTAGTGGTTTTCAGTGTACACTCACCTCTTGCGGACGTGGTACTTGTGGGTTAATGAAGTCCACCAGACTCAAAAGCTGGACATTTCTATTTCTTCACTATCATGAACAGTACAGCTTGTTCCCATACTTTACCTAGTGTATATTTCACTAATATCATGGATATTGAGGAAAAAGCCACAAGAAAATTGCAAGAATTGAAGAAGGAGGAAAGCATAGTGTAAACAAAGAATCTAATCATCATCTGGGTGCTCTAATGCAATGCATGTCTTTATCAACTGTAGGAACAGTGCAAACGTGACCTCATCCCTAAATCCTTATAAATTAAGAAAAGGCTCCTCACCGGCTCAATTATTTTATCCAGTGAGTAGTTAAGACATACAATTCATGTTTGATCTCTTGTTTGTGCAGTTGGTGACACTACAGTTGTCCTAAGAACCCCAGGGAAGCAAAAACAAATCAGCCAGGATTCTCATGCCTAATTGCTATGCGGAGAATCCTGCTGGAATGTGCATGTGTGACTGCTTTTGGGTGAAGACGGAATTGGGCTTGACTGTGAGATCCTTGATGGTCCAATAACCTGATAGCACTCACTATCTGCGCTCATATATGAAGGATAGTCACTTGGACAAGGGAGGTGAGTGACACCTGTGGAACCATATCATAGCAGAGAGTCAACACTTTCAGGAGAGAAGGGGGATGAGAAACATTTGCAAGGATAAGAGCAGGTCTGTATTAAAGAGCTAAACGACCACACAGGAAACAAAACAATATTGTGTGCCAGTACCTCGAGGTCAGTGAAGATCACTGCTGGTGGAGTGACACCATTTTTCTTTGCAATGAGTCGGATTATTGCTTCAGCCTCCTGTATCCTTCCCTTTAACAGCAGCCAGCGTGGAGATTCAGGAATAAACCTGGGATTAAAAGTGTTATGTTAAGAAAAGAGCATTAAAATCACACAAAGGACTTGTGAAGTTACTATTAATATTAAGATACTCTTTAATAACAGATATTAACATATAATTGTATTCAAATTTAGGAGTGGATTCAGACACGACAATGGCACGGGATGGTGTGAACGGTGTTTAATATAGATTTTGACAGGCTTGCAGAAATGCTCAGATCACGTGCACCATTGACAAAGTATGCAAGGTTTGAACACTCTCTCACCGTGACAGTGTGTGTGGTGCAGGAAGACCTGAAGAGGAACAACAAACGGGGGTGAAGGGGAGGTGAGGGGTGGCGGTTGGTGGCTGGGTAAATATAAACAATCAGGATCTGCTAATGGAGAAGGAAGAAATAGATGATGATAATAATGAAGAAAACAATTTAGCAAGAGGGACATGGAATAGAAGAATGACGTCCAATAGACTAGATATAAACAAGAAAAAGACTGGTGAAGGTAGGAGATAGCTTAGGCAAAAACATTTTGAGAAAATGAATAGTGTTAAAAAATATAATAGTAGGTTAAAAGGCATGAATTTCAATGCATAGAGTGTGGGAAATAAACTGGCGGAATATAAGCCATTATTTTACAGGAAGATCTGGACAATAACATTAAAGGAAATCCAGCTGCAATGAGAAAAAAATGGAAAATAAACATTTAAGGACAAAATACATTTAAGATGGAGAGAAAAGATAAGAAAGGAGATGTAGTGACAATATAGGTTAAAGAAGGGATATATTCTCTCGAGCGGATTGATGTAAGGAATGGGTACAGACAAGAGTCAATATGATCAGAGCTCAAAGATTAAAAAAAGGGCTTGTTACGTTAGTCGGGGTATATTACAGATCTCCAAATCGTGCCAAGGAAATTAAAGAGGAAATCTGCAGTTAGATTATAGAGACGAGTCGGTGTAACAAAATTATTGTTGTGGGAGATTTTAATGATCTACTTATCGATTGGGACAGAGAGAGAGGGAATGGAATTCCTAAATGTGTATAGGACTCGTTCCTCAAGCAGTATGTTAATAGGCCTACAAGGACAGAGGTGTTGCTGGATCTGGTTCTGTGTGATGAAGTAGATCAGGTGGATAAGCTAAATGTGAGTGAGCACCTTGGGAATAGTGGCCACAATATAATAAGGTTTAAGATCCAACTAGAAAGAGAAAAAGTCAGTAAAATTACTGGAACACCGTATTGGATTGTGGGCAGATTTTAGGAAGATGTGCAAGCTCGCTAAGGAAAGGTGGAAGGAGAAATTTGCACATAGGACTGAAGAGCAACAGTGGATGTTTAAAAAAACAGGTTGCATAGGTACAGAATCAGTATATTCCATTAAACATAAGGAAACTACTAGTAGTTTTAGGATGCCAGGATAAATAAAGCAGTTAAAAACAATTAACATTGAAGAAGAGGGCCTATGAAGACTATAAGAATAATAATGAGAAAATAAGAAAAGAGGTTAAGAGTGGGTTAAGGGAAAATAAGGAAACAAAATCAAAAAACATCAAAAGGAACAATTAATTATTTTACAAATATATCAGTAAAAAGAAAATTATTAAAAGTGAGATGGACCCCTGAGAGAAGGATTGTCAATTTGTAGAGGATAATGAAACAATGTCAGAGATATTTAATATGTATTTCGGTCTTTACTAAAGAGAAGGATAACAAAGTGGATGTGAATCTTGAAGTGGTTGAGAACGATATGGTGATGATAAAAGGAAAATGTTAGATAAGTTAGTTAAACCAAGGAATGACAAAATGCCAGGGCCTGACGGGATGCACCGTAGGATCCTGAAGAAGATGAGGGAGTAAATTGCAGATTTGCTAGAAATTATATTTCAGCTCTCTATTGAGTGTGGATGTGTGCCGGAAGACTGGAGAGTGTTCAATGTAGTAGCTGTAAGGGAGAAAGAGCTAATCCAGGTAATTAAAGTCCAGTTGGCTTAACATCTGTGATAGGGAATATTTGGAGTGTTTAATTAATGATGTAATTGCCACAAATCTAGATACAAAGAAAATAATCAATAAACCTAGCTGACACTTTTCAAACCGTTTGAAGAGTGAATGCAGTTCCAGCACCATCTGCTGGAATGTAGCTGAACTTTACAAGTGTTTTGTGTATGAAGATCAACACTAAGAAGAACAACATGCATTTATAATCCACTGCTAACATATATCTTAGCGTGCTTTCCGGGGGGCACTGGAGAATACGGAGCAGAAGACAGAGGATTAAACGGGGTGGGGGAAGAGAGAGAAACCAAAGTCACGTTTGAAGAGAGCGATTGTTGATAGGCATTGGAAGGAAGGAAAATCTGTAGCAAGACAAAGAGGTTTGGGGAGAATCCAAAGGCTAGGGTGCAGTGGCTGAAAGTTTGGGAGAAAAGCATTAATTTAGATTCAGAGAAGTGGAGGGTGTGAATGGGGCATTTAGCTGAAGAAAGAGGATCAAGAATGTGGAGGAACTTGAAGGACCTTAAAGTTGACATGATGAGGGAGCGGGAACCAGTGAAGCTTGGTAAGGAGAGGGTCCATGTGTAAGAGAGGACTCGGGCTGCAAAGTTTTGGATTAACTGAAGTTTGTGAAGGGTGAAGGAAGAGAGGCCCTTGAGAAAAGTCTTCAGAAATTAAACGCTGAGATTCTGTCAGGTAAATGGCAGGCTCTGTGATCGGCAGGATCCAGTGGTGCAGTGCAAGGAGTCACATTTGTGCCTTTGTTTCTACAAAGGCTCAATTCTTGGTTTGAGCCATTGACAACACTCACCAAATACATTTACCACCTTGATCCCATGGAACTGATCAATTCACAGTAGGTATTGCACCTCTCGTGGATACAGGTTCCATGAATAGTGAAACTACTTGTGGATCATTGCACTGTATTTTAAAAAAATGAGTTTGATAAAGTACAGTGGTAAACACCTGCCACAGTGATTTTTTTTTTACATAACTTTAGTTTTTATTTTACTTTAAAGAATTAACAGATTAGCCGTTATGTTCTTGTTTCCTTTCTTGCAGTAGTGACTCATTCTCGGGTATAGTTCCAGAAGTGTTGGCCATCCTCTGGTATTTCACTCAAGTAGGCACAATTCATGTGTGTGCACCGACAGTGATGCCAGCAGAGTATTTGTCATCTCTTCCGCCAATGGGAACAGTTTATCTCTATCTACTCTGTCTAGACCCCTCATGATTTTGAACACCTCTATCCAATCTCCTCTCAATCTTCTCTGCTGTAAGGACAACAACCCCAGCTTCTCCAGTCTATCCACGTAACTGAAGTCCCTCTTCCCTGGAACCATTCTTGTAAATCTTTTCTGCACCCTCTCTAAAGCCTTCACATCCTTCCTAAAGTGCGGTGCCCAGAATTGGACACAATCCTTCAGTTGAGGCCGAACCAGTATTTTATAAAGGTTCCTCATAATTTCCTTGCTTTTGTACTCTATGCCTCTATTTATGAAGCCCAGATCCAGTTCTGTTACTTAACAAAACAAGTAGCAAAGGCTACACAGGCAATTCAGTGTAAATTAGTACTAACGATACTGAGCACTAACTATAACAGCAACCAGGATATATATTTCAGGATTACTTTCAGAGTATTTCCTTCGATAGCTGGCACGTTAAGAGCTTTGAATAGCAGTCTACCAAATAACTCAAGACAACCTGTGCGATTAACAAAGTTCAGAGCTTACATGACCTCGTCATTATGAGTGGCATGGTTGAGTCATTTTGCTTCCTCATTGGGACACAGGTGTTAGCTTCTGAAGTGCTGATGAAATCCTTTTTGGCAAAAAGATTATCCGTTCCCACTTGGATCTTCGGCTCCAACTGAAGCAACCTTACGTACAAGCGACAATATCTGATTTGGCTTCACTCTGACCTTGAGCACTTATAAAGTTAGTGGCCGCAAAATTTCGCAACTTAGTGCTGGCAGTTAACGCCGGTTTCAAGGAATAAAAGGTGGCCGCCTCGCTTCTGCCACGTCCACGCTAGTCGCCATTTTGGTGAGGAACGAGTGTACACTGGCAGTATGCAGAGTAGGCAGATTGTGATGTCAGTCAGCGTGTAACGCTGATTTGATGCCGAATGTCCTCCTTCTGTGCTGTAAATGTCAAAATTCTATCACGGTGATTAGTGGATAAGATGTGAGTAGTATCTAAGATGATGTTACGGACATAGATAGCTTTACATGACATACATGACATGCCAAGTCAGATCCTTCAATAGCAAAGCAACCAGATTCATTTGTTGCAATGTGGGTTTCTTCAAGGCAAATTATGTCTTCAAGGCAAATTGTGCCAGATAGCGATGGGGCTCTGATTGAATGCTTCACTGATGAGAGACTCTCAACATTAAGTTGCAGGATTTGCAGCACTGGGCCTATGGCCTGAATGCCACCTGTCTGGCTAGAAGAATCATTATGACAGGATTGTCCATGATCTGAAGATTCTCTGATTCATTCTGCCAGTTGCATAATCAGCTTCATCGATAAATTGATTACCCACAGGGGGCACGATGTAAACACTGATATAATGATATTAAATTTATGGTGGAGTACTGCCTAAAATGGCGTCTTCAACCAAGTCCCACAAAGACTGTCCTCTGTCTTTCCCTTCCGCAATGTTAGTGCCTCTTGTGAACTTTCTATCATCATAAATGGTTAACTTCTTAAACATGATGCTCACCCTGTTTCCGTGGGTGCTACCCTCCACCAGTCAATACCCACAAAAATTATCGACTGAAACTTCTGAGAAAGTCAAAATCCGAAATATCATAATTGCCAAGCTTGCCGTCTATGCCTCAGGAACAAAGGCTTTACCCTTTATGCTCATCTGCTTTTACACTCTGCTGTTCAGTTGCAGAACATTGCACTCTGATTTGGCCTTACTCACCACACACTGCAACATAGACGGCATAGCTCCTCAATTTATTCATCGTTCAGATGCTGCAGCAAAATTGGTGAAAGAGAGTCTTGCATTTATATAGTGCCTTTCACGACCTCAGGATGTCCCAAAGCGCTTTACATCCAATAATGTAACTATGAAGTGTAGTCACTGTTATAATGTAGGAAACGCGGCATCTAATTTGTGCACAGCAAGGTCCCACATACAGCAATGTGATAACGACCAGATAATCTGTTTTAATGATATTGGTTGAGGGATAAATATTGGAGAACTCCCCGGTTCAATGGTGAGTAGACATTGTGACAAAATCATGTTGCCAATTCACTCTAATTTGTTCTTTCCATCCACAGCGAGACATCCAATATGGTCAATGTTTCCTGATTCCATTGATTTCCTTACCAACTCACTGGCGTGAAGAATAGGACAGCAGAGGCTCCTAAAAATCAACACATCATTATTGATGCGACAGTCTGTCAACCAAGATTCAATTGGCCACGTCCTAGTTGGGTATTTCTCAACCGCTTTCAAACTAGACAGGGACAGTGCGCCTTAAAGCTTCAACTATATGACAATGACAAATATCCTTACTGATGAATACAACCATGTTGCATTGTGGTGATTACAATCCACACCAACATCCGGGGGTTTGTGCCAAAATTGGGAGAGCTGTCCCACAGACTAGTCAAGCAACAGCCTGACATAGTCATACTCACAGAATCATACCTTTCAGCCAATGTCCCGAACTCCTCCATCACCATCCCTGGGTATGACCTGTCCCACCAGCAGGACAGACCCACCAGGGGTGGTGGCACAGTGGTATATAGTCGGGAAGGAGTGGCCCTGGGAGTCCTCAACATTGACTCCGGACCCCAGGAAGTCTCATGGCTTCAGGTCAAGCATGGGCAAGGAAACCTCCTGCTGATTACCACCTACCGCCCTCCCTCAGCTGATGAATCAGTACTCCTCCATGTTGAACACCACTTGGAAGAAGCACTGAGAGTAGCAAGGGCACAGAATGTATTCTGGGTGGGGGACTTCAATGTCCATCACCAAGAGTGGCTCGGTAGCACCACTACTGACCGAGCTGGCCGAGTCCTGAAGGACATAACTGCCAGTCTGGGCCTGCAACAGGTGGTGAGAGAACCAACAAGAGGGAAAAACCTACTTAACCTCGTCCTCACCAATCTACCTGTCGCAGATGCATCTGTACATGACAGCATTGGCAGCAGTGACCACTGCACAGTCATTGTGGAGATGAAGTCCCGTCTTCACACTGAGAACACCCTCCATCGTGTTGTGTGGCACTACCACCGTGCTAAATGGGATAGATTCAGAACAGATCTAGCAGCTCAAAACTGGGCATCCATGAGGCGCTGTGGGCCATCAGCAGCAGCGGAATTGTATTCCACCACAATCTGTAACCTCATGGCCCGGCATATCCCTCACTCTACCATTACCACCAAGCCAGGGGACCAACCCTGGTTCAACAACGAGTGTAGAAGAGCATGCCAGGAGTAGCACCAGGCGTACCTAAATATGAGGTGCCAACCTGGGGAAGCTGCAACACAGGACTACATGCATGCTAAAAAGCGGAAGCAGCATGCTATAGACAGGGCTAAGCGATCCCACAATCAACGGATCAGATCAAAGCTCTGCAGTCCTGTCACATTCAGTCGTGAATGGTGGTGGACCATTAAACAACTAACGGGAGGAGGAGGCTCCAAGAATATCCCCATCCTCAATGATGGTGGAGCTCAGCACGTGAGTGCAAAAGACAAGGCTGAAGCGTTTGCAACTAACTTCAGCCAGAAGTGCCGAGTGGATGATCCATATCGGCCTACTCCCGAGGTCCCCACCATCGCAGAAGCCAGTCTTCAGCCAATTCGATTCACTCCACGTGATATCAAGAAACGGCTGAGCGCACTGGATAAAGCAAAGGCTATGGGCTCCGACAACATCCCAGCTATCGTGCTGGAGACTTGTGCTCCAGAATTAGCTGCGCCTCTAGCCAAGCTGTTCCAGTACAGCTACAACACTGGCATCTATCCGACAATGTGGAAAACTGCCCAGGTATGTCCTGTCCACAAAAAGCAGGACAAATCCAACCCGGCCAATTACCGCCCCATCAGTCTACTCTCAATCATCAACAAAGTGATGGAAGGTGTCATCGACAGTGCTATCAAGCAGCGCTTACTCACCAATAACCTGCTCACGGATGCCCAGTTTGAGTACCGCCAAGACCACTCAGCTCCCGACCTCATTACAGCCTTGGTCCAAATATGGACAAAGGAGCTGAATTCCAGAGATGAGGTGAGAGTGACTGCCCTTGACATCAAGGCAGCATTTGACCGAGTCTGGCATCAAGGAGCCCTAGTAAAACTGAAGTCAATGGGAATCAAGGGGAAAATGCTCCACTGGCTGGAGTCATACCTAGCACAAAGGAAGATGGTTGTGGTGGTTGAAGGTCAATCATCACAGCCCCAGGACATCACTGCAGGAGTTCTTCAGGGCAGTGTCCTCGGCCCAACCATCTTCAGCTGCTTCATCAATGACCTTCCCTCCAACATAAGGTCAGAAATGGGGATGTTCACTGATGACTGCACAGTGTTCAGCGCCATTCGCAACTCCACAAATAATGAAGCAGTCCATGCCCGCATGCAACAAGACCTGGACGACGTTCAGGCTTGGGCTGATAAGTGGCAGGTAACATTCGCGCCCCAGAAGTGCCAGGCAATGACTATCTCCAACAAGCGAGAGTCTAACCACTTCCCCTTGACATTCAATGGCATTACCATTGCTGAATCCCCCACTATCAACATCCTGGGGGTCACCATTAACCAGAAACTTAACTGGACCAGCCACATAAATACTGTGGCAACAAGAGCAGGTCAGAGGCTAGGTATTCTGCGGCAAGTGTCTCACCTCCTGACTCCCCAAAGCCTTTCCACCATCTGCAAGGCACAAGTAAGGAGTGTGATGGAATACTCTACATTTGCCTGGATGAGTGCAGCTCCAATAACACTCAGGAAGCTCGACACCATCCAGGACAAAGCAGCCTGCTTGATTGGCACCCAATCCACCACCTTAAACATTCACTCCCTCCACCACCGGCGTACCGTGGCTGCAGTGTGTACCATCTACAAGATGCACTGCAGCAACTCGCCAAGGCTTCTTCGGCAGCACCTCCTAAACCCGCGACATCTTCCACCTAGAAGGACAAGGGCAGCAGGCGCATGGGAACACCACCACCTCCAAGTTCCCCTCCAAGTCACACACCATCCTGACTTAGAAGTCTATCGCCGATCCTTCATCGTTGCTGGGTCAAAATCCTGGAACTCCCTCCCTAACAGCACTGTTGGAGTACCATCACCACACGGATTGTAGTGTTTGAAGAAGGCCGCTCACCACCACCTTCTCAAGGGCAATTAGGGATGGGCAATAAATGCTGGCATTGCCAGCGACGCCCTGATCCCATAAATGAATTAAAAAATTTTTTTTTAAAGATGGCTGGAATTACATGCTGAGTTTGCATATGCTAAATAAATAATTTGCCTCGGGAAGGCATCACAACCGAGCCCAGGCCTGTTCTCACCTGACATGCAGGAGTCACTGTATAGCAATCAGGAGTGGGAACCTTGGTTGATTTTCTTCTCCCTAACCCAGAAAGGCTAAGTGAAATTGTAGTGCGCCTTCCCTGTCCAAGATCAGTGCAGGTAACTCAGTATACACCAGGGATACAATGTGGAACCTTTAATTATTATTTTTTTAAACACACAGAGACCCTTGATGAATATTTCTCTTTTTTGAGGGAAGGTCCCTAAATCTCTGACAGTAATTCAAAGATTTCTGATTTTTCTCTATGATATCACATCAACTGAATTCAGTGCTTAAATCAATTTGGATTCTGCAGAATTTGTAAACCTGACATTCATGCTCAGCCCAGAACACTGCCAAATTCATGAATAGTGCCTTTTCCAAAAAGGTAACATGTAAGTATCAACAGAGACATCAGCAATGCATGTTGAGATTAAACACCAATTAGACCACTAGCCCTAGGTCAACAACGTGACAAAAAAGGCCTGCATCAGCAAGGTTTTCTTTACACAAAGGAGTATTCAAGACATGGAATGAGCTTCTGGCCACGCCAGTGAAATCATTTCATAAACAGTCGGGTTCTGTGATGGAAAAACTTTAGTTTTTTCTGGATGAATGAGCTGGGCTGGACTGAATGGACTTCTCCATCTATATCTATCTTCTGATCTTGTAACATCTCAGTTGACGTATTAGCAATACATTCCTGGTTCCTTTTCATTGAATAACAATGGGAGTGCTGGAGGGCAGAACCTAATGCATTTTTTACTGGGAAGGATGACCTTTGCAAATGTTTGAATCTAAAGAAAAAGGCATACTCAAAGTACCTAAACAATAAAGAGGATGACAAAAAAGAAATATGAGTTTAGGAAAAAGGATAAAAAGACAATTAGGAAGGCAAAGAGGAAATATGACATGAAAATATCAAATAATATTCAAAGAAATTGTATTCTATAGGCACATAAGGAACAAAAGAAGAATTAAGATAGGAATAGGGCCACTAAGGGATGAGCAAGATAAACTAATCGGAGATGATACTGAAATGGCCGGGATACTTTATAGACACTTTGCCTCAGCCTTCACTCAAGAGGCTGACAAAGAGGAAATAACAACTGTCGAAGAAGTCGAGGCATATTGTAACAATTCAGAAAGTAGATACTAGACAAACTAGCCAAACTTAAGGAGGGCAAAGCCCAGAGTCCAGACGGATTGCACCTGCGGACTCTCAAATAAACTAAGGAGGAGATAGCAGAGGCACGAGTATCCATATATAACAATTCAATAGAAAACGGAATAGTGCCAGAGAACTGGCAAACAGCAGATGTAATTCCTATCTTCAAAAACGGAGATAAACCTATAGCCCAGTTAGTTTAACATCAATAGTAGGAAAGATACTTGAAATCTTGTTAAAAGATCAGATAAAAGAACATCTGGAGATGGCAAAATTAACTCGTTGAAAAAATACCAGAAAAATAGACAGGGGAAATGCAATGGATGTGGTATATATAGACTTTCAGAAAGTCTTTGATAAGGCGTCACATCAGAGGCTTGCGACAAACATCAGGGTATATGGAGTCAGGAGCCAGGTAGCAGAATGGATAGAAAACAGAGGGTGGGAGTTAGGGATAGTTTCTCAGACTGACAGAAAGTGGGAAGTGGTATCCCGCAGGAATCCGATCTGGGACCGCTGTTGTTTACCATATACATAAATGATTTAGACTCAGAAATTGGAGGTATTTTGTCAAAATTTGTAGATGATACCAAATTGGGGGTATGGCGAATAATGTGGAGGACTGCACCAAAGTGGAAGAAGACATAAACAGGCTTGCAGAGTGGGCAGGTAAAGTTTGAGGTGGCTCATTTTGGTAGGAGCAATAAAGAGGCCACTTATTCCTTGGATGTAAGAAACTAAACGGGGTTGAGGAGCAGTGTGGGAAGATGTCATTTGAGTAGGAGGAGGTTTGTGTGGAACATAACATCAGAATATAAGAACATAAGAAATAGGAGCAGGTGAAGCCCCTTAAGCCTATTCCGCCATTCAATAAGATCATGGCTGATCATCGACCTCAAGTCCACTTTTACGCCCAATCTCCAGATCCCTTGATTCCCCTAGAGTCCAAAAATAATATAATCAAAGACTCAGCACCCACAGCCCTCTGGGGCAGAGAATTCCAAAGATTTACAATCCTCTGAGTGAAGAAATTCCTCCTCATCTCAGTCTTAAAAGGCCGACCCCTTATCTTGAGACTATTCCCCTCTAGTTCTAGACACTCCAGCCAGGGGAAACAACCTCTCAGCATCTACCCTGTCAATCCACTTCAGAATCTTGTATGTTTCAATGAGATCACCTCCCATTCTAAACTCCAGAGGGTATACGCCCATTCTACACAATCTCTCATCCCAGGAATCAATCTAGTGAACCTTTGTTGCATTGCCTCCAAGGCAAGTATATCCTTCCTTAGATAAGGAGACCAAAACTGTGCACAATACTCCAGGTGTGGTCTCACCAAGGCCCTGTACAATTGTAGCAAGACTTCCTTACTCTTATACTCCAACTCCCTTGCAATAAAGGCAAACATGCCACTTGCCTTCCTTATTGCTTGCTGTGCCTGCATGCTAGCGTTCTGTGTTTCTTGCACGAGGACACCCAAATCTCTCTGAACACCAACATTTAAAAGTTTCTCACCATTTAAATATTTTGTTTTTCTATTCTTCCTACCAAAGTGAATAACCTCATATTTCCCTACATTATACTCCATCTGTCACCTTACTGCCCACTCACTTAATTTATATATCTCCCTTTGCAGACTATTTGTGTTCTCCTCACAGCTTACTGTCACACCTAGCATTGTATCGTCAGCAAACTTGGATACATTACACTCAGTCCCTTCATCTATAATGTAAATAGCTGAGGCCCAAACACTGATCCTTGCAGCACCCCACTAGTGATAGCTTGCCAACCTGAAAAAGACACATGTATCCCTACTCTCTGTTTTCTGTCTGTTAACCAATCCTCTATCCATGCTATTATATTACCCCCAACCCCATGAGCCCTAATCTTGTGTAATAACCTTTTATGTGGCACCTTATCGAATGCCTTTTTGGAAATCCAAATATACTACATCCACTGGTTCCCCTTTATCTACCCTGCCAGCTACATCCTCAAAAAACGCGAATAAATTTGTCAAACACGATTTCCCTTTCATAAAACCATGTTGACTCTGCCTAATCATCTTATGATTTTCTAAGTGCCCTGATACCACTTCCTTAACAATGGATTCCAACATTTTCCCGACAACTGATGTCAGGCTAACTGTTCCCTGTTTTCTCTCTCCCTCCTTTCTTGAATAGCAGTGTTACATTTGCTACCTTCCAATCCGCTGGGAGCTTTCTAGAATTTAGGGAATTTTGGAAGATCAAAACCAATGCATCCACTCTCTCTGCAGCCACATCTTTTAGAACACTAGGATGTAGGCCGTCAGGCATAGACCAGTTGGACTGGTCTGTTTCTGTGCTGTAGATTCTATCTAATTCTACATTCCGGAATTTGCTACATTGATGATGTTGTCGACTAATGCCATAAGTTAGATTGTTGTGCTTCCCAATCCACCAATAGCGAATCACGTCACACTTTGCTGGAAAAATAATTACAATACGCCGCAGCGAGCATACGCCATGGTGGATCGAGACTGGCACGGCCAATGTCTGATAAATATTCAAGGTATGAGAGCTCGACAGAACGGAACAATAGGTTGGTTAACAAGGACATGTTTATTATTAATTGCTCCGATTTGATAACATGGGGATGGGTCGCCGTATGTACAGACAGAATGTCCAAGTCGGGTTTAATTTGATTGACAATTTTGTAATACAACTGTATAAATACATAAATCAGCGTTAGGAAGGGACTCTTATGCATAGAGCTGTCTCCCGAACTGCTGCAATCCCTAGCCATATTTCATTACCGGTTGCAATCCATGCTTAGTGCACGAGCTGAATAAATATTAATATAAAAATAAAATCAGTTGAAGGAAACTCAGAACATACCGGCTGACAAAACACTTGGGGGGAGAAATTCATTATAGCCCAGGAGTGGGCGTTAACTTTGGAAAAGTTTGAGATTTAGCGCCAGGCGCTAATGAATCTCACTGCACGCAAAATTCAGTGTCTTCGCTCAAAGAAAGGATTGGAGCGCTAAATCAAGCGCTAATGACCTAGCTCAGTGGCGTTACACTCAAAGCACTAACCAATATCAGGTGCAGTCTAATCGCAAGTCATCATTGCCACGGGCTCTTTCCAGTTATTAAAGGGAAGGTTCATTCATGCTGCAGAACCTCATTGTCAGCATTGCTGCCTATGAACCTGTGTCAGCAAGCAGGAGCAGGTCAAGTCCAAGGAGCTGGATGACTCAACCAGCTATACTCATGGCAGATCCACGCCCCAGGAAGAGAGCCCGCAGATTTTCGGATCAAGCATTGGAGGAGTTGGTGTCCGCTGTGGAGAGACGGAGGGCGGTGCTCTACCTGGCAAGCAGCAAGAGGCCCTTGCTGCAGGTCTTCCGTGCCATGTGGAGGGAGGTTGCCCATCAGGTCTCGGGCAGCACTGTGTTCCCCAGGGCCTATACACAGTGCAGGAAGAAATTTAACGACCTCACTCGGGTGGTCAGGGTGAGTCAATGCCTCAACAAATGCTACAATCCACTGTCTGAACCTCAGTCTGCACACACTGGCCAAAGCACCAGACCCCCAGCACTCACCCACCAACAATCCCTACCTACCAACACTCACACCCACATCTCACACCTTGCACACAATGACAGCTATTCAACTATGGCAGGCACATCACCCAAACACATTGCTCCACACTCACTCACACACATTCCTTTCTTTCGCAGGCCAAGGTGGCTCACAACAGGAGGGAGCAGGAGCGCACAGGCGGGGGACAAGCCGACACCCAACCACTGTCTGCGCTGGAAGATAGAGTGCTGGAGATTATTGGGCGCCAGGTGGTGGGTGCCATAGCCACCGGCGACGTTGACCCCCTTGGGGACAACAACGGTATGTTCATCCATACTCCTCCTTCTCACATCCCACTTCCCCCTCACCCCACAAGCCTTTCGCACTTTCCAGCTAATCATGCTCTATGAATGCATTTCTCCCTTCCTGCCCCCCCTCCCCTCACCTGAATCCGTCTCTTGTGTCTTTATGCTTTCAGATAATGAGCAAGCACCTGAGCAGCCTGTCCCTGAGGGCACCGTTGAGAGCGATGCGGGAGAAGAGGAGGAGGAAGAACACACCACGTCACTGCATGTCTCAACCGCAGGCACCAGCTCAGATATTACGTAGGATTACATAAGATTACATAGGATATACAGCACAGAAACAGGCCATTCAGCCCAACCAGTCTATGCCGGTGTTTATGCTCCACTCGAGCCTCCTCCCGTCTTTCCTCATCTAACCCTATCGGCATAACCCTCTATTCCCTTCTCCCTCATATGCTTCTCTAACTGCCCCTTAAAATGCATCTATACTATTTGTTTAAACCACGTTCCGTGGTGACTATCTTATATTGATGGCCTCTAGATTTGCTACTCCCACAAGTGTAAACACTCTCTCTGTATCCACTCTATCAAAACCTTTCATGATTTTAAAGACCTCTATTAGGTCACCTCTCAGCCTTCTTTTTTCAAGAGAAAAGAGACCCAGCCTGTTCATCCTTTCCTGGTAGGTGTACCCTCACATTTCTGGTATTATCCTTGTAAATCTTCTCTGCACCCTCTCCAGTGCCTCTATATCCTTTTTATAATATGGCTACCAGAATTGCACACAGTACTCAAGTGTGATCTAACCAAGGTTCGATACAAGTTTAGCATAACATCACTACTTTTCAATTCTATCCCTCTAGAAATAAACCCAAGTGTTTGGTTTGCTTTTTTTATGGCCTTGTTAACCTGTGTCGATACTTTTAGTGATTTGTGTATTTGTACTCCCAGATCCCTCTGCTCCTCTATCCCATTTAGATTCTTATTTTCCAAGTAATAAGTGACCTCCCTATTCTTCCTACCAATGTAATACCTCACATTGATCTGTGTTGAATTTCATTTGCCAATTATATGCCCATTCTGCAAGGTTATTAATGTCCTCTTGTAACTTGTTGCAGTCCTCCTCAGTATTGACTATCCCCCCCAATTTGGTGTCGTCCGCAAATTTAGAAATTGTGTTTTTGATTCCAAAGTCTAAATCATTGATATAAATTGTGAACAACAGTGGTCCCAGCACTGATCCTTGTGGAACACCACTGGCACTACACGTCCTTTAGAGGCTAGTATAATAGTGGGATCTGCACAGTGTGATGCACCGGGAATGAGTGGGCTGCAGCAAGGCCAGGGGGAAAGGGTAGCTCGGGGACCAGCTCCCCGGAGGGTGAGCTCACGCGAAAGTTCTCTTGCTCAGGACGCAGATGAGGCCCTCGATGGGGAGGCCATTAGAAGAAGGGTGATGGGCATGCACACGGAGATCATAGGTGCAATGGCAAGGATGCCCGAGAGCCTGTCGGCAATGGTAAGGAGCGTGGAGGAGTCCGCCTCCAACATTGTACAGAGCTCTGCGCACACCATGGAGCCCATCATTTCTAGTCAGGAAAGGATGGTAGATTCCCAGAGAGACTGTGGCGAACCAGACCTGATGCCGTGTGTGATGGGTGATCTGGCAGCTTCCATTGTAGCACAGGCAGAAGCGACGCAAAGTTATGGGGGGGTTATGGGGAGCGGGCAGGGAAGTGGCTTTGAGCCCAAGATCAGCCATGATCTTATTGAATGGTGGAGCAGGCTCGAGGCCAAGTGGCCTATTCCTGCTCCTATTTCTTATGTTCTTATGTTCTAACGTCTTAGTGCTGTAATGCAGTCTATGGTTGGTGCCATTCAATCTCAGACTGCTCTCATGCAGTCTCAGCTTGATGCCACGCAAGCTCTGACTGCTGCCATCGTGGCTGGGTCTACCACCGTTAACCGGGGCATTCACGGTGTCGTAGCAGGCCAGCTGCCACTCTGCCATTGCCCTTGTCGCTGCCCGTCATCCAGCCAGCCCAGACTGCTGCTGCCCATGCTGAGGTGGTGCAGTCTACAGCCGGGCCTTCCAAGCCCAGAGCTGGTCGAGGGCGTCCTGCAAGGCCATCTGAAGTCTCCCGCACGGGCACTCAGCAACCTTCTACCAGCCCTGCTGCAGCCACTGGTCAACACTTCGTAGGAGCACTAGAGTAGGCAAAGGCACTAAGGGATTGCACAAGGGTGAATAGTAAATATTGTTGTTGTAAAGATGTGTTCACTGATTATTGATAAATTTATGAATTAACTTCGGATATTTTTGTACTCTCTCTCATTTCAGCTGTGCGCTGTGATATGGCCTGCGACAGGGATGGAATGATAAGGATGTGGTGAGCAACGGGGATCTGGGGTTGAATTTACTGGAACCGCAGTCTGATGAGGCGGTCACAGACCGCCCTTCCAGAAAGCCGAATGATTGGCTGCCTCCACCCTCGCTCCTGTTCCTCCTCCTCCTCCTCTCCCTCTTCCTCCTTCTGAGGTGGTCCCGCAATCCCTGGTGGCAAGGGCTGGGCCCTCATGATAGCCAGATTGTGGAGCATGCAGCAGACCACGACGAAATGGGACACCCGCTCCGGTGAGTACTGGAGGGCTCCTCCTGAGTGGTCAAGGCAGTGGAACCATTGCTTGAGCACCACAATGGTCTGCTTAATGATGTTCCTGGTGGCGGCATGGCTCTCATTCTTTGTGCGCTGTGCAAGAGTTTTGGGGTTGCGGAGGGGAGTCATGAGCCAGGTGGGGAGAGGATACCCCTTGTCTCTGACCAGCCAGCCGTGAGCTTGATGTGGTGGCTGAAAGATTGCTGGAACACCGGTCTGGTGCAGGATGAAGGCATCGTGGCTGCTGCCAGGATAGCGGGCATTGATGGTGAGGATTCACTGTCTGTGGTCACACACCAATTGGACATTATGTGAGTGGTAGCCTTTATGGTTATGATAGATCTCAGGATTGTTATGCGGTGCCCGCAAAGCCATGTTTGTGCAGTCAATGGCGTCCTGCACCATGGGGAAGCCCGCTATCCCGGCAAAGCCACTTGCACGCGCGTCCTGCTTCTCTCTGGTGATGGGGAAGGAAATGGAGTCCCTTCTCCTACTGTAGAGAGCCTCTGTGACCTCCCGGATGCAGCCATGGACGGCGAACTGCGAGATGTTAGCTATGTCTCCTGTTGCAGACTGGAAGGATCCGCTGGCGAAGAAATTGAGGGCGACGGTGACCTTGACTGCCACTGAGAGATCCGTCCTCATCCTGATCTGAGGCTCGAGATCTGGTTGCAGGAGATGGCAGAGTTCTGTGACCGCCTCCTTGCTGAAGCGGAGCCTTCTAATACACTGCTCCTGGCTTAATTGAAGGTAGGAGAATTGCTGTCGGAAGACCCTCGGAGGGTAAGGCCTCCTGTTGAGAACCCTGATGGCCCTCCTCCTCCCTCTCGGCACATGTTCCAGTCTTTCTCGCTGCCTGCGTTCCCTCCGCCGTAGATCCTGGAGGGCGAGGTCGACTCTCAGTATGTAAGGAAGTGCAGCACTTTGATATTTTGTGAGAATAAATGTAACTAACTTTTAGAAGCCGCAACACTCCGGAGACTAAACAACCTTTGAATGACTGAATTCAATTCTTGAACTATCTCAAACTGATAAGGAAGCACTGAAAGTCCACTAACTTGACAGCTGCGACTCATTACTAATGATCCCTTTAAATAGCGCCCTTGGAACCAGCATCCGCCTACTTGACGCCTCCTTTCCTTGTCACTGTCGGGACCAGGCGCTAAGGCAGGGGGCGATACTCAATTTGGCAGATCGGGCGCCCAGTGAGTGTTGCACGCTCGCTGACGTCTCGATTTGCTTGGCGCTGAAGTCCCTGGCACTAACTCGTAGCGGTGGCGCTATGGGGGGGGGCTGAAGTTGGCGTGGCGCTGGATTCGCCTCACCGTGGCGCTACTGCCTCAGCGCCCCGTTAGCGCCCCCGCAAGGCGCTAACTGGAGGTGCTAAGGTACCGAATTTCTCCCCCTTAATTTATTACTTATTTGTTATTACTTTATTGAGAGTTAAGATTTCAATGAAGTTCCGAGAGCATGTCTAGTAAATATGTTACCCTCAGAAAACCTGCTGAACGATTTACTACTTTACTGATTCTGGGCCCGCTCTGTAATGGTCTAAGTGGCTGTGGCAATCACAGTGGTGTTAATTCAGTAAACTTGATCTTGCCATTGATTTTAATGGGGGCGGAGGGATGAGAATTAGCGGTTCAACTTTTTCAGCGAGGGTCTTTGTAGAGCAGCACAAAATTCCCAGCACATTATGGCATGGCGTACGTAATGTCGTAAGTCACTCACCCCATAATTTCCTGAAATTTCTGCACCATAACAATAGCATACGCCACCGACCTTGTGTTGGCAGTTGGCTTTTGGGCGAGGGATTTTCTGCTGTTTCCACCCAACTGAAATGGGTGGGAATGAAATGGTGGCACGTTAATGTGGCTCGGAGGTAAATTAGCCCGTGTCTAATTTCCGCAGCAGCAGTGGGGTTTCCAATTCCTCACAACACCATCTGCCCAGAAACCAGTCAGAGTTAAAATCAGGGCTCACATTTCCTCCCAGCTTTTCAGGTGCACATTCCAGCCATAGGACTCACTTATGTCTGGACTACACCCAGCCCATGTTGACGATCCAGGACAGGTAATACCAGTGATTCTGCATCTGGGCAGGAGTAGCAGATTCCAGGTGTGCTGCTCCTGTCCGCACTGGGGCAGAAAGGGGTCAGGAAATTGTCTCTGAAGAATTCAGTGCTGGTTTGCAAGGGGTCTGCTCAGGACAGGTGCTCCCAGACTTGGGTGCAGTAGTTTGTATCCCCCTTGGCCTGCAGCTTGACATGGAGAATGAGCAGAGGCAGCACAGAGCAGGACAAGCTGCTAGAAGAGGCAGCAGGAGAGGGGGAGAAGGGCTCTCACCAGGAGGCCATATCAACCCAAGGTCTTCAGGGAGCAATTCTCCTGCCTCGACCTCAGCATAGTAACAGTGCATACGGCGCCTCCGTTTTACTAAGAAGGTGATCACTGAAATCTACCACCTGCAGCGTCAGTCCAGAGTGAGGGCGGCCTTGTCAGTGGTTGTAAAGGTGACTGTGGCCTTGAACTTCTTCGCATCGGGCTCCTTCCAGACTGGAGCAGGCGACATCTCTAATATCTCCCAGTTCGCCGTCCATTCCTATATAAAGGAGGTGAGTGAGGCTCTGTATACAAAGAGAGCTGAATACATTTCATTCTCTCTTGCTAGAGAGAAGCAGGTGGAGTGAGCACGTGGCTTCACCAGGGTAGCAGGCTTCCCCATAGTGGAGGGTGACATTGACTGCATACACATCGCTTTCAAAGCTTCGATCATCTCCGATGGACAGGCCACATCGTCCGCATGCCCGATACGAGACTCCCAAAACAAGCGCTCTACTTGGAGCTCTGACACGGCAAGGGAGCTCTAGGTGGGCAGAGGAAACGCTTCAAGGACACCCTCAAAGCCTCAACAGTCACCTGAGAACTCATTTTTAGTGTGGAAGCAAATCATCCTCGGTTCTGAGGGACTGCCTAAGAGAAGAGACACATCACTTTGCTGGTGCCACAGCTCAATTCGTAGATCTACTGCAACTAGAAGGGATTCCACTCCCTCAACGTGCAGCTGGTGTGCGACCATACTCAGCATATCATGCAAGTGAATGCTCGGTATCCTGGCAGCAGCCATGATGCCTTCATTCTGCGGCAGTCCGCTGTACCATCAGCATTTGAGCCACCACGACAAACCAGAGGGTGGCTACTGGATGACAAGGGCTGCCCGCTGACCACCTGGCTCATGGCTCTGCTACGCAACCCACACACACACGTGGGCAGCATGCATATAACAAAAGCCATGCTGCCACACAGAATATGATAGAACAGGCCATTGGCGTCCTTAAAAAATGCTTCCATTGTCTGGACCGCCCTGCAGTATTCACCAGAGCACATCTCAAGATTCGTCGAGGTCTGCTGCACGCTCCACAGCCGCGCCATCATGAGGGCACAGCCCTGGCCACCAGTCATATGGCGACCAGCTGAGGAGGAGGAGAAAGAGGTGGAAAAGAAGGAGGAGAAGGAGGAAGAGATCGAAGAAAAGAAGGAGGAAGCGGAAGAGGAAAAGGAGGAAGCGGAAGGGAGGAGGCAACCCAGGCAGTCCATTTCTGCCCAGGCTGTCCATGATCGAATCATCCCACCACAGTCCCAGTGAATGCAACCCCAATTCCACATTCAAGATGCAGTGCTACCCCAGTGGCTGGTGGTAAGCTGCTGAATTTTAGTGGGGCAGACTGCAGATGGCCTTGCAGGACGACCATGAGCAATTCTGGGTCTAGTAAGCCCAGCAGCGGACTGCACCACCTCGGCATGGGCAGCAGCTGGCTGGCTGACAGGCAACAGCAAGGGCACTGGTGGAGTGGCAGTGGTGGGAGGACAAATGCTGTCATCCTGAGAGAGGACAACAGGTCTGTCCTCGACAGAGCCACTGCCATTCCTCCGGGGCAGCGCCACAGCAATCCTAGTAATCTGCTGGAGGACAGACTGCTGGACTACTGTGACACCCTGCAAGTCCCTTTCAACACTGGTAAACCCAGCCATGATGGCAGCAGTCTGTACTTGCGTGGCAGCAAGCTGAGCCTGCATGGCTTCCATCTGAGCTTCCATTGCAGGACTCAGACATTGGGTGGCTTCTGCTGGTGCTGCAATGGAAGCTGAGACATCGGTCATCAGACACTGCATGGCGGTTGGGCCCACAAGTGCGCTAATGGATCTGTCCCTTCCACGCAGGCATGGATGAGCTCAAAGCTCTGAGCAAAGCCTTATGCAAGTTGCAGTTGGAATCCTTCATGCTCCTTGACATTTCATTCAGGCTTTCTGGCAGGCTTGCCAATGCACCAAGCATTTTGTTGTGCATAGCCATCAGCTTTGTTCTGCAGGCCACCCCATCAAAGTCCCCATCTGAGTCCTGTGCAGCAGAACTCATGTGTAACCTTGCCCTCCGGGACCTGGCACCTGCGCTTCCCTTTCCCCCTGACCTGGCTGCAGCCCACTTGTTCCCGGTGACTCACCACGTGCAGATCCCGCCTCTAAGCTACCCTCTAAACTCCGCACAGTCCCAGTATCTGAGCTGGTGGCTGTGACTGTCAGATCAAGTCACGGTGTTGCTTCTTCATCATCACTCTCCTGTTCCTCTTCCATTTGCACCACTGCCTGGCCAGGTTGGATTTCTTGCGTCTCTGAAATGAGAAAGGAACAAGGGTAGTGTTTTGGTGAGGGTCGGGGTGGGGGGGAAGCAAGAGGTGCATGCTTACACCATCTGCAGCTTATAAGTCAGACGAGATTGTGGGATGAGGGGGAAGTGGGATGTGAGAAGGAAGATTAGGTCTGAGCTTATCGTCATGTTCAATGGTTTCGGTGCTGCCGCTGGCCACAGCCTCAGTCACTGTCACTCCTATTATGACGAGCACTGTCTCCTCGAGCGGGGTCAGGATATGGAGGCATGCCTGTCCCCCTCCAGTTAGCTGCTGCTGCCTACGATTGTATGCCACCTTTTCCTGCAAGAGAGAGGGAAGTGTGTTAGTGGGTGTGGTTCACTGTGTTTGGCTGATGTGGCTGTCATGGTTGAATAGTTGGCAGTGTGTGCAAGCTGTGAGATGTGGGTGTGAGGCTTGCAGCAATGCTAAGTGTGTGAAGGTGAGATGGAGCATATGAATGTGAGGTATGAGTCATGATTGATAGAGATAGGTGAGTAATGGGGGTGTGGTGAATTGAGCAGTGTGTGAGGCTAGTGGTGCAGTTTGTGGGATATGGCATTTGAAGATGATGTCACCGACCTTGACCACTCGTGTGAGGTCATTAAACTTCTTCCTGCGCTGCATCCAGGTCCTCGGGGCTAGACTGCTTATATTGACAGCGACGGCTATCTGTTCCTTTTCCCTTCTCAGCCTGTGTCTGGAGTGCCTCCTGGCTCCCTGAGGATAGAGGACAACTCTCCTTCTGTCCACCTCCTGCACCAATGCCTCGAGTGCTGTATCAGAAAATTTGGGAACCCTCTCTCTGCCATGTTGCGCCATCTTCATTCTTCCTGTAGGTCACACACTCCTCTACAATGACTTCCAGTACCTGCTGCAGCCAGAATGAACCTCCCCTATATAAAGTGTAGGCTGGATTGGAGAACTAGCTTTAATTGGTGCTAGCCTCGCACGAACTTGGGTTCCCTGCTGAGCGTGCAGCCGATGTTTCGCATATTGTCCCTCTCACTCTGTTACACTGTGTACCTTGTGGTCTTCTCCATCAAATCTGTGTACTTCTTCTCACATTGAGTCTGTATACCATGTTACATGGCCAGAGTTCTCTGAGGCCTGTTGTTGGGTTGAGCTACAAAGTTCTGCTGCTCAAGACCCATACTGCAAATTCTTTGCTAGTTATCTTTACATTGTTAAACCTCTTTTGGACCAGCTACCAAATTGGTGGAGATGGTGTTCAACCTCGTCCCCAGACCCTAAATCTGCCTCCTGATATGTGAATTGTTAACCACTTCCACCTTACCTTCTTGACACTGATGACCAATATTGACTCAGTAAAACACACTTTCCATATTTTCTTTGCTTTAACTTATTGTTTTCCAAAAGGTGGATTTATATTATAGGTAACTTGTGCTTAGTGTCTTATAGTTATCAAGAAGCTAATTTCCTGCTTATTGAAGTTCTAAACTGTGATTATAACATCTCTCTGCCTCAGTATCGTGCTGTTAGAGTCCATCCCAGCATAGAGGGATGAAAGGATTTCCTGGTTCCAAGGGCACTGAGTGAGATGACTTTGGAGTTGTTGAAATGCACTTGCTAATGGGCATGATCCCATAGCTCAAAAATGTTATACCTTGGTGCAAATTGATGAAAAAAAATTGACAATACTCTGAAGTATAATGGTGACTGGTATAGAAATGGAAATGTTACACAGGAATTGTCGATGGTGCTCTTCTGAGGGTGGGGTTAAGGAATGTTGGTGGAGCAAATTAGAGGGAGCTTGATGGAAGAGCATAGATGGAGCTTTACTCTGCTGGTAACCGTGCCATACTTGATTTATGTGGCCTTTGATGCTGAGACTGGGTGGGGACTGTACCGCCCAGGCAGTGAAGATGAAATTGACCCCTACTGAACGTCCAGCCTCTCATCACAATACTGCAGATGTTATGACACCTCTTTAATACACTGCCAATGGTGACCCCCATCCCTACCCTCATCCAAGATGGGCTCAGTTTCTTTATTTTGGTCGGAATCAGCCCCAGAAGTTAACGGCAATAAAAGTTCCTAATCTACTGATTAAATAGTTTAAGTTTTTAATTCCTACATACCACCACAAAGGAATGTACAGCAAGCCAACGAGAGACAGGGTGAAAAGCAACATCTTCCAGCTTCGTATGAAGTATGCAACCAAAGGCAGGAACACATAGCCGAATGCATAAAAAATGCCAACTCCCAGTGTAGAGTATGCAATCCGAATGGATTTCCCAAGAAGTTCCAACCCTGTAAGAAAAGAATAACCAGGTTAAGGACAACACCGATTGTGAGTTATTTCTTAATTTTATTTCACTACCTATTGTTGCCATTCTGAAAGAAACTTTTCTTTATGTTCTGTTAAAAAAACTTTCAGTAATGAAGTTGAATGCTCTCTAAACTTAACCCACAAAACAAGCTGTGTGAAGGATCCTGAATGCAGATATGGCTGCGGGGTGACCTAGTAGAGGTCTTTAAAATTATGAAGCGGCTTGATATAGTAGACGTAGAGAAGATTATTTCCACTTTTGGAGGAGGCCAAAACTAAGACAGTCACTAATAAATCCAGTAAGGAATTCAGGAGAAACTTTTTTCCCAGAGAGTGGTTAGAATGTGGAACTTACTACCAGATGGAGTAGTTGAGGCAAATAGTATAGATGCATTTAAGGGGAAGCTAGATTAGTCCATGAGGGAGAAAGGAATAGAAGGATATGCTGGTAAGGTTAGATGAAGTAAGCTGGGAGGAGGCTCGTGAGGAGCATAAACACCTCATAAACCAGTTCGGCCGAATGGCCTGTTTCTGTGTTGTAAATTCAATGTAATTCTATGTAAACCATCTTATGTCACTGTTCCAAACTTCACTCATCCCAGCCAGATCCCAGGCACCCAAAACAAAGAGCAGTGGTGTACAAACCTGATCTAGCTGCTTAGTATACTGATCACAACCTTAGTTGTGAAAACAACAACAACAACAACTTGTATTTATGTAGCACCTTTAAAGTAGTAAAATGTCCCAAGGTGCTTCATAGGAACGTTATCAAAACAAATTTGACACCGAGCTACATAAGGAGATATTAGGGCAGATGTAGGTTTAAGGAGCGTCTTAAAGGAGGCAAGAGAGGCAGAGAGGTTTAGGGAAGGAATTCCAGAGCTCAGGGCACCAACAGCTGAAGGCACGGCCACCAATGGTGCAGCAAGTAAAATCGGGGATGCGCAAGAGGCCAGAATTGGAGGAGCGCAGATATCTCAGAGGGTTGTAGCTTTGGAGGAGATTACAGAGATAGGGAGGAGCAAGGCCATGGAGGAATTTGAAAACAAGGATGAGATTTTTTAAATCTCAGCATTGCTTAACAAGGAGCCAACATAGGTCAGCGAGCACAGTGGTGATGGCTGAACGGGACTTGGTGCGAGTTAAGACACGGGCAGCAGAGTTTTCGATGACCTCAAGGTTACGGAGGGTAGAAAATAAATACCTGAAGTAACAGCAGCCTTTGGAAAAATGTTCAATATAAGAACATAAGAACATAAGAATTAGGAGCAGGAGTCGGCCATACGGGCCCTCGGGCCTGCTCCGCCATTCAATAAGATCATGGCTGATTTTCAACCTCAACACCACTTTCCTGCCCAATCCCCTTATCCCTTGATTCCCCGAGAGTCCAAAAATCTATCTATTTCAGCCGTGAATATACTCAATGACTGAGCATCCACAGCTCTTTGGGGCAGAGAATTCCAAGAATTCACAACCCTCTGAGTGAAGAAATTCCTCCTTATCTCAGTCTTAAAAGGCCGTCCCCTTATCCTGAGATTATGAACTCTAGTTCTAGACTCCCAAGCTAGGGGAAGCAAACAATCTCTCAGCATCTATCCTGTCATTCCCCTCAGAATTGTATATGTTTCAATGATATCACCTCTCATTTTTCTAAACTCTGGAGAGTATAGGCCTAATCTACACAATCACTCCTCATAGGACAAACCTTTCATCCCAGGAATCAATCTAGTGAACCTTCGTTGCACTGCCTCTAAGGCAAGTATATCCTTCTTTAGATAAGGAGACCAAAACTGTGCACAGTACTCCAGGTGTGGTCTCACCAACGCCATGTACAATTGTAGCAAGACTTCCTTACTGTTGTACTCCAACCCTCTAGCAATAAAGGCCAACATGACATATGCCTTCCTAATTGCTTGCTGTATCTGCATGCTAACTCTGTGTTTCTTGTACTAGGATACCTAAATCTCTCTGAACACCAACATTTAATTGTTCTCACCATTTAAAAAATATTGTGCTTTTCTATTCTTCCTACCAAAATGAATAATCTCACATTTCCCCACATTATACTGCATCTGCCATCTTACTGCCCACTTACTTAACCTGTCTATATCGGTTTGCAGCCTCTTTGCATCCACCTCACAGCTTACTTTCTCACCTAGCTTTGTATTGTCAGCAAACTTGGATACATTGCACTTAGTCCCTTCATCTAAGTCATTAATATAGATTGTAAATAGCTGAGGCCCAAGCAATGATCCTTGTGGCACACCACTAGTTAGAGCCTGCCAATCTGAAAATGACCCGTTTATCCCTGCTCTCTGTTTTCTGTCCATTAATCAATCCTCTAACCATGCATCCAACCCCAAGTGCATTTATCTTGTGTAACAACCTTTTATGTGGCACTCCATTGAATGCCTTTTGGAAATCCAAATATACTACATCCACTGGTTCCCCTTTATCTACCCTGCTAGTTACATCCTCAAAAACTCGAATAAATTTGTCAAACACGCTTTCCCTTCCATAAAACCATGTAGTCTCTGCGTAACCATAATATGATTTTCTAATTGTCCTGTTACCACTTCCTTAATAATGGATTCCAGCATTTTCCTGACAACCGATGTCAGACTAACTGGCCTGTAGTTCCTGTTTTCTCTCTCCCTCGTTTCTTGAATAGCAGGGTTACATTTGCTACCTTCCAATCTGCTGGGACTGTTCTAGAATCTAGGGAATTTTAGAAGATCACAACCATTGCATCCACTATCAATGCAGCCACCTCTTTCACTAGGATGTAGTCCATCATGTCCAGGGGATTTGTCGCCTTCTTGTCCCATTAGTTTCCCAAGTACTTTTTCTCTACGATAATAATTTTTTTCTGCTGATAATTATTTTAAGTTCATTACTCTCAATAGTCCCTTGGTTCCCCATATTTTTGGTATACTTTTTGTGTCTTCTACTGTGAAGACAGATACAAAATATTTGTTTAAAGTCTCTGCCATTTCCTTGTTTCCAATATAATTTCTCCTGTCTCAGCCTCTAAGGGCCCTACACTTGCTTTTGCTACTCTCTTCCTTTTTACATACTTGTAGAAGCTCTTACAATCTGTTTTTATATTTCTTGCTAGTTTACTCTCATTCTATTTTCTGTGTTTTTAGAAATTTTTTGGTCATCCTTTTCTGGTTTCTAAAGCTCTCCCAATCCTAATGCTTACTATTATTCTTTGCAACATTATAAACCACTTCTTTTAATCTAATACTATCCTTAATTTCTTTCATTAGCCACGAATGGATTCCCGTGGAGTTTTTATTTCTCAATGGAATGTATATTCGTTGAGAATTTTGGAATATTTCTTTAACTGTTCACCACTGCTTATCTACCGTCATACCTTTTAATATAATTTCCCAATCTACCATAGCCAACTCACCTCTCATTCCGATGTAATTGGCTTTGTTTAAGTTTAAGACTCTAGTTTCGGACTTAAGAATGCCAGTCTCAAACTCAACGTGAAATTCTATCATATTATGATGACTCTTCCCAAGAGGATCCTTTACTCTAAGATTACTAATTAGCCCCGTCTCATTACACAAAACAAGATCTAATATAACCTGTTCCCTGGTTGGTTCCATGACATATTGTTCTAGGAAACTGTCTCAAATGCATTCCATGAACTCCAGACTACCCTTGCCAATTTGATTTGCCCAATCAATAAGAAGATCAAAGTCCCCCATGATTATTGCATTACATTTGTTACAAGCTCCTATTATTTCTTTATTAGTACTCTATCTAATGGTATAGCTACTGTTAGGAGGCCTATAAACTACCCCACCACTGTTTTCTGTCCCTTGTTAATACTTATCTCTACCCATACTGATTCTACTTCTTGATTGTCTGTGCCAAGATCCTTTCTCACTATTGTCCTTATGTCATCCTTAATTATAGGGGCTACCCCCCGTCCCCCACCTCCTGTTCCAATCTGTCTGTCTTTTCAAAATGTTAAGTACCCTGGAATATTTAGTTCCCAACCCTGGTCACCTTGCAACCATGTCTCTGTAATTGCTATTAGATCATACCCATTTATCTCTATTTCTAAATTTCTATCTTGTTACGGATGCTTCATGCATTCAGGTAAAGGGCCTTTACTTTAAACTTTTTACCATTATTCCCTGCTTTCACCTTATTCGCTGATGCACTATTACCTTTAAACTCTTTGGGCTAGAAATTCATTATAGCCAAGAAATGGGCAGTGTTTAGACTAAAAATGGTTAAGTAGCGCCACCTGAAAATCATCTAAGATGCACGCAAAATTCATCCGCACTCCTCATTAAAATGATTGCCATTATGATTCTTGTCTAAAATCGCAAGCTCATTGGCATTACACTGAAAAGCTGGACCAATATCAGGGGTAGTCTAAATGGAAGTAATGATTGCCACAGGCTTTTTACACTGCTTAAAGGGAAGGTTCATTGATACTGCAGCACCTCATTCTCAGCATTGTTGGGTGTGCAGCTGCCTCAACAACCATAAGAAGAAGGACAAGGAGAAGTAGCACTTAATTACAAATCCTGATGGCAGATCACTGCCCCAGGGAGAGAGCCCAGAGGTTTTCCGATGAAGCTTTGGAGGCATTGGTTTTAGCAGTGAAGAGAAGGCGGCCGGTCCTGTACCCGGCAACTGGCAGGAGGCCCTCGCCACAAGTCTGGCGCACAATATGGAAGGAGATGGCACACCATGTCTCGGGCAGCTCCCCAGGACCCACACCCAGTGCAGGAAGAAGTTTAATGACCTCACAGGGGTGGTCAGGGTGAGTGAAGGCTTCAACAAATGCTACACACCACCATCTGTACCACAAGCTTCACACACTGCTCAATGGACCACACCCCCAGCACTCACCCACCAACAATCTCTACCGAGTAACACTCACAACCCACATCTCACACCTTGCATACAATGACAGCTATTCAACCATGGCAGGCACAAGGGTCATTAGTTATTAGCATTCATGTGATATGTTTATACATAAATTTATTAATGATGTCTATTTGAGGCTGAACCACGCTGTTCGCAACCTTGGTGTCATATTTGACCCTGAAATGAGCTTCCGACCACATATCCGCAGCATAACAAAGACCGCCTACTTCCACCTCTGTAACATCACCCGTCTCCGCCCTTGCCTCAGCTCATCCTCATCCATGCCTTTGTTACCTCTAGCCTTGACTATTCCAACGCACTCCTGGCTGGCCTGCCACATTCCACCCTATGTAAACTTGAGGTCATCCAAAACTCGGCTGCCCGTGTCCTAACTCACACCAAATCCCATTCGCCCATCTCCCCTATGCTCGCTGACCTACATTGGTTCCCGGTTAAGCAGCGCCTCGATTTCAAAATTCTCATCTTTGTTTTCAAATCCCTCCATGGCCTCGCCCCTTCCTATCTCTGTAATCTCCTTCAGCCCCACAACCCCCCGAGATATCTGCGCTCCTCTAATTCTGACCTCTTGAGCATCCCTGATTATAATCACTCAACCATTGGATGGCTGTGCCTTCTGTTGCCTCGGCCCTGAGCTCTGGAATTCCCTGCCTAAACCTCTCCGTCTCTCTACCTCTCTTTCCTCCTTTAAGACGCTCCTTAAAACCTACCTCTTTGACCAAGCTTTTCGTCACCTGCCCTAATTTGTCCTTATGTGACTCGGTGTCAAATTTTTTGTCTTAAAATACTCCTGTGCAGCGCCTTGGGACATTTTACTACGTTAAAGGCGCTATATAAATAAAAGTTGTTGTTGTTGATGTTTGGAATATTTTGTGGTCTCCCTCATTTCAGCTTTGCACCCAGGAGGACGCTGTGATATGGCGTGAGACAGGGATTGTATGATGGCGATGTGGTGAGCTACGGGGATCTGGCGTTTCATTCATGCGACTCGGAGTCTGGTGAGCTGGTCACGGTTAGCCCATCCGGAATGCCTATTGTCGCGCTGCCTCTGCCCTCCCTCCTATTCCTCCTCTTCCTCGTCCTCTTCCTCCTCGTCCTCCTACTGACTTGTCGTCCTCCTGAGGTGGCCCTGCAATCCCTGCTGGCAATGGCTGCGCCCTCATGATGGCCAAGATGTGGAGCACGGCAGATCACCACGAAATGGGGCACGCGCTCCAGCGAGTACTGGAGGGCTCCTCCCGAGCGATCAAGGCAGCGGAACTGTTGCTTCAGCAGGCCAATGGTCTGCTCGATGATGTTCCTGGTGGCAGCTTGGCTCTCATTATATGAGTGCTGAGCAGGAGTGTTGGGGTTGCGGAGGGGAGACATGAGCCAGGTGGAGAGCAGATAGCCCTTGTCTCCGAGCAGCCACCCGTGAGCTTGACGTGGTGGCTGGAAGAGTGCTGGCACACCGGTCTGGCACAGGATGAAGGCATCGTGGCTGCTGCCAGGATAGCGGGCATTGACGTTGAGGATTCACTTTGTGTGGTCGCACACCAACTGCACATTAAGTGAGTGTTAGTTTTTGCAGTTACGGAAGATCTCAGGATTGTTATGCGGTGCCGCAAAGCCACGTGGGTGCAATCAATGGCTCCCTGCACCATCGGGAATTCCACTATCAAGGCAAAGCCACATGCACACTTATCCTGCTTCTCTCTGGTGATTGGGAAGCCAATATAGTCCCTTCTCCTGCTGTAGAAAGCCTCAGTGACCTCCCGGATGCAGCGATGGACAGTGAACTGTGAGAGTTAGATATGTCTCCTGCTGCAGACTGGAAGGATCTGCTGGCCACAGTGAACTTGACTGCCACCGAGAGAGCCGTAGTCGCCCTGGTCTGAGGCTAGAGGTCTGGTTGCAGGAGGTGGTGGAGTTCTGTGACCACCTCCTTGGTGAAGCGGAGCTTCCTAATACACTGCTCCTTGCTTAATTGAAGGTAGGAGAAGAGATGTTGGAAGACCCTAGGAAGGTAAGGCCTCCTATTGCGAGCCCTGATGGCCCTCCTCCTCCCTCTGCACACATGTTCCCGTCTTTCTTGCTGCCTCCGATATGGTGTACGGTGCTGGAACTGGCATCAGGTGTTGTTAGAGCTCTCAACAGCGTTTTAGCGCCAACTCTGGTGCTAACATGTGGCACAAACCGCACAAATTTCTCTCTTTGTCCCTTCCTGTCACACACTGCTTATTTTTACCCAATTCACTACACTGCTCTATTGCCTTGACTATTCTCTTTAGGTTACTAAATTTCCCCTCACCTGCCCCCTCCCTCCTGCCCTCTTTAGTTTAAAGCCCTTACTCAAGCAACCTACTGAGTCTTTATATATGGAGAAGACTAATTAGTGGCCAACGAAGAGGCACTAGCACAACAAAATAATCTACCTTCATGGAAAAGCAAAATAATTACAGAATTTTGATTAATTGTAAACATAATGGCCCAGAAATTGGACTTCGATGGTTGCTGCGGGGGTAAGGATCCCCCGCGATATCGCACTCCGTGCCTGCCTTTATGGTTTTGGCCCACATGAACTTCAGTTCCTGGTCCTCTCCCTGGTGCCAGCGCGCAGTGTGTGCGTGTCCCAGAGGTGCAGTTAGTGCGATGCGACCTCTGGGATCACGTGGGCCAGTTAGAACCAATGGCAGCACACCATCTTTCATTCATAGTTTTGACAGGAAGAGCTGTCAAAACTATGAATACAACAAGCCCCCAAAAGAACAGCTAAACCTCAATTAAATTTAAAAAAAGCCATCACATTAATAAAATAACTATAGTTAAATAAATTAACCACTTTAAACAAAAATTTAAATTTTTGAAAAAATTTAAATTCTTTTTAAAAGTTATAAAAATAAACTTACCTTTCTTTAAAGTCTCTAAAAAAGATAAACCTGTTGAAAAAAATTTAAAATAATACTTAATTAACTACTTACCTTGTTAAAAGGGGGTCTTACGCCTGCTTTCTTTATTCAGAACAGATCTAGCAACTCAAAACTGGGCATCCATGAGGCGCTGTGGGCCACCAGCAGCAGCAGAATTGTATTCTACCACAATCTGTAACCTCATGGCCCGGCATATCCCTCACTCTACCATTACCATCAAGCCAGGGGACCAACCCTGGTTCAATAAGGAGTGTAGAAGAGCATGCCAGGAGCAGCACCAGGTGCACCTAAAAATGAGGTGCCAACCTGGAGAAGCTGCAACACAGGACTACATGCATGCTAAAAAGCGGAAGCAGCATGCTATAGACAGAGCTAAGCGATCCCACAATCAACGGATCAGATCAAAGCTCTGCAGTCCTGTCACATCCAGTCGTGAATGGTGGTGGACCATTAAGCAACTAACGGGAGAAGTTGGCTTCATGAATATCCCCATCCTCAATGATGGTAGAGCCCAGCACGAGTACAAAAGACAAGGCTGAAGCATTTGCAACCATCATCAGCCAGAAGTGCTGAGTGGATGATCCATATCGGCCTATACTGAGGTCCCCACCATCACAGAAGCCAGTCTTCAGCCAATTCGATTCACTCCACATGATATCAAGAAAAAGCTGAGTGCATTGGATACAGCAAAGGCTATGGGCCCCGACAACATCCCGGCTATCGTGCTGAAGACTTGTGCTCCAGAACTAGCTGGGCCTTTAGCCAAGCTGTTCCAGTACAGCTACAACACTGGCATCTATCCGACAATGTGGAAAACTGCCAAGGTATGTCCTGTCCACAAAAAGCAGGACAAATCCAATCCGGCCAGTTACTGCTACATCAGTCTACTCTCAATCATCAGCAAATTGGTGGAAGGTGTCATCGACAGTGCTATCAAGCGACACTTACTCACCAATAACCTGCTCACTGATGCCCAGTTTGGGTTCAGCCAGGACCTCTTGGCTCCTGACCTCATTACAGCCTCGGTCCAAACATGGACAAAGGAGCTGAATTCCAGAGGTGAGGTGAGAGTGACTGCCCTAGACATCAAGGCAGCATTTGACCGAGTGTGGCATGAAGGAGCCCTAGTAAAACTGAAATCAATGGGAATCAAGGGGAAAACTCTCCACTGGCTGGAGTCATACCTAGCACAAACAAAGATGGATGTGGTGGTTGAAGGTCAATCATCACAGCCCCAGGACATTGCTGCAGGAGTTCCTCAGAGCAGTGTCCTAGGCCCAATCATCTTCAGCTGCTTCATCAATGACCTTCCCTCCAACATAAGGTCAGAAATGGGGATGTTCGCTGATGACTGCACAGTGTTCAGTGCCATTCACAACTCCCCAGATAATGAAGCAGTCCATGCCAGCATTCAACAAGACCTGGACAACGTTCAGGCTTGGGCTGATAAGTGGCAGGTAATATTCACGCCACAGATGTGCCAGGCAATGACTATCTCCAGCAAGCGGGAGTCTAACCACAGCCCCTTGACAATCAATGGCATTACCATTGCCGAATCCCCCACCATCAACATCCTGGGAGTCACCATTGACCAGGAACTTAACTGAACCTGCCACATAAATACTGTGGCAACAAGAGCAGGTCAGAGGCTAGGTATTCTGCGGCGAGTGTCTCACCTCCTGACTCCCCAAAGCCTTTCCACCATCTACAAGGCACAAGTAAGGAGTATGATGGAATACTCTCCACTTGCCTGGATGAGTGCAGCTCCAACAACACTCAAGAAGCTCGACACCATCCAGGACAAAGCAGCCCGCTTGATTGGCACCCAATCCACCACTTTAAACATTCACTCCCTCCACCACCGGCGTACCGTGGCTGCAGTGTGTACCATTTAAAAGATGCACTGCAGCAACTTGCCAAGGCTTCTTCGGCAGCATCTCCCAAACCCACGACCTCTTTCACCTAGGACAAGGGCAGCAGGCGCATGGGAACACCACCACCTCCAAGTTCCCCTCCAAGTCACACACCATCCTGACTTAGAAGTATATCGCCGATCCTTCATTGTCGCTGGGTCAAAATCCTGGAACTCCCTACCTAACAGCGCTGTGGGAGTACCTTCACCACATGGACTGCAGCGGTTGAAGAAGGCGGCTCACCACCACCTTCTCAAGGGCAACTAGGGATGGGCAATAAATGCTGGCCTTGCCAGCGACGCCCACATCCTATAAACAAACTTAAAAAAAACCTTAGTTGATCAATCTGAGTTGATTGTAGGTCAATGGGTCTGATTCACCCGGCAGGATCCTGTCTTTCTCTTGGCTGCAGTTCCCGTCTGTGTCCAGAGTTCAGATTTCACTACTTTATATAGGGTCTCTGTGGTAACACTTTTCAGCTTCCTGTATGACATCACTTCCTGTAATCAGTCCAGGATAAATACTGGACTGATCAGTTAGCTCTGGAAGAGGCATAGGGTAAGACCTCTTTTGTATGCAGCACCGTTTTAAGTTGATTAAAGCTTACATTAAGTTTACCACGCGTAAGGCTCATTCTTACGACAATTTAATCAACTTTGAAAAACTTCGCACTCAAACTTTTTGGACGAACTCGGAGCTAAGGATCCAGGGAATCACCCATCATGGAAAACATCCTTAAACCATCGCGTCTTGACTTGGACCCAAACACCCCAGCAGCCGGTAAGGTGTGGAAACACTGGTATCGCACGTTTGAGAATTTTCTTGAGTATTGCAAAGCTGATGATAACTCAAAGTTGCGGATACTCATCAACTGTGTCACCCCGAATGTATTTCAGTATGTGGAAGACTGGGACAGTTATGAGGAGGCAATTCAGACGCTTAAGAGACTATATACTAAGACACCGAATGAGGTCTATGCTAGACATCTACTAGCTACAGCCCAACAAGGGCCGGAGGAATCCATTGATAAATTCCTCCAAGAGCTTCGCAGACTTAGTATGGACTGTAACTTTCGGGCAGCCTCAGCTGAGCTATACCGCGAAGAAATGATCCGTGATGCGTTCATCTGCGGGCTTGCCTCCCCATTTATACGCCAGCGTCTACTGGAAAGTAAGACACTTGAGCTGCAGAGAGCTTATGACCTGGCTTGCTCTCTAGATCTGGCAAAAAGGAATGCAGACCTTTTTACAGTGCCCAGACCTCGGTCTGCTGCCTTAACTACAATCAGGCAATTTAAGAGGCCACAGGTGAACTCTATTAGGGAGGACTTTATCCCTGACGATCGATCTGATGACTTCACTGATGAAGAGGATGATGACCCCACTGTGGCAGCCTCTTGGCAATCTAAGAAATGCTTTTTTTGTGGTGATGAGTTTCACCCTCGGAGATTCTGCCCTGCTCGCAATGCGTTTTGCAGTCATTGCAACAAAAAGGGTCATTTTTTAAAGGTTTGCCTATCAAGAGCCTCTACGAGGGCTTATCAAGCTAAGTCCTACCGAACTGCCCCAGTAAGGGCCTATCAGGATGTTCCAACTAAAAACTATCGTGCTTCCTCTCGGGTTTTTTCTCGAAGAAACACACCTAGAATTTCAGCCACTCTTTGTGCAACGACACCAATTACAGCTGCTTGTCCTCAGAATCTATTCCATGCAGCTACAAAAGCATCAATTAATGGACATACTTTAGATGCCTTAATTGACTCAGGTAGCACTGATAGTTTCATTAGGGAACAGACTGTTGCACAGTTAAAGCTACATGTTTTTCCATCGGACCAGGCAGTTGCGATGGCTCAGTCATCACTTAATACCAGAATTTCTGGCTTCTGTGTAGTTGAAATAATGCTTAAAGGGCACAGGTATCCCTCCACCCGGCTTTCGGTGCTCAAGGACTTATGTAGTGATCTTATCTTAGGGCTGGATTTTCAAAAGCAGCATAAGAAGCTTACCATTGAGTTCGGCGGATCCAAACCTGAACTCACTATTTCTAATATACGACCTCGATTACCGTTCTGTGCCTTGTCAGCAGCTTCACTGGATGAACCCTCACTGTTTGCCAGTATCCCTCCTCGATGCAAACCGATTATAACAAAGTCACGCCGTTTCAGTCAGGAAGACCAGTCTTTTATTGCGGCTGAGATTTCTCGGCTTTTAGCAGAGGATATCATCGAGCCTTGTTCGTCGCCATGGCGCGCCCAGGTCGTTATTGTTAAGAACCCTCTACAACCTCACAAGAAACGGCTGTGCATTGACTATTCACAGACCATCAATCAGTATACGGACTTGGACGCATACCCATTGCCGCGCATCGATGATATGGTTAATAAATTGGCTGAGTACACGGTGTTCTCGACTTATGATCTGAAAAGCGCCTATCATCAGGTACCCTTGAAGGTCTCAGACAAGCAGTATACAGCCTTTGAAGCCAATGGGCGGCTGTATCAATTTCGTCGCCTCCCCTTTGGGGTCACTAATGGAGTGGCTGTCTTCCAGCGAGCAATGGATGACCTGGTCAAACAGGAAGACTTGAAGGATACGTTTCCTTATCTGGACAATATTACTGTCGCAGGTCGCAATCAGCAGGAACATGACGCCAATCTCCAACGATTTTGGGATGCACTCCAGCACCGTAATTTGACATTGAATGCGGCTAAATCCATTGAGTCACAACCAACTATCAACATCCTTGGCTATTGTGTGGGCAATGGCATCATTAAACCTGACCCTGAAAGGCTTCGCCCACTCCAAGAACTCCCGCCACCTAAGAATCCGGCCTCCTTGCGCCGGGCCCTCGGCCTGTTTGCATACTATGCGAAATGGATTCCTAACTTCTCGGACCGAATCCAACCTCTACTGAAGGCCAGCACATTCCCACTAGACACAACGGCTGTTGCAGCCTTTAACCTCCTGAAAAAGCAGTTGGAGAAAGCGGCTCTTCACTCCATCGATGAGAGTCTTCCTTTCGTGGTTGAGTGTGATGCCTCGGAGGTGGCAATCTCAGCCACTCTGAATCAGGAAGGTCGTCCGGTGGCATTTTTGTCCAGGACTTTTCAAGGGGCTGAGCTACATTATCCTCCAGTCGAGAAAGAAGCTACAGCCATCATAGAGGCAGTACGGAAGTGGAGTCATCTCCTGGCTCGCCAGCACTTTACCTTAATCACGGACCAGCGATCGGTCGCCTTCATGCTCGATAATCGAAAACGGACCAAAATTAAAAATAATAAAATCCAGCTTTGGCGGCTGGAATTGGCCTCTTTTGGTTACACCATCCACTATCGACCTGGCAAGGAGAATGTGGCTCCGGATACCCTCACACGAGCATTCTGCTCCGCCATGGCACCCTCTACGCTCGTAGACATCCATGATGGGTTGTGTCATCCAGGCGTTACTCGCATGCTGCACTTCGTGCGGTCCCGAAATCTCCCATTCTCTACCGGGGATGTAAAGAAGATGTGCTCGGACTGCAGAGTCTGTGCGGAATTGAAACCTCGGTTTTTCCGCCCCTCGGGTGGTATACTCATACATGCGACCCAGCCAATGCAAAGGCTTAGCATCGATTTTAAGGGGCCGTTGCCCTCTTCGACTCGCAACACTTATCTATTAACAATGGTTGATGAGTATTCTCGTTTTCCGTTTGCCTTTCCCTGCCCCAATATGCTGACAACCACGGTTATCAGCTGCCTTGAACAGGTATTTGCTTTCTGTGGCATGGCATCCTATGTTCATTCAGATCGGGGCCCTTCTTTTATGTCGGGAGAACTCAAGGCCTATCTCTCGGAACGGGGTATTGCTGCCAGCAAAACGACGCCTTATCATCCGGTTGGGAATGGGCAAGTCGAGCGTTTTAACGCTATCATCTGGAATGCGGTACGTCTGGCTTTGAGATCTCGGGGCCTACCCAACCAGCATTGGGAAGCAGTACTTCCAGACGCATTACACTCCACACGGTCCCTCCTTTCGACCGCCACAAATACGACGCCTCATGAACGGTTCTTCCGATTTCAGCGTCGCTCATCCTATGGGACATCTCTCCCGTCGTGGCTGACTGCACCGGGACCAGTGCTACTCCGAAGATATGTCCGGGCGTCTAAGAATGACCCCCTGGTAGATGAGGTTGAGCTCACTGACGTCAACCCTACCTACGCCTATATTCGGTATCCTGACGGTCGGGAATCTACCGTGTCATTGCGGGATCTGGCTCCCTGCCCGCCGAAACATAGAGGGACACCAGGGGATGATATTGTACCAGGCACATCTCTGGGCTTGCCAGGTGCCTCTCATCATGATCGGGATCTGACGCCGGCTGGTACCTCACTCCAGCGTGCCGACCTGGGGCAGACTGACTATGAGCCCGTCGGGGCTCGCACGCGCAGCCACGATCAACCCTGTACCGTACGCTCAGAAACGGATCTGCCACAGCCCTGCCCGACACCCATTCGGGTACCAGTACACAGTCAGGATCGTTCTGACCCCTCACAGAGCGGGCTGGAGCACTCGGACTCTGGTCCATGGCCCGCAGCGGGTAAACGGGCTAGGGGCCCTCTACCGCTACGAGAACCCAAACGGGTGCGGCTCTCCCTCATCCAACGGCTACGAAATGGAGGGAGCATTCCGGCCTCCTAATCTTTTGGGGGGGGAGAATGTGGTAACACTTTTCAGCTTCCTGTATGACATCACTTCCTGTAATCAGTCCAGGATAAATACTGGACTGATCAGTTAGCTCTGGAAGAGGCATAGGGTAAGACCTCTTTTGTATGCAGCACCGTTTTAAGTTGATTAAAGCTTACATTAAGTTTACCACGCGTAAGGCTCATTCTTACGACAGTCTCTGTGTGCAGGATCACTCACTGAGCTGCTCAGAGATGATTTGGTTAGCAAACCCTTAGTTCACCTCACATTGTGTTCTGCTTATTTGATCTCAGAGATGATTTGGTTAACATGCAAGACATTTAAAAAGTTGTTAAAGTGGGCAGGGAGTGCAGGGTATGTTGCTGGATGTTTGCACCCACCAGCGCTACTTAAAGGGACACATGCAACTTTGAGATAAATTGCTTTTTGCTTCTGTACTGGTTCCTCAAAGGTTTATTTGAAAAGTGGTTTGGTGTAAGACATTTAAAAAGTTGTTAAAGTGTGCAGGGAGTGTAGGGTGTGTTGCTGGACGTTTGCAAGGTGTTGGGTCTTAAAGGAAGGCCTCTGAGAACACCAGTTGCTCCCAGGCCTGCGGGCTTTAGTTACAGTCACCCTTGGGATGCAGCATGACATGGAAATGGAGCAGAGGCAGCAAAGGGGACAGATTGCTCACAGATGGAGAAGGAAGAGGATGGCTCTCAGCAGGAGGCCTTACACACCTAGATCTTTAGGGAGTACTTCTCCTACCTGCACCTCAGCCAGGAGCAGTGTGGTTGTCGGCTCCGCTTCACCAAGGAGGTGGTCACAAAACTCTGCCACCTCCTGCAACCAGACCTGGAGCTTCAGAGCAGGGCAAGGATGGTGCTGCCAGTGGCCTTCAAGATGACCCCAGCCCTCAATTTCTTTGCCAGCGGATCCTTCCAGGCTGGAACAGGTGACATAGCTAACATCTCGCAGTTCGCCATCCATCACTGCATCTGGGAGGTCACAGAGGCTCTGTATGCTATGAGAGGGGACTTCATTGTCTTCTCTCTAAACAGAGAGAAGCAGGAGGAGTCTGCACCTGGTTTTGCCAGGATATTGGGATTCCCCAAGCTGCAGGGTGTTATCGACTCCACACATCTGGCTTTGCTGGCTCCGCATCTCAATGCTGAGATGTACCGCAACCGCAGAGGCTATCACTCACTTAATGTGCAGTTGGTGTGCGACCACGCCGAGCATATCATGGTGATGAATGCCCTCTATCCTAGCAGCAGTCATGATACCTTCATCCTGCACCATTCTGTTCCAGCAATCTTCCAGCCACCATGTCAAACCCGAGGATGACTGGTCAGCGACAAGGGCGATCCGCTCTACACCTGGCTGCCGACTCACCCCCGCAACCCACCACTCATGGCCAGCACTCAACAATGAGAGCCATGCTGCCACGAGGAATGTCATGGAGTAGACCATCGGGGTGCTAAACCAACGGTTCCACTGCCTTGACTGCTCGAGAGGAGCCCTCCAGTACTCGCCGGTCTGCTGCATCCTCCACAACTTGGCCATCATGAGGGCGCAGCCCTTGCCACCAATGGTCTACCACCATCTCAGGAGGAGGAGGAAGAGGAAGAGGAGGACAAGGAAGAGGAGGAACACTCAGGTTCCTATCCCCCTGCCAAGCTAGTTTAAACCTTTCCCAACAGCACTAGCAAATCCCTCGTGAGGACATTGTGCGCAGCCAGTGTTCCCGCGAATGTGGGCGGCCACACAACGATCTGCAAGGTCCCGCGCACTCAAATTCACATGTCGCGCACAGTGGAGAGCTGGAGCAGGGGGAGAGGCCCAATGGTCAAAGCGGGAGCGGTTGCAGAGAGCGCGGGGATAAAGTGCAGAATTTCATTTGATTGGCTTTCAGCTCTTACGTAGTGCAGTTAGTGTGTCTTGATTGGAGGAGATGAACGCGCTTTTGTTATGGCCAGCTGGAGTGTTGTGCTCTATGAGCGTGGTTTCAGAGCAAATGGCTCTTTGTGCAAGTATATAAAATGCAGACTGAAGGAAGCAAGGGAAAAGCCAGACGCTTTTACTGAGACCTGCCATTGAGAACACTGCTGCCCAGAGAGCAGCTACTTCGGCAAAAACTGCTGGCAGTAAGTCTCAGGCTGCTCCTCCAATGCGCACCCAGCTTCCAATATCAGATTTTAAAACTCCATGGGGTAGAAATTAGGTCGCGCCCCATTTGGGGCGCAAATATCGTCCGGACGCAAATATTAGCGCCTGGCGTTAATTATCGGCACTGACAGGAAACTTCACTTTTACCGCCCCGGGAGGTGAGTGGAGCGCTAAAGCAGGCGCTGCACACCTCTCTTAAGGCACAAAGGCCGAGCAGTGAGGCGCTAACTCGGAGCGCTGGCGAAGCTCATGTAATGTCAGTCAGCAATGGAACACACACACAATGGCACGGGCCAGTTCTTAAAGGGGATGGTTAATCTTGCTTTCCATCCACATCCTGTTCATTGCTGCCTTGAATCTCGGCCTGGAGAGACTTGCACATCAAATGTGCTGGAAAGAACAATGGAGAGTACCAGGCAAAGAGCTCAGAGTGCAGCTCCCACAGTCTCTGCTGAATCGATACAAGGAATGGCAAATCAAAATGAACCTGCAAAGTGCTGCTCAGTACCCAAAACTCCTTCACACAACGTTGAATCTCTCCAGAAGTCTCTCCCTCTCTCTCTCAGAATGCGTAGTTCAAAAATGCCACCAACAATAAAAGACAGGAAGAGGCCCCCTTTAAATAGCGCCCCCCCAGCCCCACAGCGATTGATAGCGTTCCAGTCTTCTGGTCGTTGGAAGCGCCAGGCGGTAAGGCAGGGGGCGCCACTCAATTTCCGCTCCGGGGCGCCACAAGGGCGTTGCACCATGGAATGATGTCACAATCTGCGCGCGCAGGTGGTCGCAGCGGTAAGTTTTAGCGCCGCCGCACAATCTCAAGTTAAGTTCTCGAGCGGCGCAAACATCGCTGCACCCGGGCGTTAGCGGCTTTGCGCCCCATTAGCGCCCTCTTAAGGCGCTAACGGGAGGCGCAACCAAGTGAATTTTTACCCCCATCAATTTTACAAACTATTTGTAATAGCTCCGTTTAAAAATTGTGACGCCTGATTTAAATGTTGGAGGGTTTCAAGTAATTCTAATTTTTGCAGTGAGGTGAAAGGATTGTTTATAAAAGGTTGCTCTTTCTCTCTCCATCTCTCTCCTCCGCAAATCCCCACTCTCTCTTCCCTCCTCTCTGTCTCTCCCTCTGCTCTCTCTGCCCCCTTCCGATCCCCTCTAACTCTCTCCCCCTCTCTTCTGATTGGCCACCTTGGAGGACAAGACCTGATTTCTGATTGGTCCCCTTGGAGGACAAGACACACCCAGAGGTTTATCTGGAATGTATAATTGGATCCTGCCTACCTAAGTAATCAAGTACTTTGCAAAGTGTAATTTGAGCCATTCTGTCTGCCAGGCTCCAGACAGAACAGAGCTCATATAGAACACATAGGGCTCACCCTCGTGGTTAAGACCTTCTCACATCCCCCAAACAAGTTTTAGACGTCCCAACAAGTTCCTGACCTAACCCCTTAGTTCCTGACCTTCTCTCCCTGCCCAAGTACCTGACCTCCCCCGCACCCAAGGTTCTGACCTCCTCTCCCCATCCAAGTTCCTGACCTACCACCCACCGCAAGTTCCTGTCGTTCTCCCCTGCCCAAGTTCCTGACCATCCACCCACCGCAAGTTCCTGACGTTCTTCCGTCCCCAAGTTCCTGACCTTGACCCCCTGCCCGAGTTCCTGACCTTGACCCCCTGCCCGAGTTCCTGACCTTCTCCCCCCTGCACGAGTTCCTGACCTTCTCCCCTGCCCGAGTTCCTGACCTCCCCCCCGCCCGAGTTCCTGACCTCCCCCCCGCCCGAGTTCCTGACCTCCTCCCTGCCCGAGTTCCTGACCTTCTCCCCCCTGCACGAGTTCCTGACCTTCTCCCCCCTGCACGAGTTCCTGACCTTCTCCCCTGCCCGAGTTCCTGACCTCCCCCCGGCCCGAGTTCCTGACCTCCTCCCTGCCCGAGTTCCTGACCTACTCCCCTGCCCGAGTTCCTGAACTACTCCCCTGCCCGAGTTCCTGACCTTCTCCCCTGCCCGAGTTCCTGACTTTCTCCCCTGCCCGAGTTCCTGAACTTCTCCCCCGTCTGAGTTCCTGACCTTCTCCCCCGCCCGAGTTCCTGGCCTTTTCCCCTGCCCGAATTCCTGACCATCTCCCCACTGCCCGAGTTCCTGACGTTCTCCCCTGCTCGAGTTCCTGACCTTCTCCCCTGCCCGAGTTCCTGACCTTTTCCCCTGCCCGAGTTCCTGACCTTCACCCCCCTGCCCGAGTTCCTGACCTTCTCCCCTGCCAGTGTTCCTGACCTTTTCCCCTGCATGAGTTCCTGACCTTCACCCCCCTGCCCGAGTTCCTGACCTTCTCCCCTGCCAGTGTTCCTGACCTTCTCATCTGTCCAAGTTCCTGACCTTCTCCCCGGTCCAATTTCCTGACCTTCTCCCCGTTGCTTGAGTTCATAAGAACATAAGAACATAAGAAATAGGAGCAGGAGTAGACCAATCGGCCCCTCGAGCCTGCTCCGCCATTCAATGAGATCATGGCTGATCTGATCCAACCTCAACTCTAAAGAACACAAGAAGTAGGAGCAGGACCAGGCCACTCGGCCCCTGGGCCCGCTCCGCCACCCACAGGGCCTTGACCGATCCGAACTCAAACTCATGTCCAATTTCCAGCCCGCTCCCCGTAACCCCTGATTCCCTTTACTTCTAGGAAACGGTCTATTTCTGTTTTAAATTTATTTAATGAAGTAGCTTCCACAGCTTCCTGGGGTAGCAAATTCCACAGACCCACTACCCTCTGAGTGAAAAAGTTTCTCCTCATCTCAGTTTTGAAAGAGCAGCCCCTTATTCTAAGATTATGTCCCCTAGTTCTAGTTTCACCCATCATTGGGAACATCCTCACCGCGTCCACCCGATCAAGCCCCTTCACAATCTTATATGTTTCAATAAGATCGCCTCTCATTCTTCTGAACTCCAATGAGTAGAGTCCCAATCTACTCAACCTCTCTCATATGTCCACCCCCTCATCCCCGGAATTAACCGAGTGAACCTTCTTTGTACTGCCTCGAGAGCAAGTATGTCTTTTCTTAAGTATGGACACCAAAACTGTATGCAGTACTCCAGGTGCGGTCTCACCAATACCCTATACAACTGCAGCAATACCTCCCTGTTTTTATATTCTATCCCACTAGCAATAAAAGCCAACATTCCATTGGCTTTCTTGATCACCTTCTCCCCCGCCCGAGTTCCTTAACTTTTCCCCCCTGCCCGAGTTCCTGTCCTTCTCCCCTGCCCGAGTTCCTGACTTTCTCCCCTGCCCGAGTTCCTGACCTTCTCCCCCGTCCAAGTTCCTGACCTTCTCCCCCGCCCGAGTTCCTGACCTTCTCCCCCCTGCCCGAGTTCCTGACCTTCTCCCCCGCCCGAGTTCCTGACCTTCTCCCCCGCTCGAGTTCCTGACCTTCTCCCCTGCCCGAGTTCCTGACTTTCTCCCCTGCCCGAGTTCCTGACCTTCTCCCCTGCCCGAGTTCCTGACCTTCTCCCCCGCTCGAGTTCCTGACCTTCTCCCCCGCGCGAGTTCCTGACCTTCTCCGCTGCCCGAGTTCCTGACCTTCGCCCCCCCTGCCCGAGTTCCTGACCTTCGCCCCCCTGCCCAAGTTCCTGACCTTCTCCCCTGCCCGAGTTCCTGACCTTCTTCCCCCTGCCCGAGTTCCTGACCTTCGCCCCCCTGCCCGAGTTCCTGACCTTCTCCCCCGCCTGAGTTCCTGACATTCTCCCCCGCACGAGTTTTTGACCTTCTACCCCCTGCCCAAGTTCCTGACCTTCTCCCCTGCTCGAGTTCCTGACCTTATCATCTGTCCAAGTTCCTGACCTTCTCCCCTGCCCAAGTTCCTGACCTTCTCCCCCGCCCGAGTTCCTGAACTTCTCCCCTGCCCGAGTTCCTGACCTTCTCCCCCCTGGCCGAGTTACTGACCTTCGCCCCCCTGCCCGAGTTCCTGACCTTCGCCCCCCTGCCCGAGTTCCTGACCTTCTCCCCCGTCCAAGTTCCTGACCTTCTCCCCCGCCCGAGTTCCTGACCTTCTCCCCTGCCCGACTTCCTGACCTTCTCCCCCGCCCGAGTTCCTGACCTTCTCCCCCGCCCGAGTTCCTGACTTTCTCCCCTGCTCGAGTTCCTGACCTTCTCCCCTGCCTGAGTTCCTGACCTTCTCCCCCGCCCGAGTTCCTGACCTTCTCCCCTGCCCGAGTTCCTGACCTTCGCCCCCCTGCCCGAGTTCCTGACCTTCTCCCCTGCCCGAGTTCCTGACCTTCTCCCCCGCCCGAGTTCCTGACCTTCTCCCCCGCCCGAGTTCCTGACTTTCTCCCCTGCTCGAGTTCCTGACCTTCTCCCCTGCCTGAGTTCCTGACCTTCTCCCCCGCACGAGTTTTTGACCTTCTACCCCCTGCCCGAGTTCCTGACCTTCTCCCCCGCTCGAGTTCCTGACCTTCTCCGCTGCCCGAGTTCCTGACCTTCGCCCCCCTGCCCGAGTTCCTGACCTTCGCCCCCCTGCCCAAGTTCCTGACCTTCTCCCCTGCCCGAGTTCCTGACCTTCTTCCCCCTGCCCGAGTTCCTGACCTTCGCCCCCCTGCCCGAGTTCCTGACCTTCTCCCCCGCCTGAGTTCCTGACATTCTCCCCCGCACGAGTTTTTGACCTTCTACCCCCTGCCCAAGTTCCTGACCTTCTCCCCTGCTCGAGTTCCTGACCTTATCATCTGTCCAAGTTCCTGACCTTCTCCCCTGCCCAAGTTCCTGACCTTCTCCCCCGCCCGAGTTCATGAACTTCTCCCCTGCCCGAGTTCCTGACCTTCTCCCCCCTGGCCGAGTTACTGACCTTCGCCCCCCTGCCCGAGTTCCTGACCTTCGCCCCCCTGCCCGAGTTCCTGACCTTCTCCCCCGTCCAAGTTCCTGACCTTCTCCCCCGCCCGAGTTCCTGACCTTCTCCCCCGCCCGAGTTCCTGACTTTCTCCCCTGCTCGAGTTCCTGACCTTCTCCCCTGCCTGAGTTCCTGACATTCTCCCCCGCACGAGTTTTTGACCTTCTACCCCCTGCCCAAGTTCCTGACCTTCTCCCCTGCTCGAGTTCCTGACCTTATCATCTGTCCAAGTTCCTGACCTTCTCCCCCGCCCGAGTTCCTGACCATCTCCCCTGCCCGAGTTCCTGACCATCTCCCCTGCCCGAGTTCCTGTCCTTCTCCCCTGCCCGAGTTCCTGACCTTCTCCCCCGTCCAAGTTCCTGACCTTCTCCCCCGCCCGAGTTCCTGACCTTCTCCCCTGCCCGAGTTCCTGACCTTCTCCCCCGCCCGAGTTCCTGACCTTCTCCCCCGCCCGAGTTCCTGACCATCTCCCCTGCCCGAGTTCCTGACCTTCTCCCCTGCCTGAGTTCCTGACATTCTCCCCTGCCCAAGTTCCTGACCTTCTCCCCTGCTCGAGTTCCTGACCTTATCATCTGTCCAAGTTCCTGACCTTCTCCCCCGCCCGAGTTCCTGACCATCTCCCCTGCCCGAGTTCCTGACTTTCTCCCCTGCTCGAGTTCCTGACCTTCTCCCCCGCCCGAGTTCCTGACCTTCTCCCCCGCCCGAGTTCCTGACCTTCTCCCCCGCCCGAGTTCCTGACCATCTCCCCTGCCCGAGTTCCTGACCTTCGCCCCCTGCCCGAATTCCTGTCCTTCTCCCCCGCCCGAGTTCCTGACCTTCTCCCCCGCCCGAGTTCCTGACCATCTCCCCTGCCCGAGTTCCTGACTTTCTCCCCTGCTCGAGTTCCTGACCTTCTCCCCTGCCCGAGTTCCTGGCCTTCTCCCCCCTGCCCAAGTTCCTGACCTTTGCCCCCCTGCCCGAGTTCCTGACCTTCTCCCCTGCCCGAGTTCCTGACCTTCTCCCCCCTGCCCAAGTTCCTGACCTTCGCCACCCTGCCCGAGTTCCTGACCTTCTCCCCCGCCTGAGTTCCTGACATTCTCCCCCGCACGAGTTTTTGACCTTCTCCCCCTGCCCAAGTTCCTGACCTTCTCCCCTGTCCAAGTTCCTGATCTTCTCCCCCTTGCACTAGTTCCTGACCTTCTCCCCCGCCCGAGTTCCTGACCTTTTCCCCCCTGCCCAAATTCCTGACCTTCTCCCCCTTGCACTAGTTCCTGACCTTCTCCCCTGTCCAAGTTACTGAACTTCCCCCTGCCCCCCACCCCCATAGATGGGGCATTGTGTGTGGGTCACGGATTGTTAACAGGTTTACTGGGTATGAAGTGAATAGTGACAGTGTCATGACTTCTGGATTTCTTCCAGTCCAATGATGTCACTTGCCACACACGCACCGAGCTTTCCGAGAAATCAACCAGGTCTAAGGGGAGGAGAGGGAGAAAGTGGTGCGGGTTTAAAGGGGGTGGGGTTTGGAAGAACGTGATCTGTCTTACCATCTGGATCACATTCTCGCTCTCACCCCCCCTCCCCTTTAGACCTGGATCACGTTCTTCCCCCAGCCCCACTGTGCTCTTTGTGCTCTTAAACCCACCCCCGAATTCCTGACCTTCTCTCTCCCGAGTTCCTGACCACCACTCCATTCCCCTCCGGTCCTCTTTTTTCCCCCTTCAATCCTCACTCCCCCTCCCTCTACCCCCCTCCATCTCTTTCTCTCCCCCTCCTCTCTCTACCTTCCTCTCTCCCCTCCGAGCCCCTCTCTACCCCTCCAATCCCTCTCTCTCTCCCCCCTCCAATCCCCGTCTCTCGCCCCCTCCTCTCTCTCTCGCCCCTTCTCTCTCCCCCTCTGATCCACTCTCTCTCACTGCCTTCCTCTCTCTCTCCCCGTCACAGCCCGCTCCAATCCCCTCTCTCTCTCCGCCCTCCAATCCCCTCTCTCTCTCCCCCCTCCGATCTCCTCTCTCTTCCCTTCTCTCTCTCCCTCCCCCCTCCAATCCTGTCTCCCTCTCCACCCTCTGATCTACTCTCTCCCTCCCACGCCTCTCTCTCTCCCCCTCACTCCCTGCCCCCTCCGATCCCCTCTCACTCTCACCTCCGATCCCATCTCTCTCTCCCCCCTCCAAATCCCATCTCTCTCTCCCCACTCCAATAACCTCTCTTTCTCCCCTCCACTCTCCCCTCTCAGATCCCATCTCTCTCTCCCCATCGATCCACTCTCTCCCCTCCTTCTGTCTCTCTCCCCTCTCCCTCTTCCCCCCTCTGATCCCCTCTCTCTCTGCCCCCTCCGATCCCCTCAATCTCATCCTCTCCTCTCTCTCTCTCTCCATCTCTCTCTCCGCCAATCCCCACCCTCCCTCCCCTCCTTTGTCTTTCCCTCTGCTCTCTCTGCCCCCCTCTAATCATCTCTCTCTCACCCCTCCAATCCCCTGTCTCTCTCCCCTCTCCTCTCTCTCTCTCCCCTTCTCTCTCTCTCCCCTCTGATCCACTCTCTCTCTCACTCCCCCTGTCACTCACCTCTCCAATCCTTTCTCTCCCCTCTTGCCTCTATCTCCCCCACTCTCTCCCCCCTCCAATTCCCCTATCCCTACCCCCTCTGATCCCCTCTTCCTCTCTCCTCCGATCCACTCTCTCTCTCCCCTCCTTGATACCCCCTCCGATCCCTCTCTCGCCCCCTTCAATCCCCTCTCACTCTCCCCTCCGATCCCCTCTCTCTCACCCCTCTTTGATCCCCTCTCTCTCTCTGCCCCCTCCGATCCCCTCAATCTCTCCCTCTCTCTCTCTCTCTCTCTCTCTCTCCCCCTCCGATCCACTCTCTCTCCCCCCCTCTGATCCCCTCTCTCTCACCCACTCCTCTCCCCTTTATCTCTCCCACTCCTCCCTCTCTCTCTCCCCTCTCCCTCTTTCCCCTCTGATCCCCTCTCTCTTCCCCTCCTCTCTCTCTCTGCTCCCTCTGATCCCCTCTCTATCCTGCCTCCGATCCTCTCTTTTCCCGCTGATCCACTCTCACTGTCTCCTCCTCGCTAAACCCTCCGATCCCCTCTATCTCTCTCCTCTCTCCCCTCTCCCTCTCACCCCCTCCTCTCTCTCTCCTCTCTCCCCTTTCCTACCCCCTCTGGCTCGCAGCCCTCCAATCCCCTCTCTCTCCTCCCTCTGATCCCCTTTCTCCCCCTCCGATCCCCTCTCTCTCACCCCTCCGATCTCCTCCTTCTCTCCCCCTTCCCTCTCTGCCCTTCCCTCTCTCTCCTCCCTCTCACTCCCCTCCTCTCTCTCCCTGCTCCGATCCCCTCTCTCTCTCCCGTCCCCTCTCTCTCTCCCCCCTCCGATCTCTACTCTCTCTCCCCTCCGCTCTCCTCTCTCTCCCCCCTCTGATCCTGTCTCCCTCTCCATCCTCGGAAACCACTCTCTCTCTCTGATCCCTTCTCTCTCTCTCCTCCGATCTCCTCCCTCTCGCCCCTTCCCTCTCTCTCCCCCTTCCCTCTCTCCTCTCCTCTTTCTCCCCGGTCCGATCCCCTCTCTCTCTCTCCCCTCCGATCTCCTCTCTCTCTCCCCCATCCCTCTCTCCCTCCCCTCCTCCTTCTCACCGCACCGATCCCCTCTCTCTCTCTCCCCTCCGATCTCCTCTCTCTCACCCCCTTCCCTCTCTCCCTCCCCTCCTCCTTCTCACCGCACCGATCCCCTCTCTCTCCGCCCTCCGATCCCCCCTCTCTCTCCCCTCTCTGATCTCTTCTCTCTCTCCCCGCCGCCCTCCTCTCTCTCTCGCCCCTCAGATCTGGTCTCCCTCTCCATCCTCCAATCCACTCTCTCTCTCCCCCCCTCTCTCCCTGCCCCCTTCCGATCCCCTCTCACTCTCTCCCCCTCTCCCTACCCCCTCCTTTCTCCCTCCTCCAATCCCCTCTCTCTCCCCCCTCCGATTATCTCTCTCTCATCCCTCCAATCCTGTGGATGTCTCCCCCCTCCTCACTCTCTCACCCTGTATCGCTCTCCCCCCTCCGATCCCCTCTCTCTCTCCCCGCTCCAATCCCCTCTCTCTCTCCCCCTCCCATCCGCTCTCTCTCTCCATTCTCCTATCTCTCTCTCCCTCCCCTCTCTCTCTCTATCCGCCCACTGATCCCCTCTCTCGCCACCCTCCCATCCCCGTTCTCTCTCCACTTTCCTAACTCTCTCTCTCTCTCATAGAGTCATAGGGGGTAAAATTCAGTTGGTTGCGCCTCCAGTTAGTGCCTTAAGAGGGCGCTAATGGGGCGCAAAGCAAGTAGCGCCCGGGCGCGGCGATGTTTCCACCGCTCGCGAAATTAACTAGACATTTTGCGGTGGCGCTAAACACTACCGCCACGATCTCCTGCGCCAGCAGATCGTGACGTCAGTCGAGTGCGCAACGCCCCGGTAGCGCCCCGGAGCGGATATTGAGTGGCGCCCCCTGCCTTACCGCCTGCCGCTAGGAACGACAGGTTGAGGGGAGCGTTTTGCAGTCTGGAAGGGACTAGGGAAGCGCTATTTAAAGGCGAGCGCTTCCTGCCTTATTTTGTTGGTGACATTTTTGAACCACACATTCTGAGAGAGAGAGAGAGAGAGAGACTTCTGGAGAGATTCAACGCTGTGTGAAGGAGTTTTGGGTACTGAGCAGCACTTTGCAGAGTCATTTTGATTTGCCCTTCCTTGTATCGATTTAGAAGAGACTGTGGGGGTTGAACTCTGATCTCTTTCCCTGGTACTCTCCATTGTTCTTTCCAGCAGATTTGATGTACAGGTCTCTCCAGGCCGAGATTCAATGCTGCAATGAGCAGGATGTGGATGGAGAGCAAGATCAACCCTCCCCTTTAAGAACTGGCCGGCGCCATTGTGTCTGTGTTCCATTGCTGACTGACATCACATGAGCTTCGCCAGCGCTCTGAGTTATCGCCTCGCTCCTCGGCCTTTGCGCCTTAAGACAGATGTGTAGCGCCTGATTTAGCGCTCCAATCACCTCCAGGGGCGATAAAAGTCAAGTTTGCAGTCAGAGGCGATAATTAGCAGCAGGCGCTAATCTTTGCGCCCGGCCGATAATTGCGCCCCAAACGGGGCGAAACTGAATTTTTCCCCCATAGAGTTATACAGCACAGAAAGAGGCCCTTCGGCCCATCGTGTCTGCGCCAGCCATCAAGGCCTGTCTATTTTAATCCCATTTTCCAGCACTTGGTCCGTAGCCTTGTATGCTATGGTGTTTCAAGTGCTCATCTAAATGCTTCTTGAATGTTGTGAGGGTTCCTGCCTCTACCACCCTTTCAGGCAGTGAGTTCCAGATTCCAACCACCCTCTGGGTGAAAAAGTTTTTCCTCAAATCCCCTCTAAACCTCCTGCCCCTTACCTTGACACTATGCCCCCTGGTTAGTGACCCCTCTACTAAGGGGAAAAGTTCCTTTCTATCTACCCTATCTATGCCCCTCATAATTTTGTACACCTCAATCAGGTCCCCCCTCAGCCTTCTCTGCTCTAAGGAAAACAACCCCAGCCTGTCCAGTCTCTCTACATAGCTGAGGCGCTGCAGCCCAGGTAACATCCTGGTGAATCTCCTCTGCACCCTCTCCAATGCAATCACATCCTTCCCATAGTGTGGCGACCAGAACTGCACACAGTATTCCAGCTGTGGCCTAACTAGCGTTTTGTACAGCTCCATCATAACCTCCCTGCTCTTATATTCTATGCCTGGGCTAATGAAGGCAAGTATCCCATATGCCTTTTTAACCACCTTATCTACCTGTCCTGCTGCCTTCAGGGATCTATGTACATGCACACCAAAATCCCGCTGATCCTCTGTCCTTCCTAGGGTCCTACCATTCATTGTGTATTCCCTTGCCTTGTTAGTCCTCCCAAAATGCATCACCTCACACTTTTCAGGGTTAAATTCCATTTGCCACTGTTCTGCCCATCTGACCAACCCGTCTATATCGTCCTGTAGCCTGAGGCTTCCCTCCTCGCTATTTACCACTCCACCAATTTTCGTGTCATCTGCAAACTTACTGATCATACCTCCTACATTCATATCTAAATCATTAATGTACACTACAAACAGCAAAGGGCCCAGCACCGATCCCTGCGGTACACAACTGGACACAGTCTTCCAGTCACAAAAACAACCTTCGACCATCACCCTCTGCCTCCTGCCACTAAGCCAATTTTGGATCCAATGTGCCAAGTTGCCCTGGATCCCATGGGCTTTTACCTTCTTGACCAGTCTCCCGTGCGGGACTTTGTCAAAAGCCTTACTGAAGTCCATGTAGACCACATCAACTGCACTACCCTCATCCACATACCTAGTCACCCCTCAAAAAATTCAATCAAATTGGTTAGACATGATCTCCCCCTGACAAAGCCATGCTGACTATCCTTGATTAATCCTTGCCTCTCCAAGTGAAGACTAATTCTGTCCCTCAGAATTTTTTCCAATAATTTCCCTACCACTGATGTTAGGCTCACTGGCCTGTAATTCCCTGGTTTATCCCTACTTCCCTTCTTGAATAATGATACTACGTTAGCTGTCCTCCAGTCCTCTGGCACGTCCCCTGTGGCCAGAGAGGTTCTGAAAATTTGTGTCAGAGCCCCTGCAATCTCTTCCCTTGCCTCACACAGCAGCCTGAGATACATCTCATCAGGGCCTGGGGATTTATCCACTTTTAAGCCTGCTAAAACCGCTATTACCTCCTCCCTCTCAATACTAATTTGTTCAAGTATATCACAATCCCCCTGCCTGATTTCTATGCCTACATCGTCCTTCTCCATAGTGAACACAGATGCAAAATATTCATTTAATACTCCACCTACATCTTCTGGCTCTACACACAGATTGCCACCTTGGTCCCTAATGGGTCCTACTCTTTCCCTGGTTATCCTCTTGCCCTTAATATACTTATAAAACACCTTGGGATTTTCCTTTATTTTGCCCGCCAGTGTTATTTCATGCCCCCTCTTCGCTCTCCTAATTTCGTTTTTAAGTACCCCCCTGCACTTTCTATACTCCTCTAGGGCTGCCACTGTTTTTAGTCCTTTGTATCTGCCAAAAGCCTCCCTTTTTTTCCTAATCCATTCTCATATATCCCTTGACATCCAGGGTTCCCTGGGCTTGTTGGTCCCACCCTTGACCTTTACGGGAAGATGTTGCCGTTGTACTCTCTCTATTTCCTTTCTGAAAGACTCCGACTGCTCTGATGTGCATTTTCCTACAAGTAGCTGATCCCAGTCCACTTTGGCCAGATCCTGCCTTATCATATTAAAATCGGTCTTCCCCCATTTTAGAACCTTTGGGCTGGATTTTGAATGACCCATGGAGTCGGGTTTGGAGGCGTGTGGGGGGTTAAATTTGCGGGGTCGGTGTTTCCGACCCCATCCCGCCTCCACGCAATTTTGACATAATCAGTCGCGGGGTTCCTGACTCCGTCCCGCCTTCAAGAGGCGGGAGAGGCCATTAAAGCCCTTAACAAGCTCTAAATTGGCTCTGTAATGCCATTTTGAAATGCTGTAGCTAGTTTAACCCTCTTCTGACGTGAAGCACGCCTGGTGTGAAACACTCCAGTGAAACCTGGCGGGAGCACAAGTGGATAGCTGACTATCGGCTGCAGGCCCACTATTACAACGGAGATGTGATGAAGGTAGTAGTAGTATTAGGTCTGAACGCCGCCTCTGATGCTGCTGCATTGAATGTGTTCAGAGACTGCCTGGGAGGACTTGCTTTGGAAAACAATTCTCTCTCTCTCTCTCTCTCTCTCACTCACTCTCACTCTCACTCTCACTCTCACTCTCACTCTCACTCTCACTCTCACTCTCACTCTCACACACACACACACTCTCTCTCTCTCTCTCTCTCTCTCTCTCTCTCTCTCTCTCCACCACCACCCCCATTTTTGCATCCAGGTCTACCCACATCAAAAGCCAGGCAGGTCCTCTCTCACCAACAGTCTCTGAGACTAGCCAGTCAGCAATGATGACATCATCAGAGGCAGCTTTCAGACTGAAAACACTAATTAGTTCATGGGTTCCCACATGCTCCAACTCAATTGCCCAATTAAGTTAAAATTGCATCAGGCATCCACATTAATCTGGAGTCGGGGGGGAAACACGAAATGCGGATTACACGACCCCAACCTGACCCCAAGACAAAATCCAGCCCTTTATCTCTGGTCCATCTTTGTCCTTTTCCATGACTACCTTAAATCTCACCGAATTATGGTCACTGTCACCAAAATGCTCTCCTACTGACACTTCTACCACTTGCCCGGCTACATTCCCTAGAATTAGGTCCAGTACCGCCCCCTCTCTTGTAGGACTTTCTACATGCTGGCTCAAAAAGCTCTGCTGGATGCACTTTAAGAATTCCGCACCCTCTAAGCCTTTCACACTCTGACTATCCCAGTTAATATTGGGGAAGTTGAAATTCCCGACTATTATTACCCTATTATTTCTACACTTCTGAGATTTGCCTACATATCTGTTCCTCTATCTCCCCCTGACTGTTTGGGGGCCTATAGTACACTCCCAGCAAAGTGCTTGCCCCCTTTTTGTTTTTAAGTTCTACCCATATGACCTCATTAGAGGAACCTGCTAAGATATCATCCCTCCTTACAGCAGTAATTGACTCCTTGATTAATATTGCGACACCCCCTCCTCTTTTACACCCCCCTCTGTCTCGCCTGAAGATTCTATACCCCGGAATATTGAGCTGCCAGTCCTGCCCCTCCCTCAACCATGTCTCTGTGATAGCAACAATATCATACTCCCATGCGTTCATCAACACCTTCAATTCATCTGCCTTACTCGCAAGACTCCTTGCATTAAAATAAATGCCATCCAGCCTTGCCATACTCCCTTGTGCCATTACATATTTGCTCTGCATTCCAGGCTGACTTGTTTTTTCCTCTATATTTGGCTGTGCATCACCCCCTACTATAGCTCCACTCCGTATCCCATCCCCCTGCCAAGTTAGTTTAAACCCCCCCAACAGTACTAGCAAACCTCCCCGCAAGGATGTTGGTCCCGTTCCGGTTCAGGTGCAACCCGTCCGACTTGTACAGGTCCCACCTTCCCCAGAAGCAGACCCAGTGATCCAGGAAACTAAAGCCCTCCCTCCTGCACCATCTCTCCAGCCACGCATTCATCTCTTCTATCCTCCTATTTCTATACTCACTAGCACGTGGCACCGGGAGTAATCAAGAGATTACTACCTTTGAGGACCTGCTTTTTAATCTCTTTCCTAGCTCCCTAAAATCTGCCTGCAGGACCTCATCCCTTTTTCTACCTATGTCGTTTGTACCAATATGGACCATGACCTCTGGCTGTTCACCCTCTCCCCCTCAGAATGTTCTACAGCCGCTCAGTGACATCTTTGACCCTGGCACCAGTAAGGCAACATACCATCATGGAATCAAATCTGTGGCCGCAGAAACGCCTGTCTGTTCCCCTAACTATTGAATCCCCTACCACTATTGCTTTACCGATCTCCCTTCCCCCCCGCGCCACCCCCCCGTCCCCACTGTACAGCTGAGCCACCCGTTGTGCCATGGACTTGGCTCTGGCTGTACTTCCCTAGGAACCATTGTCCTCACCAGTATTGAATATTGGTTCGAGAGTGAGATGCACTCAGGGGACTCCTGCACTACCTACCTGGTCCTCCTTGTCTGTCTGATGGTCACCCATTCCCTTTCTGCCTGCACACTCTTATGCTGCGGGATGACCACCTCCTGAAACGTGCTATCCACGTAGCTCTCAGCCTCACGGATGCACTGCAGTGACGCCAGCTGCTGTTCAAGCTCCGAAACCTGGAGTTTGAGCTCCTCCCACCGACGACACCTCCTGCATATGTGGTTGTCCAGGAAATGGGAAGCATCCTGGATTTCCCACATGGCACAGGATGTACATTCCGCGGGACAGAGGTGCCCTGCCTTGCCTCTACTTATTCGACTATTAACTAAATTACAGAAATAAACTTAAGACTAAAAGGGCTGGATTTTCAATGACCCGTGGAGTCGGGTTTGGAGGCGTGTGGGGGGTTAAAGTTGCAGATTCGGGGGTCCCGACCCCATCCCGCCTCCAACCCGCCTCCATGCCAGTTTCTCTGGCGGCGGGTACCGACCTGTGCTGAGACCCGACTCCCCGAGGCGGGAAGGGATTAGTGACAATTAACTGCCTGTTAACAGGTAGTTAACAGGCAGTTTTTTGCATAATCCCTATTTTAAAGGGTGAAATGTGGGCTTCCCGACAGGTGGCAACCACGCCAAGTTATCGGGGCGGACTGTGGGTCTGCAGGGGTTGGAGGGGTCGATATGTCCGGTGGGCAGGTGAGTGATGGGTGCATGTGTGCAGAGGTAAGTGTGTAAGGTAAGTGCTAAGTGTGGGAAAAAGTTTTACTTACCTTAACTTCCTCCTGCAGGTGTCAGCCCTTCAGTTCTCGGGAGTCAGAAATCTCATCGGCACAGAAAGCAGAAAAGCCGTGGTCCTGTCAAAAACTGCAGCCTTCTGTTTTCTGTGGTGGAATGATTTCTAACTCAGCCTGAGAGGAAGGACTGAAGTTAGAAATCATATTGTCAGTGTTTGACAGCTTCACAGAGCTGTCAAATGCTGATATTTCATTTGTCAAAAGCTCTTGACAGATGAAATGTCAATCTGTGACGTCACCTGTTGCCGGGTGGCCCTTAATTGGCCTGCTGAGCCCACTGGGCGGGCTCAACAAGGTCAATCAAGGGAAAATACAGTGGGTTGGCCACATCTCGATGGAGGCGGGTTCACAAGCCAGAATGTGTGATTCCCGACCCGAACCCGACCCCAGATTCAAAATCCAGCCCAACGTCTTAAAAGTCGGGCCTACCTTTATCTCCGGCCGCTTCTCTCGCTCTCTTAGTTAAAGTCTTTATTCACACTATTATCTGCAGTTATATTAATTATTTTATCTAGTTAAGTTCGAGAGAATAAAACGCTAACACTCACCCACCTGTCAGCTACCTGCAGTCCTGTAATGTCACTCCTTGCTTTTGCTGTTCTTTTGGAATTCGGCGGATTTGTATCAGTCTCCTCCGGTGCTGCCAACTCCTTTCAGGTCCGTTATCCTTGTCCTGCCGCGCTCTTTAGCCTCTGCCTTCTCCGGTGCTGCCGACTCCTTTCAGGTCTGTTATCCTCATCCTGCCGCGCTCTTTAGCCTCTGCCTTCTCCGGTGCTGCCGACTCCTTTCAGGTCCGTTATCCTCATCCTGCCGCGCTCTTTATCCTCTGCCTTCTCCAGTGCTGTCGACTCCTTTCAGGTCCATTATCCTCATCCTGCCGCGCTCTTTATCCTCTGCCTTCTCCGGTGCTGCCGACTCCTTTCAGAGTAATGAAGGCGTACGTGTGGCTAAAGGTGTACGAGATTTGTGTTAATTTTGACTTTTGATTTTGCATGAGACGTTAAACTGAGGTCCCGTCTGCTCTCTCTCTCAGGTGGACGTAAAAGATCCCATGGCACTATTTTGAAGAAGAGCAGGGGAGTTATCCCCGGTGTCCTGGCCAATATTTATCCCTCAATCATCACAACAAAAACAGATTATCTGGTCATTATTACATTGCTGTTTGTGGGAGCTTGCTGATTACTTCCTTTGAGGTCCTGCTAATTATTCTCTTTCCTAGCTCTCTAAAATCTGCCTGCAGGACCTCATCCCTGTTTTTACCAGAATCTACACTCTTTCAAATCAAAAAAGAGTTTTTCTCATTTGGTTATTTAGTTTATTTAATTTATTTAGCAAAGTCAATTTTCTTAATCTTTCTGTCATAGGCACATGAGTATTTTAGTTGGACATCAGTATTTAATATAAAGATCAATTGTTAATGCGAGCTTATTTAAAAAGCTAGACTTCCATTCACTTAAACCCACCCCCTGCCCGCCCCCCCACCGCCCGTGGTTCCATTTAGTGAGTGTGCTGTCATTTGAGCTCTTAGGTCAGTGCTGAGTTACCAATGCTCACTGTGGCGTATCCTATTTAGTAAAGCAGCAAAATATGGAACAAGTTAGCAATGGGGAAATTCACATTGTACGTAACTAATCTCGCCATTGCATGAAAATCTGGGACAACCTGTAATGACCAGGACTTAGGGGGAAAAATTCAGTATCGCCCCGTTTGGGGCACAATTATCGGTTGTGCGCAAAGTTTAGCGCCAGGTGCTAATTATCGCCTCCGACTGCAAACTTGGCTTTTATCGCCCCTGGAGGTGATTGGAGCGCTAAATCAGGCGCTACACACCTGTCTTAAGGCGCAAAGACCGAGGAGCGAGACGCTACCTCAGAGTGCTGGCGAAGCTCATGTGATGTCAGTCAGCAATGGAACACAGACATAATGGCGCCGGCCAGTTCTTAAAGGGGAGGGTTGATCTTGCTCTCCATCCACATCCTGCTCTTTGCAGCCTTGAATCTCAGCCTGGAGAGACCTGTACATCAAATCTGCTGGAAAGAACAATGGTGAGTACCAGGGAAAGAGCGCAGAGTGCAGCCCCCACAGTCTCTTCTAAATAGATGCAAGGAAGGGCAAATCAAAATGAACATGCAAAGTGCTGCTCAGTACCCAAAACTCCTTCACACAGCGTTGAATCTCTCCAGAAGTCTCTCTCTCTCTCTCTGAATGCGTGGTGCAAAAATGTCACCAACAAAAAAAGGCAGCAAGCGTTCGCCTTTAAATAGAGTTCCCCCAGTCCCTTCCTGACTGCAAAACGCTCCCCTCAACCTGCCGTTGCTAGCGGCAGGCGGTAAGGCAGGGGGCGCCACTCCAGGGCGCTACCGGGGCGTTGCGCACTTGACTGACGTCACGATCTGCCGGTGCAGGAGATTGTGGCGGTAGTGTTTAGCGCTGCCGCAAAATGTCTGGTCAATTTCGCGAGAGGCGCAGAAAGCGCCGCGCCCAGGCGCTCGTTGCTTTGCGCCCCATTAACGCCCTCTTAAAGCGCTAACGGGAGGCGCAACCAATTGAATTTTTCCCCCTTAGTGTCATACTGAGAGTGACAGAATCATCAAAGGTCATGAGGAAAGGGCTAATAAAACTACAAGATGGTATGGGCACTTACCAAGAACAAAGGCAGCCACGTTATTTGAGATATGTCCAATACCTATAAGGAAATTAACCAGGCAGAATATTTCCCAGTTTGGTGAGAGTACTTGAAGCATGCTGAATCCAGTCTGTACAGCCATGGTCCCAAACAGAACTTTCTTCCTCCCGAACCTGCAAAGCAGAATCAACTAAAGTTTCAAATATATACAGTACTGCATGAAGTAAGAAAACGACTAGGCACTTGGTCTAAGTGTTAAACAAAGCTTTAATCAACTGTTTTTCAACATGGAGGTCCAGTTGTGTCCTTCACTAGTTCCGGTTAAGAATGTCCTGCGCAAGCTGGGCCCGTGCCCGAGTATTTATACTCTCCTTGGACAGCGCCACTCGCAGGCCACTCAGTATTATTTCATAAGTCATGAATGACAGATTCATGTCACTGCAAACCTACTGACAAACACACACATGAACTCATGCATATAGTTATACACATGCTAAATCATGCATCTGTACATACACATGTACACTAGTGCACATGCCAGATATATATTCTCTCAGTTACATAAGCAGTCATGCACATAACCACAAACACATCCATTTACGTTTACACTTGCATAACAATACACTGGGACAGGAAAGCCATGATCCGCCTGGCACACTCCTGCCACAACTTTGGCGAGGGCGCACTGGAAAGGCGAGAAATTAAGGACCCAGATACTGAGGATCTTCCCTCCAGGATTCTGAGATGACTTGATGGGGGTATAACCTCTGCCTGCTCCAAAAGAAAGCCTTTGGTATAAGAGGGAGCAAGGCTGGAGGTCGGGTTACCCTACATCATGAATTCCCGCAAACCTGGCCCTGAAAGAGACCCAGTGTAGAATCGGTGGAGATATGCTTAGTGAGATCAGGCATACCTACCTGTCAAACAGTGGAGGTGGGCCTCACCTGGGGTTCCAGGCTGAGATTCCAGCTTGTATCCTGAAGAAAAGGATTTCCAATTATAAAAAAAAAGTTCAATGTGCCCCCGCTTACAAAAGGGATCACTGCGGAAACCTGAAGATGTTTATGGTTTGGGACGCAAGTACCCCACCTCCTCTCACCACCTTCCCACCCGCCAATCAGTTAATCTTCTGCTGGACCTTAGAAACATAGAAACATAGAAACATAGAAAATAGGTGCAGGAGTAGACCATTCGGTCCTTCGAGCCTGCACCGCCATTTAATGCGTTCATGGCTGAACATGCTACCTCAGTACCCCATTCCTGCTTTCTCGCCATACCCCTTGATCCCCCTAGTTGTGAGTATTATATCTAACCTTCTGGCCACTTGGGCGACCAGGTGCCCTAGATGCACCCCAATGGCGTGAGCACCCACCATTATATTGATAATGAAGGAACTGCACTCTGGCAGGGTCAGTGACAGAGGTTTTGGGCAGGTGCTACTCAGCACTCACAGTGGGATACACCTCCTCGCTGATTTTCAGCATAAGTGTCTGCAGCCAAATGTGCTGAGTGGATGACCTTATTCGGCCTCCCTCTGATGTGCCCACCATCATAGATGCCAGGGTCCATCCAATTCAGTTCACTCCACGTGACATTAAGGAATGTCTGTCTGCACTGGACACAGCAAAGGTTATGGGCTGAGACAACGTCCCGGCTGTAATCCTGAAGACCCGTGCACCACTGCTAGCGGATCCCCGAGCTAAACTATTTCAGTTCAGCTGTGACATTGGTAGCTACCCAACAGTGAAGAGGATGAAGTTAATGTTGCAGTAGAGGAGGGGGAGTCGAGATAATGGAAAGGATAACAATAGATAGAAAGGAGATACTAAATAGGTTGGCATCATTCAAAGTTGATGGCCCAAAAATTTGGCCATTCTCGGGTGAGTACGGACTGTGTACTCACCCATATTCATTCCCGAAGTGCCGGTTTCCTGCATGCACTGCGCATGCACGGGAAACCGGAACTTCCGGTATGGCGAAGGGGGCGGTTCCTAGGTGAACTGCGTGCGCGCTAGAAGCTGCGCGCACGCAGCACACTTAGGTTTCTTTTCAGGTTTCAATGTGAGGGCAAGTATTGAAGATTCTACGCTAGTAAAAAGGAGGCGTAAGACCCCTTTTGAACAAGGTAAATAGATAATTAAGTATAATTTTAATTTTTTTTCAACAGGTTTATCTTTTTTAGAGACTTTAAAGAAAGGTAAGTTTATTTTTATAACTTTTAAAAAGTATTTTCAAAAATTTAAATTTTTGTTTAAAGTGGTTAATTTATTTAACTATAGTTATTTTATTAATGTGATGGTTATTTTTTAATTTATTTGAGGTTTAGCTGTTCTTTTGGGGCCGATTTCAATTCACAGATTTGACAGGTCTCCTGTCAAATCTATGAATGAAAGATGGTCTGCTGCCATTGGCTCTCCATGGCCCAAGTGATCCCAGAGGTCGCATCGCACTAACTGCGCCCCTGGAACACGCAAGCACTGCGCGCCGGCACTAGGGAGAGGCCCGGGACCCGAAGTTCCTGTGGGCCCAAAACACAACGGCAGGCGCGGTGGGTAAGAGCGCGCGCGATCCTTACCCCCGCGGCAAGCCGGCCACCCGAATTTCGAGGCCAATAAGTCACCCGGTCCAGATAGGATGCATCTTAAGTTGCTGAGGGAAGCCAGGGTGGAGATAGAAGAAGCTCTAACGACAAGTTTTCAATCCTCCTTGGATATGGGAGTGGTGTCAGAGGAATGGAGGATTGCAAATGTTACACCCCTGTTCAAAAAAGGGGAGAGGGATAAACCTGGTAACTAAAGGTCAGTCTGTCTAACGTCAGTGGTGGGAAAACTATGAGAGACCATTGTCAAGGGCAAAATTAATTCCCACTTGCAGAAGCATGGGTTAAAGGCAAATTATGTCTGACTAAGCTGATTGAGTTATTTGATCAAGTGACAGAGAGTGCAGTAGATGTTGTATATGTGGACATAGAAAAGACATTTGATAAAATAACGCATAACAGACTTATTCAGAAAATAGAACCACATGGTATTAAAGGGACAATGGTAACTTGGGCCCAAAATTGGCTAAGGGATAGGAGGCAGAGAGAAGTGGTGAAAGGATGTTCTTCTGTCTGGAGAGAAGTATGCAGCCCACCAGGGGTCAGTATTAGGTCCTTTGCTCTTCTTGTTATATTCAAATGACCTGGACTTGGGTATAGGGAGTACAATTTTGAAGTTTGTGGATGATACAAAACTTGGCAACATAGCCAGAGGTCGTTGTCCATATCGATACCAACGAAATAGACAGAAAGAGGGATGAGGTCCTGCAGGCAGAGTTTAGGGAGCTAGGAGAGAGATTAAAAAGCAGGACCTCAAAGGTAGTAATCTTCAAATTACTCCCGGTGCCACGTGCTAGTGAGTACAGGAATAGGAGGATAGAAGAGATGAATGCGTGGCTGGAGAGATGGTGCAGGAGGGAGGGCTTTAGATTTCTGAGGCATTGGGACTATTTATGGAGAAGGTGGGACCTGTACAAGCCGGACAGGTTACAGCTCAACAGAGGCGGGACCAATATTCTCGCGGGGAGGTTTGTTAGTACTGTTGGGGATGGTTTAAACTACCTTGGCAGGGGGATGGGCACCAACATATAGGAGTAGAAAAGAGGAATAAGGTGCATAAAAGAGTGAGTGTGTTGGATAGTACTAGAGAAGATAGTACTAGAGGCGGTAGTAGTACCATATTAGATAGGAGCAGACTAAGAAAGACTACGAAAAATTCAAAAATGCAGTACGTAAATGCACAAAGTGTGGTGAATAAGGTTGGTGAGCTACAAGCACAGTTAGCCATGTGGCAATATGATGTTGTGGCAATAACAGAAACGTGACCTAAAAACGATGAGGACAGGGCACTTAATATTCAAGGGTACAAAGTGTTCAGAAAAGATAGGGAAGGAAAAAAATGAGGTGGGGTGGCAATGCTGATTAAGAAAGACATTGTAGTGTTAGAAAGGGAGGATGTTCTTGAGGGGGCAAGGACAGAATCCATTTGGTTAGAGTTGAGGAGTAAAAAGGCTATCGGGGGTTATTCTATAGGCCTCCAAATAGTGAGAGGGCGGTAGAGGAGCAAATCTGCAGGGAAATCACAGAGAAATGCAAGAGCTATAGAGTGGTGATATTGGGGGACTTCAATTACCCAAATATCGATTGGGATAGTGCTGGGGTAAAGGGAAAGGAGGGGCAGGAATTTCTGAAATGTGTTCAGGAGAATTTCCTTGACCAGTATGTTCTTGGCTCAACTAGGAAGGAGGCATTGTTGGATCTGGTGCTGGGGAATGAGGTGGGCCAGGTCGACCAAGTGTCTGTGTGAGAATACTTGGGTAAAAGTGATTATCGTATCATAAGATTTAGATTAGCAATGGAGAGGAGCAAGGAACAATCTAGAGTGGAACTTCTAAACTGGAATAGGGCTAACTTCAATGGGATGCGAAAGGATCTAGCCAGGGTAAAATGGAACCAAAGACTGACAGGAAAAACTGTAACGGAACAATGGGGGATCTTTAAGGAGGAGATGTTGCAAGTACAGGCTAGGTACATTCCAACAAGAGGGCAGGGTAAGGGAACCAAAGCAAGGGCTCATTGGATGACGAGGGAGATCGAGAAGATGATGAAACAAAAAAGAGGGTGTATGATGCATGTCAGGTGAATTCTTCAAGGGAGAACCAGACCAAATACAATAAGTTAAGTAGGGATGTGAAGATGAAAATAAGATTGACAAAGAGAGAATATGAGTGTAGAATGGCTTTAATATAATAGGGAACCCAAAAATCTTCTACCAGCATGGAAACAGTAAGCAGATAGTAAGAGGCGGGGTGGGGCCTATTAGAGACAAAGAAGGTAATATATGCTTAGAGGTGCAGGGCAAGGCTAGAATACTCAATGAGTACTTTGTATCGTTGTTTACTAAGGAGGTGGATGCTGACAAAATATCGGTAGAAGTGGAAAAGATAGAAGCAATGGAAGGGCGGAAAATTGATAGACAGGATGTACTAGAAAGGCTGGGTATGCTTAGAGTGGACAAGTCACCTGATACAGATGGCTTACATCCCAGGTTGCTAAGGACATTGGGGGGGAGATAGCGGAAGGGCTTGCCATAATTTTCCAATCTTCCCTAGATGCGGGGGAGGTGCCTGAGGATTGGAAAGTGGCAAATGTGACACCATTGTTCAAGAAAGGGTGTAAGGACAATCCTAGTAACTACAGACTGGTCAGTTTAACATCAGTGGTGGGTAAAGTTTTAGAAACAATAATCAAGGAAAAATGTAATGGGCACTTGGAGAGGTTTAAGCTAATTAAGGAGAGCCAACATGGATTTGTAAAAGGCAGATCGTGTTTGACTAATCTAATTGAATTTTTTGGTGAAGTAACATAAAGGATTGATGAAGGGAATGTAATGGATGTTGTCTACATGGATTTTCGGAAGGCGTTTGACAATGTACCACATAGAAGGCTGGTTAACAAAATTGAGGCTCATGGAATAGGTGGGTCAGTGGCAGCTTAGATAAGGAATTGGCTTAAGGACAGAAAACAGTGAGTTGTGGTAAATGGCTGTTTTTCAGACTGGAGGATGGTAGACAGTGGTGTTTCCCAAGGGTCAGTGCTGGGGCCACTGCTTTTTTTGATATATATAAATGACCTGGATATTGGAATACAGAGTAGAATTTCTAAATTTGCCGATGACACCAAACTTGGGGGTGTGGCAAACAGTGAGAATGATACCAATCGACTACAACAGGACATAGAAAGGCTAGCAGAATGGACAGACAAGTGGCAGATGGAATTTAATACAGAGAAGTGTGAGGTGATGCATTTTGGCAGAAGGAACAGGGGAGACAATATACACTTAATGGCACAGTTTTAAAGAGTGTGCAGTGACAGAGGGACCTGGGAGTTAATGTGCATAGGTCCCTGAAGATGGCAGGACATATTGAGAGAGTGGTTAACAAAGCATATGGGATCTTGGGTTTCATAAATAGAGGTATTGAGTACAAAAGTAGAGAAGCTATGCTGAACCTTTATAAAGCACTGGAAAGGCCACAACTGGAGTATTGCATCCAGTTCAGGTCACCACACTTTAGGAAGGATGTGAAGGCCCTTGAGAGGCTGCAGAGAAGATTTACCAGAATGGTTCTGGGGATGGGGGATCTTAGTTACAAGGACAGGTTGGAGAAGCTGGATTTGTTTTCATTAGAGCAAAGGAGGTTGAGGGTTGATTTGATAGAGGTGTACAAAATTCTGATGGGTTTGGATAGGCTAGATGGGGAAAGGTGTTCCCACTAGTTGATGGTACAAGGACTAGGGGACACAGATTTAAGGTTTTGGGCAAGAGATACAGGGGGGACGTGAGGAAAAACTTTTTTACGCAGCGAGTGGTGATGACCTGGAATTCGCTGCCGACGGAAGTGGTGGAAGCGGAGACACTCAATGTTTTCAAGGGGAGACTGGATAGGCACTTGCGGGAAATAAACTTGCAGGGCTACGGGGATAGAGCGGGGGAATGGAACTGACTGGATTGCTCTGCAGAGAGCCAGCACGGACTCGAAGAGCCGAATGGTCTCCTTCTGTGCCGTTATGACTCTATGGGGGAGAAATTCAGTTGGTTGCGCCTCCCGTTAGCGCCTTAAGAGGGCGCTAATGGGGCACAAAGCAGCTAGCGCCTGGGCGCAGCGATGTTTGCGCTGCTCGCGAACTTAACTAGACATTTTGCGGCGGCGCTAAAATTTACCGCCACGATCTCCTGCGCACGCACATCTTGACGTCATACGAGGGTGCAACACCCTTGTGGCGCCCCGGAGCTGAAATTGAGTGGCGCCCCCATCCTTTCCGCCTGGCGCATCCAACGACCGGAAGACTGGAACGCTATCAGTCGCTATGGGGCTGGGGGGGCGCTATTTAAAGGGGGCCTCTTCCTGTCTTTCTCTGTGGTTGACATTTTTGCACCACTCGTTCTGAGAGAGAGAGAGAGATTCGGAGAGCGAGAAAGAGAGACTTCTGCATTGAGTCAACGCTGTGTGAGGTACTTTTGGCTACTGATCATAACTTGGCAGGTACTTTGGTTTTTGGCCTTCATAACTTTGCTTGCTAAGAGACTATGGGGGCTGCACTGATTGGGAGCGTCGTCCTGCGCCAGCTGAATCGGAGGACACAGAGACGCAGAGAGAGAGTGGCAATGATGGCCAGACGGAGGAGGGCCAACAGGCGGCTGTACAGGAGAGCTTACCCTCCCAGGGTATATCGTGAACAGCTCTCCTACATTCATATGTCTGAGGAGCAGTGTTTGCGAAGGCTGCGCTTCAGCAAGGAGGTGGTCACTGAGCTCTGCCACCTGCTGCAGCCAGATCTGCAGCCTCAACTGAGGTCCAGGACGTCTCTGTCGGTGGCAGTGAAGATTACAGTGGCTCTGAACTTTTATGCTACTGGCTCATTTCAATCTGCTGCTGGGGACATCGCCAATATCTCCCAGTTCGCGGTGCATTGCTGCATCCGTCACGTCACAAATGCCCTCTTTAAAAGGAGACGAGAGTACATCTCTTTCCCCATGACCCCAGACAAGCAGCATGAACGCGCTCTGGGCTTTGCCAGGATAGCGGGCTTCCCCATGGTGCAGGGCGCCATTGACTGCACGCATCTGGCTTTGCGTGCTCCGCATGTGAATGCCGAGGATTTCCGGAACAGAAAGGGGTTCCATTCCTTGAATGTTCAGTTGGTCTGTGACCACAGACAGCTGATACTCGCTGTCAATGCCCACTATCCTGGCAGCTGCCACGATGCTTTCATCCTGCGCCAGACTACTGTGGCAGAACTTTTCGAGGCACCTGCATCAGCCAGTTGGTTGGCTTCTCGGGGACAAGGGGTATCCACTGAGCACCTGGCTGATGACACCGCTCCGTACGCCCAACACCCCTGCTGAGCTGCGGTACAACGAGAGCCATCAAGCTACCAGGAACATCGTTGAGCACACAATCGGCGTGCTGAAGCAACGGTTCCGCTGTCTGGACCATTCTGGAGGAGCCCTGCAGTACTTGCCTGAGCGAGTTTCCCACTTCGTAGTTGTGTGCTGCATGCTGCATAACATGGCAATCCTCAGGACCCAGCCAATGCCACCAGGCCTTGGAGCACCACCAGAGGAGGAGGAGGAAGAGGAGGAAGAGGAGGAGGAGGATGATCATCAGCAGCACCAAGGCGGGAGGGCGGCCCACAATGTTGAAACTGCAAGGGCCGTCCGTCAACGGCTGATAGCAAGCCGCTTCTAGGCCCCTGCTGAGGAAATGGCTTCTGCCATTGAGAACAACATGAATGAAACCAACCCGCAACCCCTAAGCCGGCCAAGGCAGTAATGATTCCAAAGACCAAACATGTACATTTTGAATACAAAAACTTATTTATTTTACAAACTCTGTGTGTGTCATTTCTTCATGACAAACTAATAGAAAGAAATACAAAAAAACAGTCATTAACATAACTGGTTCTCACAACCTGGAGATAATGTCCAAAACACTAAACAAAAGTTTAAGTACGAACCTCGGCCTTTAATAAAAAATTGACAAACATTTTGTCACACCTCCTACTTTTTGCCCTTCGAGGGTGATCTCCTTCCCTTGCGCACTTCCCCCCTTCCCACCCTACTGCTCCTCCGTAATGGGACCTCAGTGGCTGCAGCAAGGCTGGTGGAAGGCTGCTGATTCTCATAACCTGAGACTGCAGATGCCCTTGAAGGACGGCATCGTCCAGCTCTGGGCCTGGAGGGCCCGGCTGCAGACTGCACCAACTCTGCATGGGCGGCAGCAGTCTGTTCTACAGGCGGTGGCAAGTGCAGTGGAGAAGTGACAGTGGTGGCAGCAGGAATGCTGTCATCTTGAGAGAGTGATGATGCGGAGATGCCGGTGTTGGACTGGGGTGGACAAAATTGAGAGGTCGCACAACACCAGGTTATAGTCCAACAGTTTTATTTGAAATCACAAGCTTTCGGAGCTATCGATTGCCCCTTCCTCAGGTGAAGTCACCTGAGGAAGGGGCAATCGATAGCTCCGAAAGCTTGTGATTTCAAATAAAACTGTTGGACTATAACCTGGTGTTGTGCGACCTCTCAATCTTGAGAGAGGACAGCAACTCCCTGCTCAACCGACACACTGGCTCTCCCACGGGGCAGCACTTCAGCATCCGGAGCAATCTGCTGGAGCACAGATTGCTGGCCTGCTGCGGCGCGGTGAGAGCCCCGGGGAAATGTGTCCGAACCATCGAGGATGGCAGCAGTCAGTGCTCGCATGGCCTCAATCTGAGTCTGCATGACAGCAGTCTGAGACTGAATTGCAGCACTAAGCTTTAGCATGGCATCCGCCTGTGCTACAGCGAAGTGCTCCACACTCCTTGCCTGTGATTCAATGCATTCGGGCACCCTTCCCACTGCACCCATGAGCTCAGTGTGCATGTCCACCGCCTGGGTGTTCATTTCAGCGATGAGCCACTCCTCCTCTGCGTCCAGTGCAGCAGGACTCGCTGGCCTACTCTCCCTCCGGGGAGAAGGCCCCCGAGCTTCCCTACCCCCATCGCGTTGCTGCAGCCCGCTGGGTCCTGGAGCTTCACCCTCATCAGACCCTTCCCCCCTGCTCCCCTCCAGGGAAGGCGTGTTCCCAGTGTGGGCATGGGCTTCCTCGGGAGAGGGTGGCACTGATGCTCCGCCTTCAGCTTCCTCCTCGCCTGCAGCTTCACTCCCACTGGCAGCTTGAAGGCCCGTCTCCTCAGCTGGTGAATCACCATCTGAAAGCAGGGAGGTACAAGAGTGGCTTTAGCGTGAGGACAGGGGGGCAGTAAGGGAGGAATGAGTGCAGCGATTTAGTAAGTTGGATTGAAAGTGTCAAAGGCTGGTGTTGTGAGGGACAAGTGGAAGGACAGAGGACAAAAAGGTGATGACCTTACCATTGCTGTCCAGAACGGGGTCGGCGTCTCCAGTGGCGACGGGACCGATCACCCGGCTTGCCACAATCCTGTGGACGCGCGCCTCAAGATCGCTGAGGGGTTGCAGCTGAGGCCGCCCTCCATCGTCCGTTGCTGCTGTCTCCTATTATGAGATAGCTTGGCCTGCAAGAAAAAGGACGGCGTCTGAGTAAATATACAGCCATGGTCTTGCCTGATGTGCCTCCCATAGGTGAATAGCCCTTACTGTATGCAGCCATGGTCTTGCCTGATGTGCCTCCCATAGGTGAATAGCCCTTACTGTATGCATAGTGTGGAATGTGCGTGTGTGTTTCATGAGAGGGCCATAGGTGTTGGATGAGTGTTGTGCATTGGGGTTTTAAGACCCTCTGGCCATAGAGTGAGGTTGAGATGGAGGGATGGAGAGGTATTGAAAAAAAGCCACTCACCCTGACGACCCGAGTGAGGTCGTTGAACTTTTTCCGACATTGTACATGGGGTCCTGGGCACCATGCTCCTGCAGGAGACGCTCTGAGCCACCTCCCTCCACACTCTTCTGTACTCACGCGGCAAAGGCCTCCTGCCACTCTCTGGGTACAGTATTGATCTTCTGCGCTCCACCGCGCCAACCAGAGCATCCAAGGCCCGCTCACTGAAGTGCTGAGCTCGTTCTCTCACCCTCTCCATAGTCCTTGGCTGGAAGATTTAAGCACAGGTCTCTCCAGGCCGAGATTCAAGGCTCCAATGAGCAGGGTGTGGCTGGAGTGCAAGATCGACCCTCCCCTTTAAGAACTGTCCGGCGCCAGTGTGTCTGTGTTCCATCGCTAACTGACAGCACCTGCGCTGCGCCCGCGCTCTGAGTTAGCGCCTCGCTCCTCGGCCTTTGCGCCTTAAGACAGGTGTGTAGCGCCTGATTTAGCGCTCCAATCACCTCCAGGGGCGTTAAAAGTCAAGTTTGCCGTCGGTGGCGATAATTAGCGCCAGGCGCTAATCTTTGCGCCCGGCCGATAATTGCGCCCCAAATGGGGCGATACTGAATTTCTCCCCCTATGACTCTGACTCAACAGCAAATAGTGAACAGGATAGTAGCAGACTTCAGGAGGACATAGAGAGACGGGTGAAATGGGCAGACACATGCCGGATGCAATTTAATGCCTATATTCTTCATAAGTGTCCATACTATTCAATACTTTTATTAGCCCTTTCCTCACTACCTTTGATGATTGTGTCACTCTCAGTATGACACTAAGGGCTAGAAATTCATTATAGCCCAGGAATGGGAGGGATAATTAAAACATTTGGAGCTAATGCTTTAGACTGCATGCAAAATTCGTGCTCACTGCTCAAATTGAAGTCTTGAAGCCCAAGCTCATTGGCGTTACACTCAAAGAGTCCCTCCATGCCTTTTCATTCTGCATGGAGGGGTTTCCTGTACGGGCTGCTCCTGCACACTCTCCACTTTGCCATCTTCATCTGCCGTCCGGACACACACCTTGGCGCATCATCTTGCCGTCCGGCGGAGGCGGGGGTCCCCAATGGAGGGCTCTCTATGCGGGAGTCTTCCTTTTATCTATTGGGGACTTGGCCTGGAGGGTGTTGCATGGAGCAGTCCTGTGCAATATGGTTTTAAATAGATTCACAGACTCCCAGGCCGCCTGCCTTTTCTGTGGCCTGGAGGAGTCTGTGTTCCACATTTATATGGAGTGTGCCCCTTAGTGGACGTAATCCGCATTGCGACTCTGGGAGGAGCTCTTCAGCCACTGGGAGAAGGCGATTGAGGAGGATTCTTGCGATGACTTTCCCTGTGGCAGACAGCAGGGAAACTCCTCTGTAATTACCGTAATCGGACTTGTCACCTTTCTTGAAGATGGGCTAGACTGAGTAATTACAGGCCAGTCAGTCTAACCTCGGTGGTGGGCAAAGTATTGGAAAAAATTCAGAGGAACAGTATTAATCATCATTTAGAAAGGCACAGATTAATGAAGGACAGTCAGCATGGATTTGTTAAGGGCAGGTCAGGTCTGACTAACTTGATGATATTTTTTGAGGAGGTAACAGAGGGTCGATGAGGGTAATGTGTTTGATGTAGTCTGCATGGATTTTAGCAAGGCTTTTAACAAGAGGTCACATGGCAGACTGGTCAGAAAAGTAAAAGCCCATGGATCCAAGGGAAAGTGGCAAGTTGGATCCAAAATTGGCTCAGTGGCAGGAAGCAAAGGGTTATGGTTGACGGGTGTTTTTGTGACTGGAAGACTGTTTCCAGTGTGGTTCCGCAGGGCTCAGTACTAGGTCCCATGCTTTTTGTGGTATATATCAATGATTTAGACTTCAATGTAGGGGGCATGATTAAGAAGTTTGCAGATGATACAAAAATTAGCCATGTGGTTGATAGTGAGGAAGAAAGCTGTAGACTGCAGGAAGATATAAATTGTCTGGTCAGGTGGGCAGAAAAGTGGCAAATGGAATTCAATACGGAGTAGTGTGAGGTCTTCTTCTTAGGCAGTCCCTCGCAACCGAGGATGACTTGCTTCCACATTAAAAATGAATTCTCAGGTGACTGATGGGTCCAATGCGAGACCTACAGTCTCTGTCACAGGTGGGGCAGACGGTGGTTGAAGGGACGGGTGGGTGGGGTGCTGCTTGCGCTTGGCTTCCATTTGCTCCCAGCGAAAAGACCCGAGGTGTTCAGCGCCTTCCCGGATGCTTCTCCTCCACTTTGTGTGATCTTGGGCCAGGGATTCCCAGGTGTCAGTGGGGATGTTGCACTTTTTCAAGGAGGCTTTAAGGGTGTCCTTGAAGCGTTTCCTCTGCCCACCTGGGGCTCTCTTGCCGTGTCGGAGCTCTGAGTAGAGCGCTTGTTTTGGGAGTCTCGTATCGGGCATGCAGATGATGTGACCCGTCCATCGGAGCTGATCGAGCGTGGTCAAAGCTTCAATGCTGGGGATGTTGGCCTGAGCATCAATGGACTGGTCAGGTGGGCAGAAAAGTGGCAAATGGAATTCAATACGGAGAAGTGTGAGGTAATGCATTTGGGGAGGGCTAACAAGGCAAGGGAATACACAATAAATGGTAGGATACTGAGAAGTGTAGAGGAACAGAGGGACCTTGGAGTGCATGTCCACAAATCCCTGTAGGTAGCAGGACAGGTAGATAAGGTGGTTAAGAAGGCATACGGGATACTTTCCTTTATTAGCCAAGGCATAGAATATCAGAGCAGGGAGGTTATGCTTGCACTGTATAAAATACTAGTTAGGGCACAGCTAGAGTACTGTGTAAACAAGAACATAAGAAATAGGAGCAGGAGTAGGCCATTTGGCTCTTCGAGCCTGCTCCGCCATTCAATAAGATCATGGCTGATCTTCTACCTCATCTCCACATTCCTGAACTATCCCATATCCCTTGATTCCCATAATATTCAAAAATCCATCGATCTCTGTCTTGAATTTATTCAACGACTGAGTTCCACAGCCCTCTGTGGTAGAGAATTCCAAAGATTCACCACCCTTTGAGTGAAGAAATTTCTCCTCATCTCAGTCCTAAATGGCCGATCATTCTTGACAACTGATTGGCTTGCTAGGCCATTTCAGAGGGCTGTTAAGTGTCAACCGCATTGCTGTGGGTCTGGAGTCACATATAGGTGAGACCAGGTAAGGACGGCAGATCTCTTTCCCTAAAAATAGGACATTAGAGAAACAGGTGGGTTTTTACGACAATTTGGCAGTTACATGGTCACCATTACTGATACTAGCTTTTTATTCCAGAATTAGGACATTCTGAGGGGGGAGGGTGAACAGCCAGAGGTCATGGTCCATATCAGCACCAATGACATAAGAAGAAAGAGGGATGAGGTACTGCAGGCAGATTTTAGGGAGCTAGAAAAGAGATTAAAAAGCAGGACCTCAAAGGTAGTAATCTCTGGATTATTCCCGGTGCCACGTACTAGTGAGTATAGAAATAGGAGGATAGAGCAGATGAATGCGTGGCTGGAGAGATGGTGCAGGAGGGAGTGTTTTAGATTCCTGAGACATTGGGACTGTTTCTGGGGGAGGTGGGCCTGTACAAGCCGGACAGGTTGCACCTCAAAAGGGCCGGGACCAATATACTTTTATTTAAAAATTCGTTTATGGGATGTGGGCATCGCTGGCAAGGCCAGCATTTATTGCCCATCCCTAATTGCCCTTGAGAAGGTGGTGGTGAGCCGCCTTCTTCAACCGCTGCAGTCCGTGTGGTGAAGTTACTCCCACAGTGCTGTTAGGTGGGGAGTTCCAGGATTTTGACCCAGCGATGATGAAGGATCGGCGATATACTTCCAAGTCAGGATGATGTGTGACTTGGAGGGTAACTTGCAGGTGGTGGTGTTCCTATGTGCCTGTTGCCCTTGTCTTTCTAGGTGGAAGAGGTCGCGGGTTTGGGAGGTGCTGCCGAAAAAGCCTTGGCGAGTTGCTGTAGTGCATCTTGTAGATGGTACACACTGCAGCCACGGTACGCCGGTGGTGGAGGGAGTGGATGTTTAAGGTGGTGGATGGGTGCCTCGCAGGGGTGGCGGGGGGGGGGGGCGGTGGTTGCTGGTGCTGTTAGGGAGGGTTTAAATTGCTTGGCAGGGGAATGGGAACCTGAGAGTAGTTTCAGAAGGGAGAGAAGCAAAGCTGGAACTGGAGGGCAAAAAATTCGTAAGCGAGTCTGGAAGGCAGAGGAAACAAAGGCTAGAAAATAGACACCAAGGGAGTTTGGCAGTGCTAAATGGTATATACTTCAATGCAAGGAGTATAGGGAATAAGGCAGATGAGCTGAGGCCAGTGGGAGAGTGATATTATAGCTATTACTGAGACATGGCTGAAAGAAGGGCAAGAATGGCAGCTCAACATTCCTGGTTACAGGGTTTTCAGATGAGATAGAGAGGGGGATAAAAAGGGAGGGGGGTCACAGTATTAATTAAAGAAACAATTACAGCTGTGAGGAGGGATGATATGTTAGAAGGATCATCAAATGAGGCCATATGGGTTGAACTGAAGAATAAAAAAGGCGCAATCACATTGCTGGGAGTGTATTACAGACCCCCAAACAGTCAGAGAGAGATAGAAGAGCAAATATGTAGGCAAATTTCTGAGAAGTGCAAAAACTATAGGGCAGTAATAGTAGGGGATTTCAACTACCCTAATATTAACTGGGATAAAATTAGTGTGAAGGGTATAGAGGGGGCAGAATTCCTAAAATGCATTCAGGAGAACCTTTTTAGCCAGTACATGGCAAGCCCAACAAAGGAGGGGGCAGTTCTGGACTTAATTTTAGGGAATGAAGCTGGGCAGCTGGAAGGATATAAGTGGGAGTCCATTTTGGGGGTAATGATCATAATTCAGTTAGATTTAGGGTAGTTATGGAAAAGGACAAAGATAAACCAGGAATAAAAGCTCTCAATTGGGGAAAAGCCAATTTTACTAAGCTGAGATGAGATTTAGCCAAAGTAGACTGGAAGCAGCTACTTGAAGGTAAATCAGTGTCAGAGCAGTGGGAGGCATTCAAGGAGGAGATAGTGAGGGCTCAGCACAAGTATGTTCCCTTAAAGAAAAAGGGTGGGACTTACAAATCAGAGCTCCCTGGATATCAAGGGACATACAGAGTAGGATAGAGAAAAAAAGGCAGGCTTATGACAGTTACCGAGCGCTCAATACTGCAGAAAGCCGAGAGGAGTATAGAAAGTGCAGGGGTGAAATTAAAAAGGAAATTAAGAAAGCAAAGAGAGAGCATGAAAAAATATTGGCAGGTAAAAATCAAGGAAAACCCAAAGATGTTTTATAAATACATTTAAGAGCTAGAGGATAACTAAAGAAAGAGTAGGGCCTATTAGGGACCAAGAAGGTAATCTATGTGTGGCGGCAGAAGACATGGGTATGGTCCTTAATGAATACTTTGCGACTGTGTTCACAAAAGAGAGAGACGATGCAGACATTGCAATCAGGGAGGAGGAGTGTGAAATATTAGATGAAATAAACAAACATAGTGAGAAGCATAGAAACATAGAAGATAGGAGCAGGAGTAGATCATCCAAATTCAGTACCCTGTCCCTGCTTTCTCCCCATATCCCTTGATCCCTTTAGCCTTAAGAAATATATCTATCTCCTTCTTGAATAAATTTAATGAATTGGCCTCAACTGCCTTCTGTGGTAGAGAATTCCACAGGTTCACCACTCTCTGGGTGAAGAAATTCCTCCTCATCTCAGTCCTAAATGGCTTACCCCTTATCCTTAGACTGTGACCTCTGGTTTTGGACTCCCCCGCCATCGGGAACATCCTTCCTGCATCTAGTCTGTCTAGTCCTGTTAGAATTTTATAAGTGTCAATGAGATCCCCTCTCATTCTTCTAAACTCCAGCGAATATAAGCCTAATCGACCCAATCTCTCTTCATACGTTATTCTTGCCATCCCAGGTATCAGTCTGGTAAATCTTCGCTGCACTCCCTCCATGGCAAGAACATCCTTCCTCAGATAAGGCGACCAAAACTGCACACAATACTCAAGGTGTGGTCTCACCAAGGCCTTGTACAACTGCAGCAAGACATCCTTGCTCCTGTACTCGAATCCTCTCGCTATGAAGGCCAACATACCATTTGCCTTCTTAACCGCTGCTGCACCTGCATGCTTACCTTCAGCGACTGGTGCACAAGGACTCCCAGATCTCGTTGCACTTCCCCTTTTCCCAATCTATTGCCGTTCAGATAATAATCTGTCTTCCTGTTTTTACCACCAAAGTGGATAACCTCACATTTATCCACATTATACTGCATCTGCCATGCATCTGCCCAATCACCCAACCTGTCCAAATCATACTGGAGTTTCTCTGCATCCTCCTCACAGCACACACGCCCACCCAGCTTTGTGTCATCTGCAAACTTAGAGATATTACATCTAGTTCCCTCGTCTAGATCATTAATATATATTGTGAATAGCTGGGGAGAGGAAGTATTAAGGGGTTTAGCATTTTTAAAGTGGATAAATCCCCAGGCCTGGATGAAATGTATCCCAGACTATTCAGACAAGTAAGAGAGGAAATAGCAAAGGCTCAGACCATCATTAACCAATCCTCTCTGGCTACAGGTGTGGTGCCAGAAGACTGGAGGACTGCTGACGTGGTACCGTTGTTTAAAAAGGGAGAAAGGGATAAACCGAGTAATTACAGGCCAGTCAGCCTAACCTTGGTGGTGGAAAAATTCTGAGGGATAGGATAAATCTTCATTTAGAAAGACACGGATTAATCAAGGACAGTTAGCATGGATTTGTTAAGGGGAGGTCGTGTCTGACTAACTTGATTGAATTTTTTGAGGAGGTAACAAGGAGGGTTGATGAGGGTTGTGCATTTGATGTAGTGTATATGGATTTTAGCAAGACTTTCGATAAGGTCTGACATGGCAGACTGGTCACGAAAGCAAAAGCCCATGGGATCCAAGGCAAAGAGGCAAGTTGGATCCAAAATTGGCTCAGAAGTAGGAAGCAAAGGGTTATGGACAATGGGTCTTTTGTGACTGGAAGGCTGTTTCCAATGGGGTTCCGCAGGGCTCAGTTCTAGGTCCCTTGCTTTTTGTGATATATATCATTGATTTAGACTTGAATGTAGGGGGTATGATTAAGAAGTTTGCAGATGATACAAAAATTGGCTATGTGGTGGATAATGAAGAAGAAAGCTGCAGACTGCAGGAAGATATCAATGGACTGGTCAGGTGGGCAGAACAGTGGCAAATGAAATTCAATCTGGACAAGTGCAAGGTAATACATTTGGGGAGGGCTAACAAGGCAAGGGAATACACAATAAATGGTAGGACACTGAGAAGTGCAGAAGAACAGAGGGACCTTGGAGTGCATGTCCACAGATCCCTGAAGACGGCAGGACAGGTAGATAAGGTGGTTAAGAAAGCATACGGGATACTTGCCTTTATTAGCCGAGGCATAGAATATAAGAGCAGGGAGGTTATGCTTGAACTGTATAAAACACTAGTTAGGCCTCAGCTGGAGTACTGCGTGCAGTTCTGGTCACCACATTACAGGAAAGATGTAATTGCACTAGAGAGGGTACAGAGGAGATTTTGCAAGGATGTTGCCTGGACTGGGGAATTTTAGCTATGAGGAAAGATTGGAGAGGCTGGAGTTGTTTTCTTTGGAACAGAGGAGGCTGAGGGGTGACCTAATTGAGGTGTATAAAATTATGAGGGGCCTAGATAAAGTGGATAGGAAGGAACTATTTCCCTTAACAGAAGGGTCAATAACTAGGGGGCATAGATTTAAATAATTGGTCGACGGTTTAGAGGGGATTTGCGGAGAAATATTTTCACCCAGAGGGTGGTGGGGGTCTGGAACTCAGTGCCTGAAAGGGTGCTAGAGGCAGAGACCCTCATCACATTTAAAAAGTACTTGGATATGCACTTGAAGTGCCATCACCTAAAAGGCTACGGACCAAGTGCTGGAAAGTGCGATTAGGGTGGATAGCTCTTTGTCAGCTGGTACAGACAAGATGGGCCGAATGGCCTCCTTCTGTGCTGTAAATTTCTATGATTCTAGTTAACTAAATTTAAATTCCCCAGCTGTCGTGGTGGGATTTGAATTCTTGTCTCCAGATCATTAGTCCAGGCCGATAATGGATTATTAGTCCAGTAACATTACCATTATACTACCACTCCTGTTATCATGAGAGTATGCCCCCTATTGGATTTGTTAAAGGCAAATTGTATCTGATTAACCTGATTGAGTTATTTGATTAAGTAACAGAGAGATTGATAAAGGTAGTGCAGTAGATGTTGTACATGTGGACTTAGAAAAGGTATTTGATAAAGTACCTCATAACAGATTATTCAGAAAATAGAAGCGCACATGGTATTAAAGGGGCAGTGGTAATTTAGGTACAATATTGGTTAAGGGATAGGAGACAGAGAGAAGTGGTGAAAGGATGTTTTTCTTACTGGAGAGGAGTATGCAGTGAGGCCCTCCAGGGGTCGGTATTAGGACCATTGTTTTTCTTGTTATATACAAATGACCTGGACTTGGGTATAGGGAGTACAATTTTGAAGTTCGTGGATGATACAAGCTTGAAACCATAATAAATAGTGAACAGGATAGTAACAGACTTCAGGAGGACATAGACAGACTGGTAAAATGGGCAGACACATGGCAGATGCAATATAATGCGGATAACTGTGAAGTGATGCACTTTGGGAGAAACAACATGGAGTGGCAGAAAAATCTAAATGGTGCTATTTTGAGGGGGGTGTAAGAGCAGAGGGACCTGAGGCTGCATATTCACAAATCCTTGAAGGTGGCAGGGCAAGTTGATAAGGTGGTTAAGAAAGTGTCTGGGATACATGGCTTTGTAAATAGGGGCATTGAATACAAAAACAAGGAAGTCGTGCTAAACCATTACAAATCACTGCTTAGGCCTCAGCTAGAGTATTGTGTACAATTCTGGGCACCACACTTTAGGAAGGATGTCAAGGCCTCAGAGAGGGTATAGAGGAGGTTTACCAGGATGATACCTGGCATGAGGGAGTTCAGTTATATGGCGAGATTGGAGAAACTGGGATTGTTCTCCTTGGAACAGAGAAGGTTAAGGGGAGGCCTAATAGAGGTATTCAAAATTATGAGGGGTTTTGATAGAGCAAGTAGAGAGAAACTATGGAATCAGATTCCATAGGAACTTTGAAAATGCAATTGGACATGAACTTGAAGAAGACTAATTGCAGGGTTATGGGAAAAATGCTGGGGTGTGGGACTAAATTGGACAGCTCTTTCAAAGAGCTAGCACAGGCACCACAGGCCGAATGGCTTCCTTCTGTGCTGTAAGATTCTATGGGGTAAAAATTCAGTTGGTTGCGCCTCCCGTTAGCGCCTTAAGAGGGCGCTAATGGGGCGCAAAGCCGCTAACGCCCGGGCGCAGCGATGTTTGCGCCGCTCGGGAACTTAACTAGAGATTGTGCGGCAGCGCTAAAACTTACCGCTGCGACCACCTGCGCGCGCAGATTGTGACGTCATTCCATGGTGCAACGCCCTTGTGGTGCCCCGGAGCGGAAATTGAGTGGCGCCCCCTGCCTTACCGCCTGGCGCATCCAACGACCAGAAGACTGGAACGCTATCAATCGCTGTGGGGCTGGGGGGGGCGCTATTTAAAGGGGGCCTCTTCCTGCCTTTTATTGTTGGTGGCATTTTTGAACTACGCATTCTGAGAGCGAGAGGGAGAGACTTCTGGAGAGATTCAACGTTGTGTGAAGGAGTTTTGGGTACTGAGCAGCACTTTGCAGGTTCATTTTGATTTGCCATTCCTTATATCGATTTAGCAGAGACTGTGGGAGCTGCACTCTGAGCTCTTTGCCTGATACTCTCCATTGTTCTTTCCAGCACATTTGATGTGCAAGTCTCTCCAGGCCGAGATTCAAGGCTGCAATGAACAGGATGTGGATGGAAAGCAAGATTAACCATCCCCTTTAAGAACTGGCCCGTGCCATTGTGTGTGTGTTCCATTGCTGACTGACATTACATGAGCTTCGCCAGCGCTCTGAGGTAGCGCCTCACTCCTTGGCCTTTGCGCCTTAAGACAGGTGTGCAGCGCCTGCTTTAGCGCTCCACTCACCTCCCGGGGCGGTAAAAGTGAAGTTTCCAGTCAGTGCCGATAATTAGCGCCAGGCGCTAATATTTGCGTCCAGACGATATTTGCGCCCCAAATGGGGCGCGACCTAATTTTTACCCCATGACTCTATGGGGGAAAAATTCGGTACTTCGCTGGGGCACTACTTTTAGTGCCACGAAAATGTTAGCACCCCTGCGCCATACATTCAGTGGTAGCGCCCCAAGCAGGAGGCAGGGTGCCACTGGAAGTGCTCCCCCTCCTTCCTGGGGTGCTACCACCGAATATCGCACCACTACGTGCAACAGTGCCACGTGCGTCGGCACGTAGCACCGCGGTATGCCAGGCTCTAACTCCCTCACCTGATTAAGGGGTGGGGGGGCCTAGCGCTGTGCACACCAGGGCCCTGCTGGACCACCGGGGAGCGGGGTGCTGGGAAAACAGCCCGGCACTCAAGAGGAGTGCCGGGCTGAGTGACCGCAGCCGGCACCCCGAATGAAAGAGGGGAAGGGGGCAGGTGCTGGCAAGCGGCCAGAAAACAAAATGGCCGCCCAACACCTGCCCCTTTAAATACCACCGCCGCAGCTTCAAAAATGCCACCCTAACCCTGTTGGACATATTGTCTGGCGATAGGCTCAGAGGGCGCAGCCGAAGTTTGCAGCCGGGGCACGAGTGAGGCGCTGCGCACGGTGATGACATCATCGACGGAGGCGCGGCGCCGTGGGGGCGCTAACGGGAGGCATAAAGCAACCCAATTTTTCCCCCAATGACTCTAATGTGGAAGTTTGCCCAGGTATGTCCTATACATAAAAAAGGTTAAATCTTACCCGACTTCAATGGAAATGAAGGTTGGGAAGGGTGTATAATGTGTGGCCGATCGATTATTGCCTGATTTATTCCATGGCAGAAAGTTTAAATTACCCCCAGTCACTGGAACATGAACAAACATGTCCACACTCATCAAGCAGACTCACTCATTCATTCACACACTCTCTAATACACACTCAATTTCACACAAACACGAGGGTTCACACAAAAATTCACTCACATATCCATATCCAGAAAAGCTGCCTGTCAGAGATATGGAAATAAAATTATTTTCACTTTTATTCTTATACACAAATTCTTTTGTAATGTGACAAAGTGAAGCACAAAGGACAGGATCAGAGAGGTGAAATCACAGTTTGTGACAGTGACATATAAACCTGTTAACTTACTTATTTAAACGGGTTAATGCATTTGTTAAAATACAGGAGAGGAACTTCATACAATTGCATTTCCATAATCAAAGTGATTTCACTCTACAGAATGTTCTCTGTGTAACCCATGAACTTGTTGATGAAATGTTAAATATGTTTTGAGACAGTCATCTCCTTTACTACATTTGGTGTAGAATATAGTCACCTCAGTCTCGTAAATCATTTGATCTGCCATTTATATGTCCCCAGCAAAGGGGTCCACAATCAATAGGCAACAGTTGAACACTTTCTACAATAAATAAAGTCTTTCTAACAGAGTTGAATAAAGGAAATAACTCACCTGTCTGACAACATTCCAGACAAAAAGGAACCAACCAGCACTCCCATGAAGAATATGGACATAGAAAGCGGCCCTTTCCAGTCATTGTCACACACCAAGTCCCACTGAAATACAAAGAGAAATAAAAAACTCCAAATATGTGGTCTTGGGCAAAATTACAGGTAAGCGATTTTCCTGCACTGGATCGAAGAATGTGCACGCGACGTCATCAGAATGGACGGAAACAGCGCATTACTAGAAAAGCCCATTTGGCTCACCAAGCTGACTATGATGTCAGCTAAGCTCAGTGGAAGCAATTTACACCACAGAGCCAGGAGGTTGTGGAAGATGCAACTCTTGAAGGTGTGAGATTTCTTTTCTGGAGGGGTGATGCATTATTCCAGCATTTTGGAGGGCAAGACCATTATATTTTCTCATAGTGATCCTGAGCTTTTGCCTTCCAAAAACACAGCACCTCAGAGTTCATGGGCACTTTATATAAAAATATTATACGACAACAACAACAACAAGGGGTAGAAATTAGGTCGCGCCCCATTTGGGGCGCAAATATCGTCCGGACGCAAATATTAGCGCCTGGCGCTAATTATCGGCACTGACGGGAAACTTCACTTTTACCGCCCCGGGAGGTGAGTGGAGCGCTAAAGCAGGCGCTGCACACCTCTCTTAAGGCGCAAAGGCCGAGCAGTGAGGCGCTAACTCGGAGCGCTGGCGAAGCTCATGTAATGTCAGTCAGCAATGGAACACACACACAATGGCACGGGCCAGTTCTTAAAGGGGCTGGTTAATCTTGCTTTCCATCCACATCCTGTTCATTGCTGCCTTGAATCTCGGCCTGGAGAGACTTGCACATCAAATGTGCTGGAAAGAACAATGGAGAGCACCAGGCAAAGACCTCAGAGTGCAGCTCCCACGGTCTCTGCTAAATCGATACAAGGAATGGCAAATCAAAATGAACCTGCAAAGTGCTGCTCAGTACCCAAAACTCCTTCACACAACGTTGAATCTCTCCAGAAGTCTCTCCCTCTCTCTCTCAGAATGCGTAGTTCAAAAATGCCAGCAACAATAAAAGACAGGAAGAGGCCCCCTTTAAATAGCGCCCCCCCCAGCCCCACAGCGATTGATAGCGTTCCAGTCTTCTGGTCGTTGGATGCGCCAGGCGGTAAGGCAGGGGGCGCCACTCAATTTCCGCTACGGGGCGCCCCAAGGGCGTTGCACCATGGAATGACGTCACAATCTGCGCGCGCAGGTGGTCGCAGCGGTAAGTTTTAGCGCCGCCGCACAATCTCAAGTTAAGTTCTCGAGCGGCGCCAACATCGCTGCACCCGGGCGTTAGCGGCTTTGCGCCCCATTAGCGCCCTCTTAAGGCGCTAACGGGAGGCGCAACCAACTGAATTTTTACCCCCAAGTATTTATGTAGCGCCTTTAATGTAGTAAAACGTTCAAGGTGCTTCACGGGAGCATTGTAAAACAAAATTTGACACCAAGCCACGTAAGGGGATATTAGGGTAGATGACCAAAAGCTTGGTCAAAGAGGTAGGTTTTAAGGAGAGTCTTAAAAGGAGGAAAGAGAGGTCGAGAGGCAGAGAGGTTTAGGGAGGAAATTCCAGAGCTTAGGGCCTTGGCAGCTGAAGGCACGGGCCCCAATGGCGGAGCCATTAAAATCAGGGATGCTCAAGAGGCCAGAATTAGAGGAGCGCAGATATCTCGGAGGGTTGTGGAGCTAGAGGAGATTACATGAGATAGGGAGGGGCGAGACCATGGAAGGATTTGAAAACAAGGATGAGAATTTTAAAATTGAGGTGTTGCTTAACCGGGAGTCAATGTAGATCAGCGAGCACAGGGGTGACAACGGGTGAACGGGACTTGGTCCGAGTTAGGACATGGGCAGTAGAGTTTTTGAAATTTATATAACGCTTTTTACGACCACCGGACGTCCCAAAGCACTTCACAGCCAATTAATTACTTTTTGAAGTGTAGTCACTGTTGTAAGGGTAGAACGTGGGAGGCTGGCCAGTAGTGCGCTGGAATAGTCAAGTCCAGAGGTAACAAAGGCATGGATGAGGGTTTCAGTAGCAGATGAGCTGAGGCAGGGCGGAATCAGGCGATGTTCAAGAGTTGGAAATAGGCAGTCTTAGTGATGGTGCAGACATGTGATCGGAAGCTCATCTCGGAGTCAAATATAACACCAAGTTTGTGAACAGTCTAGTTTAGCCAGGGAGAGGGTTGGAGTCGGTGGATAGGGAAAGGAGTTTGTGGCGGGGACCGAAGACAATGGGCTGGATTTTGTCTTGGGGTCGGGTTGGGGTCGTGTAATCCGCATTTCGTGTTTCCCCCCCGACTCCAGATTAATGTGGATGCCTGATGCAATTTTCACTTAATTGGGCAATTGAGTTGGAGCATGTGGGAACCCATGAACTAATTAGTGTTTTCAGTCTGAAAGCCGCCTCTGATGATGTCATCATTGCTGACTGGCTAGTCGCAGAGACTGTTGGTGAGAGAGGACCTGCCTGGCGTTTGATGTGGGTGGACCTGGATGCGAAAATGGGGGGCGGAGGAGAAGGACAGAGAGAGAGAGAGAGAGTGAGAGAGAGAGAGAGAGAGAGAGAGAGAGAGAGAGAGAGAGAGAGAGAGAGAGAGAGAATTTTTTTGCCAAGCAAGTCCTCCCAGGCAGTCTCTGAAGACATTCAATGCAGCAGCATCAGAGGCGACTTTCAGACCTAATACTACTACTACCTTCATCACATCTCCGTTGTAATAGTGGGCCTGCAGCCGATAGTCAGCTATCCACTTGCGCTCCCACCAGGTTTCACTGGAGTGTTTCACACCAGGCGTGCTTCACGTCAGAAGAGGGTTAAACTAGCTACAGCATTTCAAAATGGCATTACAGAGCCAATTTAGAGCTTGTTAAGGGCTTTAATGGCCTCTACCGCCTCTTGAAGGCGGGACGGAGTCGGGAACCCCGCGACTGATTATGTCAAAATTGCGTGGAGGCGGGATGGAGTCGGGATGGGGTCGGAAACCCCGACCCCGCAAATTTAACCCCCCACACGCCTCCAAACCCGACTCCATGGGTCATTCAAAATCCAGCCCAATGGCTTCGGTCTTCCCAATATTTAGTTGGCAGAAATTTCTGCTCATCTAGTACTGGATGTCAGAAAAGCAGTCTGACAATTTAGAGACTGTGGAGGGGTCGAGAGAGGTACTGGTGAGGTAGAGCTGGGTGTCGTCAGTGTACATGTGGAAACTGTTGCTGGGTTTTCAGATGCTGTCACCGAGGGGGCAGCTTGCAGATGAAAAATAGGAGGGGGCCAACGATAGATCCTTGGGGGACACCAGAGGAATATTTAAATTACATCATTCAAAAAGACTTCTGAACATGATTTTTTCACAAGAAAACCACTGCAATTGTTCAGTAACACATTCAATTTAGTTCATCAGAATCAGACTATTTACATAGAATTAGATAGAATTTACAGCACAGAAACAGGCCATTCACCCCAACTGGTCTCGGCTCCACACAAGTCTCCTCCCACTCTACATCATCGAACCCTATCAGCATATCCTTCTATTCCTTTCTTTTCATGCACATATCTAACTTCCCCTTAAATGCATTTATGCTATTTGCCTGAACCCCTCCATGTGATAGCAAGTTCCACATTCTAACCACTCTGGGTAAAGAAGTTTTTCCTGAATTCCTTATTGGATTTATTGGTGACTATCTTATATTTATTAACCTAGTTTTGAATCCCCCCATAAGTGGCAACAGCTTCTCTATATCTACCCTTCAAAGCCCTTCATAATTTTAAAGACCTCTATTAGGTCACCCCTCAGCATTCTCTTTTCTAGAGAACAGAGCCCCAGCCTGTTCAGTCTTCCTTGACACTTATAACCTCTCAGTTCTGGTACCATCCTTGTAAATATTTTTTGCACCTTCTCCAATGTCTCTAAATCCTTTTCGACTGATTGCAGTTGCTTGGATGAGTCTTTGGAATACAGTAAGCCTTCAAATCAAATGCAACTTATTTAATTTCCAAATCTGAAACCTTATGACATTTAAAATCAAACAATGGCTTAATTTTATCTGCCAATACACTCACAAGAAACTCTTATTTGTACCATTTACTAGTGAAAATATATTTTCATTAAAAGGGAAGGAAAGCCGAGAAGGAGTAGTTTTGTTCAAAATATTCCCCTATTTTCACTGAAGAAAATACTGGCAACTGCAGAATTGTTTGTTTAATGCCTCTGTAAAAATGTCAGTGTCTTGGAGATGCTTGAATTTGATACTTTTCTCTTTGCCGAGCAACTATGGAGACACCCAACCCAGGAGATCATGCTACAGACTTGGGTTGCAGAACATTCACCCATTCCAGTTCCTGCCCTGATAAACAAAAACTGCTCCTCAATATCCTACCATCAATTCAGCAAGATAGCTGCAAGTGATCCAAGCTGCAATGGACCTTGAAGTTTAATCTCCACATTACATTATGGAATCATACACATAATATATATTTACTATAGACAAGAGAAAGTCACTAACAGAGAAAACAGGATATGAGGATTTTTTCAAAGGATACATTGTCAACCTTCAGAAATATTTTTTCTTTAATTTACAACTGCATTGTCTAAAAATGCTATTATCACTGAATATATATTATACACATGGATCTTTTATATTGCACTTTTATTCTGTTGGAAAATGAAGTATTCAATGAAAGTATTACATTTCAGACTGTAACATCGTGCATTAAAATAGTTTGTTCAGGATGCTATCTAGAAATTGTTACCATCGTCAACCATTAAACACTATAGGGCAAAAATTCGTTAGGTCACTAATGTCACCTGGGCGCTAAATTTAGCGGCCGGCAAAAAATAGCGCCGGCGATCGCTAACTTCAGTTTTAGCGCCCCAAGAGGGAGGTGGAGCGTTAATTCAGGGTGGTGCGTTCTGCAGCGCTGTGCACTGGGCCACGTAGCACTGCCGCGTGGAAGGGCTCTTCCCCTCACTAAAGGGGAGGGCCCAAGCCCACAACTCTGCGGGGCCCTACCTGGACCACCAGGGAGCGGGGTGCCGTGCCAGCAGCCTGGCACACAGGAGGAGTGCTGGACTACCAGATCGTAGCACTGGCCCCACGTTCAAAGACACAATGGACAAGTAAGTCGGACATTTTTTTCCCCCCGCCCGCCACCTCCCCTTTACTTAGCGCCCCGCGAGCCTCCTGCCGCTCCGTTCCTGCCCCCTGAATCAGTCGCTGTCATCGCCCGGCGCAGATTCAGGGGGCGCGGGACAATTTTGCAGGCGGGATGAAAACGGGGCGCTGCGCAGCGGAGCGGGGCGCTACCGGTTACCACCACCACTAAACTCCCGCTGAATTTAGTGGGAGTTGTTAGCGGTGCCGCGACCGGGCAAAAAGTCATTTGAACCCTGTTAGCACCCCCCAGGGGCGCTAATGGGGCGCAAATGTACTGAATTTCTAGCCCTAACTGTACTGTACTTCAAAGCAGTCTTGTGGAGGAAATCAGTGCTGCAACCAAGGTCCTGAAGATAAATCACATATTTTCCACTGGAATACTGCTTTTTCCTACTTTAATTTCACATTCCATAGCTGCAGGAATAAACTTGTCAATATTTATGCTGGTTCAGTGGATCATTGGCTGCTTGACGATTATTATTGCAGCACTGTCATTATTGGCTAATTCTTTTTGTTGCCATTAACAAAGGGGATGATTTTCATTCTCACGTACATTGGTTGGATGGTGGGCCTCAAACACATGGAACTGGCCAGCTGCTCGCATGTTTCCACCGCTGAAAGGCAGCTTGTCAATTGAGGGCGGGAGATCCGACAGAGCTTAGCCAGCAGAGGACCCTTCAACAGAATGGCCAGGCTGAAGGGGGAAAAGAGACGGTGGAGGTTAGGCACCAGTGGACTGGATTTTGTGGAGGTGCAGGCAAAGCAACCATATTCATTCTGCCCCCTCAAAAAATCTTCCACAAACCTAAATTTTGACCTTTTCTGAGCAACGTCCAAGCATCCCTTTAAGGGCTGCTGGTTTGGCCACTTACCACTCAGTATCAGTGGGCGGGGCTATGCATTTTCAGTTCAAAATTACATCACAGTCCTATGCACGTCATAGGACTCTAATTTGCATACCATAATTAGTCTTCTGCTTCCTTCCGTTGGGAGCCCAAGCTGTCTATTTCGCAGATTATTCCAAAATCATAGTTGGTGCAAAGATGGCAGAAAGTTCCTCATTACGATTTTGGTCGTTACTTTTTTTAATTTATTCTGGGGATATGGGCCTCGCTAGCAAGAAAGGCATTTATTGCCCATCCCTAGTTGCCCTTGAGAAAGTGGTGATGGGCCTTCTTCTTGAACCGCTACAGTCCATGTGTGGAAGGTGCTCCCACAATGTTGTTAGTTGGGAATTCCAGATTTTTGACACAGTGACCATGAAGAAATGATGATATATGTTCAAATCAGGATGGTGTGTAATTTGGAGGTGAACTTCATGGTGATAGTCTTCCATGTACTTGCTGCCCTTGAACTTCTAGGTGGTGGAGGACGCAGGTTTGGGAGGTGCTATCAAAAAAGCCTTGACAAGTTGCTGCAGTGCATCCTGTATATCATAAACATTGCAACCAAGGTACGCCGGTGATGGAGGGAGTGGATGTTTAAGGTGGTAGATCGGCTGCCGATCATGCGGACTGCTTTGTCCTGGATGATGTCGAGCTTCTTGTGTGTTGTTGAAGCTGCACCCTTCCAGGCAAGTGAAGAGCATTCCAAAACACTCCTGACTTGTGGCAGAGAGGATTTGGGGAGTAAAGAGGTGAGCCACTTGCCGCAGAACACTTAGCTTCTGATCTGCTCTAGTAGCCACGGCATTTATGTGGCTGGTCCAGTTGAGTTTCTAGTCAATGCCGCCCCCCCCAGGATGTTGATGGTGGGTGATTCAACAATGGTAATGCCATTGACTGTCAAGGGGTGGTGGTTAGACTCTCTGCGCTCCGAAAGCTTGTGATTTCAAATAAAACTGTTGGACTATAATCTGGTGTTATGCGACTTCTCACATTTGTCCACCCCAGTCCAACACCGGCATCTCCACATCATTGTTGGAGATAGTCATTGCCTGATCCTTGTGTGGCGCGATTGTTACTTGCCACTTATCAGACCAAGCCTGGATGCTGCCAGATCTTGCTGCATGCAGACATCAACTGCTTCATTATCTGAGGAACTGTGAATGGAGCTGAACACTGTGTATAGAATCATAGAATAGTACCGCACAGAAGGAGACCATTTGGCCCGTCGAGCCTGTGCCGGCTCCTTCAAGTATTTATCCAATTCCCTTTCCCTTTTGAAAGCTACTATTGAATCTGTATCCACCACCCTATCAGGCAGTACATTCTAAATCCTAACCACTCATTGCATAAAAAAGCTTTTCCTCATGTCACCTCTAGTTCTTTTGCCAATCACCTTAAATCTGTGCCTTCAATCTTAAACTGAAGACTTTAGAGAGTCCACTTTTATTGTACAAGGTTGACAGACTGCCCCGTAAGGATAACAGTGAAGAGGGGAAAGGAAAGAGTGCTTTCAGTATAATGTTGAGGCTGCCGCAAAACACGAATGGAGGCTGAATCCATATGTGGAAAACAAGAAAACTTTAATTCACTGCATGGCACACAAAATGGCTGAGAGAGCTGCTCCCAGAATTCTCTGGAAAAACTCCCAGAATTCTCTGGGTAAAACCTGAGGCCCCACCCCCTTCTGCCTTAAAGGTAAGGTGCCTTAAAGGGGAAGGTGCTGAAAATTTGTCCACAGACGGAAGAGTGGATTATGCCCGTTTTAGGTGGCGATCCGCCACACAGCTCCCCCCAGAATCCGCTTAGGAGGTGTGGACGAGACGGTGTGGCGGTCTGATGGGCCGGCCGGAGCGGCTCTTGTAGGACGCCGGTGGACGTGGAACGGCCGGGCATGGAGCAGCCGGGTGAACCGGCTTGAGGGCAGGTCGGCCGCGTGGAGGTGGACGAGCTACAGGGACCTGCTCCCCGGGCTCCGAGTGTGCTGGCTTGAGTCGGTCCACCGACACTTTTTCGGTCCTGTCGCCCACTTGCAGGGTGAAAAATTTGTCCCCAGCCTGTAGCACCTTGTCGGGCCCGTCGTACGGGGGTTGAAGGGGTCCGCGGTGGGCGTCGTGCTGGACGAAAACAAACCGTGCCTGGTGCAGGCTTAGTGGGTCGTGTGAGGTGGATTCGCCGTGTCGGGCAATGGGCACCGGGACGAACTGCAGCGCCGGTGAGGCGAAGTCGTGGCGTTGCTGGTCGGCTGACCAGGGTGTTGTGGCAGTGGGCAGGAACTCGCCGGGTACGCGCAGCGGCTGACCGTACACGAGCTCTGCTGCCGATGCGTGGAGGTCTTCTTTAACCGCGGTGCGCAGGCCGAGGAGGACCCACGGAAGTCGGTCGGTCCAGGCGCCGTCTTGTAGGCTGGCTCGAAGAGATGCCTTCAAGGATCTGTGGAACCGCTCACACAGTCCGTTGGCTTGGGGGTGGTACGCTGTGGTGCGGTGAATGGTCACCCCGAGATTGCGTGCGACGGCGGTCCAGAGTTCAGAGGTAAATTGCGGACCTCTGTCCGACGTCATGTCGGAGGGGACGCCGAACCGTGCGACCCAAGTGCTGACGAAGGCTCTGGCGATGTCGGCGGTGGTGGTAGAGGTCAGTGGAATTGCCTCAGGCCAGCGTGTGGTGCGGTCAATGATGGTCAGCAAGTGCGTGTGGCCTTGCGATGGCGGCAGGGGCCCGACGATGTCCACGTGGATGTGGTCGAATCTCCGCGAGGGGACGGTAAACTCCTCGAGGGGTGCTTTCGTGTGTTGCTGTTCCTTGGCCCGTTGGCAGGCTAGGCAGGAGTTGGCCCAAGTATGCACATCCTTGCGAAGGCCGCGCCAGACAAAGCGGTTGGCTACCCATTTGATGGATGCGCGGGCGCCGGGGTGGGAGAGGTTGTGGAGAATGTCGAATACCCGGCGGCGCCAGGACACTGGGACGACGGGCCGAGGTTGACACAGGGATATGTCGCACTTGACCGTGATTGCGGTCGGGCCACAGGCGACGTCGGCCAGGCGTAACCCTTTGTAGGTTGGTGGGTGCGGAGAGCAGATCAGGGTTGGTGATCTGGTCTGCTGCGAGTTGAGCGTAGTCGACTGCTAGGTGTGCGGCGTGGATGGCGGGGCGGGAGAAGCAGTTGGCTACCACATTGTCTCGGCCGGAGACGTGTTGGATGTCCGTGGTGAACTCGAACACTGCCGCGAGCTGGCGCTGCTGCCTGGCGGACCAGGGGTCGGTTGTCTTTGCCATTGCGAATGTCAGGGGCTTGTGGTCGACAAACGCAGTGAAGGGGTGGCCCTCAAGCAAAAACCGGAAATGGCGGACCGCCAGGAACAGCGCGAGGAGCTCGCGGTCGAAGGTGCTGTACTTGACCTCCGGGGGGCGTAGTTGGCGGCTGAAGAAGGCAAGTGGTTGCCAGGCGCCGTCGACCCACTGCTCATACACGGCGCTGACCGCGTGGTCGGAGGCGTCCGTGGTGAGCGCTACCCTGGCATTGGGCCGTGGGTGCGCGAGCAGGGTGGCGTTGGTGAGCGCGGTCTTGGTGGAATCGAAGGCGGCGGACGCGTCTGCCATCCATTCGACCGCCATCTTGCCGCTCCTGCACCGGAGGGCTTCATACAGGGGCCTCATGAGGGATGCCGCTTTGGGGATGAAGCGGTTATAGAAATTCACCATCCCGATGAACTCCTGGAGGCCTTTGATGGTGGTGGGGCGGGGAAATTGTTGGACGGCCTGCACCTTGGTGGGCAGGGGAATGGCCCCAGCATGGGTGATGTGGTGGCCGAGGAAGTTGATCTTGTCCAGGCCGAACTGGCATTTGGCTGGGCTGAGGATGAGCCCGTGGTCACTCAGGCGCCCTAACAGGATGCGAAGGTGTTCGAGGTGTTCCTGCTTGGAGGAACTGGCTACCAGGATGTCGTCCAGGTAGACGAACAGGAACTTCAGGTCCCAAAGGACCGAGTCCATGAGCCGTTGGAATGCCTGGGGCGCGTTTTTGAGGCCGAAGGACATCCGCAGGAACTCGAACAGGCCGAAGGGGGTGATTACGGCCGTCTTGGGGACATCCGCGGGGTGGACAGGGACTTGGTGGTAGCCGCGCACCAGGTCGACCTTGGAAAAGACTGAGCGGCCGGCCAGTCTAGCCGAGAAGTCCTGAATGTGCGGCACGGGGTACCGATCAGGGGTGTTGGCGTCATTGAGGCGGCGGTAATCCCCGCAGGGGCGCCAACCTCCGCCTGGTTTGGGGGCGATGTGGAGTGGGGAGGCCCAGGGACTGTTGGAGCGGCGGATGATGCCGAGCTGTTCCATGGTGGCAAACTCGGTCCGCGCGATCTCCAGTTTGGCCGGGTCCAGCCTGCGGGCGTGGGCGTAAACTGGGGGGCCTGTGGTGGGGATGAAGTGTTCCACCCCGTGTTTGGCGGCCTCCGTGGAGAAGGTCGGACTGGTAAGGGCCGGGAATTCAGCCAGGAGTGCCGAGTAGTCATTCGTGGCCCGGGCGTGGCACTGTGACGCCATGTCGGCGGGTTGACGGGGGGCCATGGCGCCCAGGATGGGGGATATGGTGTTCATGTCCACGAGGCGGTGACGAGGGATGTCTACCAGTAAGCCGTGGGCACACAGGAAATCTGCGCCAATGAGGGGGGAGAGCACCTTGGCAGTGATGAACTCCCATCGGTAGCGGTGACCAGCGAGGTCGAGGGTGACTGTCCGGGTGCCATACATCCGGATTTCCGAGCCGTTAGCAGCAGCCAGCACCGGTCCTCGTTCGCCCTTTTGGATGTCGAGGGAGGAGGCCGGGATGATGCTGTGCTGAGCCCCAGTGTCGCACAGGAACCGACGGCCGGTTTTGTCATCCGTGACGAAAAGCAGGGAGCCCGCGTGGCCCACGGCCATCGCGGGGGCTGGAACGGGGGCGGACTTGAAAGAGCAGGGAGGTGTGCACCGTTGTGCCCTGGCGCCGAACCGTGCGTGGTAGTAACAGTGGCCCGGGTTAGTGGGGCGTGAAGGCCCCGTGGGCCTGGTGACAGGCCCTTGTGGCCATGTGCTGGATGGTGAGGGGCACGCCCAGGCATTGGCTGCCAGGTCCGGAGTGACGTCGCGGCTGGAGTATGCGGACAGCAGCTTGTCGGCCTCATCGGCCAGGGCTTCCAGGTTCGTGAGGCCGGACGCCACGATCGCTGGGCGGATGCTGAGAGGGAGCTGGCGGATGAACAGCGTGCAGAAGAGGGATCCGGGTGGGCACTCGTCGGTGAGGGAGAGCATGTGGGAGAGGAGGTCTGACGGTGAGGCATCACTGAGGCCTGGAAGGTTGAGGAGGTGGCAGTTTCGCTGATATGCCGAGGCCGTAAATTTTTTAAGGAGCGCTGTTCTGAGATGTGCGTACTTGCCTTCCTCTGGTGGGTTCTGCAGCCTTGTCCAAACCTTGGAAACTGCGGCGCTACTGAGTGATGTGACGAGATAGTCGTACTTCGTCCCATCTGTGGTGATATTTCAGAGCCGGAAGCGAGATTCAGCTTGGAGAAACCAGGCTTCGGGCTGGTTTTCCCAAAACTCCGGCAGTTTCACGGAAACTGCGTTCGTGTCCGCCATTGCAGTGCTCGGAATACGTTCTGAGCGTCGGGGTCACCAATGTTGAGGCTGCCGCGAAACACGAATGGAGGCTGAATCCATATGTGGAAAACAAGAAAACTTTAATTCACTGCATGGCCCACAAAATGGCTGAGAGAGCTGCTCCCAGAATTCGCTGGAAAAACTCCCAGAATTCTCTGGGTAAAACCTGAGGCCCCGCCCCCTTCTGCCTTAAAGGTAATGTGCCTTAAAGTGGAAGGTGCTGGAAATTTGTCCACAGACGGAAGAGTGGATTATGCCCGTTTTAGGTGGCGATCCGCCACAATAAAGTACTTTCCCCATTTAGATGATACAAAATAGTAATTAAAGCTCGTTTTAACCCAAGAAAAATATAATCTCCTCACAGGTGAAGACCAGCCATAGTGAATCTGAAAGAATCTGCTCAGATGTGGCAAATCATCACTAAAGAGCTCTCAAGGCATCAGCCTAGAGACCGATAGTGTTCACAACTGCAGAGCACTGTCGCTCTTGTTTTGTTTCTTCACTCACGTGATTCAGCAGAGTCCACAACTAAACATATCCAGAGGTTTTATCTCCTTCATGGTTGTAGACACAGCCAATTGATGAAACTCAGCCTCAGTTAGCCCGCGGAAGGAAGGACGTGCTGTCTCCTCCTGCTTCACAATATTGGCGATCGTGTCACTAAGTGAATTACCGTACACATGGTAGGTGTGGTGAATGTGAGAAAAGATATATACTACCTCCCCAATGCGCTGTAAACAAAACGTATCCAATTTTCAGTCGCCCTTCGCCGCATTACCAGCCAGCCAACCTCTGCTCTCCTCCGACAGACACCAATGAGGTCATTGGAAGGAAGCTGAACGTGAACATTCTGGTCCCACCTCCTCCCCGATCCTCATTGTTTCATTTTTACTGTCTGCAATTTTTCAAAGATCTTCTCCAACAAATAATTGGCCAATGCTTCGCGGATCCCCTGGAACGTCTCCGCGGACCCCCAGGGGTCCGGCGACCCCAGCTTGAGAAACAATAACCGTGAAGGACAAGGGTAGCCACCACCATCTGCAAGTTCCCCTCCAAGTCACACACCATCCTGACTTGGAAATATATCGCTGTTCCTTCATCGTCGCTGGGTCAAAATCCTGGAACTCCCATCCAAACAGCACTCTGGGAGTGCCTTCACCACAGGGGCTGCAGCGGTTCAAGAAGGCGTCTCATCACCACCATCTCAAGGGCAATTACAGATGGGCAATAAATGCTGGCCTTACCAGCAACGCCCACATCCCATGAATGAATAATAAAAAAAATAAGCTTGAAGCATAAAAGTTTAGAGCTGCACTTACCTTGGCAGCCACCGGCAAGATTGCACCTGACTTGGAAACTGGCTATAAATCTGCTGGTGGCATGTGCAACAACTTTATTACTGCTTCCTTGGTGAATCTCAGCTTTTACATACACTGTTCCTCTGAAAAGACAGTCAGTGGCGAAGTGATGGTGCTCGAAAAAAGCTGCCAACAAAGAGCTAACGATCTCTGTCGCATCAATTTCACCTTTTCTGATGATAATTTCATTATGGTGCCAAGTCTAGGGGATCTGTAATACTGTCCATGGTGGTAAACTTGACTGAATCTAAAAGTGACCAAATGTACCGACAAGCTTTGAGGCAAGAGACTGCTTGGCTAAAAACATGATGTGCTGATATTTTTCCTTCAAAAGATAAAATCTTGAAAGTTCTGTGAGAACCACGAGTCAACAACCTGCAATTGTAAAAACAACGACTCTCTCCAATCCTTGAATGTCTGCCCTTGGTTGACTTAGCGTCAAAACAGATAGAAGGAAAGAGGGAGAAAAACAACATTAATCACACAGTTTGGGACACGAATGCTGTGGGTGAGTTGCCAAGTTTTGGGGTATAAGTGATATTGACATTCGTGGCTGCAGTCGATGGCGACCTGGTCAGTTGCCAGTTAGTCATACATCTAGTCATTGTTGAATTGACCTCTCATCTGGTGTTTTTGTATGTGGTTTTGCTTATAATCACCTGACCTTAAAGTAAATGATTTTAGATCCTTGCTTGTAAAAAGTACAGATAATTGAGTACTGTTTGCATTCTGGTAATTACTTGTAACCTCATTGATTTTTAAGTAAAAGAAGTTTCACAGATTCATTGGGTTTTGTGTTGTCTGTTCCACGGGTCTGAACTCTATAAACTGTTAGACAATCAGAACGTCTTACAGATCTCCAGTGCCCAGCAACAGTGATGTAATTGAAGAATTCTCACAGACAGCAAACCAGGAAGCTCTAAGGAGAACAAATCCAGTTTCTCTAGTTTCTCCACATAACTGAATTCTTTCATTGCCGGTATTTTTCTAGTAAATATCCTTTGCAACCTTTCGAAGGCCTTGACATCATTCCTAATGTGTGATGCCCAGAATTGGCCACCATACGCCAGCTGGGGCCGAACCAGTTTCTAAAAAGTTTTTAGCATAACGTCCTCGCTTTTGTACTCTATGCCTCCATTCATAAAGCCAAGGATCCCATATATCTATTTAACACCTTTCTCAACTAGACCTGCCACCTTCAAAGACTTGTGTAGATACATCCCCAGCTTGCTCTGTTCTTGCCCTCCCTTTAAAATTGTACCATTTAGTTTATATTGCCTCTCCTCATTCCTGCTACCAAAATGAAGTACGTCACACTTCTCTGCATTAAATTTAATCTGCCATGTGTCTGCCTATTTCACCAGTCAGTCTATGGCCTCCTGAAGTCTATTACTATGTTCCCCACTTTTACTACATTTTCGAGTTTCGTGTCACCTGAAAACTTTTGAAATTGTGCTCTGTATACCCAAGTCCAGGTCATTAATATATGTCAAAAAGAGCAGTGGTCCTAATACTGAACCATGGGGACAGCATTATATACTTCCCTCCAATCTAAAAAAAACAACTGTTCTTCACTACTCTCTGCTTTCTGTCTCTTAGCCAATTTTGTATCCACGCTGCCACTGCCCCTTTAATCCCATGGGCTTCAATTTTGCGAACAAGTCTATTATGTGGCACTTTATCAAACGCCTTCTGAAAGTCCACATATACAACATCAACGGCACTACCCTCATCAACCCTCTCCATTACTTCATCAAAGAACTCAATCAAGTTAGTGAAACATGATTTACCTTGAACAAATCCGTGCTGGCTTTCATTTATTAACCCATATTTTTCCAAGTGCCAATTAATTTGTCCCAGATTATTGTGTCTAAAAGTTTTCCCACCACTGCCGTCAGGCTAAATGGCCGGTAATTTCTGGATTTATCCTTCTCCACTGTGAACAGGCGCAAGGCTTCTCTGAAAGAGAAAAGAGTCAAAAAAATAGCAGGCACCGTGTTGAATTTGATGGCAGGTTTACTGGTTTCCACAGAAACCAGCGGCGGGTGCTGATGGTGTAATTGCCCCATGGTGTTGGCCCCAGGACCAGGCCTTGTTGTGGATCGCCAACTGTTGCTGAAATGTCAGATGTTTGCACACTCTATTTGTGACTCTTCCCGCTGAAGAGTACATGTTATATTGTGTGTGTTTTTTTTAACCTGGAGTGTTTTTAAAGTGACAGAAATTTTTTAGATGCCCCAGAATTCTTTACTAGGTGAGGTCTGCCAGTGGAATGAGGAGATGTATAAGAGGAAGATGGGACCTGTTCTCCCTAAACAGTTTTATTTGAAGTTCTGTAGTATTGATTTGTTATTACCAAAACTGCTGAATACAAAGTTAATAGCAAACGTACTGTCGAAGTTAGCAAGTGAGTTAATTAAAATGAGGTAATGCAAATTTAATGAAAATAACAGACACATGACAGGCAGTAAACTATGGGGTGAAGATTTATCATAAGTTACAGAAATCTCGACCAGGATCATCTCTGGGCTTGGCAGAGGAAATTCAAGGGGTGCATTTGCACAATAACTGCAGTTATCGTGTAAAAGCAGCCTAAGTCCTGAGTCAGAATCCAACCTGACACCAGAGCAAAGAGGAGGACGTTGTCCCATTTCTGTTCATTTTGGAGTCATTAGCAGCTCAGACAAGTAGTTGCAGAATGTCATTATAATGCAGGTTGTGTCTAGCCTGTCAGGAGAGGGCTCTCTGTGAATGTGCTTGCATGCACACACAAGCTCTGCTCTCTGGCTGGTAAATTTTCAATGTTTTGAGAGAGTGGGCAGCAGTGGTAGCTTTATCAAAACATTAAAAAACTCACAAATAAGGTATATAAAGTGCCCACGAGGCCTAACACCCAACAACAACTAACGGGGTAGAAATTAGGTCGCGCTCCATTTGGGGCGCAAATATCGTCTGGACGCAAATATTAGCGCCTGGCGCTAATTATCGGCACTGACTGGAAACTTCACTTTTACCGCCCCGGGAGGTGAGTGGAGCGCTAAAGCAGGCGCTGCACACCTGTCTTAAGGCGCAAAGGCCAAGGAGTGAGGCGCTAACTCAGAGCGCTGGCGAAGCTCATGTAATGTCAGTCAGCAATGGAACACACACACAATGGCACAGGCCAGTTCTTAAAGGGGATGGTTAATCTTGCTTTCCATCCACATCCTGTTCATTGCAGCCTTGAATCTCGGCCTGGAGAGACTTGCACATCAAATGTGCTGGAAAGAACAATGGAGAGTACCAGGCAAAGAGCTCAGAGTGCAGCTCCCACAGTCTCTGCTAAATCGATACAAGGAATGGCAAATCAAAATGAACCTGCAAAGTGCTGCTCAGTACCCAAAACTCTTTCCCACAACGTTGAATCTCTCCAGAAGTCTCTCCCTCTCTCTCTCAGAATGCGTAGTTCAAAAATGCCACCAACAATAAAAGACAGGAAGAGGCCCCCTTTAAATAGCGCCCCCCCCAGCCCCACAGCGATTGATAGCGTTCCAGTCTTCTGGTCGTTGGATGCGCCAGGCGGTAAGGCAGGGGGCGCCACTCAATTTCCGCTCCGGGGCGCCACAAGGGCATTGCACCATGGAATGACGTCACAATCTGCGCGCGCAGGTGGTCGCAGCGGTAAAGTTTAGCGCCGCCGCACAATGTCAAGTTAAGTTCCCGAGCGGCGCAAACATCGCTGCGCCCGGGCGTTAGTGGCTTTGCGCCCCATTAGCGCCCTCTTAAGGCGCTAACGGGAGGCGCAACCAACTGAATTTTTACCCCAACATTTTTTACATAGATAAAAACATCCCAAAGTGCTTCACAGAAGTGTAATCATACAAAAATGTATGCTGAATCAAAAGAGATATTGGGAGGGGTGAAGACAAGCTTGGTCAAAGAGGTGAGGTTTAAGAGGTGATATAGGGAATTCCAGAGTGTAGAGCCAAGATGGTTGAAAACACATCTGAATGGTGGGGAGAAGGGACTGGGGGATGCAAAAGGGGCCAGAGTGAGAGGAACGCAAAGTTCTTGTAGGGCTGGAAGAGGTTACCAGGATAGGGAGGGGAGAAGCCATGAAGGGATTTAAACATGAGAATGAGAATTTTAAGTTTGAGGCTTTGGTGGATGGAAGCCGGTGTAGGTCAGCAAGGACAGGGGTGATGGGCGAGTGGGACTTGATGTAGGATAGGATTCAGGCAGCAGAGTGTTGGATGAACTAAAGTTTCCAGAGTGCGGAGGATGGGAGGCTGGCAAGGAGAACATTAAAATAGTTGAGTGCGAATGAGACAAAGGTATAGATGAGGGTTTCAGCAGCAGATGGGCTGAGGCAGGGATGGAGGCGGGTGATGTTACGAATTTGGATAAGGTTCGAAAACAGGCACAGGCAGTGCGAAGTGCTATGTGCCCATCCAAAGTGCTGCAGGCAGCACACAAAATCTGAGCTGCCTGCTCATTATAATGATTGCAGTGCTGATATCAGCGCTAAACACGTTGCTGATTGGCTTTGCGCTGAGCAGGTGGGGGGTGGGGGGGGTGCAATATCAGGTGCAGTCTACTGGCCAATAAAGTTTGGCCTCGGATCTCTGCACTACTGAAAGAGTGAGAAGTCGCACAACACCAGGTTATAGTCCAACAGTTTTATTTGAAATCACAAGCTTTCGGAGCGGCTGCTCCTTCGTCAGGTGAAGTAAAGGAATACAAAATCGACAAAGCATATATAGATAGAGAACAATGCATGTGTAACTTACAATGGCAGACGACTACATTTAATCCTCCTGACTGCCTTTTGTCACACCTCAGCAGATAAACAATCAGGTCAGCCAGGAAGGCACCACATCAAAGACATAGCAAGGTACAACTGAGACAATGAGGTGGGGTTACAGGGGGTCTAATGTGTCAAAAGCTGCAGTCGGTATGGAAAACGATAAACTTTAAAATTTTTACTTTTTTACTGGGAATCACATCTGTGAACAAGCCAGCGACGACTCGAGTCTGGATGACTCTACGTCATGTATCGTGACATAAACCCAAGATCCCGGTTGAGGCCGTCCTCATGAGTGCGGAACTTGGCTATCAGTTTCTGCTCGATGATTTTGCGTTGTTGTGTGTCTCTAAGACCGCCTTGGAGAACGCTTACCCGCAGATCCGAGGCTGAATGTCCTTGACTGCTGAAGTGTTCCCCGACTGGGAGGTAACAATCCTGCCTGGCGATTGTTGCGCGGTGTCCATTCATACGTTGTCTCAGTGTCTGCACACCGCGCAACAATCGCCAGGCAGGATTTGACTGAGTGTGGCATCAAGGAGCCCTAGTAAACTGAAGTCAATGGGAATCAGGGGGAAAGCTATCCACTGGCTGGAGTCTGTAAGATTCTGTGACTGTGGAGTTGCTTCACAGAATGTTTAGGATATCTCTTTTTAAAGGTACAAGACTTTGCAAGCTGTGAAGTTGTGTGACCAAACCTGACAATGATTGATGTCTGTGTTTGTCTTCTTTTGAAATGCAAAAGAAAGACGTTAACTCTTTTCACAAGCAGCTGTTTTTAACTCCACAAGCAGATGTGGGTTTTGTAAACATTTTGGGCATTGTTAAATTTCTAAGTTTTAAATTTGAGTGGATTGATGAATTAACCCATTTGGCTCTTAGGAAAGCCGCAATGGATTGTCTGTTTTTTCTTTTAAGCAGGGGGCCAGATGAGTGTTGATGGTGCGAGATTACCAGTCCAGGATGGGGAAACTCCAATATACGCATTGAGCGCTTTGATGCTCGTAGTGGATGGGATTGAACTATATCAGGAATCACAGCCGCTCGGAAACTGCACCAATGGAACCATAACCTCACTGGATACAGGGTTTTCTGTTGTAAATGTAACAATTAAAAATCAAACTATAACATGTTATAATTGGACAGTGAGTGTAACGGAGCAGAGGGTGCATGAGGGGCAAAGGATTTGTTTAAAATGCTCAAATGAGACTACTCCAAACGTGACGATCCTAGAACTCCGGTTTGCACTGGGTGAGACCACAAATAACCTGAGATTGAGGAAGGCAAGAGGAATTGTAGCTACCCCGTTAATTGATAGTCAATGTCCTGATCAGTCCAAAGAAGCCATTCAATTAAAGGCGAAAGAGAAACCAGTGCCACCCGATGAAGGGAGTGAAGAGTGCCCCACCCCATTCCCTGCTCCAATTAACGGATTGGTGTTGGTTCTGAGTGAGTTGTCAATGTTACATGATGTTGTATTAGATGCGGGTTAGGTTGATTTGGCTATGATAAATTGACCCTTAGTGTTAGGGGGGGATTAAATATGTGGGGTTATGGGGATAGGATGGGATATGTTAGGGGGAATTAAATACGTGGGGTTATGGGGGTAGGGTGGGATATGTGTACTGTGGGGATTAAAGCAGGGACAGGGTACTGGATTTGGATGATCAGCCATGATCGTATTGAATGGTGGAGCAGGCTCGACGGGCCGAATGGCCTACTCCTGCTCCTAGATTCTATGTTTCTATGTTTCTATGCGAGGGAGGTTATTGTCAATATGTCTGGTATCTAACAGTACTATGTGTATTAAACCTAAAAGAATGGTAAAAATCGGGAACAGGACTATTCTGCCTTTAATGGATCAGAATCCAATGCATGTTAAGGCATCAACCGAGATAGATGATTTGGGGAAATACGTGTCCATTTTTGGATATGGGTTACCTTGGATAAATGAAAATCTCACTGAGTTTGTGATACTGATTGGAGAAGTGGGAAGGACATTCTCAGTATTGAAAGGGAGGAATGATGCTAATACCAGAATAATAACCTCGTTAATGAACGAGGCGACTTCTTGGTGGGATTTGGGATTTAATCGTATAGACTTAGCTCCATGGGTACGACTGTGCTCACAAGCTCTGTTATAGTTACAGCTAATGCGTGTGATCATGCTTATGTGGGAGTGGGGAATGCGGGCAAGGCGTAACCAAAGAAAGAACAAGGGAAGACAATTTAGGCATATGAGGGGACTGTTACAGAATTAGCTTTGAATAATGTGAAATGGGGTATACATATTGTATTATAGGGGATAAAAGGGAACTATGTCCGATTGGAATACATACTGCTCCAACTCTGGTGAAATGTCTGCACATGAATAAACATGAGAGACATTTGAGGGAGGACTAAGATTCTGAAATGTATAATAAAACCACTGCTACCGTGTGGAGATCGAAATTGCGAACCAATTGTAAGATGATAACGGACGGATTTAAAATGTAGGAAATCAGCAGGTGTTCTTTGTTTGTGAAGACACAAAATGGTGGTCAGTATGTCTTCTTTGTTTGAGAGGCCACCTGGACAATGATTGACAAGGAAGTCCCGCCCCATACATCTCACAGGAACAGGAACGTGTCAAGCGGAAAGAACTCCAATCAGGGAAGGTTTGGAGTGGGACTGACCTGTCAGAGGGAGGCAGAGTGTGATTTACGATAACCCAGGGGCGGGAGTTTTCAAGTTTTTTGAAGAAAGAACATCAGAGAACACAGAAGAAGAACACCGAAGACAGCGCAGGAGGGAGATCACCCAGAGATGAAGGAGTATGTATGGGAATCTGATATAAGCTTAGATATTGTTAAAAGGGTACTTTTATGTACATTTGAATTAAGAAGTTGCAGGCATATTTATTGCCGAGAGTTCTTTGAATTTATTGCCAAAGGTGCCTCTATGCACACTCGAATTTTGAACTATAGTGTGAATAAAGACCCATTTTATTGATCACATCCTTGTCAAGCTAATTCGTAATTCTCGAGGTCCGAACAGTAGTAAGAGAAAGTGCTACAAGTCATACCTAGCACAAAGGAAGATGGTTGTGTTGATTGAAGATCAATCATCACAGCCCCAGGTCAGAAATGGGGATGTTCGCAGATTTATTGCCCATCCCTAATTGCCCTTGAGAAGGTGGTAGTAAGCCACCTTCTTGAACCGCTGCAGTCAGTGTGGTGAAGGTACTCCCACAGTGCTGTTAGGGAGGGCGTTCCAGGATTTTGACCCAGCGACAATGATATATTTCTAAGTCAGGATGGTGTGTGACTTGGAGGGGAACGTGTTCCCATGCGTCTGCTGCCCTTGTCCTTCTAGGTGGAAGAGGTCGCGGGTTTGGGAGGTGTTGCCGAAGAAGCCTTGGCGACTTGCTGCAGTGCATCTTGTAGATGGTACACACTGCAGCTACAGTGAACCGATGGTGGAGGGAGTGAATGTTTAAGGTGGTGGACGGGGTGTCAATCAAGCGGGCTGCTTTCTCCTGGATGGTGTCAAGTTTCTTGAGTTTTGTTGGAGCTGCACTCATCCAGGCAAGTGGAGAGCATTCCATCACACTCTTGACTTGTAGATACTGGAAAGGCTTTGGGGAGCCAGGCGGTGAGACATTCGCCAAGAATACCGAGCCTCTGACCTGCTCTTGTTGCCACTGTGTTTATGTGGCTGGTCCAGTTACGTTTCTGGTCAATGGTGGCAAGTCGATTGGTGAGGACGAGTTCAAGTACATTTTTCCCTCGTGTTGGCTCTCTCACCACCTGCCGCAGTCCTAGTCTGGCAGCTATGTCCTTCAGGAATTGGCCAGCTCGGTCAGCAGTGGTGCTACCGAGCCACTCTTGGACATTGAAGTCTCCCACACAGAGTATATTCTGTGCCCTTGCTACCGTCAGTGCTTCTTTCAAGTGGTGTTCAACATGGAGGAGTACTGATTCATCAGCTGAGGGAGGGCGGTAGGTGGTAATCAGCAGGAGGTTACCTTGCCCATGCTTGACCCGAAGCCATGAGACTTCACGAGGTCCGGAGTCAATGTTGAGGACTCCCAGGGCCACCCGCTCCCGACTGTATACCACTGTGCCGCCACCGCTGGTGGGTCTGTCCTGCCGGTGGGACAGGACATACCCAGGAATGGTGATGGAGGAGTTTGGGACATTGGCTGAAAGGTATGATTCTGTGAGTATGACAATGTCAAGCTGTTGCTTGACTAGTCTGTGGGCCAGCTCTCCCAATTTTGGCACAAGTCCCCAGATGTTAGCGAGGAGGACTTTGCAGCGGTGTGCTTTGTTGTGTCCGAAGCCCGTGCCGAGGTCGATGCCGGGTGGTCAGTCCAGTTTTATTCTTGTTATTGTTTTTCGTAGCGATTTGTTACAACTGAGTGGCTCATTTCAGAGGGCAGTTAAGAGTCAACCACATTGCTGTGGGTCTGGAGTCACAGAAAGGCCAGACCAGGTAAGGACAGCAGATTTCCTTCCCTAAAGGATACTAGTGAGCCAGTTGATTTTTACAACAACCCGATAGTTTCATGGTCACGTTACTGATACTAGCTTTCTATTCCAGATTTATTTAATTAACTGCATTTAATTCTCCAACTGCGTGGTGGGATTTGAACTCACATCTCCAGATCACTAGTCCAGGCCTCTGGATTACTAGTCCAGTAACATAACCACTATGTTACCGTTCCCGGTAGCTACCTTGCTCCTCCTCTCATCCTCCTCCTCCTCCTCCGGTCCCGGAACTCGTGGTGGCAAGGGCTGCTCCCTCATGATGGCCAAGTTGTGGAGCATGCTTGAAAGAGCAGCCCCTTATTCTAAGACTATGTCCCCTAGTTCTCGTCTCACCCGTCATCGGGAACATCCTCCCCGCATCCACCCGATCCAACCCCTTCACAATCTTATATGTTTGAATAAGATCGCCTCTCATTCTTCTGAACTCCAATGAGTAGAGTCCCAATCTACCCAACCTCTCCTCATATGACCACCCCCTCATCCCCGGGATTAACCGAGTGAACCTTTTTTGCACTGCCTCGAGAGCAAGGATGTCTTTCCTTAAGTAAGGACACCAAAACTGTATGCAGTATTCCAGGTGCGGTCTCACCAATACCTTGTACAACTGAAGCAATACCTCCCTATTTTTATATTCTATCCCCCTAGCAATGAAAGCCAACATTCCATTTGCCTTCTTAATCACTTGCTGCACCTGCATACTAACCTTTTGAGTTTCGTGCACCAGGACCCCCAGATCCCTTTGCACTTCAGTACTCTCCAGTTTCTTGCCATTAAGATAATAAATTGCTCTAGGATTTTTCCTGCCAAAGTGCATCACCTCACACTTTCCAGTGTTGTATTCCATCTGCCAAATCTCTGCCCACTTACTTAGCCTGTCTATGTCCCCTTGCAGGTTTTTTATGTCCTCCTCACTCACTACTTTCCCTCCCATCTTTGTATCATCTGCAAATTTTGATATGTTACACTTGGTCCCTTCCTCCAAATCGTTAATATAGATTGTAAAGAGTTGGGGACCCAGCACTGACCCCTGTGGAACACCACTAGTTACTGATTGCCAGTCTGAGAATGAACCATTTATCCCAACTCTTTGCTTTCTGTTGGATAGCCAATCCTCTATCCATGCCAGAATATTACCCCCAATCCCGTGATTTTTTACCTTAAGCAATAATCTTTTGTGTGGCACCTTGTCAAATGCCTTTTGGAAGTCTAAATACACTACGTCCACTGGTTCCCCTTTATCCACTCTATATGTTACTTCCTCAAAGAACTCCAGCAAATTTGTCAAACATGACTTCCCCTTCGTAAAACCATGCTGACTTTGTCCTATTAAATTATGATTATCCAAATGTCCTGTTACTGTTTCCTTAATAATGGACTCCAAAATTTTACCTACCACAGATGTTAGGCTAACCGGTCTATAGTTACCAGCCTTCTGTCTACTGCCCTTTTTAAATAAGGGTGTTACATTAGCAGTTTTCCAGTCTGCCGGGACCTCAGCGGAATCCAGGGAGTTTTGAAAAATTATTACCAATGCATCTACAATCCCTACCGCCACTTCCTTCAAGACTCTAGGATGTAAGCCATCAGGTCCAGGTGATTTATCCGCCTTGAGTCCCATTATTTTACCGAGTACCACTTCCTTAGTGATTTTGATCGTGTTTAGCTCCTCTCCCCCTATAGCCCCCTGTTTGTCCAGTGTTGGGATATTCTTAGTGTCCTCTACTGTAAAGACTGATACAAAATATTCATTCAGTGTTTTTGCCATCTCCATATTTCCCACCATTAATTTCCCGGTCTCATCCTCTAAGGGACCAACATTTACTTTAGCCACCCTTTTTCTTTTTATATAACTATAAAAACTCTTACTATCTGTTTTTATATTTTTTGCTAATTTACTTTCATAATCTATCTTCCCTTTCTTAATCAATCTTTTTGTTATTTTTTGCTGCCTTTTAAAGTTTTCCCAATCCTCTGTCCTCCCACTAGATTTCGCTACCTTATATGCCCTTGTTTTTAGTCGAATACTATCCTTAATTTCTTTACTTAGCCACGGATGACTGTCCTTTCTTTTACACCCTTTTCTTTTCAGTGGAATATATTTTTTTTGGAAGTTGTAAAATAACTCCTTGAATGTGTCGTCTTACCCTTTAATCTATTTTCCCAATCCACTCTACTCAATTCCGCTCGCATACCTTCATAGTCTCCTTTATTCAAGCTTAGCACGCTTGTTTGAGATCCAACCTTCTCACCCTCTAATTGAATATGTAATTCAACCATGTTATGGTCACTCATTCCAAGGGGATCCTTTACTAGGACATTTTTAATTAATCCTGTCTCGTTACACAGGACCAGATCTAAGGTTGCTTGCCCCCTGGTCGGTTCAGTTACATACTGCTCAAGAAACCCATCCCTAATACACTCAATGAACTCATCCTCAAGGCAGCCCTGCCCCATTTGATTTGTCCAATTAATATGATAGTTAAAATCCCCCATAATTATAGATGTTCCCTTATTACATGCCTCAACTATTTCCTGATTGATACTCCGTCCAACAGAGTTGCAACTGTTCGGAGGCCTATAGACTACGCCCACTAGTGTTTTTTTCCCCTTATTATTCCTTATCTCCACCCAAACTGTTTCATTATCATGATTTTTTGACCCAATATCATTACTCTGTATTACAGTGATTCCTTCCTTTATTAACATAGCCACCCCACCTCCCCTTCCTTCCTGCCTGCAGTTCTCCACGAAATGGGACACCCACTCCGGTGTGTACTGGAGAGCTCCTCCTGAGTGATCAAGGCAGCGGAACCGTTGCTTGAGCACTCTTATGGTCTGCTCGATGATGTTCCTCATAGCAGCATGGCTCTCATTATATGATTGCTGGCCACGAGTAGTGGGGTTGCGAAGGGGAGTCCTCAGCCAGGTGCAGAGCAGAGAGCCCTTGTCTCCGATCAGCCAGCCTCGGGTTTGACTTGGTGGCTGGACGCTTGCTGGCACACCAGACTGGCGCAGGATGCCGGCATCATGACTGCTGCCAGGATACTGGGCATTCACCATCATGATGCATCAGGCGTGGATGCACACCAACTGCACATTAACTGAGTGGTAGCCATTGCAGTTACGGGACTTCTCAGGATTGGTATGCGATGCCTGCTAAGCCACGTGTGTGCAGTCGATAGCGTCCTGTACCATGGGGAAGCCGGATATCCTGGCAAAGCCATACGCGCGCTCCTCCTGCTTCTCTCTGTTCAGAGAGAAGACAATGAAGTCCCTTTGCCCAGAGTACAGAGCCTCTGTGACCTCCCGGATGTAGTGATGGACGGCAAACTGGGAGATGTTAGCTATGTCTCCTGCTCCAGACTGGAAGGATCTGGTGGCGAAAAAATTAAGGGCCACGGTGACAATGAGCACCACTGGGTGAGCCGTTGTTGCCCTGCTCTGAGGCTGCAGGTCTGGTTGCAGGAGCTGGCACAGTTCTGTGACCACCTCCTTGATGATGCGGAACCTCCGAATACACTGCTCCTGGCTTACGCGCAGGTAGAAGAAGTGTTCTCAGAAGACCCTAGGTGGGTAAGGAGTCCTGCTGAGAACTCTCCTGCCCATCCTCCGCCTCCCCCTGCGAGCATCTTGTCCTCAGCTTCGCTGCCTCCGCTCAATCTCCCTGTCATACTCGAGCGCGAGGGGGACTGCAAGTAGAGCCCCATGACTGGGAGCAAGTGGTGTGAGCAGAACCCTTTAAATGAGAAGCAAGGCATTCTCCACTTGCAGCAACACTCCCCGTCACCTCAGCAACTTTAAACAACTCTAGAAAGCTCCAAACAGTTGTACAAACTGTTGATGATCCCTTTAAATAGCACTGTGTAGGGGGTGGTGGTGTGTGTCAGCTTCACCTCTGACTTATGAACGGTTCGAATCGCTCCCACTCCCTTGGTTCTAGACCTTGGACTTATTGGGGGTTGTGACAAAAAGTGCAGCAGACAACTGGTTTTGGTGCAAGAAACTTTGATCTTTATTCAAGAGAGGAAATATAACACAATAATCTTAACACTCGAATAAAATGGGGAACACTTCGATACACACGAGGGAAATTACAGCAGAAAAATACCTCACCCCTCCCAATCCCACTTTACTAGCTAAGTTGGGCTGTAGAGGACCAGGGATAATGCTCACCAAACAAATCCTTGACAGTTAAGCTGATTCGCGATTTCGGGGTTCGCTGGGTGTCTTGGTTGGTGCCTGCCGTACCCCGGACGCGGTAGAGGACGTCGACTGCATATCTGGTCAGTCTTTGCGAGTCCGCTGATGCGGTAGGGTGCATATTGGATTTATCGGGTGAGTACCCACTTTTCTTCTGTTAGAGATAGGGTTTAGAGTCTTTTAAGTGAAAATCTTACCCGGGGTAAGTCAGGAATAGATTGCAGAGTGGAAAACTTGCGAATCTTCGGTTTTCTCCCGAGTTGGTTTTCTTTGGTCGCGGTGGCCCAATATTACCCGGTTGGTTGGTGGTAATATTCAGTTGGTTGTTTCGTAAGGCCCTTGTTGCCGCGAGGTGTCGGATGGTCACTGGAACTGTTGCTCTGGTCTCTTCTTGGTGTTGATCCGCTTCTAGAACGGTGAACTTCTTCGAACTCGATGAACTCCTGAGAACTGCAGGGCTTGTAGAGAACGTGGTGAACTTCTGTGTAACTGCTAAACCGTTGAACTTCCTTCTTGAGAAAACAGGCCCTCAATTATACTAATTGGGGCCTCCTAATCTGTGCGCCAAATCAGTCCCAGTTTATTGTAAGATTTTGGCGGGCTCGTTAATAGTAACTCGTTCATGAATGTGTGAAGTGGTTTCGGGATGGTTCCATGAGCTGTTGAGCTCTTTCTTGATTGTAATCATTGTGCTCAGGTTTCGAGTTTCCTGACTGGGCCTGAGATTTCTATGGAGTGGGGCTTGGTGATTTGTTTTATGCATGTTTTGGATGGGTCCTGTAATTTGGGTGGGGACTGCTCTTCCGTGGGTCTATTGTTAGAATGTAAATTGTCTGATAGGGGCTGAGTGACGTTAAACAGTTCCCCAGACAGTTTGATTAACTCCAATACTCAAACCGTCTATTACAGAGGTTGAACCCAACTCCTGTTGCAGCCTTTTCCTTTACAAGCCCAAACATGTCTTTTTAAAATACTAAGTCTTGGTTTTTGACCTTGGATCTCCTCTGTTAGGCCGAATACATTTTATCGCCCTGAAGTGGTTAGAAAAGAGTCCAAAGTCCTTTTCTTTAGGGTTTTTCTCCGAGTTTTGGGGGATCTGAGAATTTTGAGAATCTTACAACTGGTGGGGGGTCTTTCCTGCTGCTGAATGCATGGTCAGCTGGATGTGTTATTGAGAGGGCATTAAATGGAGCGGTGACGTCTAAAATGGCAGATCATGCGTCAAATCAGCATTGTACACGCATTGATGTCACGACCAGCCTCACTTCCATTTCTGCAGCGAGCGCAGGCAACGGCAGCGCTGCCGACCTTCCAAAAATGGCGGCCGCCACAGGACCCACCGGAAGTGGGCAGAAGCTAGACGGCCGCCATTTTTTCTTGGATGTGAAGCGTTATTATCTGTTTCTAACCTTGTTGTGAAATGTGTAGGAGACATGAGATGGGTGCTGGGCTTGAGACAGTGAAATTGATTGGCAAACGGACCCAAAGCAGGCTCAAGGCCCTACAAGAATTGATAACTGAGCACCTTCACATGGACTGCAGCAGTTCAAGAAGGCGGCTCATCACCACCTTCTCAAGGGCAATTAGGGATGGGCAATAAATGCTGGCTTTGCCAGCGATGCCCACATCCTATAAAAACAAATTTTTAAAAATGTATATAAGTCGTGACTGAGATTGTATATGCTATAATATTCTTGGAATGAAGACTGGACTGCTGAAGTGGTAGCAAGGCCATTCGACTTTGATCACCTCGGAACCTTGTCGGTGTAAGGTTGTATCTCAATGTCTTGTTAGAATGTTATAATCATACTATTGTATCTTTATTTCTTGTATTGTAGCTTCTTAGTAAACCTTTTAAGCTTTGGAACAGAAACACCTTCCAGCCTCTTTGTTTAGAGACTGAAACTTAAACAATTTTTTTCCACAGCTGCATATAAAGCCCACAAATCCTGTAGTTAATTAATGTAGACTTTGAATATACTGATTTATGTCAAATGATCTTAGGGTCTTATCGCATTTTTGAAATAATTTGGAACACTGTAATTACTGCACAATATACAGCTACTCATTCCTGAGGATCACCTGCAGTACTAGCAAAGTTGACCCCTTCAAGTCCTCTTCTTTCTTAAAGTTCGAAGTCACACAACACCAGGTTATAGTCCAACAGTTTTATTTGAAATCACAAGCTTTCGGAGCGCTGCTCCTGCGTCAGGTGAAGGAGCAGCGCTCCGAAAGCTTGTGATTTCAAATAAAACTGTTGGACTATAACCTGGTGTTGTGCGACTTCTCACATTTGTCCACCCCAGTCCAACACCGGCATCTCCACATCATTCTTAAAGTTCATAAATGATGGAAGAGAAGCTAAAAGTTAAAGAAAATTCAAGGACTCGCCCTGGCTGCCCTCCCCCTGTTTCAGCTCAAATTCAAGTAAATACACCACGTGGTGTGGTACTGAGCCAAAGAGCTCAAGAACATCTCAGGTTTGATTCTTGGTTTATCTTGAGTTTTCTAATCTCAGTCGTGTTAATGATGGGGTACTCCAATTGTTACAGTGTTAGGTGTCAGCCTTTGGCTCAGTGTTAGCACTCTCACCACTGAGTCAGGAGGGTCATAAGTTCAAGCCCCGCACCAGAGGTTTAAGCACATAATCCAGCTGACACTTCAGTACAGTACTGAGGGAGTGCTGCACTCCCAGAGGTGCTTTCAAATGAGAGGTTAAGCTGAGTTGCTGCCTGCTCAGGTGAACATAAAAGATCCCATAGCACTATTCGAAGAATAACAGGGAGTTCTTCTGGTCTCAGACAATTATTATCCCTCAAACAATATCACTTTTTTTAAATTGCTGTTTGTGGGATCTTGCTGTGCACAGATTGGCTGCCGCTTCTCTTCACTATACCAGTGACTACACTTTAAAAAGTATTTAATTTGCTGCAAAGCACTTTCGGATGTCATAGAAACATAGAAACATAGAAGATAGGAGCAGGAGTAGGCCATTCGGCCCCTCGAGCCTGTTCCGCCATTTAATGAGATCATGGCTGATCATCCAAATTCAGTACCCTGTCCCTGCTTTCTCCCCATATCCCTTGATCCCTTTAGCCTTAAGAAATATATCTAACTCCTTCTTGAATATATTTAATGAATTGGCCTCAACTGCCTTGTGTGGTAGAGAATTCCACAGGTTCACCACTCTCTGGGTGAAGAAATTCCTCCTCCTCTCAGTCCTAAATGGCTTACCCCTTATCCTTAGACTGTGACCCTTGGTTCTGGACTCCCCCACCATCGAGAACATCCTTCCTGCATCTAGTCTGTCTAGTCCTGTTAGAATTTTATAAGTTTCAATGAGATCCCCTCTCATTCTTCTAAACTCTAGCGAATATAAGCCTAATCGACCCAATCTCTCCTCATACGTCATTCCTGCCATCCCAGGTATCAGTCTGGTGAATCTTCGCTGCACTCTCTCCATGGCAAGAACATCCTTCCTCAGATAAGGTGACCAAAACTGCACACAATACTCAAGGTGTGGTCTCACCAAGGCCCTGTACATGTCCTGAGGTTGTGAAAGGCGCTATATAAATGCAAGCTCTTTCTTACTTACTGAGCTAAGGAAGAAATAAATCGGTCAGTATTCTGACTCCTGATTGCTCTACAGTGACTCTACTGGAAAGTGTGTGCGTGGACACTGATTGAGATCAGGCTTGTCTGTGATGCCTGCCCCACAGTCTACTTGCTAAGAGTCATTATCTAGGTCCAAGTGTCAAAAATGCCCCCTTGGATGAGGACTCCCAAATTCCATGAAATTGTAATCACTTGCTATACATTGCACCACCTGCCCTGCTCAAACCGCCATGGTGGCAGTGCGGTCCTTATCAACAAATCTCACCTTACTCTGTCTCCTACTCCTCTGGCATATTCTCCTATTTTGAGCACCTCACCTTGTTCCAACCCACTCACCTCTCCTTGAAAATTGTTGGTCCCTATCACCCACCCAAGTCCCACCTCAAGTTTCTCATAATGGAAGATGGTTGTGGTGGTTGAAAGTCAATCATCACAGCCCCAGGACATCGCTGCAGAAGTTCCTCAGGATAGTGTCCTAGGCACAAACATCTTCAGTTGCTTCATCAATGACCTTCCCTCCAACATAAGGTCAGATATGGGGATGTTTGCTGATGACTGCACAGTGTTCAGTGCCATTCACAACTCCTCAGATAATGAAGCAGTCCATGCCCACATGCAACAAGACCTGGACGACGTTCAGGCTTGGGCTGATAAGTGGTAGGTAACATTCGTGCCACAGAAGTGCCAGGCAATGAATATCTCCAACAAGCGAGAGTCTAACCACCTGTCCTTGACATTCAACGGCATTACCATCACCGAATCCCTCACCATCAACATCCTGGGGGTCACCATTGAACAGAAACTTAACTGGACCAGCCACATAAATACTGTGGCAACAAGAGCAGGTCAGAGGCTAGGTATTCTGCGGCGAGTGTCTCACCTCCTAACTCCACCACCTTAAACATTCACTCCCTCCACCACCGGCGTACCGTGGCTGCAGTGTGTACCATCTATAAGATGCACTGCAGCAACTCACCAAGGCTTCTTCGGAAGCACCTCCCAAACCCGCGACCTCTTCCACCTAGAAGGACAAGGGCAGCAGGCGCATGGGAACACCACCACCTCCAAGTTCCCCTCCAAGTCACACACCATCCTGACTTAGAAGTATATCGCCGATCCTTCATCGTTGCTGGGTCAAAATCCTGAACCTCTCTCCCTAACAGCACTGTGGGAGTACCTTCACCACACTGACTGCAGCGGTTCAAGGCAGCGGCTCACCAGCGCCTTCTCAAGGGCAATTAGGGATGGGCAATAAATGCTGGCCTTGCCAGCGACGCCCACATCCCATAAAAATAATAAAAGAATATCCTCTCTCCTTTCCTCCCTCAGTCTCTGAACTGAGTAACATCTCATCCTCGGTGATTTCAACCTCCATCTCACTCACCTTGCCCTTGGACATCTGAGTTCACTGCCCTCCTGTCCTCCCTTAACCTCTCCCTCCATAATAAACACTCCTACCCATATTCACGGCCACTCCCTCAACCTTGCCATCTCCCATGGCCTCTCTATTCCTATCATCTCAATCACAGACAAGGCCATCTCTGATCTCTTCTTTGTATCCCTCACCACTCACTTCCCCCTTCCAACCCCCTTCTGCATCTGACCCCTGAAAAAATTCTCCCGGTAGTAACTTACAATGGCAGTTTCAAACTCCCAACTGTTTAGCCCTTGACCCTCCATTCACTTCAATACTTCTGCAGCTATCAATCTGCTCAATCACGCCTGCACCTATGCTTTGAATATCCTGCAATGGCTTCTCTTCTCGCCCCGCACCATTACCTCTTGAGTTCCACAAGGATCAATCCTTGGTTCCGTCCAATTTCTCATCTGCATGCTGTTCCTCGGAGACATCATTGGAAGATATGACATCAGGTTCCACATGTATGCTGATGACACTCAGTTCTGCCTTACCACCACCTCTCTCGACCCCTCCTGTTGTCAGACTGCTTGTCCGACATCCAGTCCTTTGGGAAGACCAAAGCCATTATCTTTGGTCGTCCTATTTGACCTTCCAAAACCATATCCTCTCCATCACAAAGACCGTTTGCTTCCACCTCCATAACATTGCCCGTCTCGACTCCTGCCTCAGCTTATCTGCTGCTGACATTCTCAGCCATGCTTTTGTCAACTTCAGCCTCGACTATTCCGATGCTGTCCTGCCCGCCTCCCCTCTTCCACCCTCCATAAACTTAAGCTCCTTCAAACTTTGCTGCCCGTATTCTAACTCACACAAATTCCCACTCACCCAGCACCCCTGTGCTCGGTGACCTACATTGGCTCCCGGTCCACCAACACCTCAAATGTAAAATTCCCATCCTCGTGTTCAAATCCCCCTCCATGGCCTCACTCCTCACTATCTCTGTACCTCCTCCAGTCCTACAACCCTCCGAGAACTCTGCGTTCTTCCAAGTCTAGACTCTTGTGCCTCCCTCACTCTCGTCACCACACCATTGGTGTCTGTGCCTTCAGCCGACTACGATCTATGCTCTGCAATTCCCTCCCTTAACTTCTCCATCTCTCCGCCTCTCCCGCCTCCTTTAAGATCCTCCTTAAAACTTACCTCTGACCAAGCTTTTAGTCACCTGCCCTAATATCTCCTTCTTTGGCTTGGTGTCAATTTTTGTCTTATCAAACTCCCGTGAAGCTCCTTGGGACATTTTTCTACATTAAAGTTGTGTAACTGCAAGTAGTTGTTGCTTGTATCCATGTATGACATCTTATATGACTGTGACCATGGTAACCTATCCCTCCAACCAGTATTCTGTTCTGAGTACTGGTGAGGGTGATGGTTCTGCTGGGGGGTGCAGCCAGAGTCAAGTTCCTCGCACCACGGGTGGCTCAGCTGCACGGGGGGGAGGGAGGACAGGAAAAAGAGTGGAAGAGCAATAGTGATAGGGGATTCAATAGTTAGGGGAGCAGACAGCCGTTTCTGCAGCCGTAGACGTGACTCCAGGATGGTATGTTGCCTCCCTGGTGCTAGGGTCAAGGATGTCACTGAGCAGCAGCAGGACACTCTGAGCGGGGAGGGTGAACAGACACAGGTCGTTGTCCATATCGGTACCAACGACATAGGCAGAAAGAGGGATGAAGTCCTGCAGGCAGAGTTTAGGGAGCTAGGAGAGAGATTAAAAAGCAGGACCACAAAGGTAGTAATCTCCGGATTACTCCCGGTGCCACGTGCTAATGAGTACAGGAATAGGAGGATAGAAGAGATGAATGCGTGGCTGGAGGGAGGGCTTTAGATTCCTGAGGCATTGGGACCATTTCTGGGGAAGGTGGGACCTGTACAAGCCAGACAGGTTACACCTCAACAGAGCCGGGACCAATATTCTCGTGGGGAGGTTTGTTAGTGCTGTTGGGGAGGGTTTAAACAGCTTGGCAAGGGGATGGGCACCAGCATATAGGAGTAGAAAAGAGGAATAAGGTGCATAAAAGAGTGAGTGTGTTGGATAGTACTAGAAAAGATAGTACTAGAGGTGGTAGTAGTACCATATTAGATAGGAGCAGACTAAGAAAGACTACGAAAAATTCAAAAATGGGTTTAGAATGCATGTACGTAAACGTACAAAGTGTGGTGAATAAGGTTGGTGAGCTACAAGCACAATTAGCAATGTGGCAATATGATGTTGTGGCAAAAACGGAAACAAGGCTTAAAAACGGTGAGGACTGGGCACTTAATATTCAAGGGTACAAGGTGTTCAGAAAAGATAGGGAAGGAAAACAGAGAGTTAGGGTGGCAGTGCTGATTAAGGAAGACATTGTAGTTTTGGAAAGGGAGGATGTTCTTGAGGGGACAAGGACAGAATCCATTTGGTTAGAGCTGAGGAGCAAAAAGGGTATGATCATGCTATTGGGGGTATTCTGTAGGCCTCCAAATAGTGAGAGGGAGGTAGAGGAGCAAATCTGCAGGGAAATCGCAGAGATATGCAAGAGCTATAGAGTGGTGATATTCGTGGTGATATACCCAAATACTGACTGGGATAATGCTAGGGTAAAGGGAAAAGAAGGGGAGGAATTTCTGAAATGTGTTCAGGAGAATTTCCTTGACCAATATGTTCTTGGCCCAACTAGAAAGGAGGCATTGCTGGATCTGGTGCTAGGGAATGAGGTGGGCCAGGTCGACCAAGTGTCTGTGGGAGAACACTTGGATACGTGTGATCATCGTATCATAAGATTTAGATGAGCAATGGAGAGCAGCAAGGAACAATCTAGAGTGGAACTTGTACGAAAGACTAGTATTAGAGATTCTTAGTAGATGGGAATCATATATGTATAAATTCAAGCGTAGCCATTGACCAACTAATCTTACCCATGATTCTCTGAGTATGGAAATGCTAAAGACTGTTCGAATGTAGCCACGAAGACAGTTAAAAAGCCGTTTTGACTAAGCTCAGATAACAAACAACCACAGGCTGCAAGTGAAGGTTAAATTGTTAAATAACATATTATAGCACGAATAACATGTTGGCCCGTATTTTCCGATCCCTATGGGTGTGTACGAGCTGTGTACACACCCGTAGGGACATCGGAAATGCCGGTTTCAGGCATGCGCTGAAAACCTGCATTTCCGATCTGTCAAGCATCCTCTTGACAGATTGGACGCCTGCCCTGGAGAAGGGCCTCTGCGGGTGGGGAGTTCCGCTTTCTGCAGAAACTCCACCCGCTGAAATCACTTAGAAATCTTACGCCTGGTCTATCTGCCAAAAGTATGAAAGGGGATTCCCTTCTCCCATTGGCTCGCCTGGCCCACATGATCCCACTGACGCTTGCGAACTGCATGTGCCCCTGGGATACGTGGGCCCTGCTCATTTCGACTGTAGAGAGGCCCAGGATCGGAAATGGCCGCACCTCGGGAGCCCTCAGGCAAGGGCGTAGATTTTTTCCCGATAGGAGGCATCCGCACGCAGGAAGCCTCCTATCGGAAATTACGGGCTATTATAATGCTAAGTAGGAATTAGAGTTCGCTTAACAAACTAATTGCAAAGATATTTGAAAGATAATTAGTATAAAAGATGTAAAATGAAAGAGATCTAGTTAAAGTATCCACTTGGTAGATCAAAGTGAGATAGTCTGAACACTGTCAAGATAAGGGAGACAGCTCTGACATTGGCCCCTTAGTATTAGGCCATATACTGCTTGGTCCAAGGAAGACAGAATAAGAGAGATAAGATAAGTTCCAATAAAGTGAAGAAACGTATAAACAAGATAATGATGAAACAGAGTAGAGTTATTGGAAAAGTTACTGAGCCAGGAGGAGTCAAGATGCTACCCTTAGTCTGAGTGACAGATCGTATTTTGACCATTAGAACCTATGAAAAAAGGTGATTATGTTAAAGACCATATATGGACACTGGCCAAATGAAGTGTTGACAAGAAAAGGCTTAAAACCCCGATACGAAAAGAATAACTTCACACAGAACTACTGTGAAGGCAAAGGATCAGATTGAAGACGACGTCACCTGAGTCAGAGGAGTTCCCGAGACCAAGGGCTGCGAGCTACTCGTTAAAACTGTCGCCTATTGTTAAGTATATTACGCTGTAAGCTTAATAAATCTTGATCTATTGCTCAAACATACTGGCTGCTGCCTGTTTGTGTCTTGTCCAAAAACTCTGACGGATCGTTTAAGATCTTACAAACTTCTAAACTGGAATAGGGCTAACTTCAATGGGATGCAAAAGGATCTAGCCAGGGTAAAATGGAACCACAGACTGACAGGAAAAACTGTCACAGGAAAAACGGAACAATGGGTGATCTTTAAGGAGGAGATGTTGCAAGTACAGGCTAGGTACATTCCAACAAGAGGGAAGGGTAAGGGGATCAAAGCATGGGCTCCTTGGATGACGAGGGAGATAGAGAAGATGATGAAACAAAAAAAGAGGGTGTATGATGCATGTCAGGTGAGTTCTTCAAGGGAGAACCAGAATAAATACAATAAGTTGAGAGGGGATGTGAAGTTGAAAATAAGATTGGCAAAGAGAGAATATGAGAGTAGAATGGCGGTTAACATAAAAGGGGACCCAAAAATTTTCTACCAGCATGTAAACAGTAAATGGGTAGTAAGATGGTTGTGGTGGTTGAAGATCAATCATCATAGCCCCAGGACAGCGCTGCAGGAGTTCCTCAGGGCAGTGTCCTAGGCCCAACCATCTTCAGCTGCTTCATCAATGACCTCCAACATAAGGTCAGAAATGGGGATATTTCCTGATGACTGCACAGTGTTCAGCACCATTCACAACTCCTCAGATAATGAAGCAGTCCATGCTCGCATGCAACATGACCTGGACGACTTTCAGGCTTGGGCTGATAAGTGGCATGTAACATTCGCGCCACAGAAGTGCTAGGCAATGACTATCTCCAACAAGTGAGAGTCTAAGCACCTCCCCTTGACATTCAACGGCATTACCATCGCCGAATCCCCCACCATCAACTTCATGGGGGTCACGATTCACCAGAGACTTAACTGGACCAGCCACATAAATATTGTGGCAACAAGAGCAGGTCAGAGGCTAGGTATTCTGTGGCGAGTGTCTCACCTCCTGACTCCCCAAAGCCTTTCCACCATCTACAGGGCACAAGTAAGGAGTGTGATGGAATACTCTCCACTTGCCTGGATGAGTGCAGCTCCAACAACACTCAAAAAGCTCGAAACCATACAGGACAAAGCAGCTCGCTTGATTGGCACCCCATCCACCACCTTAAACATTCACTCCCTCCACCACCGGCATACCGTGGCTGCAGTGTGTACCATCTACAAGTTGCACTGCAGCAACTTGCCAAGGCTTCTTCGGCAGCACCTCTGAAACCCGCAATCTCTTCCACCTAGAAGGACAAGTGCAGCAGACGCATGGGAACAGCACCACCTCCAAGTTCCCCTCCAAGTCACACACCATCCTGACTTAGAAGTATATCGCCAATCCTTCATCGTCGCTGGGTCAAAATCCTGGAACTCCCTCCCTAACAGCACTGTGGGAGTACCTTCACCACACGGACTGCAGCGGTTCAAGGTGGCGGCTCACCACCACCTTCTCAAGGGCAATTAGGGATGGGCAATAAATGCTGGCCTTGCCAGCGACGCCCACATCCATAAACAAATTCAGAAATAGAGGCGGGGTGGGGCCTATTAGAGAAAAAGAAGGTGATATATGCTTAGAGGCGCAGGCCAAGGGTAGAATACGCAATGAGTACTTTGTATCGGTGTTTACTAAGGAGGTAGATGCTGACAAAATATCGATAGAAGTGGAAAAGGTAGAAGCAATGGAAGAGGTGAAAATTGATAGACAGGATGTACTAGAAAGGCTGGTATGCTTAAAGTGGACAAGTCGCCTGGTCCACATGGCTTGCATCCCAGGTTCCTAAGCGAATTGGGGGAGGTGATAGCGGAAGGGCTTGCCATAATTTTCCAATCTTCCCAAGATGTGGGGGATGTGCCTGAGGATTGGAAAGTGGCAAATGTGACACCATTGTTCAAGAAAGGGTAGAAGGATAATCCTAGTAACTACAGGCCGGTCAGTTTAACATCAGTGGTGGGTAAAGTTTTAGAAACAATAATCAAGGAAAAAATTAACGGGCACTTGGGAGAGATTTAAGCTAATTAAGGAGAGCCAACATCGATTTGTAAAAGGCAGATCGTGTTTGACTAATCTAATTGAATTTTTTGATGAAGTAACACAAAGGATTGATGAAGGGAATGCAATGGATGTTGGCTACATGGATTTTTCGGAAGGCATTTGACAATGTACCACATAGAAGGCTGGTTAACAAAATTGAGGCTCATGGAATAGGTGGGTCAGTGGCAGCTTGGATAAGGAATTGGCTTAAGGACAGAAAACAGTGAGTTGTGGTAAATGGCTGTTTTTCAGACTGGAGGATGGTAGACAGTGGTGTTCCCCAAGGGTCAGTGCTGGGGCCACTGCTTTTTTTGATATATATAAATGACCTGGATATTGGAATACACAGTAGAATTTCTAAATTTGCTGATGACACCAAACTTGGGGGTGTGGCAAACAGTGAGGATGATACCAATCGACTACAACAGGACATAGAAAGGCTAGCAGAATGGACAGACAAGTGGCAGATGGAATTTAATACAGAGAAGTGTGAGGTGATGCATTTTGGCAGAAGGAACAGGGAGAGACAATATACACTTAATGGCACAGTTTTAAAGAGTGTGCAGGGACAGAGGGACCTGGGAGTTAATGTGTATAGGTCCCTGAAGGTGGCAGGACATATTGAGAGAGTGGTTAACAAAGCATATGGGATCTTGGGCTTCATAAATAGAGGTATTGAGTAGAGAAGTTATGCTGAACCTTTATAAAGCGCTGGTTAGGCCACAACTGGAGTATTGAGTCCAGTTCTGGTCACCACAGTTTAGGAAGGATGTGAAGGCCCCTGAGAGGGTGCAGAGGAGATTTACCAGAATGGTTCCAGGGATGGGGCATCTTAGCTACAAGGACAGGTTGGAGAAGCTGGATTTGTTTTCATTAGAGCAAAGGAGGTTGAGGGGTGATTTGATAGAGGTGTACAAGATTATGACGGGTTTGGATAGTCGAGACGGGGAAAGGCTGTTCCCACTAGTTGATGGTACAAGGACTAGGGGACACAGATTTAAGGTTTTGGGCAAGAGATACAGGGGGGGACGTGAGCAAAAACTTCTTTATGCAGCGAGTGGTGATGACCTGGAATTCACTGCCAATGGAAGTGGTGGAAGCAGAGACACTCAGGGGGAAAAATTCAGTTGGTTGCACCTCCCGTTAGCGCCTTAAGAGGGCGCTAATGGGGCGCAAAGCATCTAGCGCCCAGGCGCGGCGAAGTTTGCGCCGCTCGCAAAATTAACTAGACATTTTGCGGCGGCGCTAAACACTACCGCCACGATCTCCTGCGCCAGCAGATTGTGACGTCAGTCGAGTGCGCAACGTCCCGGTATCGCCCCGGAGCGGATATTGAGTGGCGCTCCCTGCCTTATCGCCTGACGCTAGCAACGACAGCTTGAGTGGAGCGTTCTGCAGTCATGAAGGGAAAGGGGGAGCGCTATTTAAAGGTGACCGCTTCCTGCCTTTTATTGTTGGTGCCATTTTTGAACTACGCATTCTGAGAGAGAGAGAGAGAGACTTCTGTAGAGTTTCAACATTGTGTGAAGGAGTTTTGGGTACTGAGCAGCACTTTGCAGCTTCATTTTGATTTGCCATTCCTTGTATCGATTTAGAAGAGACTGTGGGGGCTGCACTCTGAGCTCTTTGCCTGGTACTCTCCATTGTTCTTTCCAGCAGATTTGATGTGCAGGTCTCTCCAGGCCGAGATTCAAGGCTGCAATTAGCAGGATGTGGATGGAAAGTGAGATTAACCATCCCATTTAAGACCTGGCCCGTGCCATTGTGTGTGTGCTCCATTGCTGACTGACATTACATGAGCTTCGCCAGCGCTCTGAGGTAGCGCCTCGCTCCTCGGCCTTTGCGCCTTAAGACAGGTGTGAAGCGCCTGATTTAGCGCTCTAATCACCTCCAGGGGCGATAAAAGTCAAGTTTGCAGTCGGTGGCGATAATTAGTGCCAGGCGCTAATCTTTGCGCCCGGCCGATAATTGCGCCCCAAATGGGGCGATACTGAATTTCTCCCCCTCAATGTTTTCAAGGGGAGACTGGATAGGCACTTGAGGGAAATAAACTTGCAGGGATATGGGGATAGAGCGGGGTAATGGGACTGACTGGATTGCTCTACAGAGAGCCGGCAGGGACTCCTTCTGAGCCGTTATGACTCTATGGGGGAGAAATTCAGTATCGCCCCATTTGGGGCGCAATTATCGTCCGGGCGCAAAGATTAGCGCCTGGCGCTAATTATCGCCACTGACTGCAAACTTGACTTTTATCGCCCCTGGAGGTGATTGGAGCGCTAAATCAGGCGCTTCACACCTGTCTTAAGGCGCAAAGGCCGAGGAGCGAGGCGCTACCTCAGAGCGCTGGCGAAGCTCATGTAATGTCAGTCAGCAATGGAACACACACACAATGGCACGGGCCAGGTCTTAAAGGGGATGGTTAATCTTGCTTTCCATCCACATCCTGCTCATTGCAGCCTTGAATCTCGACCTGGAGAGACCTGCACATCAAATCTGCTGGAAAGAACAATGGAGAGTACCAGGCAAAGAACTCAGAGTGCAGCCCCCACAGTCTCTTCTAAATCGATACAAGGAATGGCAAATCAAAATGAACCTGCAATGTGCTGCTCAGTACCCAAAACTCCTTCACACAACGTTGAATCTCTCCAGAAGTCTCTCTCTCTCTCTCTCAGAATGCGTAGTTAAAAAATGGCACCAACAATAAAAGGCAGGAAGCGGTCACCTTTAAATAGCGCTCCCCCTTTCCCTTCATGACTGCAGAACGCTCCCCTCAACCTGTCGTTGCTAGCGTCAGGCGGTAAGGCAGGGGGCGCCACTCAATATCCGCTCCGGGGCGATACCGGGGCGTTGCGCACTCGACTGACGTCACGATCTGCCGGCGCAGGAGATCGTGGCGGTAGTGTTTAGCGCCGCCGCAAAATGTCTAGTTAATTTTGCGAGCGGCGCAAACTTCGCCGCGCCTGGGCGCTAGATGCTTTGCGCCCCATTAGCGCCCTCTTAAGGCGCTAACGGGAGGCGCAACCAACTGAATTTTTCCCCCTATGACTCTATAACTGGAGCAAGATTAAGGTTGGAGGGGCAAAAAGTTAGAGACAGATGTTAGGGTTCAAATTTCGAATGTTTACAGACCCAAAGAAAGATATTAAAATATATCTGGTCCGAGGCCATGCAAGATACATAATTGCAGCTGCCTGGTCATGTTTGGATTCAAATGCATCTGCTCGTTTGATTTTGAAAATATCTGAATATATTCCAGTGATCTTCACAAACTATTCTCAGGCTAACTATTGCCGGTGTGACCACTGCACCCCTTCAGACACATACCTCGGTGACGATGGTGGAGATGTACTGCTCCTTACTGTACTCCCATCCATCCAAACAGGGCTCCTGTTCTACCTCAGACATATTGAAGAAATCTGCGTCGGGAAATGTCTCCGAAAGATTCATTATCACGTCCAACCGGTACCGTCTGCATTTGCTGTACTGGAGTTTGCCTCTTTCTTGCACCAGAGGAATCGTCCGATTCATCCACGCTTCACTGAGATTGAGATTCCCGGGAATTAAGCAGCGATGCTCTGGAACGTCCCCGACGAAAACTATGGACATTCCACCGAAGCCGTTGGGAAAGACACTGAGGCTCAAAAGGAAGAAGATGAGCTTCTGGTAGGGTCCCCATTCTCCGAGAAAAGCGGTAATTTCATCGTAATCCCGCATGTTAGTTGCAGCGGGAGGACAGGCAGCGATTCTCTTCCGTAAAACTGCAGCAATTGGCCGAAGGAGGGCGGACCAGAAGTTTGCAGAACTGCATTATTTCAAAGTCTAAATAGTAATCCAATCTTCACCCGACACTGTCTCCTCCCTGTACTCTTAAAGCGGAATCCTTTAGTAAACAACCTGTTTCAGTACTGAAATATTCTTATTCTTTAGGCAGGAGAAGCTATTTGTTTTTTTCTATGAAACAGAAATTATCACAAAGTGCAAATTCTGTTTACATATTTACTACTGTCAAGAATTTATTCAATTAAATGGTTGTTGCATTAAATATATCTGTTGGTCGTGGGCTGCGTGGGATATGCAGGCAGCCAAATCATTCCATCAATACAGGTGCGATATCCAATATATATAACAAGTGGCATTTATGTAGCGCCTTTTACCGAGTCCCAGGGCAATAGGAGCATTTCAAACAAAATTTCACACTGAGCCATATACGGAGATATTACCACAGGTGACTAAAAGCTTGGTCAAAGAGGTTGGTTTAAAGGTGTATGTTAAAGGAGGTAGAGAGGCGGAGAGGTTTAGGGTGAAAATTTCAGAGCTTAGGGCCGAGACAGCTGAAGGCAAGTCTAGCAATAACAGAAGCATGGATGAGGGTTTCAGCAGCAGATATGCTGAGGCAGGGGCTGAGACTGGCGATGTTACAGAGGTGGAAGTAGGCCAACTTGATGATGGAGCAGATATGGGGTCAGAAGCTCATCTCAAGGTCAAACAGTATGCCAAGGTTACGAATGGTCTGGTTCAGCCTCAGACAGTGGCCAAGGAGAGGGATGGAGTTGGGGCTTGGTATTTCTTCCTGGAATGATACCAAGCATCATGTGTCTCAGATGTCTATGGTGATTGGCATCCCAAATCAAACTGATGACAGAATAGTGCATTTTATTTTTCATGATTAAGCTGGAGCCTTTCCTACATGTTATTTGATATTTCTGAATGTTTCCAGTCGAGATATCTGATTTTTTTTCAGTTTTCCCTGTCAGAAGTGTAGGCAGCAAATTACATTTTTTATAAACTTCTTCCAAATACTTCCCATTCCCTTCCTCCCAGGTAACCTAGATTTTTCAATTGAATGTAGACCCATGCACTAGTTTATAAACATGCTTGTGTTTATAACTGGAAAGCAACCACACAAGTGCCTAGTAATGACCATCCCCAACAGAAGACTCTTACCACCTCCCCTTGACATTCAATGGCATTACTATCACCACATAACCCATCATCAACATCCTGGGCGTCTCCATTGACCAGAAACTCAACTGGAACTACCGCATAAATGCCATGGCTACTAGAGCAGGTCCGAGGTTGGGTATTCCACGGCAAGTGGCTCACCTCCCAGTCCTGATTCCTTAAAGTATTTTCCACCTACAAGGCACAAGTCAGGAGTGCGATAGAATACTCTACACTTGCCTGGATGGCTGCAGATCCAACAACACTAAAGAAGCTCGACACCATCCAGGACAATGCAGTCATCTTGATTGGCAGCCCATCTACCACCTTAAACATCCACGATGAGTGCTACACACTGTCTTCAAGCTGTAAAAAAAATGCACATGGGATCTTAGGTGTTATAGATAGGGATATCAGGTACAAAAGCAAAGAAGTAATGCTAAACCCATACAAATTATGAGTTAGGCTGAAGTTAGACTACTGTGCTCAGTTTTAGGCACCCTATTTTAGGAAATCTTCGGGTGGCTTCTGGTCCCTTTAACTGGTCTCTTCCTCTTTATGGCAACAACGCTACTAATGAGCGCTGCACTGCAAAGTTGGGGCAATATTGGAAGTCCCACTCCAACCCTCCTTGAGCTGAAAACCTGTCCCAGAGGAAAATTCGGCCTAATGTGTCTTCTAAAAGCCCCACCCTTCAGCTTCTGACAGGGACTGAGATCTACACAGCTCAAATGTTGATATTTGGGGAGGCATGCTAATCTATGTCACTTCAAAAGGGAGGGTTCATCTTAATGTTGCAATTTCTGGAGGGTGCTGATAATGATAGAAATGTGGAATTCAATGTTCCCTGTAATTTTTGGGGGCTGTGCAGCCCCTTTAACGGGCTGCACAGCCCATTCAAAACTTTGCGCTTGCGCGGTTTTTTCAATTGAAAAGCCAACGGGAGGAGGAGGCTCCATGAACACCCCCATCCTCAATGATGGCGGAGCCCAGCACGTGAGTGAAAAAAGCAAGACTCAAGCATTTGCTACCATCTTCAGCCAGAGGTGCTGAGTAGAATATCTCGGCCTTCTCTTGAGGACCCCACCATCACAGAAGCCAGTCTTCAGCCAATTCGATTCACTCCACATCAAGAAACTGGCTGAGCGCACTGGATACAGCAAAGTCTATGGGCCCGAAAGTATCCTGGCTGTTATGCTGAAGACTTGCTCCAGAACTAGTTGCATCTGTAACCAAGCTGTTCCAGTACAGCTGCAAAACTGGCATCTACCCGGCAATGTGCAAAATTGCCCAGGTATGTCCTGTCCACAAAAAGCAGAACAAATCCAATCCGGCAAGTTATCACCCCCTCTGTTTACTCTCAATCATCAGCAAAGTGATGAAAGGTGTCGTCGGCATTGCTATTAAGTGGCACTTACTCACCAATAACCTGTTGTTCTATGTCTATATATGCTTTGCTGATTTGTATTCCTTCACTTCACCTGACGAAGGAGCAGCAGCTCCGAAAGCTTGTGATTTGAAATAAAACTGTTGGACTATAACCTGGTGTTGTGCAACTTCTCACTTTTGTCCACCCCAGTCCAACACCGGCATCTCCGCATCATGACCAATAACCTGCTCATCGATGCTCAGTTTGGGTTCCGCCATGACCACTCAGCTCCAGATCTCATTACAGCCTTGGTCCAAACATGGACAAAAGAGCTGAATTCCAGAGGTGAGGTGAGAGTGACTGCCCTGGACATCAAGGCAGCATTTGACCGAGTGTGGCATCAAGGAGCTCTAGTAAAATTGAAGTCAATGGGAATCAGGGGGGAAAAACTCCACTGGCTGGAGCCATACCTAGCACAACACAACAACAACAACTTGTATTTATATAGCACCTTTAACATAGTAAAATGCCTCAAGGCACTTCACAGGAGTATTGTAACACAAAAAATTTGACACTGAGCCACATAAGATGAAATTAAGGCAGGTGACCAAAAGCTTGGTCAAAGAGGTAGGTTTTAAGGAGCATCTTAAAGGAGGAAAGAGAGGTGGAGAGGCTTAGGCAGGGAATTCCAGAGTTTAGGGCCTAGGCAACAGAAGGCACATCCACCAATGGTTGAGCGATTATAATCAGGGATGCGCAAGAGGGCAGAATTAGAGGAGCGCAGATATCTCGGGGGGTTGTAGGGCTGGAGGAGATTACAGAGATAGGGAGGGGCGAGGCCATGGAGGGATTTGAAAACAAGGATGAGAATTTTGAAATTGAGGCGTTGCATAACCGGGAGCCAATGTAGGTCAGTGAGCACAGGGAGGATGGGTAAATGGGACTTGGTGCGAATTAGGACATGGGCAGCCGAGTTTTGGATGACCTCAAGTTTCAAGAAGCTTCATGACTTCAGACCACTGGTCAAGGTCAGTGTCAGTGAATGCATCTTTAAAAGCCGTCTCCTACCAACTGAATCACTAGCCTCACAACTACTCAATGCACGACCCCACCCCCAATCACTCACCTACCAACAATCTGCACCAATCACAAGGCACATCTCCCATTCCTAGCCTCACCTCACCCCGTTGGAGCAGACGGTGAAGGCCATTCTTGGCAGGGGCATGGCTGAGCCTTTGGCCAGCGGCGGGGCTGAGAGGATAAAAGATGTGGGTATGCTCATACGTAATCCTCCTTCTCGCATGCACCTCTTGCTTTTCCGTCCTCCCTTCACCACAGCTCCACCCTTGCGCCTTCCTCATTTCACACACCCAGGAAATGCAGCCTGCCCAGCCAGTGGTTGGCCAAGAAGAGGGAGAGGAGAGTGAAGAAGAACAAGAAGAAGAAGATTGGTTTGACACTCCCAGCCAGCAGCTTCTCAAGGTCGACCAGCAAGGCCATTTGCAGTATCCCTCACTGAAAGTCAGCAGCCTTTCACCAGCCATGCTGCAGCCACTGGGGTAGCACTGGGTGACATAAGTAGGATAGGCAAAGGCACATACAAGACAGTCACTAAGGAAATGCATAAGGGTGATGAGTTGATTTCTTGATGTCATATTGGATGGATAGATGTATAAAGTTTGCTTTGTGGTGGCTTTTATTTCAGCATTGTTGCCAAGAGGACGCTGTGATGGTCATTAACAGAGGGAAGGGAAGATGTGGGACTAATGTTGAAAGGGGAATTGGGGTTGTGGTCACTGGGACCACAGGCGGATGATTTCATCCCAGATATCCCGACCACAATGGGTCTGTCTGGAATGCATCCTTCTGTCTGCTTCCTCCTCTTATGCTTCTTCCTCTTCAGCTTCCTCCTCTTATGCTTCTTCCTCTTCAGCTTCCTCCTCTTCTGCTTCTTCTTCTTCCTTCTGCTTTTTCCTCTTCCCTCTGTGAGCGGATGCTGTAAATCTGAAATGCCAGCACAACATGCAGGATATACTCAGCAGCTCAGGCAGCATCTCGACCTGAGACGTGAACTCTGTTTCTCTCTCCATGGATGTTGCCTGACCTGTTGAGTATTTGCAGCATTTTCTGTTTTCTCAGAGGTCTTACTTTACCATCCGAGGCCTTGAAAGCATCCAGCAGCACTCCCTACACACTTAAAAAAAACTTTTAACATCTATTGCAGCAAACCACTGCTTCAACAAAATAATAAAAAATCCAGTCCAAAAGCTTAAATGCAAACTTACCTGAAAAAAGTGTGGGTCCCTTTAAGAGGTGCTGCCAGCACAGTTAGTCTCTGTACATGCTGGGTTTCCCTGGCGTGGTTATGACCCAGTGCTGAACTCAGCGTTAGGGTTGAAGTTGGCCATGGTAACATTAAGTCGGGGTTGCACACCGACTGATGTCACCAATCCACCATTCTTTTTTGCAGTGTGTTAATATTTATTGGCAGCATTATGGAGAGGAGCAAAATGGAGGATGCCAGGGGGACCCGCCACCAGCTGGCGAAAGAGCGGTGGCTGCCTCTCTTTTGCCATTTTTTGTAGGTAACGGGTGGCGTTAAGCCCCCGAATTTTTAGCCCATTGACTTTCGGAAGGACAGCCAGAATGCTGGCCGTGGGACCTTGGAGCAGAAGGCAGTTCAAAGTGAGGGGTAGGGAAAGTGTAAAATAGCACTTGTAGGGGATTAATATTAGGGGGACAGATAGCATCCTTTGTAAGCAGGATCGAGAGTCCCACATGGTATGTTGCCTACCAGGTGCCAGGGTGAGCAACATCTCAAACCGGCTTGAAAGGATATTGGAAATGGAGGGGGAGGATCCAGACGTTGTGGTCCATGTTGGGATCAGCAACATAGGAAAGAGTAGGCAAGACGTCCTATTCAGAGAGTACCAGGAGCTAGGAGCTAAATTAAAAAACAGGACCTCAACGGCTCTCTCCCTGGTGCGTGGATCTGCCATCATGACACCTGCTTGAGTCATCCAGCTCCTTGGGCTTGGCCTGCTTCTGCTTGCTGACACAGGTTCACAGGCAGCAATGCTGAGAATAAGGTTCTGCAGCTTCAATGCACCTCCTCTTTAAGAATTGGAAAGAGCCTGTGGCAATGATGACTTGCGATTAGACTGCACTTGATATTGGTCAGCGCTTTGAGTGTAGCGCCACTGAGCTAGGCCAATAGCGCTTGATTTAGTGATCCCATCCTTTCTTTGAGCGATGAGTCTTAATTTTGCGTGCAAGTGTGATTCATTAGCGCCTGGCGCTAATTCTCAAACTTTCAAAAGTTACCGCCCATTACTGGGCTATAATGAATTTCTCCCCCTCAGACTGTAGTAATTTACCGACAACAGATGTTAGGCTAATTGGTCTATAATTCCCTGGTTTCCCTCTCTCACATTTCTTATCTAGTGGAGTGACATGTGCAATTTTCCAATCGAAAGAAACAGTTGCTGAATCGAGAGAACTTTGGAAGATTATAGTTAGAGCATCTACAATCTTCTCACCTACTTCTTTTAAATCCCTGAGATAGAAACCATCAGGTCCTGGGGATGTGTCACTCTTTAATGCCATTATTTTTTCATTACTGTTATTTTGTTTATGTTAATTTTGGTGAGACAACATCCCTGATTAAATACTCGTTTCCTTGGGATGTCCGGCATGCTATCCTGTTCCACTACTGTAAATACTGATGCAAAATAATTATTCAACATGTCCGCCATTTCCTTATTTTCATTTACAATATCACCGTTATCAGTTTTCAAGGGGCCCACATTGCTCCAGACCACCCTCTTTTTCCTAACATAATTGTAAAAAAAATGTTTAGTTGATTTTGATATCCCTTGCAAGTTTCTTTTCATACTCCCTTTTTGTAGCTCTTACTATATGTTTTGTCACCTTTTGTTGTTCTTTGTATTTCTCCCAGTCACCAGGATCTGTGCTATTTTTTGCATTTTTGTAGGCTTTGTCTTTTAGTTTTATGTTGTGCCTTACCTCTTTTGACCCCCATGGCTGTTTTCTTTGGCAAGTAGAGCTCTTGTCCCTTAGGGCTAAAAACTGGTTTTGTATCACGTTAATTTCATTTTTGGGTACCTCCCACAGATCTTCTGTCAATTTACCCACTAACAGGTTTGCCCAAAATAAAAACAGAAAATGCTGGAAACTCTCAGCAGGTCAGGCAGCATCTGTGGAGAGAGAAACAGAGTTAACGTTTCAGGTCGATGACCCTTCGTCAGAACTGGAAAAAGCTGAAGATCGAACAGGTTTTAAGTAAGTGTAGGGGCAGGGAAAGGTGGGAGGGGAGGAAAGAACATAAGGGAAGGTCTGTGATAGGATGGAAGGCAGGAGACATTAAGAGACATTAAGAGATGGAGCAAGGCAAAAGGAGAAGGTAATGGGACAAGTTAAGAAACAAAAGATGGCTCTAGATGAAGTGTAAATTGCAATGGCAGAATGAAAGACAGCTGCCATGTGGGAGAGAGATATAAAATATATAATAAATAAAATAAATGGAAAAAAAAAGGATAGGAGACTAAACAACCTTTAAATGACTGAATGAAGCTGTTGCACAATGTCAAACTGACAAGGAAGCAGTGAAACAGCACTAACCTGACAGCTGCGACTCATTACTCATGATCCCTTTAAGTAGCACCCCTAGAGCCGGCTACTGGCTGCTTGACGCCTCCTCTCCCTGTCGCTGTCGGGACGAGGTGCTAAGACAGGGGGCGACAATGAATTTTGCAGATCAGGCGCCCACTGACATCACGATCTGCCTGGCGCTGAGGTCCCCGGCGCTAACATGTAGTGGCGGCGCTATGGGGGGGGGCAGATTTGCCGTACGTCACTGGAATCATCTCGCTGCAGCACGACTGCCTCAGCGCCCCATTAGCGCCCCCATCAGGCACTAACTGGAGGTGCTAAGGTACCGAATTTCTCCCCCTATAATTAAGGATAGAGTGAAGGGATAATTACTAGTCCTAGCCCTTTTCGCCCCAGATCAGGCGTATTCCTCAGACATTCACCTTCAACTAAAGTTAGAGATAGCCGAATCCTAGAAATGCTTAATTGGGTCTAAAGGTCAGATTATCTCTCCCTAAAGGAAAGGAGTGACTTGAAGATGTTACCGTCCTCCAAATAGCACTTTTAATAAGTTTAACTAGACTGTAACCTTCCGGATATTATGAGGGTCCGGAAAACCCCCCAGAATTCTGCAACTCCTCACAGAAGAGTGTACAGAAATTGAGTTTGTGAGTTTGATACAGAAGTACTCTGTGAGACAATTCTAAAAATATATAGATTTATTAAAGAACCGACATGTAGTTAACAGTTGTTGAGTCAATCGCAACTTTAACAGTTCAAAATGCAAATAGCTTACATTTCTTATCAGAGATCTTTATTCTCAAATCTTAACTTCGTTACATTTCCACTCTTCTACTTATACTTAATCCAGAATATCCACCAAAATCAAATAAAAGTACCTTTTGATCCCCGAGACTCAAAGAGTTAAAAACTTACAGAGCCTGCCTCTGAAGTTGAGAATCGCTTTGCCCCTTCCAGTGACTTCTGACTTCCTATCTGAAAGCTCATATTTTATACCCTTTTTGTAGTGGCATATTCTTTGAAGTTTTCTGTTGATGTAAGCTAATTATCTCCAGTCATATCTCTGTTGACTTCTTTCTAATCTTACTGTCAGTTCAGCTGTTAACTTTCAGAATCCTGTCTGCTGTTTAGATGTTCAAATTTTATCATAAAGAACAATATGACAGTAGTTTTTTATTTGATGCCATTCTTAGGAAGGTCTTCTATTGAATTCTTAAATTACTTTAACTGCTTGTAAGCCAGACTTTGCATCTCCTTGTGTTCCAAGTTCAACACATAAACAATGTGATTGCTTGGTACATCTATTGATGTAATATTTACAAAGTCTTCTGTTTGTACCTTTTACTATATGTAAATCAAAAACACTTCAACCGAGCACTTGATTGTTTCCCCAGCCATCTCAATTGGTTGTATTACAAACTTATGTTTCCTGTCTTTCATTTGATGTTACTTTTACAAAGACACATGGTTTTTTAATGTTCTGTGTTTCTTTTTGAAGTGTTTGTTTTTAACACTTTAAACTGGGTATAGCTATTGTGTTGGTACCAAACTGCAGACTTCTTGGAACCTACAACCCTCTGTTTCAATGAGGCCATTGTCTCAGTGTCAACAACCAACTTCCATTTCAAAAGCTTGTATGGTGTTTACAGCTTTGTGTGCTCATCTTATCTCAGAAGCCTGTATTTACAGCTTTGTGTCGTTGAGGCTTTTAGATTTTTAAACCCAGTTTGTCATATTTTAATAAAGTCAGAATTCAGTTCATAGGATGGTGTATTCTTTCTGAATAGGTTTGGCTCATTCCTTTATAAGAGTGACTGAACACCTTGAAAATTTTCAGCAGATCAGAGGGAGCCAGCATGGTTTTGTAAAGGGTAGGTCATGACTGATTTTTGTAGAGGTGACTAAAGTAATGAACAGGGAATATCTATGGATGTTATTTATATGAACTTCCAGAAGGCATTCGATAAAATCCCTCATAAGAGACTGTTATCTCAAATTGAAGCTCATGGAATTGAAGGCAAATTATTGAACTGATTAGGAAATTGACTGAGTGGCAGAGACAGAGATTAGAGATACTGGGCAGATACTCTAATTGGCAGGATGTGATTAGTGGTGTCACACAAGGCCACACAGTGGTTAAACAGCAGTGTTGGGGCTCAACTATTCACCATATTTATTATCGACTTAGATAACGGGATAGAGAGCCACATATCCAAGTTTGCCGATGACACAAAGATAGGCAGCATTGTAAGCAGTGTAGATGAAAGCATAAAATTACAAAGAGTTATTAATAGATTGAATGAATGGGCAACAATGTGGTAAATGAATTTCAATGTAGGCAATTGTGAAGTCATCAACTTTCGACCTAAAAAGGATAGATCAGAGTACTTTCTAAATGGTGGAGACCTAGAATCAGTGGAGGTCCAAAAAGGATCCATGTACATAGATCATTAAAATGTCAGGGACAGGTACAGAAAATAATCAAAAAGGCTTCTGGAATTCTGGGCTTTATATCTAGAGGACTAGAATATAAGGGGGTAGAAGTTATGCTGCAGCTATACAAAACCCTGGTTAGACCACATCTGGAGTACTGTGAGCAGTTCTGGGAACCACACCTTAGGAAGGATATATTGGCCTTGGACGGAGTGCAGTGTAGATTTACCAGAATGATACCTGGACTCTAAGGGATAAATTATGAGGAGAGGTTACACAAACTAGGGTTGAAATCCTCAGAATTTAGAAGTTTAAGGGATGATTTGATCAACGTTTTCCAGATATTAAGAGGAACTGCTAGCGTAGATAAAGAGAGAAACTATTTCCACTGGTTGGGAATTCTAGGACTAGAGGTCATAGCCTAAAAATTAGAGCCAGATCTTTCAGGAGTGAAGTTAGGAAACATTTTTACACGCAAAGGGTGGTAGTTTGGAGCTCTCTTCCGCAAACAGCAGTTGATGTTGGGTCAGTTGTTAATTTTAAATCTGAGTTCAGAGGGGAAGTAAAAAAGGAAATAAGAGGGACAAAGAGAGAGTATGAGAATAGACTGGCAGATAACATAAAAGGGAATCCAAAAGTCTTCTATAGGCATATAAATAATAAACAGAGAGTAAGAGGAGGGGTGGGGCCGATTAGGAACCAAAAAGGAGACCTACGCATGGAGGCAGAGGGCATGGCTGAGGTCTAAATGAGTAATTTGCATCTGAATTTACCAAGGAAGAATTTTGAGGATGGAATTTTTTGAGGATGTAACTGATAGAATAGATAAGGGAGAACCAGTGGATGTGGTGTATTTGGACTTTCAGAAGGCTTTTGATAAGGTCCCGCATAAGAGATTAGCGTGTAAAGTTAAGGCACATGGGATTGGGGGCAAGGTACTGTCTTGGATAGAGAACTGGTTGGCAGACAGGAAGCAAAGAGTTGGAATAAACGGGTCTTTTTCCGAGTGGCAGGCAGTGACTAGTGGGGTACCGCAGGGATCGGTGCTAGGACCCCAGTTATTTACTATATATATTAATGATCTAGGCAAGGGAACTAGATGTAATATCTCCAAGTTTGCAGACGACACAAAGCTGGATGGGCGTGTGTGCTGCGAGGAGGATACCGAGAAACTCCAGTATGATTTGGACAGGTTGGGTGATTGGGCAGAAGCATGGCAGATGCAGTATAATGTGGATAAATGTGAGGTTATCCACTTCGGTGGCAAAAACAGAAAGGCAGATTATTATCTGAATGGCAATAGATTGGGAGAAGGGGAAGTGCAATGAGACCTGGGTGTCCTTGTGCACCAGTCGCTGAAGGTAAGCATGCAGGTACAGCAGGCAGTTAAGAAGACAAATGGTATGTTGGCCTTCGTAGCGAGAGGGTTTGAGTACAGGAACAAGGATGTCTTGCTGCAGCTGTACAGCGCCTTGGTGAGACCACACCTTGAGTATTGTGTGCAGTTTTGGTCACCTTATCTGAGGAAGGATGATCTTGCCATGGAGGGTGTGCAGCGAAGATTCACCAGACTGATACCTGGGATGGCAGGAATGACGTACGAGGAGAGATTGGGTCGATTGGGCTTATACTCGCTGGAGTTTAGAAGAATGAGAGGAGATCTCATTGAAACTTATAAAATTCTAACAGGGCTAGACAGACTGGATGCAGGAAGGATGTTTCCGATGGCGGGTGAGTCCAGAACAAGAGGTCACAGTCTAAAGATAAGGGGTAAGCCATTTAGGACAGAGATGAGGAGGAATTTCTTCACCCAGAGAGTGGTGAACCTGTAGAATTCTCTACCACAGAAGGCAGTTGAGGCCAATTCAGTAAATATATTCAAGAAGGAGTTAGATATATTTCTTAAGGCTAAAGGTATCAAGGGATATGGGGAGAAGGCAGGGACAGGGTACTGAGTTTGGATGATCAGCCATGATCTCATCGAATGGCGGAGCAGGCTCAAGGGGCCGAATGGCCTACTCCTATGTTTCTAAGAAGATGTTGCCAAAGTCATAGTGAAAGAGGAGGTAGTTGAGATACTGGATGGGACAAAAATTGATAAAGAGGAGATACTAGAATGGCTGGCTGTACTTAAAGTAGATAAGTCACCAGGACCAGATGGGATGCATCCTCGGATGCTGAAGGAGGTAAGGGTGGAAATTGCAGAGGTACTGGTCATAATCTTCCAATACTCCTTAGATACAGGGGTGGTGCCAGAGGACTGGAGAATTGCAAATGTTACACCCTTGTTCAAAAAAGGGTGTAAGGATAAACCCAGTAACTACAGACCAGTTAGTTTAACCTCGGTAGTGGAGAAGCTTTTAGAAACAATAATCCTGGACAAGTGTGGATTAATTAAGGAAAGCCAGCATGGATTTGTCAAAGGCAAATCATGTTTAACTAACTTGATTGAGTTTTTTGATGAGATAACAGAGAGGGTTGATGAGGGCAATGCAGTTGATGTGGTGCACATAGACTTCCAAAAGACGTTTGATAAAGTGCCACATAATAGGCTTGCCAGCAAAGTTGAAGCCCTTGCAATAAATGGACAGTGGCAGCATGGATACAAAATTGGCTAAGTGACAGGAAACAGAGAGCAATGGTGAACGGTTGTTTTTCAGACTGGAGGAAGGTATACAGTGGTGTTCCCCAGGGGTCGGGACTAGGACCACTGCTTTTCTTGATATATATTAATGATATTGGATTTGGGTGTACAGAGCACAATTTCAAAATTTGCAGATGATACAAAACGTGGAAGTATAGTGAACAGTGAGGAGGATAGTGATAGACTTCAAGAGGACATAGACAGGCTGGTGGAATGGGCGGACATATGGCAGGTGAAATTTAACGCAGAAAAGTGCGAAGTGGTATATTTTAGTAGGAAGAACGAGGAGAGGTAATATAAACTAAAGGGTACAATTGTAAAAGGGGTGCATGAACAGAAGGACCTGGGGGTATATGTGCACAAATCGTTGAAGGTGGCAGGGCAGGTTGATAAATTGGCTGGGGAGGTGGGCACCAGCATATAGAAGTAGAAAAGAGGAATAAGGTGCATAAAGGAGGGAGAGTGTTGGATCGTACTAGAGAAGGAAATATTACCATATTAGATCGGAGCAGACCAAGAAGGACTACGAGGAATACAAAGACAGGTTTGGGATGCATGTATGTAAACAGAGAAAGTGTGGTGAATAATTCATCATGTGGGAATATGATGTAGTGGCTTAAAAATGGTGAGGACTGAGTGGTTAATATTCACGGATACAAGGTATTCAGAAAAGATAGGGAAGGCAAAAAGAGAGGCGGGGTGGCAGTACTGATTAGGGAAGACATTGTAGTGTTGGAAAGAGAGGATGCCCTTGAGGGGGCAAGGTCAGAATCCATTTGGTTAGAGTTGAGAAGCAAAAAGGGTATAATCACGCTATTGGGGGCATTCTATAGGCCTCCAAATAGTGAGAGGGAGGTAGAGGAGCAAATCTGCAGGGAAATTGCAGAGATGTGCAAGAACTATAGAGTGGTGATATTGGGGGATATTAATTACCCAAATATTGATTGGGATAATGTTAGAGTAAAGGGAGAGGAGGGGGAGGAATTCCTGAAATGCATTATGGAGAACTTCCTTGACCAGTATGTTCTCGGCCCAACTATGAAGGAAGCATTGCTGGATCTGGTGCTGGGGAATGAGGTGGGCCAAGTGGACCAAGTGTCTGTGGGAGAACACTTGGGTAAGAGTGATCGTCATATCATAAGGTTTAGATAAGTAATGGAGAAGAGCAAGGAACAATCTAAAGTAGAACTTCTAAATTGGAAGAGGGCTAACTTCAATGGGATGAGAGGGGATCGAGCCAGGGTAAAATGGAACCAAAGATTGATCGGAAAAACTATAACGGAACAATGGGTGAGCTTTAAGGAGGAGATGTTTCAGGTAAAGGCTAAGTACATTCCAACAAGAGGGAAAAGTAGAGGGACCAAAGCCAGGGCTCCTTGGATGACGAGGGAGATAGAGAATATGATGAAACAAAAAAAGGGGGTGTATGATGCATGTCAGGTGCATTGTTCAAAAGAGAACCAGGCCAAATACAATGAGACAGGTTTTCCGACCCCCACGGGTGCGTACGAGGTGTGCACGCACCCGTAGGGGCCGCGCAAGTGCCAGTTTCAGGCATGCGAAGCGCATGCGCTGAAACCCGGCACTTGCGATCTGTCAAGAATTCTCTTGACAGATCATCTACCTGCCCAAGAAAAGTGCCTCTGCGGGTGGAGAGTTGCAATTTTTGCACAATTTCCGCCTGCTGAAAGCCTGTCAAATTGTTACGCCTGGTAAAAGCAGGCATAAGGCCTGTTTTTACCAGCGTAAGATTTTTTAAAAATTGAAAAATAAAATTTGATCACTCATTTATAAATTAAAAATACTCTTAAAAAAGGTAAGTTTATTTTTAGCCCTGTAAAAACATTTAATTATTTTATTCAAAAAATTAAATTTTTGTTTAAAATATTTAATTAAATTGCATTTTAATTCATTTTAAACGTGTAATGTTTCTAAAAAATGTATTTAATGTTTTAGTGTGTTTTTAAATGTGATCCCCATTCATACTTTTGACAGTTCTGTTTGTACGGAACTGTCAAAAGTATGAATGGGGATTCCCTTCTTTCATTTGTTTGCCTGGCCCACGTGATCCCAGGGGCGCTTGCGAACCACATGCACCCCTGGGATACGTGGGCCTCTATGCATTTTGAAGAGGAGAGGCCCAGGATCGCAAGCCTCGGGATCTACGGAACCAGCAGGTAAGTTCGGAGATATTTTTCCGATCGGAGGCATCTGCCCGCAGGAAGCCTCCGATCAGAAATTCAGGGCCAATAAGTTAAGAGGGGAAGTGATGGGGAAAATTTGTATCAGTGATTACTAAGGAAGAGGGTGCTGACAAAATATCAGTAGAAGTGGAGATGGTAGAGGTAACGGATGGGGTGAAAATTGATAGGCAGGATGTACTGGAATACTTAGAGTGGATAAGTCGCCTGGTCTGGATGGCTTGCATCCAAGGTTGCTAAGGGGAGTGGAAGGGATTGCCGTAATCTTCTAATCTTCCCTAGATACGGGGGAGGTGCCTGAGGATTGGAAAGTGGCAAATGTGACACCATTGTTCAAGAAAGAGTGTAAGGGCAATCCTAATAACGACAGTTTAACATCAGTGGTGGGTAAGGTTTTAGAAACAATAATCAGGGAAAAAATTAATAGGCACTTGGAGAGGTTTAAGTTAATTAAGGAGAGCCAGCACGGATTTGTAAAAGGCAGATCGTGTTTGACTAATCTAATTGAATTTTTTGATGAAGTAACAGAGAAGGTTGATGAAGGGAATGCAATGGATGTTGTCTACATGGATTTTAAGAAAGCGTTTGTCAAAGTACCACATAAAAGGCTGATTAATAAAATTGAGGCTCATGGAATAGGAGAGTCAGTGTCAGCTTGGATAAGAAATTGGCTGCACCCACGCTCCAAGCACTGGCATCTTCTGGACTACGTCATCGTCCGAGCGAGGGACTGCAAGGACGTCCGCATCACCCGCGCCATGACAGGAGCTGACGACTGCTGGACAGACCACCGCCTAATCCACTCTGTCATCTCCATCAACGTAGCCCCAAAACAGTGGCGGCAACAGAAGCAATGCCGCAGGAAAATCAACGCTGGAGCACTCAAAGACCCCGCTAAGAAGGCCCTATTCAGCCTGCGCCTCACAAACAGCCTGACGACTCCCAGTGATTCAGAGACACAGAGTGTCCACAGCACCTGGTCTGCACTCAAGGCCTCCATATTCAGCACCTGTGAAGAGACGCTCGGTCACTCGACCAGGAAACACCAAGACTGGTTCGACGAGAACGACCAGGAGATCCAGGAGCTAATAAGCCGCAAGCGCAAGGCATTCCTGATCTGGAAACAGCAACACAACTTGAGAGCAAGAAAGCAGCTCTACAGATGCCTGAAGGCCGAGGTCCAACAAAAAACTCACGACCTAAAGAACAGATGGTGGGTGGAGAAAGCTCAGGAGATCCAGCAGCTAGCCGACAACCATGACGTGCGTGGATTCTTTAGTGCAGTCAAGACCACCTATGGCCCAAGCACCCAAGGTCCTACCCCACTACAGGCCAAGAACGGAGAGGTACTCATCAAGGACAGAGAGGCAGTCAGTGCCCGCTGGAAGGAGCACTTCGAAGATCTCCTTAACCGAGACTCTGTCTTCGACGCGAGTGTCCTCAACCCCATCCCGCAGCATGCTACCCGCCACCATCTCAGCACAACCCCAGCCCGGCAGGAGGTTGAAAAGTCCATCCGACAACTGAAGAACAACAAGGCCTCAGGAGCAGACAGAATCCCCGCCGAGGCACTAAAGCATGGCGGAGAAGCACTACTGGCGCAAATTCATGAACTAATTTCTCTTATCTGGAAGGAGGAGAGCATGCCAGGGGATCTCAGAGGTGCCGTAATTATGACCATCTTCAAGAAAGGTGACAAGTCCGATTGTGGTAATTACAGAGGAGTTTCCCTGCTGTCTGCCACAGGGAAAGTCATCACAAGAATCCTCCTCAATCGCCTTCTCCCAGTGGCCGAAGAGCTCCTCCCAGAGTCGCAATGCGGATTCCGCCCGCTAAGGGCCACAATGGACATGATCTTCACCGTGCGCCAATTACAAGAGAAATACAGGGAGCAGCACCAACCACTGTACATGGCCTTCTTTGATCTCACAAAGGCCTTCGACACTGTAAACCGTGAGGGATTATGGAGTGTCCTCCTCAAATTCGGCTGCCCTCAAATGTTTCTCACCATCCTCCGCTTGCTTCAGGATGACATGTAAGCCGTGATCCACCACAGACCCAATTCACGTATGAACCGGGGTCAAGCAAGGCTGTGTCATCGCACCAACGCTCATCTCGATCTTCCTTGCTGCAATGCTCCATCTCACCCTCAGTAAGCTCCCCGCTGGAGTGGAGCTAATTTACAGAACAAACAAGAAACTGTTCAACCTCCGTCGCCTCCAGTCCAGATCCAAGGTCGTCCCATCCTCTGTCGTCGAATTACAGTATGCAGACGACGCTTGCGTCTGCGCTCACTCGGAGGTCGAACTCCAAACCATCGTCAACACCTTCACCGAAGCATACGAGAGCATGGGCCTTACACTAAACATCTGTAAGACAAAGGTCCTCTACCAACCTGCCCCCGCCACACAGTACTGCCCCCCGATTATCAAAATCCACGACAAGGCCTTGGACAACGTGTACCACTTTCCATACCTCGGGAGCCTACTGTCAACAAGGGCAGACGTCGATGACGAAGTCCAACACCGCCTTCAGCGTGTCAGTGCAGCCTTCGGTCACCTGAGGAAGAGAGTGTTTGAAGACCAGGACCTCAAACCCAGCCCTAAGCTCATGGTCTACAGAGCAGCAGTGATACCCGCCCTGCTATATGCCTCAGAGACATGGACCATGTACAGCAGGCACCTCAATGCACTGGATAGGTACCACCAACGCTGCCTCCGCAAGATCCTGCAAATCCATTGGCAGGATAGTCGCACCAACGTCAGTGTTCTCACTCAGGCCAACATCCCCAGCATCGAAGCTTTGACCACGCTCGCTCAGCTCCGATGGACGGGTCACATCGTCCGCATGCCTTATACGAGACTCCCAAAACAAGCGCTCTACTCGGAGCTCTGGCACGGCAAGAGAGCCCCAGGTGGGCAGAGGAAACGCTTCAAGGACACCCTCAAAGCCTCCTTGAAAAAGTGCAACATCCCCACTGACACCTGGGAATCCCTAGCCCAAGACCGCACAAAGTGGAGGAGAAGCTTCCGGGAAGGCGCCGAACACCTCGACTCTCTTCGCCGGGAGCAAGCGGAAGCCATGCGCAAGCAGCGCAATAAGCGCACATCAACCCAAACACCCCACCCATCCGCCCCTTCAACCACGGTCTGCCCCACCTGTGAAAGAGACTGTAGGTCCCGCATTGGACTCATCAGTCACCTGAGAACTCATTTTTAATGTGGAAGCAAGTCATCCTTGGTTCCGAGGGACTGCCTAAGAGAGAAGAGAGGCTAAGAAATTGGCTTAAGGACAGAAAACAGCGAATCATGGTAAATAGTTGTTTTCAGACTGGAGGATGGTAGACAATGGTGTTCCCCAGGGATCAGTGCTGGGACCACTGCTTTTTTGATGTATATAAATGACTTGGATATTGGAAATTTGCCAATGATACCAAACTTGGAGATGTGGCAAACAGTGAGGAGGATACTAATCAACTGCAACAGGACATAAATAGGCTAGCAGAATGGGTAGACAAGTGGCAGATAGAATTTCATACAGAAAAGTGTGAGGTGATGCATTTTGGCAGAAGGGATAGAGAGAGGTAATATAGACTTAATGGCACAGTACTAAAGAGTGTGCAGGGACAGAGGGACCTGGGGGTTCATGTGCATAGATCTTTGAAGGTGGCTGGACATATTGAGAGAGTAGTTCGCAAAGCATATGGGATCTTGGGCTTCATAAACAGAGGTATTGAGTACAAGCAGGGAAGTTATGCTGAACTTTTATAAAGCTCTGGTTAGGTCACAACTAGAGTATTGCATCCAGTTCTGCTCTCCACACTTTAGGAAGGATGTGAAGGTCCTTGAGAGAGTGCAGAGGAGATTTACCAGAATGGTTCCAGGGATGAGGGATTTTAGCTACAAGGTTAGGTTGGAGAAGCTGGGGTTGTTCTCCTTGGAGCAAAGGAGGTTGAGGAGAGATTTGATAGAGGTGTACAAGATTAGATAAGGTTTGGATAAGGTAGACAGAGAAAGGCTGTTCCCATTAGCTGATGGTAGAAGGACTAGGGGACACAGATTTAAGGTTTTGGGCAAGAGATACAGGGGGGATGTGAGGAAAACATTTTTACGCAGCGAGTAGTAATGACCTGGAACTCGCTGCCGATGAGGGTGGTGGAAGCGGAGACAATAAATGATTTCCAACAGAAATTAGATAGGCATTTGAAGGAAATAAACTTGCAGGGCTACGGGGATAGAGTGGGGGAATGGGACTGACTGGATTGCTCCATAGAGAGCCAGCACTGACTCGATGGACCGAATGGCCTCATTCTGTGCCATAATGACTCTAGGGGGGGAAAATTCAGTTGGTTGCGCCTCCCGTTAGTGCCTTAAGAGGGCGCTAATGGGGCGCAAAGCATCTAGCGCCCAGGCGCGGCGATGTTTGCGGCGCTCGCAAAATTAACTAGACATTTTGCAGCGGCGCTAAACACTACCGCCACGATCTCCTGCGCCGGCAGATCGTGACATCAGTCGAGTGCGCAACGCCCCAGTATCGCCCCGGAGCGGATATTGAGTGGCGCCCCTTGCCTTACCGCCTGACGCTAGCAACGACAGTTTGAGGGGAGCATTCTGCAGTCATGAAGGGACTGGGGGAGCGCTACTTAAAGGTGACCGCTTCCTGCCTTTTATTGTTGGTGACATTTTTGAACCACGCATTCTGAGAGAGAGAGAGAGAGACTTCTGAAGAGATTCAACGCTGTGTGAAGGAGTTTTGGGTACTGAGCAGCACTTTGCAGGTTCATTTTGATTTGCCCTTCCTTGTATCGATTTAGAAGAGACTGTGGGGGCTGCACTCTAAGCTCTTTCCCTGGTACTCGCCATTGTTCTTTCCAGCAGATTTGATGTGCAGGTCTCTCCAGGCCGGGATTCAAGGCTGCAATGAGCAGGATGTGGATGGAAAGCAAGATCAACCATTCCCTTTAAGAACTGGCCGGTGCCATTGTGTGTGTGTTCCATTGCTGACTGACATCACATGAGCTTCGCCAGCGCTCTGAGGTAGCGCCTCGCTCCTCGGCCTTTGCGCCTTAAGGCAGGTGTGAAGTGCCTGATTTAGCGCTCCAATCACCTCCAGGGGCGATAAAAGTCAAGTTTGCAGTCGGTGGCGATAATTAGCGCCAGGCGCTAATCTTTGCGCCCGGCCGATAATTGCGCCCCAAATGGGGCGATACTGAATTTCTCCCCCCCTTGACTCTAATGTAATTAAAAAAGCATACAGGATTCTGGGCTTTATAAATAGAGGCATAGAGTACAAAAGCAAGGAAGTTATGATGAACCTTTATAAAACACTAGTTTGGCCTCAACTGGAGTATTATGTCCAATTCTGGGCACCGCACCTTAGGGAGGATGTGAAGGCCTTAGAGCGGGTGCAGAAAAGATTTACAAGAATGGTTCCAGGGATGAGGGACTTTAGTTACGTGGATAGACTGGATAAGCTGGGGTTGTTCTCCTTAGAGCAGAGAAAGTTGAGTGGAGATTTGATAGAGGTGTTCAGAGGACACAGATTTAAGGTGATTGGCAGAAGAACCACAGGCGACTTGAGGAAGAACCTTTTTACGCAGCGAGTGTTTAGGATCTGGAAAGCACTGCCTGAAAGAGTGGTGGAGGCAGATTCAATCATGGCTTTCAAAAGGGAGTTGGATAAGTACCTGAAGGAAAACAATTTGCAGCACTACAGGGAAAGGGCGGGGGAGTGGGACTAGCTGAAGCGCTCTTGCAGAGAGCTGGCACAGGCTCGATGGGCCGAATAGCCTCATTCTGTGCTGTAACCATTCTATGATACTATGATTCTATGAGATTGATAGATTCTTGTTAACCAAAGGTATTGAGGGATAAGGGGGAAAGGTGGGTATATGGAGTTAGGTCACAGATCAGCCATAATCTCATTGAATGAGATCAAGGAACAGACTTGCGAAGCTAAGCGGCTTACTCCTGTTCCTATGTTCCTATGTATAGAACCTATAATATTCTGCAACTACGCTGACGGCTTCGGCTCTCAGTTACTGTGCATGTCAGTAGAATAACTAGTGTCTATGATACTGTGTAGTGGTCTGGGATTGATCCTGTTACAGTGGATGAATAAAGGATCCATAGTCCCTTTAATACTTAATAGCAACGTGTTACAGGGTCCCCTCGTGTCAGTGGCGCATGGCGCTAGGGTACCCTAACAATGATTCGGCTTGTCAATCCCAATTGGGTATAACAAAGCTTTATTGTAACATTAGCAGAATAAATCATAAACACAGTATTCAAGCAACAATTAACAGAATCAAGGTCGGTGTAACCCGGTCGAGCCTCTGGACAGCAGCGCAGTGTGGTAGGTCTTGTTCAAATCTGCTGTGTTTTCACAGAATCACAGAATCCCCACAGTGCAGATAGAAGCCATTTCAGCCCATCGAGCCTGCACCGACACATATCCCACCCTATCCCCGTAACCCCACGTATTTAATCCCCTAACACTAAGGTCAATTTATCATAGCCAAATCAACCTAACCCGCACATCTTTGGACTGTGGGAGGAAACCGGAGCACCCGGAGGAAACCCACGCAGACACGGGGAGAATGTGCAAACTCCACACAGACAGTCACCCGAGGCCGGATTCGAACCCGGGTCCGTGGCGCTGTGAGGCAACAGTGCTAACCACTATGCCCCTGTCCTTATGGCTCTGTGGTGCAGGCATCAGCCAAATCTCATTGGCTCCACTCTGTTTAGTTTCAACTAGCCATTATCTTACACAGGCCACTGTGTCCTTGTTTGTCTGGAATTAGGTGTGACCTCCCTCTAATCAATTGTCGAAACATGCAATTACTAATTTGTAGCATAAGGCCATCTAAAGGTTAACGAGATATCATACACATTCTGATTGGCTCCGCTCTGTCTAGCTTCAACCATCTTACAGTTAACGAGGTTATCTAACAGTGATTTAAAAGAGGTAATGCTTTATATTTCAATGGTATAAAAATGGTTAATTCATCATATTTCAACACTCCCCAACTTGAGGGAGAAGAACTTGTTCTGATACATCATTATTATCACTATTATTGTTCCCTTAATAATGTTAACCACTAAACTGGACATATGGTAGGTAGTGTTTCTTATTTGTTGTAATATAATACATTCCTCTCTCCGAATAAAGAACATCCTTTTTGAATTGAATCGTAGAATTAGGGATTCTTCATCCAAGGCAAAACCATTCGCTAACAATGGGCTGTGCAGCACATCGCAGCTGTATAGGCAGGAACACTTTTCCTGGAAAAGTGCATGAAGTGTCTGGTGCAATCCAGAACCCTTCTTTTTCACTCATTAATATCTTCAGATAATTCACAAGTTCCTTGTGTACATCATCCTCCAACAAGCAAATTGTTTCCACTTTAAATGCTCTGTCAGTTTCTCATCAGCAGGTAGCAATAATATTGCCGCTATCACAGGAATCACTCGCCAAACAATCTCACTTTGCTTGCAAGGCTACCTGGCATAACACACCAGTCCAAATCTTCGCACCTTACACCAAACCATATTCCCAGCTGATTTTCAGATTGTCATTTGTTTGTCTAATATAAAATTTGGGATCCAATTGTTTATAATACCATTTAAGCCCTTTTTCAATCTGATTTAAGTAGAAACCCTCCACACATAATCGCCTTTGATCGCTGTTATCCCTAACCTGTCCTAATCTTTCTGCTTTTTCTTTTATTAAAACCAGGAACTCTCCTTGTTCTGATATAACATGCCCTGTCTGCCAATTCATTCCTTTAAGGAATTGCTTTAATTGCTGGTGCATTGTTTTAACATGTTCCCATTGCCTCTATGTGAGTTCACCTAAATGTCTTCTCGAATTGTGCTTAGTAAAAATTTCTCTAAGCACTGTATGGTAAAACTCTACATATATTCAATTACATAATGCAGATGACAAAAAATACAGAAGGAAAACTTTAACAGCATAGGAATAATTTCTAATCATAAATTTTTATCAAAAGCTTCATGTGCTCGCATCATTCATTCATTCACGGTTCCTTCATGAACACAGTTTGCATCATTTCCTGCAACTCCCGTTTTAAAGTATTAATTGCGTTAGTGTCAGTTTTTAGAACAAACCTACACTGTCTGCACTCAGGCCTGCGTGCAGAGAAACATCCATCATACCCTCATGTCTGTGCAGAAAAATGGAATGTTCAAAAGTTCCTACACCCCATTGTTCCTTAAGCGTATCCTCATACGGAATCTCCACTTTGCCAAAGTTTTGCCATCCAAGGTGTCAATAGTACGCTTTCCTTTTCACAGCCTTTCTTAAAGAATGCCACATCCAGATATGTCTGTAGGTCTTGACCAGAAATTAAAAAGACAAGAACCAGTGGGTCTCCACAAGCTACATTGCCCGAATATTGCAGTCAGCGGTGAAGTGACAGCGGTTGCCGCTGACCTACCAATCTCTGTGGCATGGATTTCACCTTTCCCGATGTTAGTTTGATTCTGGCGCCAATTCTAGTTTATATGAATTTCAGCAAGGCTTTTGATAAGGTCCCACATGGCAGACTGGTCACGAAAGTAAAAGCCCGTGGGATCCAAGGCAAAGTGGCAAGTTAGATCCAAAATTGGCTCAGAGGCAGGAAACAAAGTCGAAGGGTGTTTTTGTGACTGGAAGGCTGTTTCCAGTGGGGTTCTGCAGGGCTCAGTACTGGGTCCTTTGCTTTTTGTGGTATATATCAATGATTTGGACTTGAATGTAGGAAGTATGATTAAGAAGTTTGCAGATGATACTAAAATTGGCCGAGTGGCTGATAATGAAGAAGAAAGCTGCAGACTGCAGGAAGATAACAATGGACTGGTCAGGTGGGCAGAACAGTGGCAAATGGAATTCAATCTGGAGAAGTGTGAGGTAATGCATTTGGGGAGGTCTAACAAGGCAAGGGAATACACTATAAATGGTAGGACACTGAGAAGTGCAGAAGATCAGAGGGACCTTGGAATGCATGTCCACAGATCCCTGTAGATAGCAGGCCAGGTAGATAAGGTGGTTAAGAAGGCATACGGAATACTTGCCTTTATTAGCCAAGGCATAGAATATAAGAGCAGGGAGGTTATGCTTGAATTGTATAAAACACTAGTTAGACTGCAGCTAGAATACTGCGTGCAGTTCTGGTCACCACAAACAGGAAGGATGTGATTGCACTAGAGGGGGTGCAGATGAGGATGTTGCCTGGACTGGGGAATTTTAGCTATGAGGAAAGATTGGAGAGGCTGGGGTTGTTTTCTTTGGAACAGAGATGGCTGAGGGGAGACTTGATTGAGGTGTATAAAATTATGAGGTGCCTAGATAGAGTGGATAGGAAGGACCTATTTCACTTAGCAGAAGGGTCAAGAGCCAGGGGGCACAGATTTAAAGTAATTGGTCAGAGGTTTAGAGGGGATTTGAGGAGAAATGTTTTCACCCAGAGGATGGTTGGGGTCTGGAACGCACTGCCTGAAAGGGTGGTAGAGGCAGAGACCCTCATCACATTTAAAAAGTACTTGGATAGGCACTTGAAGTGCCATAACCTACAAGGCTACGGACCAAGTGCTGGAAAGTGGGATTAAGTTGGATAGCTCTTTGTCGGCTGGCATGGACAAGATGAGCCGAATGGCCTCCTTCTGTGCTGTAAATTTCTATGATTCTAGGGGATCTCCGGCGTCCAGCAACAGTGATGTCATAAAGCAGGTTAAGCAGCTAATCACATTGAAGAATTCTCATAGACAGCAAATCAGGAAGCAAAATGCACTGATTATCATTGACTTTTTATAAATTTTACAGAGAGCGAAATAAAGATTGGGAATTACACATGGGATTAAGGTAGAAGCTGAAATATCATAAACAAACTTTAAAAAATATCATTTTTTGTTATATTAAAAACCAATGGAATTTTTATCACAATGGAAAAATTTGACATTCCACAAATATAAAATTAGTTTTTCAAGGCCAGAGAGATTGTTCAGCAGCTGTTATGACTTAGTACACCGTTAAAAACCCAATTACATCTCATTAAGAAGGCTTAGCTTTTAGGGTTTTTTTTAACAGCGATATTACAGCGTAAAAGGGGAAGTTCACATCAATTCAAGTGATTTCTAAAGATTGCCATCTGCCGGGACTTCAGCAGCGCACCTTGCGAGGAGCAGGGAATCACTGACAGCAACTTCTGGATTTTGCGCTTCATTGCGCATGTGCGGACGCCAGAAGTTGCTGTTAGTTTCATAGAGTAATGACGACGAATGCTGACAGTTTTACCATCAGCAAAATCCAAGCCATTATAAACGATGCTCCAGACCTTCTCATTCTTGATATGCATAGATGCCTGCCACTTCTGGCCCCATCCTGCACCCACTGCTAGGTTTAGAAGTATCATACCTGTGAAAACAGAACAGTACCATCGTGGTTCTAGGAACCCCTGATGAATTTAGTCGAGAGTACCTTTAAATGCTGTCAATCACTAAGGGATATTTATTAATGGCTGAGTTGCCATTGTCTAATAATATCATGGACTATCTGAATTAGGAACTACAAAAATCACAGGGCCATTATGCATGTCACTGTTTTTATTAAAGGCCAATGGAACTGTTTGTACAGTGACTGCTCTTTTCATTCAAAAGCAGATTGAAGTGCTGGAAGCTAAGAGGTGTGAGGCCAACTTCTTAAAAACTAGCACTAGATTACAACATAACAAAAACAGACTATCTGGTCATTATCACATTGCTGTTTGTGGGAGCTTGCTGTGCGCAAATTGGCTGCCGCGTTTCCCACATTACAACAGTGACTCCACTTCAAAAATCCTTCATTGGCTGTAAAGTGCTTTGAGACATCCGGTGGTCATGAAAGGTGCTATATAAATTTAAGTCTTTCTTTACTAGCAAGTAATTACATCCAGCAATGCAATGCAATGTGGCAACCCAGAAGTAAGTGTTAATTACTTCTCGCTTGTGAAAGCCTTAGGGGGTGGGAGTGGAGTCAATCACACAATAACAGTTTCCTGATTCTCTTGAAAAAGCTGTTTGCACATGAAAAAAATGCGTATTTAACAGTGGTATTTCAGTTGAAATAAATCCACACGACGCATCTTTAATTTAAAACGTATGAAGCCGATTTTTAAAGTTTTTAGTTTTTTCCTACCATCGCTACCTTAAGAACATAAGAAATAAGAGCAGGAGTAGGCATAATGGCCTCTTAAGCCTATATTCAATAAGATCATGCATGATCTTCTACCGCAACATATTTAAAAGAGTAAATTCATTATATTTCAATGGTATAAAAATGGTTACTTCATTATATTGCAACTCTCCCCAAATTGAGGCAGAAGAACTTCTTCTGATACATCACTATTATCAGTATTAACGTTCCCTTAATAAAGCTGCCATTTCATGTCTATTACTTTCTTATTTAAGTGTTTTATAACATCTCTAAGACAACATGCTAAAATGAGCAAAACCCCCAGTACCACAATCTGAGCAACAATTAAAAATTCAGATAACAAGGGGTGCCATGGATGCTGGCCTGCATTATAAACTGTCTCCCACCATGAGTGTTTTCCTACTTGTTGGATTTGTCACTCAGTTGTCTCATTGTCCTGAACCATGTATAGGCGTTCTAGGTTATACTGTACAGACCACACCTTGAAGGTGAAAAAAAATAGCTAACTTACCTGAATTCTGATGACAAGTCTGTGTACGGACAATTAATATCTGCCAAACCTATGTACAATAAATGAAAAGACAATGGGCCGTATTTTCCGATTGGAGGCTTCCTGCGTGAGGGGGCCTCCGATCTGGAAAAAATCTATGGACTCACCTGAGGGCTCCCGAGGTCCAGAAACTTCCGCTCCTGGGCCTCTCCAACTCGAAATGTGCAGGGCCCACGTATCCCAGAGGCGCATGCGGTTCACAAGCATCCCTGGGATCACGTGGGCCATGGGGAGCCAATCAAAGCAGGGAATCTCCCTTCATACACTTGACAGATAGACCTGGCAAATATATCATAGTAAAACATGGCAAAACATTAAATACATTAAAAAAAAAATCACATTTTTAAAATGAGTTGAAATTACAATAAATTAAATATTTTAAGCAAAAATTTAATTTTTTGAAAAAAATAATTAAAGTTCTTTACGGGGCTAAAAATAAACTTACCTTTTTGTAAAGTATTTTTAAATGCTTTTACCAGGCGTAAGATTTCTAAGGGTATTCTGCGGGCAGAGGTTCTCCAGAAAGCGGAACTCTCCACCCGCAGAGGCCCTTCTCAAGGGCAGAGCATTCTTGACCGATCGGAAATGCCGTTTTTCAGCGCATGCGCTGTGCATGCCTGAAACCGGCATTTCCGATGTCCCTACGGGTGTGTACACAGCGTGTATACACCCGTAGAGATCGGAATATACGGCCCAATATCCTTTATGTATCAAATGAAATTTCAGAGGCTGAGATTTTCCTTGCCATGGCGGGTCCGTGGCGGGCGATGTCGGTGGCGGGTCTGCACCCCACTGCTGGCTCCATCCCGCTCTGGAAAATGATTTTACATTGATAGGGCTTGTTAAGCCCGCCCAGCACGTTTCCCAGTCCAATTAGAGGAAGCGGGTCTGGGGACGCCATTCATGATGCGTCATCAGCCGATTTCCTTAAAGGGACCATGGCCAACTTTCTTTTAACATTTGTGCTGTCAGTGTTCTACAGCATTGAAGTGCTGCAAACACTTACAATCACTGCACAGAGGTGCAGGGCTGCACCCAGGTTCTCCCATGAATCCCTTCATATGCTTATGGAGGGAGTCAGAGCATGCAGGTGGATGGAAGAGACTGCCCCAGGAGACCAACACAGCCTGGTTGCACATTTCACAGGAGGGCACAAGCAGGGATGTCATCAGGAGGACCTAGCTGCAGTGGCGCAAACTTTTCAATGATCTCATTAGATCACGAAACGTTAGTACAAAGCCACACTCAACCTCATCCTGCTGTGCCTCTCAACACATCCCCATCACTCTGCCTTCCCTACCCTACCCCTTCACATCCTTACTCACACCAACTTACTTTGCACCTCCACCCACCCCTCTCTCTCTATCTACATTATCACATCCCCATCTCACTAGCCACCCCTCACACTCGCCCTCATCCTAGTGCAATCATACTGACGAACAACACACAAGGGTAGCCACTCGGGTGTTTTATCCAAAGCTTACTGTCCCAGCTAGCTTTGTATCATCAGCAAACTTGGATAGATTACACTCGGTCCCTTGATCTAGGTCATTAATATAGATTGTAAATAGCTGAGGCCCCAACACTGATCCTTGTGGCATCCCACTAGTTACAGCCTGCCCACCTGAAAAAGATCTGTTTATCCCTACTCTCTGTTTTCTGTCCGTTACCCAATCTGCTATCCATGCTACTATATTGCCCCCAACCCCATAAGCCCTAATCTTGTGTAATAACCTTTATGTGGCACCTTATCGAATGCCTTTTGGAAATCCAAATATACTACATCCACTGGTTCTCCTTTATCTATCCTGCTAGTTACATCTGTTGAGATTAGGCCAATTGGTAGCCTATCTCTGCTCTTTCAAATAATCAGGATCGACTACAAACCAATATGGTGGGTATATTGTGTTTAATCAGAGTTTAAGATGGAATATAACAGGCTAGTTAAACAGCAAAAACATACGACCGTGACAAGCAGCTGGTACTGGTCCCGATCGGACAGATGGCTGGCGTGACAGTTCTCTGGCTTCTGGCCTCTCTCTCTCTCTCTCTCTCTCTAGGGCCTTCGATGGTGAGCGTGAGATCACTCTCAAAAGAGCGTTCAACCAGCCCAACTTCTGTCTGGCTCTCCCCTCCACTGTCTGTGTGGACAAGCACTCAGGGTGTTACTTTTATTCTCTTTTTAGGGGTGGGCCTGAGGCCAAGTTATTGACAAGACCATTTAACCTATAGAGGTTCCTCTAAAACCTCATCACCCAATGACAGCTCAAGTTCTTTGTCTTGGTTCTTGGATGAAAGCCCTCCCCAAAAGGGGGTCTCATTACTTCATTCAATTTGTCTTATTGTTTAATCTTTCTGAAGATTCTTCCTTTGGAATTCGTGTGTTATCTCTCTTGTCTCTATCCTCCCTAGTTTGGAGTCGGACATGCCATTCTTGGCCATCAGATGTTCGTAACTGCTTGTTATCAGTTATTTATGTTCATGCTGTTCATGCAGCTTTAGCTATGCAAAACTAACTATTCATTATCAGACTATTGTACCATGGAATGAATCATTAAATTCCCAAAGATATCGTCTATTCTATTCTCATACACTGGTTAACTTATGCATTTTAAAGCAGTTTTGTTAAACAAAGTCAAAATCCTAACTTAGCATTATAATATGGTTATTAGCAGTAATGGAAGAAATATAATGTTGGGCCTTGGTTGGTCAAATTAGAGAAACATAAACAAGGTTGAAATCCTAACTTGAAAACAAGATTATTTATAACCGTCACACTGCAGAATGCTATAAAACCGCAGGGAACCAAAACACAGGCAGATTCTACGCATTTATCTAATTATTCTAAGACTAGTCTCTAGTTCTAATACAATCATGTAAATACAGCATTACTCACATCACAGTTTTATCTGCAACACCATATACATTTTTAACACCCCTGATTTCTAACACATCCTCAAAAAACTCTAATAAATTTGTCATACACGATTTCCTTTTCATAAAACCATGTTGACTCTGCCTAATCATGTTATGATTTTCTAAGTGCCCTGATACCACTTTGTTAACAATGGATTCCAGCATTTTCCCGACGACTGATGTCAGGCTAACTGACCTGTAGTTCCCTGTTTTCTCTCTCCCTCCTTTCTTGAATAGCAGGGTTACATTTGCGACCTTCCAATCCGCTGGGACCATTCTAGAATCTAGGGAATTTCGGAAGATCAAAACCAATGCATCCACTATCTCTTCAGCCACCTCTTTTAGAACCCAAGGATGTAGGCCACCAGGTCCAGGGGATTTGTTGGCTTTTAGTCCCATTAGTTTCTCAAGTACTTTTTCTCTACTTATATTAATTACGTTAAGTTCCTCACCCTCATTAGACCCTTGGTTCCCCAACATTTTTGGTATGCTTTTTGTGTCTTCTACTGTGAAGACAGATACAAAATATTTGTTTAATGTTTCTGCCATTTCCTTATTCCCCATAATAATTTCCCCTGTCTCAGCCTCTAAGGGACCAATGTTTACTTTTGCTACTCTCTTCCTTTTTACATACTTGTAGAAGCTCTTACAATCTGCTTTTATATTTCTTGCTAGTTTTCTTTCATATTCTATTTTTTCCCTTTTTATCAATTTTTTGGTCAACCTTTGTTGGTTTCTGAAGCTCTCCCAATCCTCAGGCTTACTATTATTATTTGCAACATTATAAGCTTCTTCTTTCAATCTAATGCTAACCTTAACTTCTTTAGTTAGCCATGGTTGGATCACTTTTCCCGTAGAGTTTTTGTTTCTCAGTGGAATGTATTTTTGTTGAGGATTATGAAATATTTCTTTAAATGCTAGCCACTGCTTAGCTACCGCTATTCCTTTTAATCTATTTTTCCAATCTACTTTAGCCAACTCGCCCCTCATACTTATGTAATTGGTTTTATTTAAGTTTAAGACTCTAGTTTCGAACTTAGGCAAGTCACTCTCAAACTTAATGTGAAATTCTATCATATTATGATCACTCTGCCCCAGAAAATCCTTTACTATGAGATTGCTAATTAACTCTTGTCTCATTACAAAATACAAGATCTAAAATAGTCTGTTCCCTGGTTGGTTCCATGACATATTGTTCTAGGAAACTGTCCCGAATTCATTCCATGAACTTGTCCTCCAGACTACCTTTGCCAATTTGATTTGTCCAGTCTATATGAAGATTAAAGTACCCCAAGATTATTGCATTACTTTTGTTGGAAGCTCCTACTATTTCTTGATTAATATTCTGTCCAACGGTATAGCTACTGTTAGGGGGCCTATATACTACTCTTACCAATGTTTTCTGCCCCTTGTTATTCCTTATCTCCACCCATACAGATTCTACTTCCTGATCTTCCAAGCCGAGATCCTTTCTCGCTACTGTCCTTATGTTATCCTTTATTATCAGGGCTACACCACCCCCTTTTCCATTCTGCTTGTCTTTCGGAACATCAAGTACCCTGGAACATTTAGTTCCCAACCTTGGCCACCTTGCAACCATGTCTCTGTAATGACTATTAGATCAAACCCATTTATCTCTATTTATGCCACTAGTTCATCTATCTTGTTACGAATGCTTTGTGAATTCAGATAAAGAGCCTTTAATTTAAATTTTTTACCATTATTCCCTGCTTTGACCTTATTCTCTGCTGCACTGCTACCATTGAACTCTCTGTCCCTTCCTGTCACACTCTGCTTATTTTTACCCAAATCGCTACACTGCTCTATTGCCTTGACCTTTCTCTTTAGATTTCTAAATTTCCCCTCACGTGACCCCTCCCCCCTTTTTTAGTTTAAAGCCTTATCTACAGCCCTAGTTATTCGATTCGCTCTGATGCTGGTCCCAGCCTGGTTTAAGTGGAGCCCGTCCCGATGGAACAGCTTCCTCTTTCCCCAGCGCTGGTGCCAGTGCCCCATGAATTGAAACCCCTTTTTCCCACACCACTCTTTGAGCCACGCATTTAACTCTCTGATCTGCTCGACCCTATGCCAATTTGCACATGGCTCAGGTAGTAATCCAAAGATTATTACCCTTGTGGTTCTGCCTATTAATTTAGACCCTAGCTCCTCAAACTCCCTCAGCAGAACCTCATTCTTAGTTCTACCTATGTTGTTGGTACTACATGGACCACGACAACTGGATCCTCCCCCTCCCACTCCAAGTTCTTCTCCAGCCGTGAGGAGATGTCCTGAACCCTGGCACCGGGCAGGCAACACAGCCTTCGAGACTCTCTTTCACGGCTGCAGTGAACAGTATCTATCCCCCTGGCTATACTGTCCCCTACTACTACCACATTCCTTCCTTCTCCCCCAGCTTGGATGGCCCCCGGTACCACAGTGCCGTGGTCAGTTTGCCCATCCTCCCTGCAGTCCTTTTCCTCATCCATACAGGTGGAAAGTACATCGTACCTGTTGGACAAGGTCCAGGGCTGAGGCTCCTCCATCACTACATACTAGGTCCCCATACCTTCCTGACTTGCAGTCACACCCTTCTGTCCCTGGCCACTGACGAACTCTAAAGTACTACTTAACCTAAAGGGGTGTGACTGCCTCCTGGAACAAAGTTTCCAAGTAACTCTCCCCCTCCCTGATGCATTGCAATGTCTGCAGCTCGTACTCCAGCTCAACAACTCTGAGCCGAAGTTCCTCGAGTTGCAGACACTTACTGCAGATGTGGTAATTAAGTTATTAATTTAGTAAGTACTAGCAAGTTACAATTTCTCAGTTCTTAATTTAACCCCCTTCCCTAACTTAGAGAGCAAAAAAGAGCTGTAATACTCACCTACCTGCTCTCCTGTGACGTCACTCTTTGATGTTGTTTTTGAATCGGAGCCTCGCGCTGCCGCTGCTTTAATTCAGCTCTGATCTCGGGTCACTCTTTATCCTCTCACCGCTGCCGCTGCTTTAATTCAGCTCCGCACTTGGGCCGCTCTTTATCCTCTCGTCGCTGCCGCTGCTTTAATTCAGGTTCACTCTCGGGCCACTCTTTATCCTTTCGCTGCTGCCGCTGCTTTTACATGAACTTTGGATAAAAAGTTAGGAGAACACAAAGTGTCTGCAAAGGGATATAGATAGACTAAGTGAGTGGGCAGTAAGGTGGCAGATGGAGTATAATGCAGGGAAATGTGAGGTTATTCCCTTTGGTAGGAAGAATACAAAAACAATATATTTTGAATGGTGAGAAACTTTTAAATGTTGGTGTTCAGAGAGGTTTGGGTGTCCTTGCGCAAGAAACACGGAAAGCTAGCATGCAGGTACAGCAAGCAATAAGGAAGGCAAATGGCATGTTGGCCTTTATTGCAAGGGGGTTGGAGTATAAGAGTAAGGAAGTCTTGCTACAATTGTACAAGGCCTTGATGAGACCACACCTGGAGTACTGTGCACAGTTTTGGTCTCCTTATCTAAGGAAGGATATACTTGCCTTGGAGGCGGTGCAATGAAGGTTCACTAGATTGATTCCTGGGATGAGAGGGCTGTCCTATGATGAGAGATTGTGTAGAATGAGCCTATACTCTCTGGAGTTTAGAAGAATGAGAGGTGATCTCATTGAAACATACAAGATTCTGAAGGGGATTGACAGGGTAGATGCTGAGAGGTTCTTTGCCCTGGCTGGAGTGTCTAGAACTAGGGGGCATTGTCTCAGGATAAGGGGTTGGCCATTTAAGACCGAGATGAGGAGGAATTTCTTCACTCAGAGGGTTCTGAATCTTTGGAATTCTCTGTCCCAGAGGGCTGTGAATGCTGAGACTTTGAGTATATTCAAGGCTGAGATAGATGGATTTTTGGACTCGAGGGGAATCAAGGGATGTGTAGATCGGGCGGGAAAGTCGAGTTGAGATTGATGATCAACCATGATCTTATTGAATGGCGGAGCAGGCTCGAGGGGCCGTATGGCCTACTCCTGCTCTTATTTCTTATGTTCTTATGTTCTTAAAGTTTCTGTTAATGTGCTGTCAAACATTGAAAGCTATATTTTCAATACTTTGCATTCTTGGACAGATTTGTGTGCACCTTTAGAAGAGGCTTAGTGAGTTGCAGTGAATGGTGAGACATAACGGTACCCCCCGCAATGGTGGTGAGTGTGAAAGGAATGGTTTCGACATTGTAGAGATGCTTTATGGTGTTGCTGTGGGGTGGTGCCAACCTGGCACATTATGTGGCAGCCAGGGTGTACAGCAGCAAGTGAAGTAAATCTGGCCATGGTGAGGCCATCCCTGGCCTCCCGGGAAGTAGTGTGAACGTGATGTCGCCTCCCAAATCTGTGCCCATCTTTCCCGCAACTCCATGTTTGAATCCCTCCAATCAGCTTTCTGCCCCGCCACAGTACCGAAATGACTCTCATCACATTCACAAATGACATGCTTTGTGACTGTGACCAAGGTAACATATCCCTTCTCATCCTTCTTGACTTGTCTGAAGCCTTTGACACGGTGGACCGCTCCATCCTTCTCCAACACCTCTCCACCGTCGTCCAGCTGGGTGGAACTGCACTCGCCTGGTTCCATTCTTATCTATCTAATCGTAGCCAGAGAATCACCTGCAATGGCTTCTCTTCCCATTCCCGCATCATTACCTCTGGTGTACCCCAAGGATTTTTCCTTGGCCCCCTCCTATCACTCATGTACATGTTGCCCCTTGGTGACATCATCTGAAAACACAGCATCAGTTTCCACATGTACACTGATGACATCCAGCTTTACCTCACCACCACTTCTCTCAACACCGCCACGGTCTCTAAATTGTCAGACTACTTGTCCGACATCCAGTTCTGGATGAGCAGAATTTTCTCCAATTAAATATTGGGAAGACCGAAGCCATTGTTTTCATCCCCCGCCACAAACTCCGTTCCCTAGCCACTGACTCCATGCCTCTCCCTAACATCTGTCTGAGGCTGAACCACACTGTTCGCAACCTTGGTGTCATATTTGTCCCTGAAATGAGCTTCCAACCACATATCCACAGCATAACTACGACTGCCTATTTCCACCTCCGTAACATCGCCCGTCTCCACCCTTGCCTCAGCTCATCCGCTGCTGAAACCCTCCTCCATGCCTTTGTTACCTCTAGACTTGACTATTCCAACGCACTCCTAGCTGGCCTCCCACATTCTACCCTACGTAAACTTGAGGTCATCCAAAACTCAGCTGCCCGTGTCCTAACTCGCACCAAGTCCCGTTCACCCATCTCCCCTGTGCTCACTGACCTACATTGGCTCCCGGTTAAGCAACACCTTGATTTCAAAATTCTCATCTTTGTTTTCAAATCCCTCCATGGCCTCGCCCATCCCTATCTCTGTAATCTCCTTCAGCCCCACACCCACCCCCGAGATATCTGCGCTCCTCTAAATCTGCCCTCTTGAGCATTCCTGATAATAATCACTCAACCATTGGTGGCCGTGCCTTCTGTTGACTAGGCCCTAAGTTCTGGAATTCCCTGCCTAAACCTCTCCGCCTCTCTACCTCTCTTTCATCTTTTAAGCCGCTCCTTAAAACCTACCTCTTTGACCAAGCTTTTGGTCACCTGCCCTAATTTCTCCTTATGTGGCTCGGTGTCAAATTTTTTGTCTTCAAATACTCCTGTGCCGTGCCTTGGGACGTTTTACTACGTTAAAGGCGCTATATAAATACAAGTTGTTGTTGTTGTTGAAAGGAATGGCTTGGACATTGTAGGGATGCTTTATGGTGTTGTTGTGGGGTGGTGCCAACCTGGCCCATCTTGTGGCAGCCAGGGTGTACAGCATCAAGTGAAGTAAATCTGTCCATGGTGAAGACATCCCTGGCCTCCCGGGCAGCAATGTGCTCGGGTGCTTATGCCCTCTGTCTTGTGCAGCATCAGGTGATTGCGGAGAAGGTTGGTGTTGTTATTGGTGCTGCTGGTGTTGAGGCTCATCGTGGTCGGATTCTGAGGACCAAGGTGTGACAGTATAAATGGCACCCATGTTGATGGAATAGATGGCAGGTGAAGTAGAGATGACAGAAGCATTCTGTCAATGGTGAGAGAGTTTCTTCCAATGAGGTGATAGTAAATGGAGAGTGGAAAATGGAAAGCCTGCAGAATTTGTGCTGTAAATGGACTGAGATACAGCTTGTGGCTGAGGAAAGTGATGATCTGTCAGGTGGGAGCTTTTACTGTACATTTGAAGCTGTCAAGTAATCAGCTGGAGCAATGGCCACAGAATCCCCGCCTCAGGTTGACAGCCGTGGTCCCTGAACAGCGTGGTTCCCGTGGACATGAAGTTAAAGTGAAAAGGTAAGTTAAAAAAGCCTGTTAATGATTTGTCACCTAGATGTTAATGAGATTAATTGGGTCACCCGCTGCTGCCTATCGGGTCTGCTCAGCGCTGACAGACCCGACATTGGGAAAGGTGCGTTGCAGCGGGTTGACAGCGGGGTTCCCACCTGCTGTCAAAAAAACAAATTTCCTACCCTGCCCGTCACCAATCCCGCCCGCTGACCCCCCGGAGAATTCCGGCCACAATCTTTAAACTTACATTCTGATACTGCACATGAATGCTGGATTGATAGTGTTCATGATAATCTGGAGCATTGTGGGATTCATCCTGTTACTATATGTGAAAGCAAGCTGTATAGAACCTATAATATTCGGCAGTTATGCTGACAGCTTCTGCTCTCTGTTACTGTGGATGACAGTAGAACATAGACAGTAGTGTCTATGATACTGTGTAGTGGTCTAGGATTGATCCTGTTACAGTGAATGAATAAAGGATCCATAGTGCCTTTAATACTCAATAGCAATGTGGAACTGATCTTATTACTATACATGAATTCACGATGAATAAAATCTATAGCACTCTATAATATTTTGGAATTGGTGCTGTTACTGGAACATGAATGTTGGATAGATCGAACGCTGCCTTGATGTCAAAGGCAGTCATTCTCACCTCGCCTCACCTCACCTCTGGAATTCAGCTCTTTTGTCCATGTTTAGCAGGTTATCAGTTGATAACGTCACCATTAACTTTCCATATCATGATCAATTTTAGCAGTAAGCTGTACAATACATAGCCATGATCCTCAATTTAAGGATTCTGATCAACTCTTTTCAGCTTTTGATAAACACATTGCTTATTTTATTAAAAAAAGCACTTTAAATGTACAAAAAGGAGAACATCCTGCATCACTAGCAGGCTTCAGTAGCGAACTTTCAGAGACTGAAAACAAAATCCAGCAGCCTCTTCCTTTTTAAGTAAAAACAAAAAATGCTGGGAACACTTATCCTATTTCTTTCTCGCAGCAATTTTAATTTTGCTGTGGGCTTTTAACTTCCTTCTCTATTTCCTAACCCTTGTGTTGCTCCCCTAGTGTCCAACCCAGGGTTTTTATTATCAAACTCTTTTACAATATTTGTATGTTGTGAAAGTCCTGATATTCACTCCGCTGATATAAACTCTGCGTCCTCCTGCACAATATCTTTTTAAATCCTCAGAGGCAGTAGCAGCCCATGACTGCATCTGACCCGCCTCGTTCCAACAGGATTTTACCCGGTTCCAGACTATCTCATTCTCCAATGAGATTTTCTATATGTAACCATATATTGGCCATATCATTTGTGGTTCTCTCTGCACAGAAGTGAGCAGCATAGCACAACAGCTTCTGCCATTTCTCTACAGAGAGCTCTTCATTCTCTATCAGACCATCCACATGGTCTCTCACTGTTTTAAACCACTCCTCTCCCTCCATCAGAGGCAACAGCTCCTCAATTCCTTTACCCACAGGCAGATAATTCTGGATTTCCTCTTTTCCTGCGATCCCCGATACCTTCTTTTTGAAGGCTTCTGTTCCCTCCATGGTCAACTCAATCGGAATATCGGAACCCTCGCTCCTGTGGTTGTATCACACAGTCCTCTCCTTGTCTGATCCGTGGTACTGACAGATCACCCTGGGAACCTCTGTACTTCTGTTCATCTTTTTAAATCCTTAACCCACTACATAGTCTTCTCCAATCTACACTCACCAATTTGTAAGAGATTCTGAAGGAGACCAAACCAATATGGTGTGTAGCGAGCAGATTTTATTAATAGTTTTAAAAGAACACTCAGCAGTCACAGAGTTAACAAGCTGGACCAGCAAAGCGCAATTGTTACACTCAAGAACTTCAACAAGTTAAAGCAACTAATACAACAGACACAATATTACCTTGTTCTGCTGGGAGGAGCGCTGACATCAGGATCTGGCCTTCTCTGCCTCAATATGTGGAACTTCTTGTACTGTTTTATATCTTGCCTTATCTTGTTCGTATTCCTTTTAGACTAACTATTGTGGGAGATTGATAGCTTGATAGATCTAATGAATGACCTCCCTCTTGTCTTGTTCTTGGCAGCCTGTTTGTCTGGCTATTGTGGGAGATTGATAGCTGCTCCATCTGTTCATGGGCTTCTTGGCATGTTGGAAAAGCATGCTGGGATACTTAGCCTTTCCAATGCATAAAATATCTAAATAAGCATGTTACAGAGCGTTCTAGGCTATTTGATACATGGGACTTACTGCCTGTCATCGTAAAACTAATGTCATGTCTGAGTTTGTGCACTCTGTAAGTGATAATATACTTACTGCCCATGAGAGGGAGTTGGCTGCACTGATCCATGTGACCAGCATGGAGGAAAAAAAATCAATTTATTCTTGCTTCCTGTAGTTTATGGGAATGGTAGCATAGTGGTAATGTCACTGGGCTAGTAATCCAGAGGCCTGGAATAATGATCCAGTGACGTGAGTTCAAATCCCACCACGGTAGCTGGGGAATTTAAATTCAGTTAATGAAATAAATCTGGAATAAAAAGCTAGCATCAGCAATAGTGACCATGAAATTATCGGATTGTTGTAAAAACCCATCTGGGGAGAAAATCTGCCATCCTTACCTGGTCTGGCCTATATGTGACTCCAGACCCACAGCAATGTGGTTGACTCTTAACTGCCCTCTGAAATGGGCCCAGCAAGCCACTCAGTTGTAACTAACTGCTACGAAACACAATAATAAGAATGAAACTGGACGGACCACCCGGAATCGACCTCGGCACCGGCTACGGACACAGCAATGGCACACACAGCCTAGTCGACCCAGCAAAGTCCTCCTCACCAACATCTGGGGACCTGTGCCAAAATTGGGAGAGCTGTCCCACAGACTAGTCAAGCAATGGCCTGACATAGTCATACTCACAGAATCATACCTTTCAGCCAATGTCCCGAACCCCTCCATCACCATCCCTGGGTATGTCCTGTCCCACTGGCAGGACAGACCCACCAGAGGTGGCAGCACAGTGGTATACAGTCGGGAAGGAGTGGGCCTGGGAGTCCTCAACATTGACTTTGCACCCCATGAAGTCTCATGGCTTCAGGTCAAGCCTGGGCAAGGAAACATGCTGCTGATTACCACCAACTAGCCGTGCCTCTAGCCAAGCTGTTCCAGTACAGCTACAACACTGGCATCTATCCGACAATGTGGAAAACTGCCCAAGTGTGTCCTGTCCACAAAAACTTGGACAAATCCAATCCGGCCAATTACTGCCCCATCAGTCTACTCTCAATCTTCAGCAAAGTGATGAAAGGTGTCATCGACAGTGCTATCAAGCGGCACTTACTCACGAAGAACCTGCTCACTGATGCCCAGTTTGGATTCCGCCAAGACCACTTGGCTCCCGACCTCATTACAGCATGGGTCCAAACATGGACAACACGGTGGCATAGTGGTTAGCACTGGTGCCTCACAGCGCCAGGAACCCGGGTTCGAATCTGGCCTCGGGTGACTGTCTGTGTGGAGTTTGCACATTCTCCCCGTGTCTGCGTGGGTTTCCTCCGGGTGCTCCGGTTTCCTCCCACAGTCCAAAAATGTGCGGGTTAGGTTGATTTGGCTATGATAAATTGACCCTTAGTGTTAGGGGGGGATTAAATATGTGGGGTTACGGGGATAGGATAGGAAGGGATATGTTAGGGGGAATTAAATACGTGGGGTTACGGGGATAGGGTGGGATATGTGTCAGTGGAGGCTCGATGGGGATTCAGTATGAGAAAGCAGGGACAGGGTACTGAATTTGGATGATCAGCCATGATCGTATTGAATGGTGGAGCAGGCTCGACGGGCCGAATGGCCTACTCCTGCTCCTAGTTTCTATGTTTCTATGTTTCTATGGACAAAGGAGCTGAATTCCAGAGGCGAGGTGAGAGTGACTGCCCTTGACATCAAGGCAGCATTTGACCGAGTGTGGCATGAAGGAGCCCAAGTAAAACTGGGGGGGGGGGCTCTCCATTGGCCGGAGTCATACCTAGCACAAAGGAAGATGGTTGTGGTGATTGAAGGTCAATCATCACATCCCCAGGACATCGCTGCAGGAGTTCCTCAGGGCAGTGTCCTAGGCCTAAACATCATCAGCTGCTTCATCAATGACCTTCCCTCCAGCATAAGGTCAGAAATGGGGATGTTCACTGATGTGTTCAGTGCCATTCGCAACTCCTCAGATAATGAAGCAGTCCATGCCCGCATGCAACACGACCTGGACGACGTTCAGGCTTGGGCTGATAAGTGGCAGGTAACATTCGCACCACAGAAGTGCCAGGCAATGACTATCTCCAACAAGCGAGAGTCTGAACACCGCCCCTTGACATTCAATGGCATTACCATCAACGAATCCCCCACCATCAACATCCTGGGAGTCACCATTGACCAGAAACTTAACTGGACCAACCACATAAATACTGTGGCAACAAGAGCAGGTCGGAGACTAGTTATGCTGTGGCGAGTGTCTCACCTCCTGACTCTCCAAAGCCTTTCTACCATCTACAAGGCACAAGTAAGGAGTGTGATGGAATACTCTCCACTTGCCTGGATGAGTGCAGCTCCAACAACACTCAAGAAGCTCGACACCATCCAGGACAAAGCAGCCCGCTTGATTGGCACCACCTTAAACATCCAGTCCCTCCACCACCGGTGTACCGTGGCTGCAGTGTGTACCATCTACAAGATGCACTGCTTCTTCGGCAGCACCTCCCAAACCCTGACCTCTTCCACCTAGAAGGACAAGGGCAACAAGCACATGGGAACACCATCACCTCCAAGTTCCCCTCCAAGTCACACACCATCCTGACTTAGAAGTATATCACCGATCCTTCATCGTCGCTGGGTCAAAATCCTGGAACTCCCTACCTAACAGCACTGTGGGAGTACCTTCAAAATACGGACTGCAGCGGTTCAAGAAGGCGGCTCACCACCCCCTTCTCAAGGGCAATTAGGGATGGGCAATAAATGCTGGCCTTGCCAGCGACACCCACATCCCATAAAAACAAATTTAAAAAAACCTACCGCCCTCCCTCAGCTGATGAATCAGTACTCCTCCATGTTGAACACCACTTGGAAGAAGCACTGAGAGTACCAAGGGCACAGAATTTACTCTGGGTGGGGGATTTCAATGTCCATCACCAAGAGTGGCTCGGTAGCACCACTACTGATCGAGCTGGCCGAGTCCTGAAGGACATATCTGACAGTTTGGGCCTGCAACAGGTGATGAGAGAACCAACACGAGGGAAAAACCTGCTTGACCTCGTCCTCACCAATCTACCTGTCGCAGATGCATCTGTCCATGACAGCATTGGTAGCAGTGACCACCGCACAGTCACTGTGGAGACAAAGTGCCATCTTCACACTGAGGACATCCTCCATCGTGTTGTGTGGCACTACCACCGTGCTAAATGGGATAGATTCAGAACAGATCTAGCAGCTCAAAACTGGGCATCCATGAGGCGCTGTGGGCCATCAGCAGCAGCAGAATTGCATTCCACCACAATCTGAAACCTCATGGCCCGGCATATTCCTCACTCTACCATTACCATCAAGTCAGGGGATCAACCCTGGTTCAATAAGGAGTGTAGAAGAGCATGCCAGGAGCAGCACCAGGCGTACCTAAAAATGAGGTGCCAACCTGGAGAAGCTGCAACACAGGGCTACATGCATTCTAAAAAGCGAAAGCAGCATGCTATAGACAGAGCTAAGCGATCCCACAATCAACTGATCAGATCCAAGCTCTGCAGTCCTGCCACATCCAGTCGTGAATGGTGGTGGAACATTAAACAACTAACGGGAGGAGGAGGCTCCATGAATATCCCCAACCTCAATGATGGAGGAGCCCAGCATGTGAGTGCAAAAAACAGACTGAAGCGTTAGCACCTTCTTCAGCCAGAAGTCCCAAGTGTATGATCCATATCGGCCTACTCCTGAGGTCCCCAACATCACAGAAGCCAGTCTTCAGCCAATTCGATTGACTCCACGTAATATCAAGAAACGTCTGAGCACACTGGATACAGCAAAGGCTATGTCCCTGACAACATCCCGGCTATCGTGCTGAAGACATTACCTCTCAATCATCAGCAAAGTGATGGAAGGTGTCATCGACAAGTGCTATCAAGCGGCACTTACCAATAACCTGCTCACTGATGCCCAGTTTGGGTGCCGCCAAGACCACTCAGCTCCCGACCTCATTACAGCTTTGGTCCAAACATGGACAAAGGAGCTGAATTCCAGAGGATAGGTGAGAGTGACTGCCCTTGACATCAACGCAGCATTTGATCGAGTGTGGCATCAAGGAGCCTGAGTAAAACTGAAGTCAATGGGAATCGGGGGGGAAAACTCTCCACTGGCTGGAGTCATACCTAGCTCAAAGGAAGATGGTTGTGGTGGTTGAAGATCAATCATCACAGCCCCAGGACATCGCTGCAGGAGTTCCTCAGGGCAGTGTCTGATGCCCAACCATCTTCAGTTGCTTTATCAATGACCTTCCCTCCAACACAAGGTCAGAAATAAGGATGTTTGCTGATGACTGCACAGTGTTCAGCGCCATTCACAACTCCTCAGATAATGAAGCAGTCCATGCCCGCATGCAACAAGACCTGGACGACATTCAGTCTTGGGCTGATAAGTGGCAGGTAACATTCGTGCAACAGAAGTGCCAGGCAATTAATATCTCCAACAAATGAGAGTCTAACTACTGCCCCTTGACATTCAACGGCATTACCATTGCTAAATCCCCCACCATCAACATCCTGGGGGTCACCATTGAGCACAAACTTAACTGGACCAGCCATATAAATACTGTGGCAATAAGAGCAGGTCAGAGGCTAGGTATTCTGTGGCGAGTGTCTCACCTCCTGACTCTCCAAAGCCTTTCTACCATCTACAAGGCACAAGTAAGGAGTGTGATGGAATACTCTCCACTTGCCTGGATGAGTGCAGCTCCAACAACACTCAAGAAGCTCGACACCATCCAGGACAAAGCAGCCCGCTTGATTGGCACCCCATCCACCACCTTAAACATTCACTCCCTCCACTACTGGCGTACCATGTCTGCAGTGTGTACCATCTACAAGGTGCACTGCAGCAACTCACCAAGGCTTTTTCAGCAGCACCTCTCAAACCCACGACCTCTTCCACCTAGAAGGACAAGGGCAGCAGGCGCATTGGAACACCACCACCTCCAAGTTCCCCTCCAAGTCACACACCATCCTGACTTAGAAGTATATTGCTGATCCTTCATCGTTGCTGGGTCAAAATACTGGAACTCCCTCCCTAACAGCACTGTGGGAGTACCTTCACCACACGGACAGCAGCGGTTCAAGAAGGCGGCTCACCACCACCTTCTCAAGGGTAATTAGTAATGGGCAATAAATGCTGGCTTTGCCAGCGACGCCCACATCCCATAATACAATTTTTTTTAAAGTATGTCGCTATGGGAATAATAATAAAAAAGTAACATTCATTATAACATTGGAACCAGCAGAGGAAAATATCAATATAAAGTTACATTTCATTTATTTGTTATTCAGAATATTAAGGGGGAAAAATTTGGTTGGTTAGCGCCTCCCATTAGTGCCTCCTGGGGCCGCTAACAGGGCACTAGCAACTTAGTGCCTTAGCTCGGCGATTTTAGCGCTGCTCGCGAAATTGACCTGTCATTTTGTGCTGGCGCTAAACACTACTGCCACGATCTCCTCCGCCTGCAGGTCGTGACGTCATGCAAGCATGCAATGCCCCGGTAGCGACCGGACCGGAAATTGATTCTTGCCCCCTGCCTTAGTGCCTGCCGCTAGGAACAACAGGAAGAGGGGACGTTTTGAAGTCGGGAAGGGGCTGGGGGAGCGCTATTTAAAGGCGTGCGCTTCCTGTTTTTTCATGTCGGCAAAATTTTTGGTACACGCAGGTTGAGAGGGAGACGTCTGGAGAGATTTAACGCTGTCCGAAGGAGTTTTGTTTCTGAGCACAACTTTTCAGGTTCCTATTTATCTGAGCTTCATATTTACCATATTCAGAAGATTTTAAATGGGGTCTGTACTAACTCGAGGCGTCGTCCTCCAGCTTCACATTCGGAGGCAGCAGAGGCGCAGAGAGAGAGTGGCAAACATTGCCAGAGGGAGGAGGGCCAACTGGCCTCTGCACAAGAGACCTTACCCTCCCAGGCTATTCTGGGACCAGTTCTCCTACATTAATTTGTCCGAGGAGCAGTGTTTCAGAAGGCTGCGCTTCAGTAAGGAGGTGGTCACTGAGCTCTGCCACCTCCTGCAACCAGATCTGCAGCCTCAGCTCAGGACCAGGATGTCTCTGTCGGTGGCAGTGAAGATGACGGTGGCTCTCACTTTCTATGCCAACCGCTCCTTCCAGGCTTCAACTGGAGTCATAGTGAATATCGCCCAGTTTGCTGTCGATTGCTGTATCCGGGAAGTCACAAATGCACTGTACAAAAGGAGACGGCAGTACATCTCTTTCCCCATGACCCAGGACAAACAGCATGAACGCGCATGTGGCTTTGCGAGGATAGCAGGCTTCTCCATGGTTCAGGGTGCCATTGACTGCATGCACGTGGCATTGCGGGCACCTCACGAAAATGCAGAGGTCTTCAGAAACCGCAAAAGCTACCACTCTCTGAATGTCCAGCTGGTGTGTGACCACAGACAGAGCATCCTCGCTGTCAATGCCCGCTATCTGGGCAGCAGCCACGATGCTTTCATCCTGCGCCAGACTGCTGTCCCAGCACTGTTCCAACCACCACGTCAACCTCGTGGCTGTCTCCTCGGGGGCAAAGGTTATCCACTCTGCACCTGACTCATGACACCACTCCGTAACCCCAACACTCCTGCTGAGCTCCAAAATAATGAGAGCCATAGCGCCACCAGACACCTCATTGAGCAGACGATCGGCGTCTTGAAGCAACGGTTCCGGTGACTTGACCACTCTGGAGGAGCCCTGCAGTACTCTCCCGAGCGAGTCGCGCTTTTCATTGTTGTGTGCTGCATGCTTCACAACGTCGCAATTATGAGGACCCAGCCATTGCCACCAGGGATTGGTGCACCACCTCATGAGGAGGAAGAGGGAGAGGAGGAGGAGGAGGCTGAGGAGGAGGAGGATGAAGAGGACGATCAGCAGCACCAACGTGGGAGGGAGGTGCACAATGTTGTCACTGCAAAGGCTGTCCGTGAACGCCTGATAGGACACCACTTCTAATGAATGACAGAGAAGATGGCTTCTGGGATGAAGAAGCACATCATCGCAAGCATCCCGCATCCCCATTGCCAGGCAAAGCTCCAATGAGTTAAATCAGCAAAGTTGTAAAGTTGCAATAACATTTTTTATTTATATTACAAACTGTGTCTTATTTATTCAGGACAAACAATTAGAAACAAACACAACAATTCATAAACTAACAAAACTCGTTCTTACAACATCGAGATAAGCGTCAAAACAGTAAACAAATATATTAAGATGAACATCAAACTTTCCCACAAACATTCCCCTCATTTTTTACATAATTTTTACTTTTCGGCCTTCGAGGGTGACCTTCATCCCCTGCACACTTCCCCCCTTCCCACCCTACTGCTCCTCCATAATGTGGCCCCAGTAGCTACAGCAAGGCTGGCGGAAGGCTGCTGAATGTTGGATCCAGAGACTGCAGATGGCCTTGAAGGACGCCCTTGACCAACTCTGCATGGGCGGCAGCAGTCTGGGCTGGCTGGGTTATAGGCTGTGGCAAGTGCACTGGGGGACTGGCAGCGGTGGGAGCAGGAATGCTATCATCCTGAGAGAGAGCAGCATCTTCCTGCTCGACTGACACACTGCCACTCCCACGGGGCAATACCTCAGCATCCGGAGCAACCTGCTCGAGCACAGACTGCTGGCCTGCTGTGGCACCATGAGAACCCCGGTGGGCAGTGGTCGACCCAGCGACGATGGCAGCAGTCAGCGCTTGTGTGGCATCAATCTGAGACTGCATGAGAGCAGTCTGAGACTGGATGGCACCAACCAATGACTCAATTCCAGCACTAAGCTGTTGCGTTGCCTCAGCCTGTGCTGCAATAGATGCTGCCACCTCACCCATTACACACGGCATGGGCTCTGGGTCCCCACGGTCTCTCTGCAATTCAACCATCCTCTGCAACGAGACAAGAAAGGGTTCAAGGGTTTGCGTACAGATGACAGCTGTGTTAGCGGCGGACTCCTCCATGCTCCTAGCCAGTGCATCCATGCTGTCGGGCACCCTTGCCATTGCATCCATGAGCTCCGTATGCATGCTCATAGCCTGAGTATTCATGGCCGCTATATCGAGGTCCTCATCCGAGTCCTGTGCAGCAGAACTCGTGCTCGTACTCACCCTCCGGGGTGATGGCCCCCCGAGCTTCCCTTCTCCCATGGCATTGCTGCAGCCCGCTGGATCCCGGAGCTTCACCCACATAAGATGCTAACCCCCTGCTCCCCTCCAGGGAACGCGTGGCCCCAGTGTCACCCTCGGGAGTCACAGGCGGTGAGGCCTCTTCCTCCTCCTCTGAGGTGTCGCTGCCACTGGCAGGTTGAGGGACAGGCTGGTCAGCTGGTGGTTCACTATCTGAAAGCAGGAAGGTACAAGAGTGGCTTTAATGTGAGGGCAGTGGGGGGGGGGGCAGGAAGGGAGCAAGGACTGGAGACAGTTAGTTAGATTGAAAGTGTAAAAGGCTGGCGTTGTGAGGGGGAAGTGGTATGAGAGAGGAGAGAAAGCTGATGAACATACCATTGCTGTCCCCAAGGGGGTTGACCTCTCCAACGGCCACAGTGCCTACTACCTGGCTCCCAATGAGTCTGTGGACTCTCTCCTCCAATTCAGTGAGGGGGTGTAGCTCCGCCTGTCCTCCACCCTTCCGCTGAGTCTCTCACTGTTTATGTGAAAGCTTGGCCTGCAAGAAAAAGGACAGCATGTGAGTGAGTGTGCAGCCATGTGTTTGGCAGATGTGCCTACCATAGTTGAATATCCGTTAATGTGTGCAAGGTGTGGGATGTGCATGTGAGTTTTATGAGATGACCATAGTTGTTGGATGAGTGTCGTGCATTTGGGTATTTACACCATCTGGGCACAGAGTGAAGTTGAGATGGTGGGATGTAGAGGTATTGAAAAGCAGGTACTTACCCTGACCATCCGAGTGAGGTCATTGAACGTTTTATGACACTGTGTATGTGTCCTCTGCACCAGGCTCCGCGATGACACATGCTGGGCCACCTCCCTCCAGACTCTTCTAAACTCACGGGGCAATGGCCTCCTGCCACTCTCTGGAAAGAGCACTGCCCGTCGCCGTTCAACAGCGCCAACCAGAGCCACCAATGCCTGGTTGCTAAAGCGCCGAACTCCCGCCCTGGCCTCTGAGTATCCGTCACTAGTTTCAGCTGAGTAGGTGTTTGCAGGCCGAGGTTCAATGCTGCAATGAGCAGGGTGTGGCTGGGCAGCAAGATGGACCCTCCCTTTAAGAACTGGACGGCGCCAGTCTGTGTGAGTTCCAGGGTAATTGACATCGCCTGAGCTTCGATAGTGTTCTGAGGTAGCACCTCGCTCCCCGACGTTTGCGCCTTAAGAGAGGTGTGTAGCGCTTGATTTAGCGCTCAAATCACCTCCAGGGGCGATGGATACGAATTTCGCAGTCGGCGGCGATAATTAGCGGCGGGCGCTAAACTTTGTGCCCGGCCGATATTAGCGCCCCAAAATGGGCGATACCCAATTTTTCCCCCATAATATCTGGAGAGAGGAAACAGCGACACAAACAGTGTAAATGTTTGACCTGCACTGCAGTACTGCAGCACTCAGATTTTGCATAACTGGGCATGGAATTTCTGACATGGACGCAATCCGGAAGTTAGACTTGAAAATGCTCATATTCCCGCCCCCATTCTGCCAGTGTAAAGTTACGCTTGGGACAGATGAAGAAGCTGGTCCAAGGAACAGCTCTAGGAAGGCCAGGAATACACAAGATCAGGAACAGCAGCAGGAGCTTGAGGAGCCAGTCCAACCCAGACCAGCAAAAAGTGCAGCAAAGCACAGTCTGCAGACACAGTAAGCAAGCAGACAGCAGCGAAGCCCATATCATTCCACAGCATCCAGAGCAGGAGCGGAACCAGCAGCACCATACCATTCCCACTCCCTAGTTGTGAGCTCTCAATCAGAGGTGGAAATACCACTAGGATCCTGCCTTGATTATTTAATTAAAACTGACCACTGAAAATTTGGCAGGGTCAGCACTAGTTCAGTTCGACGAATGGTCCCACCAGAGAGAAATCTAACCTGTGAGGTTGTAGAATACAAATAGAGGAAATATCAGTGGGTGCAAATATACAAAGTGGGGTGATCCCGAATGTCTCAACTGGTTAAGGCAGTGATAGCAGAGCCATACATGCTAGAATGGTCACAGGTTTAATCCCCACTCTGCAACAAGTTTCTTGATTCCAGCCAGGGTAACACTTCGGAAACTGCAGCTAGCCTTTCCACCTCTAGTTTAGAGAGCTGAAATCGGTCAAGATTCCAGTTCCTGCTCATTATCCAACTCCTGCTGGAAATACGCATGTCTGGATGTTGGCTGAGCACGAGATTGAGTTCACTTGTGATACCCCCACCCCACCACCACTTTTGAGCAGCCTGCTGACACTCACTTTCAGGATTGAGTTGCCACTTGGGGAAGTGCTGGAAGGAACTGAAACTCTGCATGAAGTCAATGTGAGCAGGATGCGAGGAAGAGAAGAAAATTGAAGGAAAAAGAACAGCAAAGAAAGAAAAACAAAGTGGCTCTTTTTGTGACTGCTCTGTCTGGCCATCATTTAATTTCTACTCGATGCAGCTCCATTTTGCAGTTAGGCAGATAGCATTATTTTTCCATTACTCATTTCAGCCCCTAACATTGGTTGCTTAACCTGCTTCAATGCTCATTTTCTCCTTTCTGTGGTTGTAGCCAATTCAGTTCTGATGAACACCCACTGAAAATTTGGGCCTTCTAATTGTTTGTACTCATGCTCACTAGAGCATTACCTCGAACTATTAAGAAAGAAAGGATAAAGGCTGTTTTCCTTGTCTATGTAATCAGTTTATATATTTCTGTCTGGTTAACTTTTTGTAAGTCATTTTAGACATTCATTAATCTGATAACAATAAATCTCGCATGAACTGGGATGATAAGAATTTCTGTTGTTTAGACTTTGTTCTAAAATGGAGGACATGTTATTTAAGATGTCCTTTCCCATTTTCACAATTATCATTCAGTTAAGATTCTTAACACTTCATGGCTCGTGTCATGTCTGGGTCTGTTGCAGACTAATTGCTAGAGATTGATTGCTATGATTAGTCAACAACTCCATTATCGTTGTATCATGTGACTCCTGGTAGAAGGCAAACTAGATGGACCTTTGTCTTTTTTATTCTAGCAATTCCTATGCTCCTATGTTCCTTATCAAGCAAGTATTTGAAGTTCAGACACAAAGGTTTAAATTTTTGAGATAATCTTCTATCCCTTTGTGGGGGAGGGGTGGTACAGCTAATTGTTACTCATTTCAACCTTCTTATCAGTTTTGTTCTCCGTTAACTTTCTGTTGTAATTTTCATTTACTCATTTTTCTCCCCTCCTCTGTTGAAAGCCTGGTCATCGTCACTCTTGGACTACCTTGCCCAAGTGACTATTTTTCATCTGCATGCGTCCATTTGAAATTTTAGTGAGTGTTATAAAGGGCAGAGACACAGCGTAATTAGGTCCCACCCCAATTTCTATGCATGCCTGTCCTGAATATGGCGTTATTATGTCAGAAATTCTCCCCCTTAATGTTTAGGCTGATACCTCAAGAGTAACCACATGGGTAGGGTACCAGAAGGCAGCCAACACCTGACGGAATGTGATACAAAGTGAATGGGCCTTCTACCTCTGTCCTTCCAAACAGCTGCACCTCAGGCAGCCCTACAGGAAAACAATGTGAAAAAGCAGGTATTGCAAGAGACTCATTGCAGCACATTTCAGTAACCATCACATGTCCCCAATATTAACTGGGATAGTCAGAGTGTGAAAGGCTTAGAGGGTGCCGAATTCTTAAAGTGCATCCAGAGAGCTTTTTGAGCCAGCATGTAGAAAGTCCTACAAGAGAGGGGGTGCTACTGGACTTAATTCTAGGGAATGTAGCCAGGCAAGTGGTAGAAGTGTCAGTAGGAGAGCATTTTGGTGACAGTGTCCATAATTCGGTGAGATTTAAGGTAGTCATGGAAAAGGACAAAGATAGACCGGAAATAAAGGTTCTAAATTGGGGGAAGGCCGATTTTAATATGATAAGGCAGGATCTGGCCAAAGTGGACAGGGATCAGCTACTTGTAGGAAAATCCACATCAGAGCAGTGGGAGTCATTTAGAAAGGAAATAGAGAGAGTACAGTGCCAACATGTTCCTGTAGAGGTCAAGGGTGGGACCAACAAGTCCAGGGAACCCTGGATGTCAAGGGATATACAAGAATGCATTAGGAAAAAAAGGGAGGCTTTTGGCAGATACAAAGGACTAAAAACAGTGGAAGCCCTAGAGGAGTATAGAAAGTGCAGGGGGATACTTAAAAAAGAAATTGGGAGAGCGAAGAGGGGGCATGAAAAAACACTGGTGGGCAAAATAAAGGAAAATCCCAAGGTGTTTTATAAGTATATTAAGGGCAAGAGGATAACCAGGGAAAGAGTAGGGCCCATTAGGGACCAAAGTGGCAATCTGTGTGTAGAGCCGGAAGATGTAGGTGAGGTTTTAAATGAATATTTTGCAACTGTGTTCACTATGGAGAAGGACGGTGTAGGCATAGAAATCAGGCAGGGGGATTGTGATATACTTGAACAAATTAGCATTGAGAGGGAGGAGGTACTAGCAGTTTTAGCGGGAGTAAAAGTGGATAAATCCCCAGGCCCAGACGATATGTATCCCAGGCTGCTGTCTGAGGCAAGGGAGGAGATTGCAGGGGCTGTGACACAAATTTTCAGAACCCTCTGGCCACAGGGGAGGTGCCAGAGGACTGGAGGACAGCTAACGTAGTACCATTATTCAAGAGGGGTAGTAGGGATAAACCAGGGAATTACAGGCCAGTGAGCCTAACATCAGTGGTAGCTAAATTATTGGAAAAAATTCTGAGAGACAGAATTATTCTCCACTTGGAGAGGCAAGGATTAATCAAGGATAGTCAGCATTGCTTTGTCAGGGGGAGATCATGTCTAACCAATTTGATTGAATTTTTCGAGGGGGTGACTAGGTGTGTGGATGAGGGTAGTGCAGTTGATGTAGTCTACATGGACTTCAGTAAGGCTTTTGACAAAGTCCCGCACGGGAGACTGGTCAAGAAGGTAAGAGCCCATGGGATTCAGGGCAATTTGGCACATTGGATCCAAAATTGGCTTAGTGACAGAGGCAGAGGGTGATGGTCGAAGGTTGTTTTTGTGACTGGAAGCCTGTGTCCAGTGGTGTACCGCAGCGATCGGTGCTGGGTCCCTTGCTGTTTGTAGTGTACATTAATGATTTAGATATGAATGTAGGAGGTATGATCAGTAAGTTCGCAGATGACACGAAAATTGGTGGAGTGGTAAATTGCGAGGAGGGAAGCCTCAGGCTACAGGACGATATAGATGGGTTGGTCAGATGGGCAGAACAGTGGCAAATGGAAATTAACCCTGAAAAGTGTGAGGTGATGCATTTTGGGAGGACTAACAAGGCAAGGGAATACACAATGAATGGTAGGACCCTAGGAAGGACAGAGAATCAGAGGGACCTTGGTGTGCATGTACATAGATCCCTGAAGGCAGCAGGACAGGTAGATAAGGTGGTTAAGAAGGCATATGGGATACTTGCCTTCATTAGCCGAGGCATAGAATATAAGAGCAGGGAGGTTATGATGGAGCTGTACAAAACGCGAGTGAGGCCACAGCTGGAATACTGTGTGCAGTTCTGGTCACCACACTATAAGAAGGATGTGATTGCACTGGAGAGGGTGCAGAGGAGATTCACCAGGATGTTACCTGGGCTGGAGCGCTTCAGCTATGAAGAGAGACTGGACAGGCTGGGGTTGTTTTCCTTAGAGCAGAGAAGGCTGAGGGGGGACCTGATTGAAGTCTACAAAATTATGAGGGGCATAGATAGGGTGGATAGAAAGGAACTTTTCCCCTTAGTAGAGGAGTCAGTAAACAGGGGGCATAGTTTTAAGGTAAGGGGCAGGAGGTTTAGAGGGGATTGGAGGAAAAACTTTTTCACCCAGAGGGTGGTTGGAATCTGGAACTCACTGCCTGAAAGGGTAGTAGAGGCAGGAACACTCACAACATTCAAGAAGCATTTAGATGAGCACTTGAAACGCCATAGCATACAAAGCTACGGACCAAGTGCTGGAAAATGGGATTAGAATAGACAAGGCTTGATGGCCGATGCAGACACGATGGACCGAAGGGCCTCTTTCTGTGCTGTATAACTCTATGGGGTAAAAATTCACTTGGTTGCGCCTCCCGTTAGCGCCTTAAGAGGGCGCTAATGGGGCGCAAAGCCGCTAACGCCCGGGCGCAGCGATGTTTGCGCCGCTCGGGAACTTAACTAGACATTGTGCGGCGGCGCTAAACTTTACCGCTGCGACCACCTGCGCGCGCAGATTGTGACGTCATTCCATGGTGCAACGCCCTTGTGGCGCCCCGGAGCAGAAATTGAGTGGCGCCCCCTGCCTTACCGCCTGACGCTAGCAACGACAGGTTGTGGGGAGCGTTCTGCAGTCATGAAGGGAAAGGGGGAGCGCTATTTAAAGGTGACCGCTTCCTGCCTTTTATTGTTGGTGGCATTTTTGAACTACGCATTCTGAGAGAGAGAGGGAGAGACTTCTGGAGAGATTCAACGTTGTGTGAAGGAGTTTTGGGTACTGAGCAGCACTTTGCAGGTTCATTTTGATTTGCCATTCCTTGTATCGATTTAGCAGAGACTGTGGGAGCTGCACTCTGAGCTCTTTGCCTGGTACTCTCCATTGTTCTTTCCAGCACATTTGATGTGCAAGTCTCTCCAGGCCGAGATTCAAGGCTGCAATGAACAGGATGTGGATGGAAAGCAAGATTAACCATTCCCTTTAAGAACTGGCCCGTGCCATTGTGTGTGTGTTCCATTGCTGACTGACATTACATGAGCTTCGCCAGCGCTCTGAGTTAGCGCCTCACTTCTTGCCCTTTGCGCCTTAAGACAGGTGTGCAGCGCCTGATTTAGCGCTCCACTCACCTCCCGGGGCGGTAAAAGTGAAGTTTCCAGTCAGTGGCGATAATTAGCGCCAGGCGCTAATATTTGCGTCCAGACGATATTTGCGCCCCAAATGGGGCGCGACCTAATTTTTCCCCCTATGACTCTATGGGGTAAAAATTCACTTGGTTGCGCCTCCCGTTAGTGCCTTAAGAGGGCGCTAATGGGGCGCAAAGCCGCTAACGCCCGGGCGCAGCGATGTTTGCGCCGCTCGGGAACTTAACTTGACATTGTCCGGCGGCGCTAAAACTTACCGCTGCGACCACCTGCGCGCGCAGATTGTGACGTCATTCCATGGTGCAACGCCCTTGTGGCGCCCCGGAGCGGAAATTGAGTGGCGCCCCCCGCCTTACCGCCTGGCGCATCCAACGACCAGAAGACTGGAACGCTATCAATCGCTGTGGGGCTGGGGGGGGGCGCTATTTAAAGGGGGCCTCTTCCTGTCTTTTATTGTTGGTGGCATTTTTGAACTACGCATTCTGAGAGAGAGAGGGAGAGACTTCTGGAGAGATTCAACGTTGTGTGAAGGAGTTTTGGGTACTGAGCAGCACTTTGCAGGTTCATTTTGATTTGCCATTCCTTGTATCGATTTAGCAGAGACTGTGGGAGCTGCACTCTGAGCTCTTTGCCTGGTACTCTCCATTGTTCTTTCCAGCACATTTGATGTGCAAGTCTCTCCAGGCCGAGATTCAAGGCTGCAATGAACAGGATGTGGATGGAAAGCAAGATTAACCATCCCCTTTAAGAACTGGCCCGTGCCATTGTGTGTGTGTTCCATTGCTGACTGACATTACATGAGCTTCGCCAGCGCTCTGAGTTAGCGCCTCACTCCTTGGCCTTTGCGCCTTAAGACAGGTGTGCAGCGCCTGCTTTAGCGCTCCAATCACCTCCAGGGGCGTTAAAAGTGAAGTTTCCAGTCAGTGCCGATAATTAGCGCCAGGCGCTAATATTTGCGTCCAGACGATATTTGCGCCCCAAATGGGGCGCGACCTAATTTCTACCCCTATGACCCTATGATTTAGTAGTGCTAGCCTAGTCGCTTAGATACAAAATACACAAGTGAATGATTTTTCCATCTTTTTCTTCCTTTAAGGAATCAATGAGTTGTAACCTGCAGTTTCAGGTTCACCAGCTATATGCTCCTCTCCAATGAGGACCATGGAGTGACAGCCCACTATGTCCAGGATGAGCTTTGGATTTCGGGTGCCCACTCCCTTCTATTGTGGGTTTCTTTTTTTGAAAACATGAAAGATTGATGAAGTGCTGACTGTTTCCTGATCTCTGCCACAGTTATGCAAATTGACCATTGTGGAAGAGAATTTCCATTGGGAGATCTCCCTCTCATCTACCATAATATTTGGTACTCAAAGGTTAGAGGAATCTTCTACAAAGTATATGGGGGAGAAATTCGTTATCGCCCCGTTTGGGGCGCAATTATCGGCTGGGCGCAAAGTTTAGCGCCTGGCGCTAATTATCGCCTCCGACTGCAAACTTGGCTTCTATCGCCCCTGGAAGTGCTTGGAGCGCTAAATCAGGCACTACACACCTCTCTTAAGGCGCTAACGCCGAGGAGCGAGGCGCTACCTTAGAGCGCTGGCGAAGCTCAGGTGATGTCAGTTAGCAATGGAACACAGACACACTGGCGCTGGCCAGTTCTTAAAGGGGATGGTCGATCTTGCTCTCCAGCCACACCCTGCTCATTGCAGCCTTGAATCTCCGCCTGGACAGACCTGAACTTGAATTCTGCTGCAAAGAAGAATGGAGAGGCCCAGGGAACGAGCTCAGCAGCTTCAGCGACCGGGCCTTGGTGGCTCTGGTTGGCGCAGTGGAGTGCCGAAGGTCAGTACTCTACCCACAGAATGGCAGGAGGCCATTGCCACGCGATTATAGAAGAGTGTGGAGGGAGGTGGCTCAGCACGTCTCCTCCAGGAGCATGGTGCTGAGGACCCACACCCAATGTCGGAAGAAGTTCAACGACCTCACTCGGGTGGTCAGAGTGAATGGCTGCTTTTCAATACCTCTACATCCCTCCATCTCAACCTCACTCTGTGCCCAGAGGGTTTAAAAACCCCAAATGCCCAACACTCATCCAAGACCTATGGCCATCTCATAAAACACAGACGCACATTCCACACCTTGCATACATTAAGGGCTAGTCAACTATGGGAGGCACATCAGGCAAGCACATGGCTGCATACATTAAGGGTCTATTCAACTATGGGAGGCACATCAGGCAAGCACATGGCTGCGCATTCACTCAGACACTGTCCTTTTTCTTGCAGGCCAAGCTATCTCACAACAGGCGCCAGCAGCAACGGATGGGTGGAGGGCAGGCTGAGCTGCAGACCCTCAGCGATTTGGAGGCGCGCATGCACAGGATCGTTGCCAGCCAGGTGATAGGTGCCGTGGCCGTTGGAGAGGTCGACCCCCTTGGAGACAGCAATGGTATGTTCATCAGCTTTCTCTCCTCTCTCATACCACTTGGCCCTCACAACACCAGCCTTTGACACTTTCAATCCAACTTACTAAATGTCTCCAGTCCTTGCTCCCTTACTGCCCCCCTGTCCTGACGCTAAAGCCACTCTTTTAGCTCCCTGCTTTCAGATCGTGAACCACCAGCTGAGCAGCCTGTCCCTCAACCAAGCAGTGGGAGCGACGGCCCAGACGAGGAGGAAGAGGAAGCCGGAGCCTCACCGCCTGCGTCTCCCGAGGGAGCCCATGCCCACACTGGGACCACGCCTTCCCTTGAGAGGAGCAGCGGGGAAGGGTCTGATGAGGACGAAGCTCCGGGACCCAGCGGGCTGCAGCAACGCCATGGGGGTAGGGAAGCTCGGGGGCCATCTCCCGGAGGGAGAGTAGGCAAGCAAGTCCTGCTGCACTGGACACAGAGGAGGAGCGCCTCATCGCGGAAATGAATACCCAGGCCTTGAACATGCACACTCAGCTCAAGGGTGCAGTGGGAAGGGTGCCCGAAACCATTGATGGACTGGCAAGGGGTGTGGAGCACTCCGCTGCAGCACAGACCGACGCAACGCAACGGCTTAGTGCTGCAATTTAGTCACTGGCTGCTGCCATCCAATCTCAGACTGCTCTCAGAGACGTCCTGGTCCTCAGTTGAGGCTGCAGATCTGGTTGCAGCAGGTGGCATAGGTCAGTGACCACCTCCTTACTGAAGCGCAGCCTGTGCAAACACTGCTCCGCAGACAAATTAATGTAGGAGAATTGTTCCCGGAATACCCTGGGAGGGTTTGGTCTCCTGTGCAGAGGCCTGTTGGCCCTCCTCCCTCTGGCCATGTTTGCCACTCTCTCTCTCTGTCTCTGATGCCTCCAATTCTGCAGGTGCAGGACGACGCCCCGAATCAGTGCAGCCCCCAAGTCTCTTCTAAATCGATGCAAGGAAGGTCAAATCAAAAAGAAGCTGCAAAGTGCTGCTCAGTACCCAAAACTCCTTTACACAGCGTTGAATCTCTCCAGAAGTCTCTCTCTCTCTCTCAGAATACGTGGTGCAAAAATGTCTCCGACAAAAAAAGGCAGGAAGAGGCCGCCTTTAAATAGCGCTCCCCCAGCCCCTTCCCGACTGCAAAACATTCCCCTCATCCTGTTGTTGCTAGCGGCAGGCGGAAAGGCAGGGGGCACCACTCAATATCCGGTCCGGGGCGTTACCGGGGCGTTGCACGCTCGACTGACGTCACGATCTGTGGGTGCAGGAGATCGTGGCGGTAGTGTTTAGCGCCGCTGCAAAATGTCTGGTCAACATCGCCACGCCTGGGCGCTAGTTGCTTTGTACCCCGTTAGTGCCCTCTTAGGGCACAAACGGGAGGCGCTAATCAACCAAATTTTTCCCTCTATATGTTTTATTACAGCTATAAAAGAAGCTACAATACAAGAAGTAAAGAGTTAAAATACAAAGATTATATTATAGAATAGTAAAATAAGAGACATATAACCTGTCAACATCTATAAGGTTTCGAGGTGATCAATCTTGATAACACGTGACTGTGTCCAGTCTTGCTCCAAGAACTTTCTAATATTCTATGCTTTAGGTCTGCCTTATGTACATTAAATCCTCATTGTATTATGGGAACTTGAGCCTACATTTCTGCCTGTATGTCAATAGATTTCAATGTTTCCACAAGCCAACCAGCCTCCCAACAACTCCAGCACGGTTCCTATGCGATGATCCCATGAACAAAAAATAACCACAGTAGACAAAATTTCTCCGAATATACGTGTACAAGGACAGTTACACAAACTCCTGACAATAACAACTTTGAATCTAAAAGGCCTTTTTTTACTGATAAGCCTGCAAAACAATACTTTTCCACCAGTTGCCTTCTCCTCACATTAGAGATAGCAAAGGAGTCTATGAAGATAAGGAAACATTCCACATGAGTATGCACTTGGTTAAAAGAAAAGTCTCTATGTGTTGCAGGCAGGCAATTGCAAAACACTGAAGAAATAAGAACAGCAGTCATTTAACTTGGTAAGATTCTTCAAGGCTTTGCATTCCTTTCTCATCTTGGAGGATGACATCTTTATTGCAGAAACTGAATTCACCTGCTCTGACACCTGCTCCCAGAGACTCTCTGGTTCCCCTTACTGCCAAAAATGGCAAATGTCTTTGTCTTTGCCTCACTCAGCATGACCTCCCAGGTTTTCTCCAACGAGGGAATTGTCCTCTCTCCTCTATGGGAACTAGCCGATATCACACAGAATCCTCAGTAAAATGAAGTTATTTTTAGCAAATAGGAAGTGCAGGATGATTTTAAGAAGTATCACCTCCATATTCCTGTTTCCAGCCCCTCCCTGGCGTCCATGCACCCAGCACATGACGCCACCTATGCTGGGAGGCTGCAATATCACTTTGCCCTTGTCCTGATCATCTTCACCAAATGGAGAGTGTGATTGTTACAGGCTTCAGCTATGTCGCTGCTGGAATGGGGTCTGTTCATCTACAGATCAGCACAATGACACGGAGCAGGGACAGCTCAGATTTGGCAGTGGACGATGTTGTCTCTCCTGATTGGAACACATCCAGACAAGCCTTGGCATAGTAGTTGCTGGGGGAAAAATTCGGTTGCTTTGCATCTCCCACTAGCGCCCGAAGAGGGCGTTAATGGGGCGCAAAGCAACTAGCGCCCGGGCGCGGCGATGTTTGCGACCGCTCGCGATATTGACCAGACATTTTGCGGCGGCGCTAAACACTACCGCCACGATCTCCTGTGCCCGCAGATCATGACGTCAGTTCAGCGTGCAGCGCCCCGGACCCGATATTGAGTGGCGCCCCCTGTCTTACCACCTGCCGCTAGCAACGACAGGTTGAGGGGAACGTTTTGCAGTCAGGAATGGATTGGGGTAGCGCTATTTAAAGACGACCGCTTCCTGACTTTTTTTGTCGGCGACATTTTTGCACCACGCATTCTGAGAGAGAGAGAGACTTCTGGAGAGATTCAATGCTGTGTGAAGGAGTTTTGGGTGCTGAGCTGCACTTTGCAGGTTCATTTTGATTTGACCTTCCTTGCATTAATTTAGAAGAGACTATGGGGACTGCACTCTGAGCTCTTTCCCTGGGACTCTCCATTGTTTTTTGCAGCAGATTTGATATACAGGTCTCTCCAGGCCGCGATTCAAGGCTGCAATGAGGAGGGTGTGGATGGAGAGCAAGACCGACCCTCCCTTTTAAGAACTGGCTGGCGCCATTGTGTCTGTGTTCCATTGCTAGCTGACATCACATGAGCTTCGCCAGCGCTCTGAGATAGCGCCTCGCTCCGCGGCGTTAGCACCTTAAGAGAGGTGTGTAGCGCCTGATTTAGCGCTCCAATCACCTCCAGGGGCGATAAAAGCCAAGTTTACAGTCGGAGGCGATAATTAGCGCCAGGCGCTAAACTTTGCGCCTGGCCGATAATTGCGCCCCAAACGGGGCGATACCGAATTTCTCCTGCGCTGTGTTTAAACAGAGTTTTATGAGACTACGATAGGAGATGTGCAGTGAAGAGGTGTGGACTGGCTGACAGATTAATAATAGGGGGGCATGGGAATATAGGAGTTTGTGATTTATTGCAGAAAATGGGCACAATAGTGGGGATACGGGAAATAGTAAGGTTTCTTGTAATCTTTAAGAGAACATTTCCAGAATTAAGATCTGGTGAATAGCCCTTGCAACTGCTGAAGGTGCTTTTGCCCTCTACCTGCTCTGGTCCCTCAGGATCCTTTTGCTTTATCTTCCAGCTGTTCTTCAGAGGGCTCTTGGTACAGCTGTCTATTTGCATAACTCCTTTAATTGCCGTGCTAAGGAGGAAACCACAATCATCTGGGAAATTTTGGCTGCGTTATACAGTAGGATGCCGCTGGCCTTTCGAGGCACTGAAAACACTGGTTCAGTATTCTAATGGTGTGCTTGATAGAGCAACTGATGGAGGCATGAGCTTCACTGTACTTGTGCTTGGTTCTGGAGTGGGGTGTCACGCAGGAGTCAGAAGCCAAGCTACTGCAGATATTTTTGCTCAGACAGGATTCACCCTTACCTTAGAATCATAGGCCGTGAAATTCAGCACCTTCGCGCCGGCTTTTAAGGCCGGATTCGGCATAAAAATAGCGGCCGCCCACTTCTGCCCACTTCCGGCACGGCCTGCAGAAGCCACCATTTTGGGCATGCCGGCAGCATGGCCATTGCCTTCATTCATCAGAAAAATGCTGAACAGTAAGATCGTGTGCAACACTGATTTGCTGCACGACCTGCCATTTTGGATGTCAGCTCTCCATTCAACACCCTCTCCAAAACACGAACAGCTGAACGTGCGTTCAGCTGCACAAGAGGCCCCCCAACAGCAATATTTAAAGCGATTATCAACAACTTGCAGGTGACTTGTTTTTTGATTTCTACTGGCTCTGTGTAAGTTTGTGCAAATGTTTGTAGCTTTCTACAGTTATGTAAAGTTGGTGAGGTGACCGGGAGTGGTGCTGCAAGTGGAGAAGGCCTTGCTTCTGATTTCAAGGGTTCTGCTGAGACCACTTGCTCCCAATCATGTGGGCTGTACTTGCAGTCCCCCTCGCACTGCAGCATGACAGGGAGATGGAGCAGAGGTAGCAAAGAAGAGGACAAGCTGCTCGCAGAGGGAGGAGGAGGAGGGGCAGGAGGGCTGTTAGCAGGAGGCCTTACCCACCTAGTGTCTTCCGAGAGCACTTCTCGACCTGCACATAAGCCAGGAGCAGTGTATTCGGTGGCTCCGCTTCACCAAATCTCTTGAACTCTGCTAGCTCCTGGAACCAGACCTGCAGCCTCAGAGCAGGGCAACAACGGTGCTGCCAGTAGCCCTCAAGATCACCGTGGCCCTCAATTTTTTCACCACTGGATCCTTCCAGTCTGGAGCAAAAGACAAATCTAACATCTCCTAGTTCGCCATCCATCGCTGCATCCGGGAAGTCACAGAGGCTCTGTATTCCAGGAAAAGGGACTTCATTGTCTTCTCTCTGAACAGAGAGAAGCAGGAGGAGTGAGCATGTGGCTTTGCCAGGATATCTGGCATCCCCCCAGGGAGCAGATCGCCATCGACTGCACACACATGGCTTTGCGGGCGTCGCATATCAAACCTGAGATGTACGGCAACCGCAAAGACTACCAGTCACTTAATGTGCAGTTGGTGTGCGACCATGCCCGACACACCATAATGGTGAATGCCCGGTATCTCAGCAGCAGTCATGATGCCTTTATCCTGCGCCAGTCAGGTGTGCCAGCAATCTTCCAGCCACCACGTCGAACCCGAGGGTGGCTGCTCGGAAACAAGGGCTACACCTGGCTGATGACTTCCCTCCGCAACCCCACCACTTGCGGCCTGCAATCATATAATGAAGCCATGCTGGAGGAGGAACGTCATTGAGAAGACCATCGGGGTGCTAAAGCAACGGTTCCGCTGCCTTGACCGGTTCCGAAGCCCTTCAGTACTCGCTGGAGTGGCTGTCCCATTTCATGGTAGTCTGCTGCATCCTCTACAACTTGGCCATCATGAGGGTGTAGCCCTTGCCATCACGCGTTCCGCAACCACCAAAGAGGAGGAGGAGGAGGAGGAAGAGGAGGAAGAGGACAAGGAGGAAGGGAGGAGACAGGCAGCAGATCCCCATTCTGGACAGACTGTCTGTGAGCGCCTCATCAGAATCCGGTTTCCCTGAATGAAACCCCAGATCCCTATTACTCACCACTTCCCACCTTAACATCCCACTGTCACTGAACATCACAGCGTCCTCTTGGCACAAAGCTGAAATGAGAGCCACCACAAAAGAAACATTCCAAACATAATTTATAAATGAATCAATCCAAACTATATAACAAAGTCAACTAATCACCCTTGTACATTCACTTAGTGTCTATCTTTCACGTTCCTTTGCCTATCCTAGTGCTCCTACGCAGTGCTACCACAGTGGCTGCATCATGGCTGATGGAAGGCTGCTGACTTCAACGGGGAGACTGCAGAGAGCCTTGCAGGGCAGCCTCGAGCAGCTCTGGGCCTAGAAGGCCTGGCTGTAGTCTGCACCACCTCGGTATGGGCGGCAGCAGTCTTGGCTGGCTGGCTGACAGGCAGCAAAAACGGCACTGGTGGAGTGGCGGGGAAGGCAGTACGAATGCAGTCATCCTGAAAGAGGACAGCAGGTTCTTGCTCCACGGAGCCACTGCCACTCCACCGAGGTGGCGCCTCAGCATTCCTAGCCATCTGTTGGAGCACAGATTGCTGGACTACTGTGACACCCTGCAAGCCCCTTTCCACACTCGTAAACCCAGCTACGATGGCATCAGTCTGAGCTTGCGGGGCAGAAGCTGAGCCTGCATGAGAGCAGTCTGAGCTTCCAGTGCAACATTCAGACGTTGGGTCACTTCTGCTTGTGCTGCAATGGAAGCTGAGACATCGCCCGCCACACCCAGCATCATGGTTGGGTCCACAACGTTCTGATGGAGTTGCCCATCACTTACATCCTGGGCTCCAAGCTCCACACAAAGCCCGGTGCAATGTTGGAGACGGGCTTCTCCATGTTCCTTGACAGTGACAAGAGGCTCTCTAGCAGGCCTGGCATTGCACCAAGCATTTCTGTCCATCACCCTTCTTCTGAAGGCCACCACATCAAAGTCATCATCTGAGTCCTGCGCAGCAGAACATGTGCGCTAACTCGCCCTCCAGGGAGCTGGCACCTGATCTACTCTTTCCCCCTGGACTGGCTGCAGCCCACTCATGCCCGGTGACTCACCACATGCAGATCCCGCCTCGATACTACTCTCTAAAGTACGCCATTTTCTGAGCTGGTGCCTGGGAGTGTCAGATCGAGTGTGGTGCATCTTCTTCTCCATCACTCTCCTCCTCTACTAGATTAGGGTCAGGGTGGGCTGCTGGCAGTTCTTGGGTATCTGATAGGAGAAAGGCACAAGGGTCGGGTTGTGGTAAGGGTAGAGGGAAAGCAAGATGTGCACGATTACACCATCACCATTAGAGATTGTGCCATGAGGGGGAAGTGGGATGTGAGAGGGATTAGATATGAGCATACCGTCATCAGCAATGCTTTCAACTTCGCCGCTCGTCACGGTCTCAGTAATGGCCCCCTCCAATTATCTCCAGCACCATCTTCTCCAGTGCAGTGAGGTTCTGATGATGTGCTTCCCCTCCACCTATCTGCTGCTGCTCACATATGTTATGCACCCCCTTGGCCTTCAAGAGAAAGGGAAGTGTGTCACTGAGTGTGGTGTAATGTGTTTGGGTGATGTGCCTGTCATGGTTCAATAGCTTGCAGTGTGTGTAAGGTGTGAGCTGTGGCTCCAAGGTTTGCAGCAGTGGTAAGTGTGTGAGGGTAAGGTGAAGCTATGATTGTGAGGTATGAGTCATGATTGCTAGAGATTGTTGGTAGGTGATCGATGGGGGTGTGGTGCATTGAGCAGTGTGTGAGGCTAGTGGTGCAATTGTTGGGATATGGCATTTGAAGATGCATTCACTTACCTTGACCACTCGTGTGAGGTCATTAAACCTCTTGCGGCACTAGATCCAGGTCCTGGGGCCAACACACGTGGTACTGACAGCTTGTGCTATCTCCTTCCACTGCCTTCCAGCATGCTGCCTTGTAGGCCTCCTGCCCCACTGTGGGTAGAGGACCTGTCTTCTTCAGTGCACCGTTAGGACCAAGGCCTCCAGTGCTGCATCAGAGAATCTCCTTGCCCTTTCCTTTCTCTGTTGAGCCATGGCTGCATGCAGAGTGGCAATAAGCTGCTTCTGCAACAAAGCACCTCCCCTTTAAGAAGTGCAGAGAGCCTAGGCAAAATTTTATTGGCAAGTAGACTGCACCCGGTATTGGCCCCCACTCTTGAGTGCTAAGCCAACCGGCAGTGTGTTTAGTGCTGAGCTCAGCGCTCATATAAATGAGCAGGCAGCACAAATTTTGTGTGCAGCCTGCACCACTTTGAACCTGCGAGGGCAGATCGCGCTTTTTCTCCAAGCGCCCGTTTCGGGCCTAATGGAATTTCACTCCCATCAAATCGTACAGCACAGAAGGAGGCCATTTGGCCCATCATAACAGTGCTGGCTCTTTCAAGGAGCTGTCGAATTTAGTCCCACACCCCAGCTTTCTCTCCATAACTCTGAAAATAATCCTCTTCAGGTACATGTCCAATTGCCTTTTGAAAGTCCCTGTGGAATCTGATTCCAGCGCCCCCACCCCCATTTCAGGTAGTGCAATCCAGATCTTAACAATCCTCATGTCTGATAAAATTCTTCTCATATCCCCTCTGGATTTTTTGTCAAATACTTTAAATCTATGACCTCTGGTTACTGTCCCACTTGCCAGAGGAAACAGTTGCTCCCTTCATGTTCTATCAAAACCCCTCATAATTTGGTATACCTCTATTTGGTCCCCCTTAATCTTCTCTGCTATAAGGAGAACAATGCCAGCTTCTCCAGCCTCTCCATGTAACTCAAGTCCCTCATTCCTGGTATCATCCTGGTAAACATCCTCTGCAACCCTAATATTCTTCCTAAAGTGTGGTGCCCAGACTGAGACACAATACTCCAGCTGAGGCCTAACCAGTGATTTGTAAAGGTTTAGCATGACTTCCTTGTTTTTGTATTCAATGCCCCTATTTACAAAGCCATGTACACCATAAGCTTTCTTAACCGCCTTTTCAGCTTGGCCTCCTACCTTCAAAGATTTGTGAATATGCACCCCCAGGTCCCTGTGCTCTTGCATTCCCTTCAAAATAGTACCATTTAGATTATACTGCCTCTCCATGTTGTTTCACCCAAAGTGCACAAGTTCACACTTAACCGCATTAAATTGCATCTGCCATGTGTCTGCCCATTTCACCAGTCTGTCTATGTCCTCCTGAAGTCTGCTACTATACTGCTCATTATTTCTCTCTGCTAAGGGAAATAGGTCCTTCCTATCCACTCTATCTAGGCCCTTCATAATTGTATACACCTCAATTAAATCTCCCCTCAGCCTCCTCTGTTCCAAAGAAAACAACCCCAGCCTATTCAATCTTTCCTCATAGCTAAAATTCTCTACTCTCGGCAACATCCTCATAATTCTATACCCTCTCTAGAGCAATCACATCTTTCCTGTAATATGGTGACCAGAACTGTATGCAGTACTTTAGCTGTGGCCTAACTAACATTTTATACAGTTCTAGCATAACCTCCCTGCTCTTATATTCTATGCCTCAGCTAATAAATGAGAATATCCCATATGCCTTCTTAACCACCTTATCGACCTGTCCTTCCAACTTCAGGGATCTGTGGACATGCGCTCAAGGCCCCTCTGTTCCTCTGCACTTCTCAGTGTCCTGCCATTTATTGTGTATTCCCTTGCCTTGTTTGCCCTCCCCAAATGCATTACCTCACACTTCTCCAGATTGAATTCCATTTGCCACTTTTCTGCCCACCTGACTAGTCTATTGATATCTTCCTGCAGTCTACAGCTTTCTTCCTCACTATGAACCACACGACCAATTTTTGTATCATCAGCAAACTTCTTAATCATGCCCCCTACATTGAAGTCTAAATCATTGATATATACCATGAAAACAAAGGACCCAGTACTGAGCCCTGTGGAACACCACTGGAAACAGCCTTTCAGTCACAAAAACACCCGTCGACCATTACTCAGCCACTGAGCCAATTTTAGATCCAACTTGCCACTTTCCCTTGGATCCCATGGGCTTTTACTTTTCTGACCAGTCTGCCATGTGGGACCTTGTCAAAAGCATTGCTAAAATCCATGTAGACTACATTAAATGTACTTCCCTCATTGACCCTCCTTGTTACCACCTCAAAAAATTCAATTAATTTAGTCAGACATGATTTTCCCTTAACAAATCCATGCTGACTGTCCTTGATTAATCCATGTCTTTCTAAGTGATGATTAATACTGTCCCTCTGAATTTTTTCCAATAATCTGCCCACCACCAAGGTAAGGCTGACTGGCCTGTAATTACTTGGTCTATCCCTTACTCCCTTTTTAAACAACGGTACAACGTTAGCAGTCCTCTAGTACTCCAGCACCACACCTGGAGCCAAAGGATTGGAAAATGATTGTCATAGTCTCAGCTATTTCCTCCCTTGCTTCTCTTAACAGCCTGGGATACATTTCATTCGGGTCTGGCGATATATCTACTTTCAAAGATGCTAAACCCCTTAATATTTCATCTGTCACTATGCTTATCCCATCTAATATTCCACAATTGTTTGCATCGTCCCCCTCTTTTGTGAAGACAGATGCAAAAAATTCATTAAGAAGCATACCCATGACTTCTGCCTCCACACACAGGTTACCCTTCTGATCTCTTAATAGAGTCTACTCTTTCCTTAGTTAGTCTCTTGTTATTTATGTATTTATAAAACATCTTTGGGTTTTCCTTGATTTTACTAGCCAATATTTTTTCATGCCCTCTCTTTGCTTTCCCAATTTCCTTTTTAATTTCACCCCTGCACTTTCTATGCTCCTCTTGGCTTTCTGCAGTATTGAGCTCTCAGTATCTGGCATAAGCTTCCTTTTATTGTCTTATCCTATCCTGTATACTCCTTGACATCCAGGGGGCTCTAGATTTGGAAGTCCCACCTTTTTCTTTATGGGAACATATTTGCACTGAACCCTCACTATCTCCTCTTTCAATGCCTCCCACCACCCTGACACTGATTTACCTACAAGTAGCTGTTTCCCGTCCACTTTCACTAAATCACATCTCAGCTGAGTAAGACTGGCCTTTCTCCATTTGAGAAATTTTACTCCTGGTCTATCTTTGTCCTTTTCCATAACTCAGCTAAATCTAACTGAATTATGATCACTACTACTAAAATGCTCTCCCACTGATACACCTTCCACCTGCCCAGCTTCATTCCCTAAAACTAAGCCCAGAACTGCCTCCTCTCTTGTTGGGCTTGCTATGTACTGGCTAAAAAAGTTCTCCTGAATGCATTTTAAGAATTCTGCACCCTTTATACCTTTTACACTGATTTTATCCCAGTTAATATTTGGATAGTTGAAATCTCCTACTTTTACTGCCCTATTGTTTTTGCACATCTCAGAAAATTGCCTACATATTTGCTCTTCTATCGCCCTCCGACTGTTTGGGGGTCCTATCGTACACTCCCAGCTGTGTGATTGCCCCCTTTTTGTTCTTCAGTTCATATGGCCTGATTTGATAATCCTTCTAGCATATCCTCCCTCCTGAGAGCTGTAAATGTTTCTTTAATCAATATTGCGACACCCCCCTACTTTCTTATCCCCCTCTTTATCTCGTCTGAAAACCCTGTAACCAGGAATGTTGAGCTGCCATTTCTGCCCTTCTTTCAGACATGTTTCAGTAATAGCTATGATATCATACTTCCACGTGTCTATCTGTGCCCTCAGCTCATCTGCCTTATTCACTAAGCTCCTTGCATTGAAGTAAATACCATTAAGCACTGCCAAACTCCCTTGTTGTCTATTTTCTAGCCTTTGTTTCCTCTGCCTTCCAAACATGCGTACTAATTTTCTGCCTTCGCTTTCCAGCTTTGCTTCTCTCCCTTCTGAATTTACGCTCAGGTTCACATCCCCTTGCCAAGCTAATTTAAACCCTCCCCAACAGCACTAGCAAAACCCCCGCAAGGATATTGGTCCTGGCCCTGTTGAGGTGCAACCTGTTCGGCTTGTACTGGTCCCACCTCCCCCAGAAATGGTCCCAATGCCCCAGGAATCTAAAGCCCTCCCTCCTGCACCATCTCTCCAGCCACACATCCATCTGCTCTAGCCTCCTATTCCTGTACTCACTAGCGCATGGCACCAGGAGTAATCTGGAGATTACTACCTTTGAGGTCCTGCTTATTAATCTCTTTCCCAGCTCCCTAAAATTTGCCTGCAGGATCTCATCCCTCTTTCTACCTATGTCATTGGTACTGATTTGGACCACGACCTCAGGCTGTTCACCCTCCCCCCTCAGAATGTTCTGCAGCTGCCTAGTGACATCTTTGACCCTGGCACCAGGGAGGAAACATACAATCCTGGAATCACGTTTGCGGCCAAAGAAACGCATGTTTGTTCCCCTAACTACTGAATCCCCTATCACTATTGATTTCTTGACCTTCCTCCTTGTTCCCAGTACAGCTGAGCCACCCGTGGTGCCAGTGGACTTGGCTCTGGCTGTACTTCCCAGAGGAACCATTGCCCTCACCACCGGTTAGAGAGCAAGATGCACTCAGGGGACTCCTGCACCAACTGCCTCACTCTCCTTGACTGTCTGGCAGTCACCCATTCCCTCTCTGCCTGCAAACTCTTAAGCTACGGGTTGACCACCTCCTGAAACGTGATATCCATGTAGTTCTCAGCCTTGCGGATGCACTGTAGTGACACCAGCTGCTGCCTAAGCTCCGAAACTCGGCGCTCGAGCTCGTCTAGCGGACGACACGTCCTGCACACATGGTTATCCAGGACACGAGAAGCGCCCTGGAGTTCCCACATGGCACAGGATCTGCATTCGATGGGACTGAGGGGCCCTGCCTTGCCTCTATTTATTACACTACTTACCAGAAATAAACTAAGACTTGTCCCTGATCTGGACAAAAAAAACTCACCAGCTACTCACTAATCAGCTCCTTCATTATGCTGATGTAACATTAGGTGTTTTTTTACCTCTCTCCCTGACACTCTTGGGCTCTCTCTCTCTCCCACCTTTTTTTACTATAAGTACTTGATCTGTTAACCACCAATCCCCTCGCTCCGCAGCAGTGACGTCACTTTTGAATTTCTTTTTCAGATTTCCGCGTTCTGCTCGCGCTCTGACTCAGACTTATCGCTTTCACTGACTCTCTGCCGCCGGTTCTCCCGCTTTTATCTGTTGTCCTCTCGCACTGTTTCCCCTCAGGCTCACTCTCTCCGCTCTCACTGTTCTTGTTCACAGAGTTAAAAATTCCACACATCTATGAAATCTAATGCTCAAACACTTCTTGTTCTATATATGAAATGATGGTTTCTCAATTTAGGCATCAAAATGTCCTACAAATTAAAATATAAAAGGAAAAGCCTATATGCTCCTCACTAATTCACCTGCAAGCTCCCAGCTCCTTCTACTTGGGCGCTCCAACCATCATGATACCGCTGGTGCTGTTGACCCGCTCAACTGATCCCTTGTGTCTGCCTTTGGTCACTCCAAATCACCTACCATTCTCCATGGGCAGTTCTCATCTTTGTTCGCTCAAGAGAGAGTCGTAAAGTTGAGCATGCCTGGCCCACAACCAGTTTTGTCATTCATCACCAGATCTAGCTGAATCACATCAAGCATGACTGTGCCTCAATGTCCTCAGCCAAAACACCCACTACACCAGGATCATTCTGTAGGGCAAGGACAATACAGGCTTCTTTTCTCCACAACCAACTGTCTCCTCGAGCCCTCCACCCTGTGCCCCGACCTCCAATACCAAGTGTGAAGAGTTCATGGATTTCTTTGTCTCTAAGATTTAGATCATTCATGTAGCTGCCTCTGTTGATATCTTCCCTCCATCTTCTCCCATTTCTGTACTCTACAAGTCTCCCACCCACTCCAGCCTCAATCCTTTGCCACGCTGCAGTTTCCCACTTCCTGCTCCCTTGTTCACCTCCACATCCAAATCCTGATCACTCAACTACCCCTCCTGGTCCTTATGTTAGGGGGATGCCCATTAGGAAGGCCATTCCTGCTGCTTATTCCTTCTGAATGCATGGGGGATGTGGGGGTCCTGAAAACTTTGGGTGCACTGAGATTGACAGCACTGTGGTTAAGTATAGTGCAGATTAAACAAAAAAAATCACACTGGCTTCTTTCTTGTGGCTGTCAGGATCCACATGGGAAGTACCATTATGGAGCTCCTTGATCAGAGAGTAACAGAAATGGTTGATCTGTAGAAAATACAGTAGATCTGTCTGGAAAAGCATCTTTCAGCAGTGTTTGAAAGCCTGTTTATTTAGTAAAATGTCTGCTTAACTAGATAATTGATGGTAAAGACAGAATGTAACTCTCTCATGCTATTTATCAGAGTGGCATTGTCCATTTACATTGTTTCCCAAATTCCCACACTGGGAATACAAATGTTCAAACCCCTAATTTTGAAGCTTCGGGAAAAGCTGTGGAAAGGGATCATAAGCTTTGTTCTGCACACAAAGTTAAGATTCTATGAGGTGACTGAAGGCTGTAACTCATAGGGGGTGAATTTCAACTTTGGCAGGGGCACAAAACAGGCAGTAGCAGATCAGCCACCTGTTATACACCCTCTCCCATTGACTTCATTGGACAGGAAAATCGGACAGGGTGCATAACAGGCGTCGATTTGCTACCGCCTATTTTGTGCCTCCGTCGAACTTGAATTTCACCCCCCTACTAAGGAAATAGATTGGAAGGAATATTGGGAGAACAGGTAATGATCAGATTACTTCTGGAAAAGCATCACCAGCAATAGTTTGCGGATGTTGTAACAGATTTAATACATGTTAAACTCACAAACATATTACTAAATAAAAGCGTACCAATGTTGTGCCTCCAAAAACTATAAGGGAAGGTTTTCCTGTCTTCCACCCTGGCACTGGATAAAAGTAGCATGACCAAAGTGTACTGTCCCTGTTTAGGCACAGGAGTGCTAGGATTTCTTGTCCTGGGCCGCCCCATGGCAGTGCTGACAGAAGAGGCAGGAAATCGAAATGCAGTTTCAGGCTTCTCAAGCTTGCAGCTGCATGTCGGATCTCTGAGATTGGAACCTCCTGGATGGTGGTGGAGATTAGACCTAAACTTCCTGGGAAGGGCTTTATACTTTGAAAAAAGCATTGACCTTTGAGTCTTTGGCATGCCCTCAGGAACCCCTTGGATCCTCCATTTGGCAGGGGTTCGGGGACAGGCCACAGCGCTACATTTCTCTGGGCAGCCCGGCAGGTAAATGGGGTGAAAGGTCGGGAACGACCCACTCTGCCTCATCCGCACAGCACATTCCAGACCCCAAGGAAAGCCTCAGAAATCCTGGAGCAATCAGAAAAGGCCTGAGACCTGGTGAAACGAACTTTCCGCTATCTTTTCCTGACCTGGTGCCTGAGGAAGTTGGCGTTCCCCAGGATCAATGGCCAGGAAATAATTTATTATTTACTTTATATTAAACTGTGGTGGAGTCACAGCTCTGCTTATTTTACAGATGATGCAGATTCCATATCTTCTCGAAGGTAAACATAAAATTGAGATTTGGAGGGCTTGATTTCCTTCCTTAGCAAGGTATGAATGTGTGGCAAGGTAGGTGGGAATCGATTAACAGGCTATTTTAATTAATTGCATCAATTGCAAAGTAGGCATCTAATTAATAAATCTAAACCGTTTATCTGCATGCTATGTATGATTTTCTTTTATATTTCTCCATATTACCAACCATAATTGGCTAACCATAATGTTGCTTGAAATCCTAATCAAAAACCCTCACTTCTGATTCACAAAGACCAGTGACCAGCTCTGTGGAGAATATCAATGTGGCTCTCTCCTCTCAGAGTGACACTTTCTGTGGAACTCGATTGCCACATATGTATGGCACATCATGAAACTTTCTTTGGGTGTCTTTGGGTGATCTCAACTTGTGTATTATCTTGTTGAATGATTCCCTTCCACATTTTCTTTCTATTTACAGTAATGCCGCCTAGCTGTTCAAAACTTCGAGTGAGAAAGTGACACAGTGTCTGCAAAGCACTCTTCACACTGCCTCGTGGTCTGTTATTGTCTCTTCTTCACCATCTTGTATTTTATCTGTAAATCTGGTTTCAATAGCTCAAAAAAATGGGAGAAAATCAGTGAGAAAAAAATTCGACCTCAAAATACCTGGGTAAATTAAAAAATCAGTAAAAATATAGTTTTGATTTTAAACATCATAAAACTCAAGAAAACAAGGCAGGGAGTTAAAATTGTACACTCAAGTTAAATGAGAACAATTATTTATACAGTTAATAGATATCATTTTATGGGTTTCACTTAACCCGGAGATAATTTAAAAAAAAATTAAAAGTAAAATGAAAGAACCTAGTCTAGAACTTCCATTCCTTTTTGGGGTGAAAGTCAGGTGTAGTGCCAACAGGGGAACTTGAGATTGGGGTGGAACCCATATCTATTGGGTTTCTGCTCTTTAGAAGCAGCCATAGCACATTCCGATGGAGATAGGGTGACTGTTTCTTCAACCCGCCCTCTTATCCCAACATCATTTTGAAGACTGAAGTAGGAAAGGATTGTTTCAATCCCAGAGTGGCAAGAAGCTCATACAAAATCGCCCCATAGTGTCATTACTGGTGTGGGCACTCAGTCCTCTTATTTAAATGACGCCATCCTGAAGATTTCGGATAGGATCATAGCAGGAACAAAACAGTGAGTTCCAGGCCCCTATTTTTATTGTTGTGACTCCAGCCACTTATCTACCATTATGATGGGATAATAAAAAGTGTTAGAAGTTATGCACGCGGGAATAGTTGTGATCCTGCTTTTAGTAAGCAATGCCTTGAGGCATGGCTTGAATCAGCCACTGATTGATGACTTGAATCTTCAGGGGGCTTTCAGTGTGTTAACAGTGTCAGCGTACTGATGCTCTTGCTCCATTTCTAATGACGAATGAAAGATTGACATTTCCTGCAGTATCACAAATATAGTCCTCACAGCAGAAAATTGCACAGACTTTGGGCTGGATTTTCATTGACCCGTGGAGGTGGGTTTGGAGGCATGCGGGGGGTTAAAATTGTGAAAACTGGCGGGCGGGCACAAGCCCGCCTCCATTCCGCCTCCACGCAATTTTCATTAAATCGTGTCTGCTGGTCCCGACTCCGTCCCGCCTCCAAGAGGCGGGATAGGCTGTTAAGGCCCTTAACAAGCACTAAATTGCCTCTATAATGCCATTTTGAAAGGCCTTTGTGATTTTAACCCTTTTTCTACGTGAAGCACGCCTGTTCTGAACCACGAATGTGAAACCTGGCGGGAGCACATTTGGATAGCTGACTAGCAGCTGCAGGTCCACTATTACAACGGAGAAGATGATGATGGATGATGGGAGGAGGAGGAGGAGGAGGAGGAGGAGGAGACATATCTGGGAGTGGTGGTGGTGCAAAAATATCTGGGAGCAGACTTAGGGCTGCTGCTGCTCATTTTGCATCCAGGTCCTCTCACAGCAAAGGCCAGGCAGTCTTTGCAGACCTTCAATGCAGCAGCAATGATGACATCGTCAGAGGTGACTTTCAGACTGAAAACACTAATTGCTTCATGGGTTCCCACATGCTGGAACTCAATTGCCCAATTAGGTGAAAATCGCATCAATCTCCCACATCCAATTGCAGTTGGGTGGATAACACGAAAAGTGGATGACATGACCCCAACCCGCCCCAGTATCAAAATCCAGCCCTTTGTTTCTTTTCTTGCAAAATATCAGGTCCAGATATGTGCGTGCATTGTATTGGTGACATCAGCACAGCACGTACAGTATGCAATGTGTGTGCTGACCTCATGGGTGTAATGCATACACATCTCCAGATTCCTTTTCTTGGTAAGAAAATAATAGGAAATGTGCATTTTTTTTTCTTAAATTCAGGAGAAAATCATTTTTTTAAAAATCTGATTCACCATCCAAAAAAATCTGGAGATTTATCAGTGGAAATCAGATTTTAATGATTCCTCTTTACTGTTTACATTTAATATAACTATTAAAATGCAAAATACCACAATATGGAGCAGAATGACATGTTTTCAATTAACAGCAGTTTATGCTCTTTGTAGACAGCTCGGCCTAGAAATTCGAACACAGACCACCCGTTTTTGAGCACTAAACAGCCTCCTAAGCTTCCAATATGGCAGGCAGGAAGTGCACATTCATTATGAACTGGAAATGTGCCAAACCCTGCGACTTCTTCCTAAGATTGCAGGAGTTGGTGCCTAGAGGGCTTCCTGCTCCTGGGGGAGGTGAAGGCGGAGAGAAGGGGGTAGAGGATTTCCATCTTCCTGTCCACTACCCGCAACAGGGCTTCCGACTCAGCAATGGAATGGTAGCGTAGTGGGAATGCTACTGGACTAGTAATCCAGAGGCCTGGACTAATGATCCAGAGATGGAATTCTGCCGTCCTTACCTGGTCTGGTCTATATGTGACTCCAGACCCACAGCAATGTGGTTGACTCTTAACTGCCCTCTGAAATGGCCTAGCAAGCCACTCAGTTGTAACAAACCTCTACGAAACACAATAATAAGAATGAAACCAGACAGACCACCTGGCATCGACCTCGGCATTGGATATGGCTACGGACACGGCAACGGCACAGTCGACCCTGCAAAGTCCTCCTCACCCACATCTGGGGCCTTGTGCCAAATTGGAAGAGCTGTCCCACAGACTAGTCAAGCAACAGCCTGACATACTCATACTCACAGAACCATACCTTTCAGCCAATGTCCCTAACTCCTTCATCACCATCCCTGGGTTTGTCCTGTCCCACTGGCAGGACAGACCCACCAGGGGTGGCGGCACAGTGGTATATAGTCAGGAAGGAGTGGCTCTGGGAGTCCTTAACATTGACACCGGACCCCATGAGGTCTCATGGCTTCAGGTCAAGCATGGGCAAGGAAACATCCTGCTGATTATGCCCTCCCTCAGCTGATGAATCAGTACTCCTCCATGTTAAACACCACTTGGAAGAAGCACTGAGAGTAGCAAGGGCACAGAGTGTACTCTGGGTGGGGGACCTCAATGTCTATCACCAAGAGTGGCTCGGTAGCACCACTACTGACCGAGCTGGCCGAGTCCTGAAGGACATAACTGCCAGTCTGGGCCTGCGACAGGTGGTGAGAGAACCAACATGAGGGAAAAACCTACTTGACCTCGTCCTCACCAATCTACCGGTCACAGATGCATCTGTCCATGACAGCATTGGTAGCAGTGTACAGTCATTGTGGAGACAAAGTCCCATCTTCACACTGAGGACATCATCGTGTTGTGTGGCCGTACCACCGTACTAAATGGGATAGATTCAGAACAGATCTAGCAGCTCAAAACTGGGCATCCATGAGGCGCTGTGGGCCATCAGCAGCAGCAGAATTGTATTCCACCACAATCTGTAACCTCATGGCTCGGCATATCCCTCACTCTACCATTACCATCAAGCCAGGGGACCAACCCTGGTTCAATATGGAGTGTAGAAGAGCATGCCCAGAGCAGCACCAGGCGTACCTAAAAATGAGGTGCCAACCTGGGGAAGCTGCAACACAGGACTACATGCATGCTAAAAAGCAGAAGCAGCATGCTATAGACATGGCTAAGCGATCCCACAATCAGCGGATCAGATCAAAGCTCTGCAGTCCTGCCACATCCAGTCGTGAATGGTGGTGGACCATTAAACAACTAACGGGAGGAAGAGGCTCCATGAATAGGCCCATCCTCAATGATGGTGGAGCTCAGCACGTGAGTGCAAAAGATAAGGCTGAAGCGTTTGCAACCATCTTCAGCCAGAAGTGCCAAGTGGATGATCCATATCGGTCTACTCCTGAGGTCCCCACCATCGCAGCCAGTCTTCAGCCAATTCAATTCACTCCACATGATATCAAGAAACGGCTGAGCGCACTGGATGCAGCAAAGGCTATGGGCCCCGACATCATCCCGGCTATCGTGCTGAAGACTTGTGCTCCAGAACTAGCTGCGCCTCCATCCAAGCTGTTCCAGTACAGCTACAACACTGGCATCTATCCGACAATGTGGAAAACTGCCCAGGTATGTCCTGTCCACAAAAAGCAGGACAAATCCAACCCGGCCAATTACCGCCCCATCAGTCTATTCTCAATCATCAGGAAAGTGATGGAAGGTGTCATCGATAGTGCTATCAAGCGGCACTTACCAATAACCTGGTCACTGATGCCCAGTTTAGGTTCCGCCAGGACCACTGGGTTCCCAACCTCATTACAGCCTTCATCCAAACATGGACAAAGGAGCTGAATTCCAGAGGTGAGGTGAGAGTGACTGCCCTTGACATCAAGGCAGCATTTAACCGAGTGTGGCATCAAGGAGCCCTAGTAAAACTGAAGTCAATGGGAATCGGGGGGAAAATGCTCCACTGGCTGAAGTCATACCTAACACAAATAAGAAGATTGTGGTGGTGTTTGGAGGTCAATCATCACAGCTCCAGGACATCGCTGCAGGAGTTCCTCAGGGCAGTGTCCTAGGCCCAACCATCTTCAGTTGCTTCATCAATGACCTTCCCTCCAACATAAGGTCAGATATGGGGATGTTTGCTGATGACTGCACAGTGTTTAGCGCCATTCACAACTCCCCAGATAATGAAGCAGTCCATGCCCGCATACAACAAGACCTGGACAACGTTCAGGCTTGGGCTGATAAGTGGCAGGTAACATTCGCGCCACACAAGTGCCAGGCAATGACTATCTCCAACAAGCAACATTCTAAACACCTCACCTTGATATTCAACAGCAGTTCCATTGCTGAATCTCCCACCATCAACATCCTGGGGTTCACCATTGACCAGAAACCTAACTGGACCAGCCACATAAATACTGTGGCAACAAGAGCAGGTCAGAGGCTAGGTATTCTGTGATGAGTGTCTCACTTCCTGATACCCCAAAGCCTTTCCACCATCTACAACGCACAAGTCAGGAGTGTGATGGAATACTCTCCACTTGCCTGGATAAGTGCAGCTCCAACAACACTCAAGAAGCTCAACACCATCCAGGACAAAGCATCCCGCTTGATTGGCACCCCATCCACCACCTTAAACATTCACTCCCTCCACCACCGGCGTACCGTGGTTGCAGTGTGTACCATCTACAAGATGCACTGCAGCAACTTGCCAAGGCTTCTTCAGCAGCACCTCCCAAACCCGCGACCTCTTCCACCTAGAAGGACAAGGGTAGCAGGCTTATGGGAACACCACCACCTCCAAGTTCCCCTCCAAGTCACACACCATCCTGACTTAGAAGTATATCGCTGATCCTTCATCGTCGTTGGGTCAAAATCCTGGAACTCCCTACCTAACAGCACTATGGGAGTACCTTCACCACACGGACTGCAGCGGTTCAAGAAGGCGGCTCACCACCCCCTTAGGTATAAATTATTTTGCTGCTAAATCAGTAACTTAAAATAAATTGTAGGACCATGCTACATCCAAATACTGGTAATGACACACCTAACCTTTGTTCCCAGCATAATTCCAATTGCATCGACATTCTTTTGCTTGACGGTTTTGTTCTATTTCAAGAAAAAAACAATTATTCTTATGGAGTTAGTTTTGTTGAAAATACAGAAGAGTATCAAAAACTGCAGCACCTTTTCATTTCATAGAATGAAAGGGAGGTGAAACACCTTACACAAACCACAATTGCTCAATTGCTTAAGGCATAGCTAAGAATATTAACTTTTAATGATTTAACTGCCACTTAAGTCATCAAGTAAGAGTTATGCAATAAAAATAATTGGAGGCAGGTACATTTATAGTCACTGCTAGTAACAGTCAGCGCTAAGATGGGATTTCTACAGCAGTTTCTATATTTGTTTGTCCAGATACAATTCTGGACGATTGAGTGTGCAGAGTTAAACTCAACCTAATACTCATCTTTATTTTATATACAATCATAGAATGATATAGCACAGAAGGAGGCCATTCAGCCCATTGTGCCTGTGCCGGCTCTTTGAAAGAGCGATCCAATTAGTCCCACTCCCCTGCCCTTTCCCCATAGACCTGCAAACATTTCCCCTTCAATTATTTAGCCAATTCCCTTTTTAAATTTATTCTGCTACCACCAGATTCAAAATAAAATACCACCAGGTAGTGCATTCCAGATCATAACAACTCGCTGCGTAAAAAAATTCTCCTGATCTCACCTCTGGTTCTTTTGCCAATTACCTTAATTCTGTGTCCTCTGGCTTCTGACCATTCTGCCACTGGAAACAGTTTCTCCTTATTTACTCTATCAAAACCATTCCTGATTTTGAACACCTATATCAAATCTCCCCTTAACCTTCTCTGCTCTAAGGAGAATAACTCCAGTTTCTCTAGTCGCACCACGTAAATGAAGTCCCTCATCCCTGGTACCATTCCAGTAAATCTCCTCTGCACTCTCTCTATGGCCTCGACATCCTTCCAGAATTGGACACAACACTCCAGCTGAGGCCTAACCAGTGATTTATAAAGGTTTCATATAACTTCCTTGCTTTTGAACTCTATGGGCTCGATTTTGCCAGGCCCAAGGAGGCGGGATTGGAGGTGTGTGAGGTGTTAAAATCGCAAATAATGGCGGGTGGATCTGATCCTGCCTCCAGCCCGCCTCTGAGCAATTTTGCCAAAATCGGGGTTTCAGACCCTGTTTCCATCCCGCCTCCAAGAGGCGGGATAGGCCCTTAACAACCAGTTAAGTGTCTCTATAATGCCATTTTGAGAGGGCCTTTCTGAATTTTACACATTTCCCCCCGTGCTGCACGTCTCCTCTGGAAAACGACAGTTAATCCTGGCGGGCTCACAAGTGGATGGCTTACTAACAGCTGCAGCTCCACCATTAAAAAGGAGTTTTCAGCAATCATTATTTGCAGGTGGCAGAACTTTGTTGTCTGAGGTTTGGGAGAACTTTTAGCAGGCCTACTCATTGTTGTGGAAGTTTGGAGCCTGAGACCCATCTCCAGTGTGACCTCCTGGGAAACCCCTCTCCCCACCTTGACTGAGCACTTCCTCAACTGAGGTATATACCAGAAGCATGGGAACCATTTATTTCCTTTCCTCCTGGACATCAGATTCGGACGAAGAACAGCTGCAGCAGCAGCAGAACCCTGAACAACAGCGGCACTAACAGCAAGAGCAACAACAGGAGCGCCAACCTGCTGCTCACTCACCTGAAGCTGCACAGGCCAGAAGGCGCCAGCGCAGGGAAGGACGTCACCGTAGGAGATACCCCCAAAACAGGGTTTACAGACAGAGGATGAGCTACCTCAACATGATTGAGCAGCAGTGCCAAAGAAGGCTCAGACTTTCGCGTGAGGTAGTGGGTGACATCTGCGCAATGCTGCAGTAAGATCTGGAGCCCAGAGGAGCAGGTGGACACCCCTTACCAGTGGCCGTCAAAGTCACCACCGCACTCAACTTTTTTGCTTCAGGCTCATTCCAGGGATCAACAGCAGACATCAGCGGTGTCTCCCAGGCGGCCGCACACACTTGCATCACGCAGGTAACCGATGCCCTCTTTGCCATCGCGCACAATTACATCAACTTCTCCAAGGATCAAGCAAGTGTAAACGCGCGTGCGGTTGGATTTACTAATCTGGCAGGCTTTCCAAGGGTGCAGGGCATCGTTGACTGCACACATGTGGCCCTTAAGGCACCCCATCACAATCCAGGTATTTTTGTCAACCGCAAGGGCTTCCACTCCCTCAACAGCTGGTGTGTGACCACAAGAAGGAAATTTTGCATGTTTGTGCCAAGTACCCTGGCAGTTGCCATGAATACTTCATCCTGCACCAGTCTAGTGTGCCTCCGCTCTTCAGTCCGCCAGACCAACTTTTCGGATGGCTACTTGGAGACAAGGGCTATCCCCTGAAGACGTGACTAATGACGCCGTTGAGGAGCACATCCAATGAAGCTGAGGAGCGCTACAACTCCAGCCACATTTCCACCAGATCCATAATCGAGCAAACCATCGGCTTGCTGAAGATGCAATTCAGATGCCTTGATAGATCAGATGGAGCACTGCAGTACTCAGCAGCCAGGGTCTCCAGAATTGTCGTGGTCTGCTGTGCACTTCACAACATGGCACAGCATCGTGGCTTGCAGCTGGCTGAAGTACAAGTGGCTCATCGCATATCCTCCTCAGATGAGGAGGAGGAGGAGGAGGAGGAGGAAGAGGAGGAGGAGGAGAGTGACAATGAACAGCTTGCGGAGGCAGATCAACCAACGGCAGCAGCACGTGAGCACATTGCTGCCTGGGCTGCAAGGGACGAACTCATCTTGGCCAGATTTGCTTAGCCTACTCAATCAAACACTTTTGCCTCATACCTTCTTACCAGAGTATCGACAATGGCCAAGAACCTTCGGATTCCTATCACTCTGACCACCATACTGACAATTGCAAGTCGCCCTAACCCTCAAAGTGGAAGTCCCATTTGCGAAATAACACAGGCCACAACTTCAACAGTTTGCCATCAAGTTTTTTTAATCACATAAAATCATGGATGGCTTTTCAAAAATAAACACAACAGAACACCCAAGTGACTACCCTTGTGACTACTTGTGCTTTATCTTCCTCTTACGCGTGCTCCTACGTGGTGCTTCCCCTGTGGCTTCAGCAGATGTGGAGGCCCCTTGCACACTTTCTTGCAGCTCCTGCCTCGACACCTTTGGCAGCATCCTTTGGGGTGGCGAGCCTGTGAGGGCTCGGCAACAGTCTGCTGCTCCTGCGGCTGTGCAGGGGCTGAGACGCCGATCACAGTTGGGTGAGGACTCTGGTGGGGCTCTGACCGAGGGCTCTGCAGTGGCATGGTTGTGTGAGCGCTTGGAGAAGATTCCCCACTTCCTTGTTCTCTGCCACCAAAATCACTCTCAGCTTGCTGCACTTCAGGGGGGCCATGAAGACCCGTTTCTGCACTGGAAGTCCTACTCCAGAGGACTTCCATGAAGGTCTGGTTTCTCTGCTCAATAGCTGATCATCGCTCCTCAAGGGATGTTATTCTATTCTGAACAATGCCCATGTTTTCAAGACCCTGGCGACTTAGCTCCTCCATGGCCGTAGCCATCCTCTCCTGTACCGTAGCCATCCTTTCCTCTACGGTAGCCAGCCTTACCACAGAGATAGCTATCCTTTCCACGGAGGTTGCCATCTTTTCCGTGGTGATGCGTTCATGCGCCAACACCTCCACAAAGGCTCTGCTCATGTTAGCGATGGACTCCTCCATTCGCGCCACACTTGCAGCGACCCTGGAGACAAAACCTGCCAGAGACTCCTGCACCTGTGCCTGGAGTTCCAGCACCGCTCTCCTTCTGGATGGTCCCGGAGGCACAGGGTTGACATGCAGCGGAGCCGAGCTGGGAGAGTCCTGCGCCCTCCAACGAGGACTCTCCACTGCTGTCCCTGTCTCCATCATCTGCTGATGCTCACTTGTGAGCTGTGATACACCAGGTGACAACACTACTCTATCTCCCGAAGGTCCCACCGAGGTGTGAGTGTCTGCGCTGGTGCTGGGTGCGCTGAATTCTGCTGACGCTGCGCCCTCAGAGGTTGCCAGTTCCTCTGAGGAGTCTGGGGTCTCAGGCTGTTCCTCCTGGACAGTGGGGAGGGAGGCTGTCGCTAGTCCTGTGGGGGAGTAAAGGAAAGAGTTAGAGATGTGAGATAAACGTTGCATGCACATTGAATTGTGCAGATGATCATAAGTCAATCTGTTAGAGCATCAGAATCAATATCAGTCACTCATGCAATGTCAATGAGAGAGATGAAAATCTATTCTGTCACCAGCTTGCTCTGATACGCCCATCTGGCCATCCCCCACTTGCGCATCCTCCTCCACTCCCACGATCTCCAAGGCCGCCTCCTCTGCTGTGGTGAGCTGGGCTATTGAAGGGTGATTAGTTGACTTTGTAAAGTAATATTGGAATTAATCATTATAAATTATGTTTGGAATGTTTGTTTTGTGGTGGGTTTCATTTCAGCATTGTGCCCAAGAGGACACTATGATGTTCTGTGACACAGGGATTCTTAAGGTGGGAATGTTGAGCAACAGGAATCTGGGGTTTCATTCAGGGGAACTGGAGTCTGATGATGCGCTCACGGGCAACCCATCTGGAATGGGCACTTGCAGGCTGCCTCCTCCTCCTCCTCCTCCTGAGGTGGTTGCGGAACCCGTGGTGACAAGGGCTGCGTCCTCATGATGGCCAAGTTGTGGAGGACGCAGCAGACCACCACGAGTTGGGACACCCGCTCTGGTGAGTACTGGAGAGCTCCTCCTGAGCGGTAAAGGCAGCAGAACCATTGCTTGAGCACCCCGATGGTCTGCTCGATGAGGTTCCTCATGGCAGCATGACTGTCGTTATACGATTGCTGGCCAAGAGTGATGGTGTTGCGGAGGGGAGTCATCAGCCAGGTGTAGGGCAGATAGCCCTTGTCACTGAGCAGCCACCCTCGGGTTCGACGTGGTGGCTGGGAGATTGCTGGCACAGCGGACTGGCATTCACCATCATGAAGTGCTGGGCGTGGTCGCACAACAACTGCACATTAAGTGAGTGGTAGCCTTTGTGGTTACGGTACATCTCAGTATTGATATGCGGTGCCCACAAAGCCACGTGTGTGCAGTCGATGGTGCCCAGCACTATGGGGAAGCCCAATATCTTGGCAAAGCCATATGCGTACTCCTCCTGCTTCTCTCTGTTTAGAGAGAAGACAATGAAGTCGCTTCTCCTAGAGTACAGAGCCCCTGTGACCTCCTGGATGCAGCAATGGATGGCGAACTGTGAGACATTTGCTATGTCACCTGTTCCAGCCTGGAAGGATCTGCTGACGAAACAATTCAGGGCCACGGTGAAGTTGAGGGCCATTGGCAGCACCGCCGTCGGCCTGCTCTGAGGCTGCAGGTCTGGTTGCAAGAGGTGGAAGAGTTCTGTGAAAGAGTTGGTGAAGCGGAGCTTCTGAAGACACTGCTCCTGGCTTAGGTGTAGGTAGGAGAAGTGCTCCCTGAAGACCCTAGGTGGGTAAGGCCTCCTGCTGAGAGCCCTCCTCCCTTTCCCTCTGCGAGCACCTTGTCTTTGCTGCCTCTGCTCCATCTCCCTGTCATGCTGCAGCACGAGGGGGACTGCAAGTAGAGCTCCCATAACTGAGAGCAATTGATGTCGTTTCAATCAATGCTTTCCCAACGTCCAGTTGCACTCCCTGTACACTTAAACGTTATAAATGTCTTCCAGCAAGCCAGTATCGATATTAACTCTGCAAGAGCCAGTGCAAGAGAAATAGTCAACTTACCTGCAAGTTGGATGTATCTCTTCAAATAGCGGTGATGGGGTGGGTGCCTTGTTTACCTGAATGCACGTTCAGCTGTGCGTGTTTAGGAGAGGGCCTTGAATGGAGCAGCGACACCAAAAATAGCAGGTCGTGTGTCAAATCAGCGTTACACACTGACTGACGTCACAATCTGCCTACTCCGCAATTTCACCCTCACCAAGATGGCAACCAGTGTGGGCCGCGCCAGAAATGGCAGAAGCGAGGCGGACACCATTTTTTTCTTGAAATCGGTCTTAATTGCCGGCGGTAAGGTGCCGAATTTCGCGGCCACTAACTTTATAAGTGCTCGAGGTCAGAGAGGTGAGAGTGAGGCTAAATCAGATATTGTCACTTGTGCGTAAGGTGGGTTCAGTTGGAGCCGAAGATTCAAGTGGGAACGCCTAATTTTGCTGCCGAAAGTGGACTGATTGACTCAGCACTCCAGAAGCCTGCATCCCAGTGAGGAAGGAAACTGACTCACCCACGCCACTCATAATAATGAGGGTCATGTAAGCGCCAAACTTTGTTAATCACACAAGTTGTCTTGAGTTATTTGGTAGACTGGCTATTCAAAGCTGTTGACTTGTCAGCTGTTGACTTGTCAGCTATCGAAGGAACTACTCTGAAAGTAATCTCACCAATATCCCGGTTGCTGTTATTTTTAGTGCTCAGTATCCTGAGTGCTAATTTACACTGAACTGCCTGTGTAGCCTTTGCTACTCATTTTGTTAAGTAACACTGCCCATTATGATTTGCTGTTCAACTGCTAGATAACTGATTACAATTATGCATGTCTATTAAACGTTCATTCAGCCAACTTTAACTTTAATTTGTGATTTGTAAACCAATAAATCGTGTTTAGTGCACGTTTGGGAAATGTCTGCACTCAGAGGGACCTGGGTGTCCTTGTATATTAATCACAGAAAATTAACATGCAGGTACAGCAAGCAATCAGGAAAGCAAACGGTATGTTAACTTTTGTTACAAAGGGATTAGAGTATAAGGGGGAGAAATTCAGTATCGCCCATTTGGGGCGCAATTATCGGCTGGGTGCAAAGATTGGCGCCTGGTGCTAATTATCGCCTCCGACTGCAATCTTGACTTTTATCACCCCTGGAGGTGATTGGAGCGCTAAATCAGGTGCTACACACCTGTCTTAAGGCGCAAAGGCCGAGGAGCGAGGCGCTAACTCAGAGCGCGGGCGCAGCGCAGGTGCTGTCAGTTAGCGATGGAACACAGACACACTGGCGCCGGACAGTTCTTAAAGGGGAGGGTCGATCATGCACTCCAGCCACACCCTGCTCATACCTCTCCATCCTCCATCTCAACCTCACTCTATGGCCAGAGGGTCTTAAAACCCCAATGCCCACCACTCATCCAACACCTATGGCCCTCTCATGCAACACACACGCACATTCCACACTTTACATACAGTAAGGGCTATTCACCTATGGGAGGCTCATCAGGCAAGACCATGGCTGCATACAGTAAGGGCTATTCACCTACGGGAGGCACATCAGGCAAGACCATGGCTGCATACAGTAAGGGCTATTCACCTATGGGAGGCACATCAGGCAAGACCATGGCGGCATACAGTAAGGGTTATTCACCTATGGGAGGCACATCAGGCAAGACCATGGCTGTATATTTACTCAGACGCCGTCCTTTTTCTTGTAGGCCAAGCTATCTCATAATAGGAGACAGCAGCAACGGACAGGTGGAGGGCGGCCTCAGCTGCAACCCCTCAGTGATCTTGAGGCGCGCGTCCACAGGATTGTGGCAAGCCGGGTGATCGGTCCCGTCGCCACTGGAGACGCCGACCCCGTTCGGGACAGCAATGGTAAGGTCATCACCTTTTTGTCCTCTGTCCTTCCACTTGTCCCTCACAACACCAGCCTTTGACACTTTCAATCCAACTTACTAAATCGCTGCACTCATTCCTCCCTCACTGCCCCCCTGTCCTCACGCTAAAGCCACTCTTGTACCTCCCTGCTTTCAGATGGTGATTCACCAGCTGAGGAGACGGGCCCTCAAGCTGCCACTGGGAGTGAAGCTGCAGCCGAGGAGGAAGAGGAAGCCGGAGCATCAGTGCCACCCTCTCCCGAGGAAGCCCATACCCACACTGGGAACACGCCTTCCCTGGAGGGGAGCAGGGGGAAGGGTCTGATGAGGGTGAAGCTCCAGGACCCAGCGGGCTGCAGCAACGCGATGGGGGTAGGGAAGCTCGGGGGCCTTCTCCCCGGAGGGAGAGTATGCCAGCGAGTCCTACTGCACTGGACGCAAAGGAGGAGCGGATCATCGCTGAAATGAACACCCAGGCGGTGGACATGCACACTGAGCTCATGGGTGCAGAGGGAAGGTTGCCCGAATACATTGAATCACTGGCAAGGAGTGTGAAGCACTTCGCTGTAGCACAGGCGGATGCCACGCAAATGTTTAGTGCTGCAATTCAGTCAATGGCTGCCATGAACCCATCTCTGACTGCTCTCATGCAGACTCAGATTGAGGCCACGCGAGCACTGACTGCTGCCATCCTCGATGGTTCGTACACATTTCCCCGGGGCTCTCACCGCGCCACAGCAGGCCAGCAATCTGTGCTCCAGCAGATTGCTCCGGATGCTGAAGTGCTGCCCCGTGGGAGTGCCAGTGTGTTGGTTGAGCAGGGAGTTGCTGTCCTCTCTCAAGATGACAGCATTCCTGCTGCCACCACTGTCACTTCTCCACTGCACTTGCCACCGCCTGTAGGACAGACTGCTGCCGCCCATGCAGAGTTGGTGCAGTCTGCAGCCGGGCCCTCCAGGCCCAGAGCTGGTCGAGGCCGTCCTTCAAGGGCATCTGCAGTCTCAGGTTCTGACAATCAGCAGCCTTCCACCAGCCTTGCTGCAGCCACTGAGGTCCCATTACGGAGGAGCAGTAGGGTGGGAAGGGGGGAAGTGCGCAAGAGAAGGAGATGACCCTCGAAGGGCAAAAAGTAGGAGGTGTGACATAATGTTGGTCATTTTTTTATTAAAGGCCGAGGTTCGTGGTCAAACTTTTTAACATTATCTCCAGGTTATGTGAACCAGTTATGTTAATGACTGTGTTTTTGTGTTTCTTTCTATTAGTTTGTCATGAGGAAATGACACACACAGAGTTTGTGAAATAAATAAGTTTTTGTATTCAAAATGTACATGTTTGGTCTTTGGAATCATTGCTGCCTTGGCCGGCTTAGGGGTTGCGGGTTGGTTTCATTCATGTTGTTCTCAATGGCAGAAGCCATTTCCTCAGCAGGGGCCTAGAAGCGGCTTGCTATCAGTCGTTGACGGACGGCCCTTGCAGTTTCAACATTGTGGGCCGCCCTCCCACCTTGGTGCTGCTGATGATCATCCTCCTCCTCTTCCTCCTCCTCTTCCTCCTCCTCCTCTGGTGGTGCTCTAAGGCCTTGGCTGGGTCCTGAGGATTGCCAGGTTATGCAGCATGCAGCACACAACTACGAAGTGGGAAACTCGCTCAGGCAAGTACTGCAGGGCTCCTCCAGAATGGTCCAGACATCGGAACCGTTGCTTGAGCACGCCGATTGTGTGCTCAATGATGTTCCTGGTAGCTTGATGGCTCTCGTTGTACTGCAGCTCAGCAGGGGTGTTGGGCGTACGGAGCGGTGTCATCAGCCAGGTGCTCAGTGGATACCCCTTGTCCCCGAGAAGCCAACCAACTGGCTGATGCGGTGCCTGGAAAAGTTCTGCCACAGTAGTCTGGCGCAGGACGAATGCATCATGGCAGCTGCCAGGATAGTGGGCATTGACAGCGAGTATCAGCTGTCTGTGGTCACAGACCAACTGAACGTTTAAGGAATGGAACCCTTTCTGTTGCGGAAATCCTCGACATTCTCATGCGGAGCACGCAAAGCCACATGCGTGCAGTCAATGGCGCCCTGCACCATGGGGAAGCCCGCTATCCTAGCAAAGCCCATTGCGCGTTCTTGCTGCTTGTCTGGGGTCATGGGGAAAGAGATGTACTCTCATCTCCTTTTAAAGAGGGCATTTATGACCTGACGGATGCAGCAATGCACCGCGAACTGGGAGATATTGGCGATGTCCCCAGTAGCTGATTGAAATGAGCCAGTGGCATAAAAGTTCAGAGCCACTGTGATCTTCACTGCCACCGACAGAGACGTCCTGGACCTCAGCTGAGGCTGCAGATCTGGCTGCAGCAGGTGGCAGAGCTCAGTGACTATCTCCTTGCTGAAGCACAGCCTTCGCAAACACTGCTCCTCAGACATATTAATATATGTGAATTGTTGGCGATATACCCTGGGAGGGTAAGGTCTCCTGTACAGAGGCCTGTTGGCCATCTTCCGTCTGGCCATGATTGCCACTCTCTCTGTGCGTCTCTGTGTCCTCCGATTCTGGTGGCGCAGGACGACGCCCCCAATCAGTGCAGCCCCCATAGTCTCTTGGGAATCAAAGTTATGAAGGACAAAAACCAAAGTACCTGCAAAGTTATGATCAGTAGCCAAAACTACCTCACACAGCGTTGACTCTATGCAGAAGTCTCTCTTTCTCTCTCTCCGAATCTACTCCTGCTCCTAGTTTCTATGTTTCTATGTTTCTATGTTTCTATCTCTCTCTCTCTCTCAGAACGAGTGGTGCAAAACTGTCAACCACAGAGAAAGACAGGAAGAGGCCCCCTTTAAATAGCACCCCCCCAGCCCCACAGCGACTGGGGAGCGTTCCAGTCTTCCGGTCGTTGGTTGCGCCAGGCGGAAAGGATGGGGGTGCCACTCAATTTCCGCTCCGGGGCGCCACAAGGGCGTTGCACCCTCATATGACGTCAAGATCTGCGTGTGCAGGAGATCACGGCGGTAAAGTTTAGCGCCGCCGCAAAATGTCTAGTTAATTTCGCGAGCGGCGCAAACATCGCTGCGCCCGGGCGCTAGTTGCTTTGCGCCCCATTAGCGCCCTCTTAAGGCGCTAACGGGAGGCGCAACCAACTGAATTTTTCCCCCGAGTGTGTCCACTTCCACCACATCCGTCGGCAGCAAGTTCCAGGTCCTCACCACTCGCTGCGTAAAAAAGTTTTTCCTCACTTCCCCCCTGTATCTCTTACCCAAAACCTTATATCAGTGTCCCCTAGTCCTTGTGCCATCAACTAGTGGGAACAGCCTTTCCCCGTCTAACCTATCCAAACCCGTCATAATCTTGTACACCTCTATCAAATCACCCTTCAACCTCCTATGCTCGAATGAAAGCAAATCCAGCTTCTCCAACCTGTCCTTGTAGCTAAGATCCCCCATCTCCGGAACCATTCTGATAAATCTCCTCTGCACCCTCTCAAGGGCCTTCACATTCTTCCAAAAGTGTGGTGACCAGAACTGGACGCAATACTCCAGTTGTGGCCTAACCAGCGCTTTATAAAGGTTCAGCATAACTTCTCTACTTTTGTACTCAATACCGCTTTTTATGAAGCCCAAGATCCCATATGCTTTGCTAACCACTCTCAATTTGTCCCGCCACCTTCAGGGACCTATGCATATTAACTCCCAGGTCCCTCTGTCCCTGCACACTCTTTAAAACTGTACCATTAAGCGTGTATTGCCTCTCCCTCTTCCTTCTGCCAAAATGCATCACCTCACACTTCTCTGTATTAAATTCCATGCACCACTTGTCTGCCCATTCTGCTAGCCTTTCTATGTCCTGTTGCAGTCGATTGGTATCATCATCACTGTTTGCCACCCCCCCCAAGTTTGGTGTCTTCTTGCTGGCTCGCTGTTTCTCTTTCGCTCTATGACCTAATTTGTTTAATCCCTGGTACTGCTTGTTGAATTATTCATTACCTATGAAGTTGAATTAAGTATGAGTCTTAGATGCCAGAGTTTTCTTCTTTCACCTTTATTAAGCTTGATGTGAAGAGAAGTTACACAAGCAGAGTACAATCCAGCATAGTCTCGCATTCTTCAGATTCGGATACTCTTCAGGTGTTACACCATGCTCCTCTTTGGGTACTGTACTACTAAAAAATAAACACCGTAGCCTATTTACACATGAATGAGTTCTGCCCAAGTCCCTTGTTCTCCCCTATTGGCTTCCTCTTGCCACATGAGCTCATATGATGCTTCCCCTTCAGTAGTTTTCCTTCATGCCTGGACTTGCCTTTCATCATGAGCAACTTTCTGTCTTTGTACCGCAATTGATCCAATCACCTGTTGCGAGACTAACTCACTCGAACCTTCTTCCTATCTGCCATTTTTTTAACATGAAAGGCAGTATCTGAATGCAAGTCTTTCTTTTTCTTTTATAAGATAGAAGTGCTAACAGCGGTCTTCCTCCCATTCCTGCAGGTGTTCCTTCTGCTTACGTCCTGAAGCTGTCCCTCAAAACTGTGTCTCCTCCAAGATGATGATTCAGTTCCGAACTCTTCTTGCTGGCTCGCTGTTTTCTTTAGCTCTAAGGTCGAATTTATTTCATCCCTGGTGCTGCTTGGTTTGAGGCAGGTGGGCAGCAAATTGTTTCTTCGGCTCCCCACCAGTCGCTGCCACGTCTGGGATTTTCTGCTGCAAGTCTCGGTGGCCTTTAAATAATACCACCCAAATATTTGTGGACGTATTCAAGTTACGTATTAATTATCGTATCATATTTTGCACAATTAATGTCATATCACTGATGGACACTAGAATCATTCCAGGTAACTCTCGTTCTGGCAGCATCTCCATCAAAGAGGAAATTCTAGAATTTTGACTGACATCAAGTTTATGTTACATAGAATTACATCGAATTTACAGCACAGAAACAAGCCATTCGGCCCCACCGGTCTATGCCAGTGTTTATGCTCCACACACGCATCCTCCCACTCTATTTACTTCATCTCACCCTATCAGCATGTTAGCTATCTCTGTCAGATCTTGCACTCTCTGGATTCTAATAAGACTTTGGTTCTTATGGCATTCTTCCTATTAAGGTCAATTTTCCATCCTTGGTACTCAAGCTGAGGGACCACTGAGCTGTGAGCTTTGCATTTACACGAAGCAAGCAATTCATTCTTCACTCCCATCTGGTACTATATACTCATGCATGACACCTGTACGTGGAACTAGTGCTCCTTTCACTAGTTTCATGTAGAGGTGTCATGCATGTGCCATATAGCACCAGATGGGATTGAAGAATGAATCTCTTGCTTTGACTCAGAGTAGTTTGAATAATTATTCAATGTAAATGTCACATTATTCTGTAGGACTGATGGTTGTTTTCATTGTCCCTGGATTAAATGGGTGCTTCGGCAGTGCCCGCCCCAAACTACCAGCCAGAATGTCAGAGTAGCCCCATGCAATTTTGATGGCAGAGAAGAGGTTCACCTAGGGCCCAAAGAAAATTTTCTTTCTTCAATTTCATGCTCCCAATAGAGCAGGTAGGCCTCTGGGATCGATTACCTTTCCCTCGTGTATCTTTGGGGCCCTCTTGAGGTCCTTAGTGGGAACTACACTAGCTTTCAGCTATGTAAGTGCCCATGAGGCTTTATAAGGCTGGAATTTGTAGAATTTTCCATGGGAGACCAGGGGCTGGATTTTGCCAGGCCCGAGGAGGCGGGTTTGGCGGCATATGAGGTGTTACAATCGCAAAAAATGGCAGGCGGCTCAGATGCTGCCTCCAGCCCGCCTCTGATCAATTTTCCCAAACGCGGCCTTTCATACCCCGTTTCGATCCCGCCTCCAAGAGACGGGATAGGCCCTTAAGGGCCTTAACAAGCACATAATTGCCTCTATAATGCCATTTTGAGAGGCCTTTCTAATTTTAACACATTTCCCCCATGCTGCACGTCTCCTCTGGAACACGCTAGTTAATCCTGGCGGCCTCACAAGTGGATGCCTTACTAACAGCTGCAGCTCCACCATTAAAAAGGACTTTTCAACACTGATCATTTGCAGGTGGCAGAACTTTGTTCTCTCAGGTCTGGGAGAACTTTTAGCAGGCCTACTCATTTTGGAAGTTTTGAGGCTGAGATCCATCTGCAGTGTGAACTCCTGGGAAACCCCTCTCCACACCTTGACTGAGCGCTTCCTCAACTGAGGTATATACCAGAAGCATGGGAACCATTTATTTCTTTTCCTCCTGGACATCAGATTCAGAGGAAGACCAGCCGCGGCAGCAGCAGAGCCCTGAACAACCGCAGCACCAACAGCAGGACCAACAGCAGGAGCGCCAAGCTGCTGCTCACCCACCTGAAGCTGCACAGGCCAGAAGGCGCCAGCGCATGGAAGCACGTCGCTGCAGGAGATACCCCCAAAACAGGGTTTACAGACAGAGGATGAGCTACCTCAACATGACTGAGCAGCAGTGCCAAAGGAGGCTCAGACTTTCGCGAGAGGTAGTGGGTGACATCTGCGCAATGCTGCAGCAAGACCTGGAGCCCAGAGGAGCGGGTGGACACCCCTTACCAGTGGCCGTCAAAGTCACCACCGCACTCAACTTTTTTGCTTCAGGCTCATTCCAGGGATCAACAGTAGACATCAGCGGTGTCTCCCAGGCGGTCGCACACACTTGCATCACGCAGGTAACCGATGCCCTCTTTGCCATCGCGCACAATTACATCAACTTCTCCAAGGATCAAGCAAGTGTAACCGCGCGTGCGGTTGGATTTGCTAATCTGGCAGGCTTTCCAAGTGTGCAGGCCGTTGTTGACTGCGCACATGTGGCCCATAAGGCACTCCATCACAATCCAGGTATTTTTGTCAACCGCAAGGGCTTCCACTCCCTCAACGTTCAGCTGGTGTGTGACCACAAGAAGGAAATTTTGCATGTTTATGCCAAGTACCCTGGAAGTTGCCATGTCTCCTTCATCCTGCACCAGTCTAGTGTGCCTCCGTTCTTCAGACCGCCAGACCAACTTTTCGGATGGCTACTTGGAGACAAGGGCTATCCCCTGAAGACGTGGCTAATGACGCCGTTGAGGAGGCTATCCAACAAAGCTGAGGAGCGCTACAACTCCAGCCACATTTCCACCAGATCCATAATTGAGCAAACCATCGGCTTGCTGAAGATGCGATTCAGATGCCTTGATAGATCAGATGGAGCCCTGCAGTACTCAGCAGCCAGGGTCTGCAGAATCATTGTGGTCTGCTGTGCACTTTACAACATGGCACAGCATCGTGGCTTGCAGATGCCTGAGGTACAAGTGGCTCATCGCATAGCCTCCTCAGATGAGGATGAGGATGATGATGAGGAGGAGGAGGAGAGCGACAATGAGCAGCTTGCGGAGGTGCATCAACCAGCGGCAGAAGCACGCGAGCACATTGCTGCCCGGGATGCAAGGGACGCACTCATCTTGGCCAGATTTGCTTAGCCTGCTCAATCAAACACTTTTGCCTCGCACCTTCTTACCAGAGCATCAACAATGGCCAAGAACCTGCAGATTCCTATCATTCTGACCACCATACTGACAATTGCCAGTCGCCCTAAGCCCTCAATGTGGAAGTCCCATTTGCAAAATGACACAGCCCACAACTTCAAAAGTTTGCCATCAAGTCTTTTTTATCACATAAAGTCACAGATGGCTTTTCAAAATTAAACACAACAGAACACCCAAATGACTACCCTTGTGATTACTTGTGCTTTATCTTCCTCTTACGCATGCTCCTACGTGGTGCTTCCCCTGTGGCTTCAGCAGATGTGGAGGCCCCTTGCTCACTTTCTTGCTACTCCTGCCTCGACACCTTTGGCGGGCGTCCTCTGGGGTTGCGAGCCTGTGAGGGCTCGGCAACAGTCTGCTGCTCCTGCAGCTGTGTAGGGGCTGCGACGCCGATCTCAGTTGGGTGAGGACTCTGGTGGGGCTCTGACCGAGGGCTCTGCAGTGGCAGGGTTGTGTGAGCGCTTGGAGAGGAGCCCCCACTCCCTTGTTCTCTGCCACCAACATCCCTCTCATGGGTCAGCCCCACTTCAGAGCTAGCAAGTAGCTTGACAGCACCTTGCTGCACTTCAGGGGGGCCATGAGGACCCGTTTCTGCACTGGCAGTCCTACTCCAGAGGACTTCCATGAAGGTCTGGTTTCTCTGCTCAATAGCTGACCATCGCTCCCCAAGAAATGTCAGTCTATTCTGAACAATGACCACGAGGACTCTCCACTGCTGTCCCTGTCTCCACCATCTGCTGATGCTCACTTGTGAGCTGTGATACACCAGGTGACAACTCTACTCTATCTCCCGAAGGTCCCACTGAGGTGTGAGTGTCTGCGCTGGTGCTGGGTGTGCTTAATTCTGCTGACGCTGCGCCCTCAGAGGTTGCAGCTTCCTCTGAGGAGTCTGGGGGCTCAGGCTGTTCCTCCTGGACAGTGGGGAGGGGGTGCTGTCGATGGTCCTATGGGGGAGTAAAGGAAAGAGTTAGACATGTGAGATAAACGTTGCATGCACATTGAATTATGCAGATGATCATAAGTCAATCTGTTCGAGCATTAGAATCAATATTAGTCACTCATGCAATGTCAATGAGAGAGATGAAAAATTATTCTGTCACCAGCTTGCCTTGATGCGCCAGTCTGTCCGTCCCCCACTTGAGCATCCTCCTCGACTCCCACGATCTCCAGGGCCGCCTCCTCTGCAGTGGTGAGCTGGGCGATTGAGGGTGTCCCTCCTCCTGTCCTTACCCTCTCCCTGTTATTGTGGGCTCTCTTTTCCTGCAATGAGGGACACAAGTGGAGTTTGAGTGAGAATGAAGGAGTGAGTTTAGAGACTCCATAGCATAGATGCTTAGAAGGACACAAAGATGGAGTGAGGTCCCAAGACCAAGGGCTCTCCCTGTGTGTTGTAAGTTGTTGTCATTGAAGTGATAGGGAGTGTGAGGGCTGCATAGTCGAATAGTTAAGTGAATGTGAACATACAGAGAGATGGAATGGTTAAGGGTCCAGGGATGTAAGAGTAAAGTGGGATGTGGAGGAGGAGGTTGACAAAGCAGAGTGCTGGTGATGAGAGGCGATGGGAATCAGATTGAGGGTCATGTGGATGTAATACTCACTTTTGCTGTGCGGAGAAGGTCATGAAACCTCTTTCTGCACTGCAGCCAGGTTCTGCTGCACATTGAGATGGCATTCACCTCCTGTGCCACTTGCAGCCACACAGCTTTGGTCTGTTGGGGAGGCTTTTTCCTCCCAGAAGAAGGAAAGAGCACTTCCTTATTTTCTCTTGCTCCCTCCACCAGAGCTTGGAGGGAGTTCTCATTGAAACGGGGTGCACACTTTGGTCTGCTGCTTGACATGGTTGGAGCACGAATCCCTCAGAAATACAATGCAAAAGCTGTAAGGCTGAAAAAGAACCAAGGCTGCTTGCAGGCCTTAAATGCAGCTGCATAGATGACGTCATCAGAGGCGAGTTTCAGCACCAAAATACTCATTGGGCCAGGGGTTCCCACACGCTGGAAATCAAGTGCCCAATTAGGGGAAAATTGCTCAATTGTCCCGCCTTACATCGGAGGCGGGGTCGTGACCAGCCGACAACCTGACCCGCCCCCAGCCCGCCCCCAATGACAAAATCCAGCCCCAGGAGTTTCCCAAACACGCCTCCTTGGCATGGGGACTGGACATAATTGCCCCAAGTTCCCTCCCCGACAGAAATCTTCCATTCTGTCCCCCTGCAGCCCAGGAATTTTATTGCCATATAAAATTAGAAGATCTGAGACTTGATCCCTGGTTAATGTCATAGAATCATAGAATCATAGAATGGTTACAGCACGGAAGAAGGCCATTCGGCCTGTCGAGCCCGTGCTGGCTCTCTGCAAGAGCACCTCAGCTAGTCCCACTCCACCGCCCTTTCCCCGTAATCTCTGTTATGGTGGTAGGTCAGATGTTACAATTGGCGTTAGCGCTTCTGGACCAGGAAGGGAGAAATCTTGTGCCTCATTGCTGACAATTGAACCCCTGCTGGAAACTTAAGGGTCCATCAGAAAAGTAGCAGGACAGGACTTCCACCTACCAGTCTGCCCGACATTGACCCTGTCCAAAATCCCAGGATAACATCATTTACATAAAAGGGGAAGACACCTGTATCATTTAAGGGACTCCCCAAGTGTCTGCCCTGCAGAGAACCAAGAATATCAGAGTGACACTTTTGCTGGTCCATCGGGGGTTGGAGGAGGACATTCTGGCCAAAGAGAGTACATTTGTTTCCATTGACTGTTAAACTTCACTTTGTTGTCAGTTGTTTACCAAATGTGTTGCATTCTTTTTTCCTCTCTTCCCTACCATGTGCCATGCTCCATCTTTTATCTCATCCCTGCTTATGCTGCTCGATCACTGGCCTCTGGGAGGTGCACACGATGGGCTGAGGTGAAGTATCTGCATTCAGGATCTTTCACACAGCTTGGTTTGTGGGTTAAGTTTAGAGAACATTCAACTTCATTCCTGTAGGTTTTATGAACTGAACATAAAGAAAAGTTTCTTTCAGAATGGCAATAATAGGCAGTGAAATAAAATTAGGAAATAACTCACAACCAGTGTTGTCTTAACCTGGTTATTCTCTTCTTATAGGATCGGAACTTCTTGGGAAATCCATTCGGATTGCATACTCTACACTGGGGATTGGCATTTTTTATGCATTCGGCTATGTATTCCTGCCTTTGGTTGCATACTTCATACGAAGCTGGAAGATATTGCTTTTCGCCCTGTCTCTCGCTGGCCTGCTGTACATTCCTTTGTGGTGGTATGTAGGAATTAGAACCTCAACCTATTTAATCAGTAGATTCGGAACTTTTATTGCTGTTAACTTCTGGGACTGATTCTGACCAAGATAAAGAAAATGAGAGTCCTTCTTGGATGAGGGTAGGGATGGGGATCAGCATTGGCAGTGTATTAAAGAGGTGTCGTAACATCTCCTTGATTGTTATGAGAGGCTGGACGTTCAGTAGGGGTCATTTTCACCTTCACTGCCTGGGCAGTACAGTCCCCACCCAGTCTCAGCATCAAAGGCCACACAAATCAAGTATGGCACGGTTACCAGCAGAGTAAAGCTCCATCTATGCTCTTCCATCAAGCTCCCTCTAATTTGCTCCACCAACATTCCTTAACCCCAACCTCAGAAGAGCACCATCGACAATTCTTGTGTAACATTTCCATTTCTATACCAGTCACCATTTCAGAGTGAGGTTGTTAATTCTTTTTGTCATTTTGTACCAAGATATAAAATTTTTGAGCTATGGGATCATGCCCATTAGCAAGTGCATTTCAACAACTCCAAAGTCATCTCACTCAGTACCCTTAGAACCAGGAAATCCTTTCATCCCTCTATGCTGGGATGGACTCTAACAGCACGATACTGAGGCAGAGAGATGTTAATCACAGTTTAGAACTTCAATAAGCAGGAAATTAGCTTCTTGATAAATATAAGACACTCAGCACAATTGACCTATAATATAAATCTAACTATTGGAAAACTGCAAGTTAAAGCACAGAAAATATGGAAAGTGAGTTTTACTGAGTCAATATTGGCCACCAGTGTCAAGAAGGTAAGGTTGAAGTGGTTAGCAACTCACATATCAGGAGGCAGATTTAGGGTCTGGGGACGAGGTTGAACACCATCTCCACCAATTTGGTAGGTTGTCCAAAAGAGGTTGAACAATGTAAAGATAACTAGAAAAGAATTTGCAGTAGGGGTCTTGAGCAGCAGAACTTTGTAGCTCAACCCAACAACTGGCCTCAGAGAACCCTGGCCATGTAACATGGTGTACAGACTCATTGTGAGAGGAAGTACACAGATTTGATGAAGAAGACCACAAGGTACATAGTGTAACAGAGTGAGAGGGATGATCAGCTTTTGAAAGCTCTGTATCTGTGATAGGGTTACAACTTAATTCTATAATTCTATGATTCTAACTTTAAAAAGTTATATAAAATGTCAGAATGACCAAGACAAGGTGGTAGAGCTTTAAGACAATGTTGACCTTAACTGCCTTTAATCAGGAGCGACTCCCAGGCTGTAAGGATATGAAGCAGGGAAATAGTTCAGTTGGAGAGAGGAGTTCGGAGAGGAAGGAATTGAGAGTGAGAAGGTGTAGGTTGGAAAGTAATCCCTGTTACTGTCTTGTTCATCGCTGGATTTAAGGACACAACTGCCATGGGTGAAAAAACTTCATGGGCTAAAAATTCAATTGGCCCCGAAAATGGGCATAGGGATAGCAGTGCGCAATTAACCCGTGCCCGTTGAAATTAATGCAGGCAGCATGCAATCTTCGTGCTGCCATCTAATTTAAATGATAGTGGCGTGCAGCTCAGTGCTAAACGCGCTGTTGACTGGCTGCACGCTCAGCAGGGAGCCCAAGTTCATGCGAGGCTAGCACCAACACCAAGCTAGCCTGCAGTTCTCCAATCCAGCCTACACCTTATATAGGGGAGGTTCATTCTGGCTGCAGCAGGTACTGGGAGTCATTGTAGAGGAGTGTGTGACCTACAGGAAGAATGAAGATGGCCCAACGTGGCAGAGAGAGGGCTCCCAGATTTTCTGATGCAGCACTCGAGGCATTGGTGCAGGAGGTGGATAGGAGGAGAGTTGTCCGCTATCCTCAGGGGGCCAGGAGGCACTCCAGACACAGGCTGAGAAGGGAATATTGTAGCAGGGTCATGAGCCAGTGGTCAGCGGATAGCCCTTGTCATCCAGTAGCCACCCTCTAGTTTGTTGTGGTGGCTCAAATGCTGATGGTACAGCGGACTGCTGCAGAATGAAGGCGTCATGGCTGCTGCCAGGATACCGAGCACTCACTTGCATGATATGCTGAGTATGGTTGCACACCAGCTGCACGTTGAGGGAGTGGAATCCCTTCTAGTTGCAGTAGATCTACGAATTGAGCTGTGGCACCCGCAAAGTGATGTGTATGCAGTCAACGTCACCCTCCACTATGGGGAAGCCTGCTACCCTGGTGAAGCCACGTGCTCACTCCACCTGCTTCTCTCTAGCAAGAGAGAATGAAATGTATTCAGCTCTCTTTGTATATAGAGCCTCACTCACCTCCTTTATATAGGAATGGACGGTGAACTGGGAGATGTTAGAGATGTCGCCTGTTCCAGTCTGGAAGGAGCCCGACACGAAGAAGTTCAAGGCCACGGTCACCTTTACAACCACTGACAAGGCCGCCCTCACCCTGGACTGACGCTGCAGGTGGCAGATTTCAGTGATCACCTCCTTAGTAAAATGGAGATGCCATATGCACTGTTCCTACGCTGAGGTTGAGGCAGGAGAATTGCTCCCTGAAGACCTTGGGTTGATATGGCCTCCTTGTGAAGGAATAAGCCATATAACCTATTCAGAAAAATACACCATTCTATGAATGAATTCTGGCCTTATTAAAACATGACAAACTGGGTTTGGAAATCTGGAAACCTAACTGAAAAAGCTGTAGTAGCATTCTGGCAATAGAGATAAGATAGTTGTTGACACTGAATCAATAACCTTATTGAAACAGAAGGTTAAAGGCTCCCGACGGTCTGAATCTTTGGGAGCAGACAATGGTACACCCTGTACAAGGTGTTCTAATTTACACTTCGTAAAGAGGCACAAATAGAAGACCTCAGTAAAAATGACATCAAATAAAATGCACCTGCTGTTACACCGTTTTTTATGGTAAGCTTGGAATACCTAGAGGAGACACGAGTCTGTATTGCTACCAGCTGAGGTGACTAAGAATTGCAGAAGTCAGCAGAAAAATGACTAGAGATAATTAGCTTACATCAGCAGAAAACCTTAAAGGGAATACCACTGGAAAAGGGTATAAATATTGAACTCTGAAATAGGATAATAGATTCGCTGTAAAGGGGCAAAGCGATTCTCAGGCTTCAGAGGCCGCTCTGTAAGTCTACAACTCTTTGTATCTCGGGGATCAAGGTACTGTATTTGATTTTGGTGGATATCCTGAATAAGACTAAGAACTGTAAAACTGTAGCAAAGTTAAGATTTGAGAATAGGATCTCTGATAATAAGATTGTAAAGTTTTCTCCTTTTGGAACTGTTAATGTTGCGATTGATTCACCAACTGTAAACTGCATGTCAGTTCTTTAATAAATCTATATATTTTTAGAATTGTCTCACATAAGACTTCTGTATCAAACTCACAAACTCAATCTCTGTGCACTCTTTGGTGAGGAGTTGCAGAATTCTGGGGAGTTTTCCGGACCCTCATAATATCCGGAACGTTACAGTCTAGCTAAACTTATTAAAAGTGCTATCTGGAGGACGGTAACATTTTCAGGTTGTTCCTTTCCCTTAGGGAGAGATAGTCTGGACCTTGAGACCCAATTAAGCGTCTTTAGGATTCAGCTACCTCAAATTTTAGTTGAAAGTGAACGTCTGAGGAATACGCCTGATCCGGGGTAGCCCTAAAGGGGCTAGGACTAGTAATTATCCCTTCAAGGTCACTTATTACTTGCAAAATTAGAATCTAAATAGGGTAGAGGAGCAAAGGGATCTAGGAGTACAAATACACAAATCATTTAAAGTAACGACACAGATTAACAAGGGCATAAAAAAAGCAAACCAAGCACTAGGGTTTATTGCTGGAGGGATAGAATTGAAAAGTAGTGAAGTTATGCTAAACTTGTATCGAACCTTGGTTAGACCACACTTGGAGTACTGTGTGCAATTCTGGTCACCGTATTATAAAAAGGATACAGAGGCACTGGAGAGGGTGCAGAGAAGATTTACAAGGATGATACCAGAAATGCGAGGGAACACCTACTAGGAAAGGATGAACAGATTGGGTCTCTTTTCTCTTGAAAAGTGAAGGCTGAGGGGTAACCTAATAGAAGTCTTTAAAATCATGATAGGTTTTAGAGTCATAGGGGGAGAAATTCAGTATCACCCCATTTGGGGCACGATTATCGGCCGGGCGCAAAGTTTAGCGCCTGGCACTAATTATCACCTCCGACTGCAAACTTGGCTTTTATCGCCCCGGAGGTGATTGGAGCACTAAATCAGGCGCTACACACCTGTCTTAAGGCACAAAGGCCGAGGAGCGAGGCGCTAACTCAGAGCACGGGCGCAGCGCAGGTAATGTCAGTTAGCGATGGAACACAGACACACTGGCGCCGGACAGTTCTTAAAGGGGAGGGTCGATCTTGCTCTCCAGCCACACCCTGCTCATTGGAGCCTTGAATCTCGGCCTGGAGAGACCTGTGACTACAATTTCCAGCCAAGGACTATGGAGAGGGTGAGAGAACGAACTCAGCGCTTCACCGAGTGGGCCTTGGAGGCTTTGGTTGGGGCGGTGGAGCGCAGAAGATCTATACTCTACCCTGAGAGTGGCAGGAGGCCTTTGCCGCGCGACTACAGAAGAGTGTGGAGGGAGGTGGCTCAGCACGTCTCCTCCAGGAGCATGGTGCCCAGGACCCATACTCAATGTCGCAAAAAGTTCAACGACCTCACTCGGGTTGTCAGGGTGAGTGGCTTTTTTTCAATACCTCTCCATCCCTCCATCTCAACCTCACTCTATGGCCAGAGGATCTTAAAACCCCAATGCCCAACACTCATCCAACACCTATGGTCCTCTCATGAAACACACATGCACATTCTACACTTTGCATACAGTAAGGGCTATTCAACTATGGCAGGCACATCAGGCAAGACCATGGCTGCATACAGTAAGGGCTATTCAATTATGGCAGGCACATCAGGCAAGACCATGGCTGCATACAGTAAGGGCTATTCACCTATGGGAGGCACATCAGGCAAGACCATGGCTGTATATTTACTCAGATGCTGTCCTTTTTCTTGCAGGCCAAGCTATCTCATAATAGGAGACAGCGGCAACGGGCGGGTGGAGGGCGGCCTCAGCTGCAACCCCTCAGCGATCTTGAGGCGTGCGTCCACAGGATTGTGGCAAGCCACGTGATCGCTCCCGTCGCCTCTGGATAGGCCGACCCCGTTCGGCACAGCAATGGTAAGGTCATCAGCTTTCTCTCCTCTCTCATTCCACTTGTCCCTCACAACACCAGCCTTTGACACTTTCAATCCAACTTACTAAATTGCTGCACTCCTTCCTCCCTTACTGCCCCCCTGTCCTCACTCTAAAGCCACTCTTGTACCTCCCTGCTTTCAGATGGTGATTCACCAGCTGAGGAGACAGGCCCTGAAGCTGACAGTGGGAGTGAAGCTGCAGGCGAGGAGGAAGAGGAAGCCGGAACATCAGCGCCACCCTCTCCCGAGGAAGCCCATGCCCACACTGGGAACACGTCTTCCCTGGAGGGGAGCAGGGAGGAAGGGTCTGATGAGGGTGAAGCTCCAGGACCTAGCAGGCTGCAGCAACGCGATGTGGCTAGGGAAGCTCGGGGGCCTTCTCTCCGGAGGGAAAGTAGGCCAGCGAGTCCTGCTGCACTGGACACAGAGGAGGAGCGGCTCATCGCTAAAATGAACACCCAGGCGGTGGACATGCACACTCAGCTCATGGGTGCAGTGGGAAGTGTTCTCGAATGCATTGATGCACTGGCAAGGAGTGTGGAGCACTTCGCTGTAACACAGGCGGATGCCACGCTAAAGCTTAGTGCTGCAATTCAGTCACTGGCTGCCGTGATCCCATCTCAGAATGCTCTCATGCAGACTCAGATTGAGGCCACGCGAGCACTTACTGCTGCCATTCTTGCTGGTTCGGACACATTTCCCCGGGGCTCTCACCGCGCCGCAGCAGGCCAGCAATCTGTGCTCCAGCAGATTGCTCCGGATGCTGAAGTGCTGCCCCGTGGGAGTGCCAGTGTGTCAGTCGAGCAGGGAGTTGCTGTCCTCTCTCAAGATGACAGCATTCCTGCTGCCACCACTGTCACTTCCCCATTGCACTTGCCACCGCCTGTAGCCTAGACTGCTTCTGTCCATGCAGAGTTAGTGCAGTCTGCAGTCGGGCCCTCCAGGCCCAGAGCTGGTCGAGGCCGTCCTTCAAGGGCATCTGCAGTCTCAGATTCTGACAGTCAGCAGCCTTCCACCAGCCTTGCTGCAGCCACTGGGGCCCCATTACGGAGGAGCAGTAGAGTGGGAAGGGGGGAAGTGCGCAAGGGAAGATCACCCTCGAAGGGCAAAAAGTAGGAGGTGTGACAAAATGTTGGTCAATTTTTTATTAAAGGCCGAGGTTCGTGTTCAAACTTTTGTTTAGTGTTTTGGACATTATCTCCAGGTTGTGAGAACCAGTTATGTTAATGAATGATTTTTTGTGTTTGTTTCTATTAGTTTGTCCTGAAGAAATGACACACACAGAGTTTGTAAAATAAAAAAGTTTTTGTATTCAAAATGTACATGTTTGGCCTTTGGAATCATTGCTGCCTTGGCCGGCTTAGGGGTTGCGGGTTGGTTTCATTCATGTTGTTCTCCATGGCAGAAGCCATTTCCTCAGTAGGGGCCCAGAAGCGGCTTGCTATCAGCCGTTGACGGACAGCCCTTCCAGTTTCAAGATTGTGGGCCTCCCTCCCGCCTTGGTGCTGCTGCTGATGATCATCCTCCTCCTCTTCCTCCTCATCTTCCTCCTCCTCCTCCGGTGGTGCTCCAAGGCCTGGTGGCATTGGCTGGGTCCTGAGGATTGCCAGGTTATGCAGCATGCAGCACACAACTATGAAGAGGGAGACTCGCTCAGGCGAGTACTGCAGGGCTCCTCCTGAGTGGTCCAGACAGCGGAACCGTTGCTTGAGCACGCCGATCGTCTGCTCAACGATGTTCCTGGTGGCGAGATGGCTCTCGTTGTACCGCAGCTCAGCAGGGGTGTTGGGGTTACGGAGCGGTGTCATCAGCCAGGTGCACAGTGGATAACCCTTGTCCCCGAGGAGCCAACTACTTGGCTGATGCGGTGCCTGGAAAAGTTCAGGCACATGAGTCTGGCGCAGGATGAATGCATCGTGGCTGCTGCCAGGATAGTGGGCATTGACAGCGAGTATCAGCTGTCTGTGGTCATCAGACCAACTGGACATTTAAGCAGTGGAACCCCTTGCGGTTGCAGAAATCCTCTGCATTCTTATGTGGTGCCCGCAATGCCACATAAGAATGCAGTCAATGGCACCCTGCACCATGGGGAAGCCCGCTATCCTCGCAAAGCCCAATGCGCGTTCATGCTGTTTGGCCCGGGTCATCGGGAAAGAGATGTACTGTCGTCTCCTTTTATAGAGGGCATTTGTGACCTGACGGACGCAGCGATGGACAGCGAACTGGGAGATATTGGCGATGTCCCCAGTAGCTGCTTGAAAGGAGCCGGTGACATAAAAGTTCAGAGCCACTGTGACCTTCACTGCCACCGACAGAGATGTCCTGGTCCTCAGTAGAGGCTGCAGATCTGGCTGCAGCAGGTGGCAGAGCTCAGTGACCACCTCCTTGCTGAAGCGCAGCCTGTGCAAACACTGCTCCTCAGACATATTAATGTAGGAGAATTGTTGCCGAAATATCCTGGGAGGGTAAGTTCTCCAGTACAGAGGCCTGTTGGCCCTATTCCGTCTGGCCATGATTGCCAGTCTCTCTCTGCGTCTCTGTTGCCTCCGATTCTGCAGGCACAGGATGACGCCCCGAATCAGTGCAGCCCCCAAAGTCTCTTGGTAATCGAAGTAATGAAAGTCAAATCCAAAAGAACCTTCAAAGTGATGCTCAGTAGCCAAAACTACTTCACACAGCGTTGACTATGCAGAAGTCTCTCCTTCCCTCTCTCAGAATCTCTCTCTGTCAGAATGAGTGGTGCAAAAATGTCTACCATAGAAAAAGCCAGGACGAGGCCGCCTTTAAATAGTGTCCCCCAACCCCACAGTGACTGGGAAACGTTTCAGTCTCCCTGTCATTGCTTGCGCCAGACGGAAAGGAGGAGAGCGCTACTCAATATCCGGTCCGGAGCGCCACAAGGCCATTGCACGCTCGACTGACATCACGATCTGCGGGCGCAGAAGATCGGGGCGGTAGTGTTTAGCACCGCCGCAAAATGTCTGGTCAATTTCGCGAGCGGCGCAGACATCGCCGTGCCCGGGCGCTAGTTGCTTTGCGCCCCATTAGCGCCCTCTTAAGGCGCTAACGGGAGGCGCAAACCAACCGAATTTTCCCCCCATAGAGTCATAGGGGTAAAAATTCACTTGGTTGCGCCTCCCGTTAGCGCCTTAAGAGGGCGCTAATGGGGCGTTAAGCCGCTAACGCCCGGGCGCAGCGCTGTTTGCGCCGCTCGAGAACTTAACTTGAGATTGTGCGGCGGCGCTAAAACTTACCGCTGCGACCACCTGCGCGCGCAGATTGTGACGTCATTCCATGGTGCAACGCCCTTGGGGCGCCCCGGAGCGGAAATTGAGTGGCGCCCCCTGCCTTACCGCCTGGCGCTTCCAACGACCGGAAGACTGGAACGTTATCAATCGGTGTGGGGCTGGGGGGGGCGCTATTTAAAGGGGGCCTCTTCCTGTCTTTTTCTGTGGTCGACATTTATGCACCACTCGTTCTGAGAAGAGAGAGAGATTCGGAGAGAGAGACTTCTACATTGACTCAACGCTTTGTGAGGTAGTTTTGCCTAGTTCATCCTAACTTTGTTGCTACTTTAGTTGCTGTACCTCATTACTTTTCTGGCAAAGAGAATATGGGGGCTGCAATGATTGGGGGCGTCGTCCTGCTCCAGCTGAATCGGAGGATACTGAGACGCAGACAGAGAGTGGCAATGATGGCCAGACGGAGGAGGGCCATCAGGCGCATGTACAGGAGAGCTTACCCTCCCAGGGTATATCGTGAACAGCTCTCCTACATCCATATGTCCGAGGAGCTGTGTTTGCGAAGGCTGCGATTCAGCAAGGAGGTGGTCACTGAGCTCTGCCACCTGCTGCAGCCAGATCTGCAGCCTCAGCTGAGGTCCAGGACGTCTCTGTCGGTGGCAGTGAAGGTCACAGTGGCTTTGAACTTCTACGCCACTGGCTCATTCCAAGCTGCTGTTGGGGACCTCGCCAATATCTCCCAGTTTGCGGTGGATCGCTGCATCCGGCAGGTCACCAATGCCCTCTTCAGAAGGAGACGAGACTTCATCTCTTTCCCTATGACCCCAGACAAGCAGCGTGACCGTGCTCTGGGCTTTGCGAGGGTAGCGGGCTTCCCCATGGTGCGGGGCGCCATTGACTGCACGCATGTGGCTTTGCGTGCTCCGCGAGAGAATGCAGAGGAATTCAGGAACAGAAAGGGGTTCCATTCCTTGAATGTGCAGTTGGTCTGTGACCACAGACAGGTGATACTCGCTGTCAATGGCCACTATCCGGGCAGCTGCCACGATGCTTTCATCCTGCGCCAGACTACTGTGGCAGAAGTTTTCGAGGCACCGCATCAGCCAGTTGGTTGGCTTCTCGGGGGACAAGGGGTACGCATTGAGCACCTGGCTGATGACACCGCTCCGTACGCCAAACACCCCTGCTGAGCTGCGGTACAATGAAAGCCATCAAGCAACCAGGAACATTATTGAGCGCACAATCGGCGTGCTGAAACAACGGTTCCGCTGTCTGGACCATTCCGGAGGAGCCCTGCAGTACTCGCCTGAGCAAGTTTCGAACTTCGTAGTCGTGTGCTGCATGTTGCACAACATGGCAATCCTCAGGACCCAGCCAATGCCACCAGGCCTTGTAGCACCACCAGAGGAGGAGGAGGAGAGGAGGAAGAGGACGAGGACGATGATCATCAGCAGCACCAAGGCAGGAGGGCGGCCCACAATGGTCAAACTGCAAGGGCCGTCCGTCAACGACTAATAGCAAGCCGCTTCTAGGGCCCCTGCCATTGCTACAAACACTAATCAACCCAGCACGCAACCCCTAAGCCGGCCAAGGCACCAATAATTCCAACCACCAGCCATGTATATTTTGAATACAGAAACTTATTTATTTTACAAACTCTGTGTGTGTCAATTCCACATGACAAACTCATAGAAATAAACACAAAAAGACAGTCAATAACATAACTGGTTCTCACAACCTGGAGATAATGTCCAAAACACTAAACAAAAGTTGGACCATGAACCTCGGCCTTTAATAAAAAAATGACCAGCATTTTGTCACACCTCCTACTTTTTGCCCTTCGAGGGTGATCTCCTTCCCTTGCGCACTTCCCCCCTTCTAACCCTACTGCTCCTCCGTAATGGGACCTCAGTGGCTGCAGCAAGGCTGGTGGAAGGCTGCTGCTCGTCAGACCCTGACACTGCAGATGCCCCTGAAGGACGGCCTCGACCACTTCTGGGCCTGGAGGGCCCGGCTGCAGACTGCACCAACTCTGCATGGGCGGCAGCAGTCTGTCCTACAGGCGGTGGCAAGTGCAGTGGAGAAGTGACAGTGTTGGCAGCAGGAATGCTGTCATCGTGAGAGAGGCCAGCAACTCCCTGCTCGCCCGTAACACTGGCACTCCCACGGGGCAGCACTTCAGCATCCGGAGCAATTTGCCGGAGAACAGATTGCTGGCCTGCTGCGGCGCGGTGACAGCCCCGGGGACATGTGCACGAACCATCGAGGTTGGCAGCAGTCTGTGCTCGCGTGGCCTCCATCTGAGTCTGTAGGAGAGCAGTCAGAGGTGGGATCACAGCAGCCAGTGACTGAATTGCAGCACTAAGCGTTAGTGTGGCATCCGCCTGTGCTACAGCGAAGTGCTCCACACTCCTTGCCAGTGACTCAATGCAATCGGGCACCCTTCCCACTGCACCCATGAGCTCAGTGTGCATGCCCACTGCCTGGGTGTTCATTTCTGCAATCAGCCGCTCCTCCTCTGCGTCCATTGCATTAGGAGTGTCTGGCATACTCTCCCTCTGGGGAGAAGGCCCCCGTTCTTCCCTACCCCCGCCATGGCGTTGCTGCAGCCCGCTGGGTCCTGGAGCTTCACCATCATCAGCCCCTTCCCCCCTGCTCCCCTCCGGGGAAGGCGTGTTCCCAGTGTGGCCATGGGCTTCCTCGGGAGAGGGTGGCACTGATGCTCCGGCTTCCTCTTCCTCCTCAGCTGCAGCATCACTCCCAGTGGCAGCTTCAGGGCCCGTCTCCTCAGCTGGTGAATCACCATCTGAAAGCAGGGAGGTACAAGAGTGGCTTTAGCGTGAGGACAGGGTGGCAGTAAGGGAGGAATAAGTGCAGCGAGTTAGCAAGTTGGATTGAAAGTGTCAAAGGCTGGTATTGTGAGGGACAAGTGGAAGGACAGAGGACAAAAAGGTGATGACCTTACCATTGCTGTCCACAACGGGGTCGGCGTCTCCAGTGGCGACGGGACCGATCACCCGGCTTGCCACAATCCTGTGGACGCGCTCCTCCAGATCGCTGAGGGGTTGCAGCTGAAGCCGCCCTCCACCCGTCCGTTGCTGCTGTCTCCGATTATGAGCCAGCTTAGCCTGCAAGAAAAAGGACAGCATCTGAGTAAAGATACAGCCATGGTCTTGCCTGATGTGCCTCCCACAGGTGAATAGCCCTTACAATATATTGCCATGGTCTTGCCTGATGTGCCTCCCATAGGTGAATAGCCCTTACTGTATGCAAAGTGTGGAATGTGTGTGTGTGTTTGATGAAAGGGCCATAGGTGTTGGATGAGTGTTGTGCATTGGGGTTTTAAGACCCTCTGGCCATAGAGTGAGGTTGAGATGGAGGGATGGAGAGGTATTGAGAAAAAGCCACTCACCCTGACGACCCGAGTGAGGTCGTTGAACTTTTTGCGGCATTGAACATGGGTCCTGGGCACCATGCTCCTGGAGGAGACGCTCTGAGCCACCTCCCTCCACACTCTTCTGAACTTGCGTGGCAAAGGCCTCCTGCCACTCTCCGGGAACAGCATGAATCGTCTGCGCTCCACTGCGTCAACCAGAGCATCCAAGGCCCGCTCGGTGAAGCGATGAGCGCGTTCTCTCACCCTCTCCATGCTTGGCAGCAAAATGGATTATAGGTCTCTCCAGGCTGAGATTCAAGGCTGCAATGAGCAGGGTGTGGCTGGGGAGCAAGTGGCCCCCCCCGCTTTAAGAAGTGTCCGGCGCCAGTGTGTCTGTGTTCCCTCACTAACTGGCAGCAGCTGCGCTGCGCTCGTGCGCTGAGTTAGCGCCTCACTCCTTGGCCTTTGTGCCTTAAGAGAGGTGTGCAGCGCCTGCTTTAGCGCTCCACTCACCTCCCGGGGCGGTAAAAGTGAAGTTTCCTGTCAGTGCCGATAATTAGCGCCAGGCGCTAATATTTGCGTCCGGACGATATTTGCGCCCCAAATGAGGCGCGACCTAATTTCTACCACATAGAGTTATACAGCACAGAAAGAGGCCCTTCAGCCCATCGTGTCTGCGCCGGCCATCAAGCCCTGTCTATTCTAGTCCCATTTTGCAGCACTTGGTCCGTAGCCTTGTATGCTATGGCATTTCAAGTGCTCATCTAAATGCTTCTTGAATGTTGTGAGGGTTCCTGCCTCTACCACCCTGTCAGGCAGTGAGTTCCAGATTCCAACCACCCTCTGGGTGAAAAGGTTTTTCCTCAAATCCCCTCTAAATCTCCTGCCCCTTACCTTGAAACTATGCCCCCTGGTTATTGACCCCTCTACTAAGGGGAAAAGTTCCTTTCTATCTTCCCTATCTATGCCCCTCATAATTTTGTACACCTCAATCATGTCCCCCCTCAGCCTTCTCTGCTTTAAGGAAAACAACCCCAGCCTGTCCAGTCTCTCTTCATAGCTGAAGCGCTCCAGCCCAGGTAACATCCTGGTGAATCTCCTCTGCACCCTCTCCAATGCAATCACATCCTTCCTATAGTGTGGCGACCAGAACTGCACACAGTATTCCAGCTGTGGCCTAACTAGCGTTTTGTACAGCTCCATCATAACCTCCCTGCTCTTATATTCTATGCCTCGGCTAATGAAGGCAAGTATCCCATATGCCTTTTTAACCACCTTATCTACCTGTCCTGCTGCCTTCAGGGATCTATGTACATGCACACCAAGGTCCCTCTGATCCTCTGTCCTTCCTAGGGTCCTACCATTCATTGTGTATTCCCTTGCCTTGTTAGTCCTCCCAAAATGCATCACCTCACACTTTTCAGGGTTAAATTCCATTTGCCACTGTTCTGCCCATCTGACCAACCTATCTATATCGTCTTGTATCCTGACGCTTCCCTCCTCGCTATTTACCACTCCACCAATTTTCGTCTCATCTGCAAACTTACTGATCATACCTCCTACATTCATATCAAAATCATTAATGTGCACCAGAAACAGCAAAGGACCCAGCACCGATCCCTGCAGTACACCACTGGACACAGGCTTCCAGTCACAAAAACAACCTTCGACCATCACCCTCTGCCTCCTGCCACTAAGCCAATTTTGATCCAATGTGCCAAATTGCCCTGGATCCCATGGGCTCTTACCTTCTTGACCAGTCTCCCATGCGAGACTTTGTCAAAAGCCTTACTGAAGTCCATGTAGACTACATCAACTGCACTACCCTCATCTACAAACCAAGTCACCCCTTCGAAAAATTCAATCAAATTGGTTAGACATGATCTCCCCCTGACAAAGCCATGCTGACTATCCTTGATTAATCCTTGCCTCTCCAAGTGGAGACTAATTCTGTCCCACAGAATTTTTTCCAATAATTTCCCTACCACTGATGTTAGGCTCACTGGCCTGTAATTCCCTGGTTTATCCCTACTACCCTTCTTGAATAATGGTAATACGTTAGCTGTCATCCAGTGAGGTTTTGAAAATTTGTGTCAGAGCCTCTGCAATCTCCTCCCTTGCCTCACACAGCAGCCTGGGATACATCTCATCTGGGCCTGGGGATTTATCCACTTTTAAGCCCGCTAAAACCGTTAGTACCTCCTCCCTCTCAATACTAATTTGTTCAAGGATATCACCATCCCCCTGCCTGATTTCTATGCCTGCATCGTCCATCTCCATAGTGAACACAGATGCAAAATATTCATTTAAAACCTCACCCACATCTTCCAGCTCTACACTCAGATTGCCACTTTGGTCCCTAATGGGCCCTACTCTTTCCCTGGTTATCCTCTTGCCCTTAATATACTCATAAAACACCTTGGGATTTTCCTTTATTTTGCCTGCCAGTGTTTTTTCATGTCCCCTCTTCGCTCTCCTAATTTCTTTTTTAAGTACCCCCCTGCACTTTCTATACTCCTCTAGGGCTTCCACTGTTTTTAGTCCTTTGTATCTGCCAAAAGCCTCCCTTTTTTTCCTAATCCATTCTGGTATATCCCTTGACATCCAGGGTTCCCTGGGTTTGTTGGTCCCACCCTTGACCTTTATGGGAACATGTTGGCATTGTACTCTCTCTATTTCCTTTCTCAAAGACTCCCACTGCTCTGATGTGGATGTTCCTACAAGTAGCTGATCCCAGTCCACTTTGGCCAGATCCTGCCTTATCATATTAAAATCAGCCTTCCCCCAATTTAGAACCTTTATTTCCGGTCCATCTTTGTCCTTTTCCATGACTACCTTAAATCTCACCGAATTATGGTCACTGTCACCAAAATGCTCTCCTACTGACACTTCTACCACTTGCCTGGCTACATTCCCTAGAATTAGGTCCAGTACCGCGCCCTCTCTTGTAGGACTTTCTACATGCTGGCTCAAAAAGCTCTCCTGGATGCACTTTAAGAATTCCGCACCCTCTAAGCCTTTCACACTCTGACTATCCCATTAATATTGGGGAAGTTGAAATCCCCTACTATTATTACCCTATTATTTCTACACTTCTCTGAGATTTGCCTACATATCTGTTCCTCTATCTCCCCCTGACTGTTTGGGGGCCTATAGTACACTCCCAGCAAAGTGCTTGCCCCCTTTTTGTTTTTAAGTTCTACCCATATGGCCTCATTAGAGGAACCTGCTAAGATATCATCCCTCCTTACAGCAGTAATTGACTCCTTGATTAATATTGCGACACCCCCTCCTCTTTTACACCCCCTTCTGTCTCGCCTGAAGATTCTATACCCCGGAATATTGAGCTGCCAGTCCTGCCCCTCCCTCAACCATGTCTCTGTGATAGCAACAATATCATACTCCCAAGTGTTCATCAATACCTTCAATTCATCAGCCTTACTCGCAGACTCCTTGCATTAAAATAAATGCCAACCAGCCTTGCCATACTCCCTTGTGCCGCTACATATTTGCTCTGCCTTCCAGGCTGACTTGTTTTTTCCTCTATATTTGTCTGTGCATCACCCCCTACTATAGCTCCACTCCGTATCCTATCCCCCTGCCAAGTTAGCTTAGTGTGAGTGATGGTGGTATAGTGATGAGCATAGCTTCCTTCCAAGCAGTTGACCCGCGTTCGATTCCCGGCCATCCCAACTGAGGTACTTTTCACGATGGGCTGAAGGGCCTCTTTCTGTGCTGTATGCACTGACTGCACTCTCCTAGATTAAATGTCAAATGCAATGTGGCCATGGTCCCTTTAAATATCACGGCTGAAAACGCGTCATCGATGACGTCACCGGACCCGCTCCATTTAATTGGGTCGGGTAACGTGCAGGGCAGGCTTACCAAGCCCATTATGGGAAAGTCATTTTGTGGAGCGGGATGGAGGTAGCAACGGGGTCGGGATCCGACATGGCGGCAGCCCGCACCGGACCCGCCCAGGTAAGGAAAATTCTGGCCATACAGCACAAAAGCAAGGAAGTTATGATTAACCTTTCTGAAATACTGGTTCGGCCTCAACTGGAGTATTGTGTCCAATTCTGGGCACCGCACATTAGGAAGGATGTGAAGGCCTTAGATAGGGTGCAGAAAAGATTTACAAGAATGGTTCCAGGGATGAGGGTCTTCAGTTACGTGGATAGACTAGAGAAGCTGGGGTTGTTCTCCTTAGAGCAGAGAAGGTTGAGAGGAGATTTGATAGAGGTGTTCAAAATCATGAGGGGTCTGACAGAGTAGATAGAGAGAAACTGTTCCCATTGGCGCAAGAGTCAAGAACCAGAGGACACAGATTTAAGGTGATTGGCAGAAGAACCAAAAGCGACATGAGGAAAAACTTTTTTATGGAGCGAGTGGTTATGATCTGGAATACATTGCCTGAAAGGGTGGTGGACACAGATTCAATCGTGACTTTCAAAAGGGAATAGGATAAGTATCTGAAGGAAAAAAAATTGTAGGGCTACGGGGAAAGGGCGAGGGAGTGGAACTAGCTGAAGTGCTCTTGCAGAGAGCTGGCATGGGCTCGATGGGCCGAATGGCCTCCTTCTGTACTATTTTATGATTCTATGAAATACTCACCACACTAGAAGGTTTATGATAGCAATGGCTTGGACATTACGGGTTTCAACCAAGTGAATAATTGCATAAGAATGTACACTTTTAGCCTTCATATCTTCGAGCTGGAAGGAAAGCAGAGGATTCAGTATTATTGCTGATTATTAGAAAATATCGGTATTATTATCTATTGCTATTAGTTCATATAGGCCATGGATAATCCAGAAAACTTATTTGAAAGCAATACAGTATAAAGTATCATATTTGCAGCTTCTTTTTTTCCCCTCCCGTTGTCGCCTGTCGTGTTGACCCAGCACCACCTGTAGATAAGAAAAGTGGGCTCAGTATAAATATAATAAAACCCCCATTTTATTGATGCAGTGACATGTCACTGTTCATGATACTGGCTCAGCCCTCAAAGAGGAATATTGTTCACAACATATCACTGTCAGTCTGTGCTTGGATAGGTAAAATGCTTTTGTGGGTTGGAGGTATGCATTGCATAATATATATATATATTAAATAGAAATTGTAATGAATTTGGCCCGAATTTTGCGGTGGGTATGACAGTGTACTCTCAGAGTATGGCGTCATACCGCCTTTGAAATCTACTGCAAGGTCAGGATTTCCACATGCACTTGCAGTCTGTCAACATACGCGTTGACAGGCCATCCACTGCCTCACCGAAAACCTAATTGCTGGTGCAGATTTGGGCTATTTGCCCACCAACTGCTCCGCAATTATGTACGGAAATTTTACGGCTGGTGGAAACGGGTGCGGGGCTTGTTTCCACAGTGTAAGGGGATACCTGAAATGAAAAAAAAAAATGCTTTTTTCTTACTTAAATGACTTAAAAGCTTTAATGAGAGTCTAAACACCGCCCCTTGACATTCAATGGCATTACCATCACCGAATCCCCCACCATCAACATCCTGGGGGTCACCATTGACCAGAAACTTAACTGGACCAGCCACATAAATACTGTGGCAACAAGAACAGTTCAGAGGCTAGGTATTCTGTGCCGAGTGTCTCACCTCCTGACTCCCCAAAGCCTTTCTACCATCTACAAGGCACAAGTAAGGAGTGTGATGGAATACTCTCCACTTGCCTGGAAGAGTGCAGCTCCAACAACACTCAAGAAGCTCGACACCATCCAGGACAAAGCACCACCTTAAACATTCACTCCCTCCACCACCGGTGTACCGTGGCTGCAGTGTGTACCATCTACAAGATGCACTGCAGCAACTCGCCAAGGCTTCTTCGGCAGCACCTCCCAAATCCACGACATCTTCCACCTAGAAGGACAAGGGCAGCAGGCGCATGGGAATACCACCACCTCCAAGTTCCCCTCCAAGTCACACACCATCCTGACTTAGAAGTATATCGCCGATCCTTCATCGTCACTGGGTCAAAATCCTGGAACTCCCTCCCTAACAGCACTGTGGGAGTACCTTCACCACACGGACTGCAGCGGTTCAAGAAGGTGGCTCACCACCACCTTCTCAAGGGCAACTAGGGATGGGCAATAAATGCTGGCCTTGCCAGCGACACCCACATCCCATAAACGAATTAAAAAAAAAATATATAAGCTGCTGCATTTCATTTATTTCTTCAAAGAATTTTCTAAAGATTAGTCAAGCACATCTGACCTTTAAGAAATCCATGCAAACTGATTGATATGATTCACATGTTTCTAAGTGCTTAGTAATTTCATCCTGCATTAGTGATTCTAGGGGGTTAAAAATTGGATAAGGCCCGAAAATGGGCGTGGGGATCGCGATGTGCGATTAACCCGTGCCCATGCACTGTAATGCAGGTATCCCCCAAAATTCGTTGCTGCCTGCTAACTATAATGAGAGTGGCGTCCAGCCCAGCACTAAATGCACTGTTGACTGGCTGCACGCTCAGCAGCGGGCCCAAGTTCATGCAAGGCTAGCACCATTTAAAGCTAGCCTCCAGTTAATAAAGCCAGCCTGCAACTTTTAAATGGGAGGTACATTCTGGCTGCAGCAGGTACTGGAAGTCGTTCTAGAGGAATGTGTGACCTACAGGAAGGGTTAAGATGGCGCAACATGGCAGAGAGAGGGCTCCCAGATTTTCGGATGCAGCACTCGAGGCATTGGTGCAGGAGATGGACAAGAGGAGAGATGTCCTCTATCCTCAGGGGACCCTCCAGAGGGACGCTGAGAAGGGAATAGGAGCAAATAGCCATCACTGCCAATGCAAGCAGTGTAGCCCCAAGGACCTGGATGCAGTGCAGGAAGAAGATTAATGACCTCACACGAGTGGTCACAATCAGTGATTTCACCTTCAAATGCCATATCCTACAAACTGCACCACTAGCCTCACACACTGCTCAATTCACCACACCCCCATTACTCACCTATCTCTATTAATCACGACTCAAACCTTACATTCATGTGCTCTATCTCATCCTCACACACTTAGCACTACTGCAAGTCTCATACTCACATCTCACAGCTTGCATCTCCATATCCTGACCCCGCTCGAGGAGACGGTGCTCACCATAGTGGAATGGCTGTGACTGAGGCAGCGCTGAAACAATTGCCAATGATGGTATGCTTATATCTAATCCTCCTTCTCACATCCCACTTCCCCCTCATCCCACAATCTCTTCTGAAATACATGCGCAGATGGTGTAAGCATGCTGCACACAACTCAGATGATGATCTCAATGGAGCGGCCTTCAGAAGAAGGGTGATGGCATGCATATGGAAATCCTAGGTGCAATGACAAGCCTGCCAGACAGCCTCTTGTCAATGTCAAGGAGCATGGAGGAGTCCAGCTCCAACACTGGACAGGGCTTTGTGCAGAGCTTGGAGCCCATGATTTCTAGGATGGAAATGATGTACAACTCCAGGAGAGACCTTGTGGACCCAGCCATGATGCTGCTTGTGATGGACGATGTCACGGCTTCCATTGCCGCACAGGCAGAAGTGGCCCAACATCTCAGTGCTGCAGTGGAAGCTGAGACTACTGCCATCATTGCTGGGTTTATGAGTCTCGAAAGGGGCTTGCAGGGTATCTCAGCAGGCCTGCAATCTGTCCTCCAACAGATTGCTAGGAATGCTGAGGCGTCGCCCCGGGGGAGTGGCAGTGGGTCTGTGGAGCAAGAACATGCTGTCCTCTCTCAGGATGACAGCATTGCTACTCCCACCACTTCCACTCTGCCATTGCTCTTGCCACTGCCTATCAGCCAGCCAGCCCAGACTGGTGCCACCCATGCCGAGGTGGTACAGTCTACAGCTGGGCCTTCTAGGTCCACAGCTGGTCGAAGTCATCGGGCAAGGCCATCTGTAGTCTCCCCACTGAAATTCAGCAGCCTTCCACCAGCCATGCTGCAGCCACTGGGGGAGCACTGCGTAGGAGCACTAGAGCAGGAAAAGGCATACGAACGACAGACACTAAGGGAATGCACAAGGGTGATTAGTTGATACTGTAATGTTGATTGAATTTGGATAAATTTATGATTTTTATTTGGAATGTGTGTTTTGTGGTGGCTCTCATTTCAGCTTTGTGCCCAGGAGGACGCTATGATGTTCCACGGCAGAGGGATGGTATGATGGGGAAGTGGTGAGCAACGGGGATCTGGGGTTTCATTCTTTCAAAGGAATGCCTCAACAGACTCAAAGGAGTCTGTTGAGGCATTCACAGACAGCCCACAGGAATGGGGCTTTGCTGCCTACCTCCTCCCTCCCTCCTCTTCCTCTTGCTCTTCCTCCTCCTTGGTCTGCATGACCTGCATGCAGCAGACTACCACAACATGGGACACCTGCTCCGGCGAGTACTGGAGGGCTCCTCTCAAACGGTCAAGGCAGCAGAACCATTGCTTAAGCACCATGATGGTCTGCTCGATGATGTTCCTGGTGGCAGCATGGCTGTCATTATATAAGTGCTGGGCATGAGTGGTGAGGTTGCGGAGGGGAGTCATCAACCAGGTGCAGAGCGGATAGCCCTTGTCTCTGAGCAGCCACCCTCGGGTTTGATGTGGTGGTTGGAAGCTTGCTGGCATACCGGACTGGCACAGGATGAAGGCACCATGACTGCTCCCAGGATAGCAGGCATTCACCATCATGATGCGCTGGGCGTGGTTGCACAACAACTGCACATTAAGTGAGTAGTAGCCTTTGCGGTTACGGAACATCTCAGGATTGGTATATGGTGCCTGCAAAGCCACGTGTGTGCAGTTGATGGCGCCCTGCACCATGGGGAAGCCCGCTATCCTGGCAAAACCACATGCACGCTCGTCCTGCCTCTCTCTTTCAGAGAGAAGATAATGTAGTCCCTTCTCCTGGAGTACAGAGCCCCTGTGATCTCCCAGATGCAGCGATGGACGGTGAACTGGGAGATGTTAGCTATGTCTCCTGCTGCAGACTGGAAGGATCTGCTAGCAAAGAAATTGAGGGCCACGGTGATCTTGAGGGCCACTGGGAGAGCCGTGGTCGCCCTGCTCTCAGGCTGCAGGTCTAGTTGCAGGAGGTGGCAGAGTTCTGTGACCACCTCCTTGGTGAAACGGAGCCTCCTAATACACTGCTCATCGCTTAAGTGGAGATAACAGAAGTGCTCCTGGAAGATCCTAGGTGGGTAAGGCCTCCTATTGAGAATCCTCCTGTCCCTCCTGCCCCTCCTCCTTCTTCCTCTTCTCTTCTTCGCTGCCTCCGCTTCCTCTCCTGAAGATACTCGAGCGTGAGGGGGACTGCAAGTAGAGCCCCCATGACTGTGAGCAAGTGTTGTGAGCAGAAGCCTTTAAATTTGAATGAAGGCATTCTCCACTTGCACCAACACTCCCTGTCATCTCAGCAACTTTAAACAAGTTTAGAAAGCTGCAAGTGTTGCAGAAATTTAGACAGAGACAGTCAAACTGAGAAACTATGTCAGCTGCAAGTTCTTGATGATGATCCCTTTAAATATCATTGCTGGGGGCTCCTTCCTGCTGCTGAACACTTGGTCAGCTGGTCATGATTAAGAGAGGGCGGTAAGCAGAGCGGCAACGGCGAAAATGGCAGATTGTGCGTCAAATGACGTTGCACACTCATTGACACGCAATCTGCCTCATTTCCATTCTCCAGCAAGCACAGGCAACGGCAACATTCTCTCAATTCTGGCCCTTGTTCAACCCAGTATTCATTGCTCCACCATTTGTGGCCATGCCTTCAGGTGCCTAGGCCCTGAAGTCCCTCCCTAACCCTCTCCGCCTCACTACTTCTCTCTTCTCCTTTAAGATGCTCCTTAAAACCTAACTCTTTGATCAGGCTTTTGCTCACCTGTCTTAAAATCTCCTTATGTGGCTTAATGTCAAATGTTGTTTCATTGCGCTCCTGTGAAGCTACTTGGGATGTTTTACTGCGTTAAAGACTGCTACATAAATGCAAGTTGTTGTTGTTATTTGCTAGGAGCACCATGATATACAAATGAGCTGACCTTACATTACAGCAGGAGGTCGCCTCATTGCAGCGCGGGTGCACGCTGCGTCTGAAGAGCAGCGGTCCTGGTGTTGTTGCATTGGGACCACAGTGTATTACTCTGGGAACAGAGAGAAGGGTTTGTGTTGTTGTGTGGGATTCAGCACTAACGTATTAGAAAATTCCCAATGGCATGCCTGTGTATCAACAAATAAAGGATTCTGTGGAAATTAATAAGGTTAGTATCTGCAGAGTGGTGAGTGCACAACCAGAGCAATAACTTAGCATACATGGAATAAAGATAGAAATGTCTCTGTGCAGCGCTTAATATCATTTGAGTCAGAAGAGACTTGATTTATTGGTCAACCATATTTATTTGAATTGAAGAGGATTTAAATTTCTATTCACACAGGAGGGATATTCACTCATGAGGAAATCACTTGGAACAAACTCTATTATGGTCACAAGAGCCCAATAATTTTGCCTCAAAACTATAACATATTCTTATACAGAATAAAAGAATGTTTAAAATAAAGAAGCTATTCACCTGAAGCAAGCATCATCTAGGCCTGCTTATGGACCCGCTTGCGAATTCTGTGACACTATTAACTTCACAATAATTCCATGTGGTCTTCGATTAGTGTTATCACAATTGTTATTGAGACCAGATTAGTAAAGGAAGTTAGATACTGAATAAAGTCAAGGAGTTTCAATCAATTCCATAAATCGCTTGCGTCTCACTCCTGTAATTTATATTAACAACCCTAGCCCTCGATAACAGCCTTATTACTCACACTCATCAATCAGAATTGTAGATTTAATAATCATGTTTCCCAACTAGGAGAATAAATTATCATCCTGAGACCAATAAGCAAAAGAATTGTTTAAGGAAAAGGATAAAAAAAAGTGTAGTATAACTGAACTGAACATCATCAATGACTGCAATCACAATTCACAATCAAACAATGACTGTCGACATGTGTCCAGAGCTTGGTCTGGAGTATGATTCATGTTAAAGAGAAGCACCATAAATATTAGTTTATAACTTGCACCATGTCTAAGATAATCCCTAAACTTCCACCCAAAATATGTATAGTTTTTTTGTATTAGTTGATGGGCATAATTATCATGCTTCTATCCACCAAAATGCTCACCTTTATGTCATTATCCAAAAATAAAATCTTTCCTGTTCTTTCTTATCTCAGCCAGAATATTTCTGTCCACTGTTACTCCATTTCTCTAATATTGTGCTCTTTAAATGATAACTATCTCTCTCAACTTCAGTCCTGACTCCCACTGCTGATTGTAAATCTCTTCTCCCTGTATCATCATTTAAAGAGAGAGGGGAAGTGGAGCATTTCAAAGGAACGGTAGCAGCAGAGCCCGTCATTTAAAAAGTGCGACAGCAAAACAAACTCGGGGAAAATCTGAAAAAGTGACGTCATAGTCATCGCAGAGCGAGGAGCAACGGAGCCCGAGGAATTCAAGCTAAGTGTTTAATTTAAACTTTATCAAATTTTATCAACTTTAAATAAATAGTTAAATAGGTCAATAAAAAAATAATCAGAGTAACTAAATACAAATTAATTTGAAATCAAGCTAAATGCATTTACTAAATATAGCCTAAACCCCAAGTGATTCGATTAGTTCTTGCAATAAATTACTGCTAACAATCAATCAATAATTAAACGTTGGAATAGCAGTACAGGTAGTGTGTCGGGACTGCAGTGTGTGGGATTTTGTGGAGAGCGAGACTGTCCCGGAGGAGTAAACTTGTAGGAAAGGTTTCTGTCTCGAGACATTCCAGCTGAGAGTCATTGAGCTGGAGTGTGAATTAGAGACACTCCGACACAGAAGGGAGGGGAAGAATATGGGGATAATTTTCTCCAGAGTACAGTCACACCTCAGAGGAAAGCACAGGTGTAGGAAGGGGAAAATGTGACTGTCAGTCAACAAGGTAGGGGAAACCGAGGGGAGACAGAGAAGGAGGTCCCGCAGACACTGGTCCTATCCAACAGGTGCAACAACAACAACAACTGGTATTTATATAGTGCCTTTAACGTAGCAAAACGTCCCAAGGCGCTTCACAGGCGTATTATAAGACAAAAAGGAGGAAAGAGAGGTAGCGAGGTGAAGAGGTTTAGGCAGGGAATTCCAGAGCTTAGGGCCTAGGCAACAGAAGGCATGGCCACCAATGGTGGAGCGATTATAATCAGGGATGCTCAAAAGGGTAGAATTAGAGGAGCGCAGATATCTCGGAGGGTTGTGGGGCTGAAGGAGATTACAGAGATAGAGAGGGGCGAGGCCATGGAGGGATTTCAAAACAAGGATGAGAATTTTGAAATCGAGGCGTTGCTTAACCGGGAGCCAATGTAGGTCAGTGAGTACAGGGTTGATTAGTGAATGGGACTTGATGCAAGTTAGGACACGGGCAGTCGAGTTTTGGATGACCTAAAGTTTACGTAGGGTAGAACGTGGGAGGCCAGCCAGGAGTGTGTTGGAATAGTCAAGTCTAGAGGTAACAAAGGCAAGGATGAGGGTTTCAGCAGCGGATGAGCTAAGGCAAGGGGGCAGAGCCGAGTGATAGAAAAATAGGAGCAGGAGTAGGCCATTCGGCCCTTCGAGCCTACTCCGCCATTCAATATGATCATGGCTGATCCTCTATCTCAATACCATATTCCCGCTCTCTCCCCATATCCCTTGATGCCTTTTGTGTCTAGAAATCTATCTATCTCCTTCTTAAATATATTCAGTGACTTAGCCTCCACAGCCTTCTGTGGTGGAGAATTCCACAGGTTCACCACCCTCTGAGTGAAGAAATTTCTCCTCATCCCAGTCCTAAATGTCCTGCCCCGTATCCTGAGACTGTGACCCCTTGTTCTAGACCCCCCAGCCAGGGGAAACATCCTCCCTGTCTAGCCCTGTCAGAATTTTATACGCTTCAATGAGTTCCCCTCTCATTCTTCTAAACTCTAGTGAATACAGGCCTAGTCGACCCAATCTCTCCTCATACAACAGTCCTGCCATCCCAGGAATCAGTCTGGTGAACCTTCGCTGCACTCCCTCTATGGTAAGTATATTGTTTCTTAGGTAAGGAGACCAAAACTGCACACAGTACTCTAGGTGTGGTCTCACCAAGGCCCTGTAAAACTGTAGTAAGACATCCTTGCTCCTGTACTCAAATCCTCTTGCAATGAAGGCCAACATACCATTTGCCTTCCTAACTGCTTGCTGCACCTGCATGTTTGCTTTCAGTGACTGGTGGACAAGGACACCCAGATCACATTGTCCATCGACATTTCCCAATCTAGCACCATTTAAATAATACTCTACCTTTCTGTTTTTCCTACCGAAGTGGATAACTTCACATTTATCCACATTATACTGCATCTGCCATGTATTCACTCACTCACTCAACTTGTCTAAATCGCCTTGAAGCCTCTTTGCATCCTCCTCACAACTCACAATCCCACCTACTTTTGTGTCGTCAGCAAACTTGGAAATATTACATTTGGTTCCCTTATCCAAATCATTGATATATATTGTGAATAGCTGGGGCCCAAGCACTGATCCCTGCGGTACCCCACTAGTCACCGCCTGCCACCCCGAAAAAGATCCATTTATTCCTACTCTCTGTTTCCTGTCTGTTAACCAGTTTTCAATCCATGCCAGTATATTACCCCCAATCCCATGTGCTTTAATTTTGCACACTAACTTCTTATGTGGGACTTTATCAAAGGCCTTCTGAAAATCCAAATACACCACATCCACTGGTTCTCCCTCATCTATTCTACCAGTTACATCCTCAAAAAACTCCAGTAGGTTTGTCAAACACCATTTCCCTTTCATAAATCCATGTTGACTTTGTCTAATCCCGTTGATATTTTCTAAGTGTCCTGTTATCACATCCTTTATAATAGACTCTAGCATTTTCCCTACTACTGATGTTAGGCTAACCAGTCTGTAGTTCCCTGTTTTCTCTCTCCCTCCTTTTTTAAATAGTGGGGTTACATTTGCCACCCTCCAATCTGCAGGAACTGTTCCATAATCTATAGAATTTTGGAAGATGACAACCAATGCATCCACTATTTCCATGGCTACCTCTTTTAGTACTCTGGGATGCAGTTTATCAGGCCCTGGGGATTTATCAGCTTTCAGTCCCATTAATTTCTCCAGCACTATTTTTTTACTAATACTAATTTCCTTTAATTCCTCCTTCTCACTAGACCATTGGTTCCCTAGCATTTCTGCGAAATTATTTGTGTCCTCTTCCATGAAGACTGAACCAAAATATTTGTTTAATTGTTCCGCCATTTCCTTGTTCCCCATTATAAATTCTCCCGTTTCTGACTATAAGGGACCTACATTTGTCTTCACTAATCTTTTTCTTTTTACATTCTTGTAGAAGCTTTTACAGTCCGCTTTTATGTTCCTTGCAAGTTTATTCTCATACTCTATTTTTCCCCTCTTAAATCAATCTCTTGGACCTTTTTTGCTGAAAGGTGGTGAGGTAGAGCTGGGTGTCGTCAGCGTATATGTGGAAACTGGCACTGTGTTTTTGGATGATGTCGCCAAGGGGCAGCATGTAGATGAGAAATAGGAGGGGGCCAAGGATAGATCCTTGGGGGATACCAGAGGTAACGATGCGGGAGTGGGAAGAGAAGCCATTGCAGGTGATTCTCTGGCTACGATTATAGATAAGAATGGAACCAGGTGTGTGCAGTCCCACCCAGCTGGACGACGGTGGAGAGGCATTGGAGAAGGATGGAGTTGTCAACTGTGTCAAAGGCTGCAGGCAAGTCAAGGACGAGGAGGAATAGTTTCCCTTCATCACAGTCACAAAGGATGCCATTTGTGACTTTGATAAGAGCTGTTTCAGTACTGTGGCAGGTTCAGAAACCTGATTGGAGAGATTCAAACATGGAGTAGTTCAAGGACTTTGGAGAGGAATGGGAGGTTGGAGATGGGGGTGTTGTTTGCAAGGACAGAGCGGCCAAGGGTTGTTTTTTTGAGGAGAGGGGTGATGACGGCAGATCTGAAGGAGATGGGGGACAGTACCTGAGGAAAGAGAACCATTAACAATGACAGCTAACATGGGAGCCAGAAAAGGAAGTTGGGTGGTCATCAGTTTGCTGGGAATAGGATCGAGGGAGTAGGAAGTGGGTCTCATGGACAAGATGAACGCGGAAAGGTCATGAGGCAGTCCAAGAGATCGGAGAGAAACTGGAGAAAGATGTGAGTTCAGGGCTAGGTCAGGGGGGAACCTTAGAGGAAGTTTGGCTCGATGAGCTAGGGGAAGGAAGGGAAGTAGCAGAGGCAGCTGAACAGATGGTCTCAATCTTAGAGACAAAGAAGTCCATGAGCTCCTCACACTTGTTGTCGGAGGTGAGGGTGGCGGAGATAGGGGAGAGGGGTTTAAGAAGATGGTTAGCAGTGGCAAATAGAAGCTGGGCTTTATCTTTGCATTCCAGAATTATTCTGGAATATTGAGCAATTTTGGCAGATGAGAGCAGGACCTGATAATGCTTTATGTGGTCCAGCCAGATCTGGCAGTGAATGGGTAAATCAATTGTCTGCAATATCTGTTCAAGTCTGTGTCCCTTGGATTTAAGGCAGTGAAGATGAGGACCGTAGCAGGGGGAAGGGCCAGGGTGAGAGAGAGCAATTGTTTTAATAGGGACAAGTATAGGGACAATGTACTTGCTACCTGTGAGGATATAGATGAAAGCTGCAGGGAGGAAGGCCAGAATGCTAACCATGACACTGTGGAGTAGGAGGCAGTCCAAGGGGAGGAGGAGCAGAATGGAATGGTTGTCGTCATAGAGGATTCGATAATTAGGGTGATATCATCCTCTGCAGTCACGACTGAGAGTCCAGGAGAGTGTGTTGCCTACCTGGTGCCAAGGTAAAGGATATTCTGGAGCAATTGGAGAGGAACTTGGAAAGGGAGGGGGAAGATCCAGTATTCGTGGTCCATTTCAGGACTAATGACAAAGGGAAGATCACGGATGAGGTCTTGCTAAGGGAGAATCAGGAGCTAGGAGTTAAATTAAAAAGCAAGGCTTTGAGGGTAATGATCTCGGGATTTTACCCGAGCCACGTGCAAATTGCCATAGGGACAAACAGATCATGAAAGTAAATGTGTGGCTGAAGGATTGGTTTGGGAAAGAGGGTCTCCATTACATGGGACACTGGCACCAGTACTGGGACAGGAAAGAGCTGTACCACTGGGACGGGTTACACCTGGTCCAAGCTGAAAGGAGAAATAGGGTTCTAAAAAGGACTTTAGACCAATAAAGAAGGCGGGGGCTCAGGAAGAAATAAAAATAAAAGTGAAAATAGCTTAAAGTTGAGAAAAAGGGATGAGAGCAAATTCCAGATCATAAATAATGTTAATGATAATAGAAATCATCAGGTTCAGAAAAAAATACAGAAAATAATAACAAAAGAACGGATAAAAACACAACAGGAGTGATGAAAAACAGTGAGTGTGATAATTAAAAAGTGAGAAAAACAGCAGCAGGACAAAAGGGCACGGTAGAGTCTGTTGCCCAAATAAGAGTCACACAAATGCTTGTAGCATAAGAGATAAAACAAGCGAATTAGAAGTGCAAATCCAAAAAGAAAAAGGAAGACTTGAGTTTATATAGCGCCTTTCATGACCACCCGACGACCCAAAGTGCTTTACAGCCAAGGAAATACTTTTTGAAGTGTCGTCACTTTTGTAATTTAGGAAACATGGTAGCCAAATTGCTCCCACAAACAGCAATGTCATAATGATGAGATAATCTGTTTTAGTAATGTTGATTGAGGGATAAATATTGACCAGGACACCAGGAATAACACCCCTGCACTTCTTCGAAATAGTGCCATAGGATCTTTTACATCCACCTGTGAGAGCAGATGGTTTAATGTCTCATCTGAAAGACAGCACCTCTGACTGTGCAGCACTCCCTCAGTACTGCACTGGAGTGTCAGCTTAGATTTTTGCACTCAGGTCGGTGGAGTGGGACTTGAACCCATGACCTTCTGACGCAGAGGCAAGAATGCTACCAACTGAGCCACGGCTGACATTAAAGTGTATGATGTAGTGGCCATCACTGAGACTTGGCCATCACTGAGACCTGGCTGCAAGCTGGGCATAACTGGGGGATAGATATTCCAAGTTATAAGGTCTTTAGAAAGGACAGGGAATTTGGAAAAGGCAGAGGAGCAGCAATATGGATAAAGGATACTAGTACAGCATTCGAAAGAGGGGATATCAGTAAGGGTGAGCAGGCAGTAAAAACTCTCTGGGTAGAGGAATAGAAAAAGATGCAAGAATTTGGTGTGAGTTATTTACAGGCCTCCTGATAGCATAAATACACCAGAGCTAAAAGTGTTAAATTATGAGGACAGGTTGCATAGACTGGCTTGTATTCCCTTGTATTCCCTTGAGTACAGAAGATTAAGGGGTAATCTAATTGAGATGTTTAAGATGATTAAACAATTTGATAGGGTAGATAGGGTGAAACTTTTTCCTCGGGTGGGAGAGTCCAGAACAAGAGGCCATTCAGGGACGATGTCAGGAAGCACCTCTTCACACAAAAGGTAGTGGGAATCTGGAACTCTCACCCACAAGAAGCTGTTGAAGCTAGGTCAATTGAAAATTTCAAAACTGAAATTCATAATTTTTGTTAGGCAAGGGTATTAAGGGATATGGAAGCAAGGCGGCTAAATAGAGTTAAGATGCAGATTGAATGGCAGAACTATCTTGAGGGGCTGAATGACCTATTCCCGTTCCTATGTTCCTAACCTGATGAGCTATTTCTAATTTTATACCAACAGTGGGAGTTTGGACTGAAGCTGGAGGAATGGAGTCGAAGTAACAGTTGACAGCAATAGCAAACAGCATTAACTGAAGGAATTGCACTGGCCTGGTGCTACTGTTTGGTTCATTGCCTTTAGCAAAATGGCTCTGCCAGGAGGAAAATATCCACTGAATAAACAGGCAATGAGATGTAAGTTAGAAAAATAAGTTCCAAACTGTTCGTCTAAGACCTTGTAAAAAGTCTAGTAAGGATTTGTTTTCTAAAACCTCGTATGAAGCATCAAATGGTTCTGCATGCTGGTGATTTCATCATTTGACAGTGGGTCCCTGAGTATCTCGGTTACATTGCTAAGTACATTTTAACAGGAGAAACTGTTAGTGTGTGACGTAAACTGGAACAAAATGATGAGTGTCCATTTCTCCTGGGTCAAAATTCCTCCTCTTTAATGATCACCATATTGTTTTCTCCAGTTGTTACATTTTTATTGAAATGGTAGCGATTGCTGCAAGTACCTTTGAACCTGCAATTGAATAAAAAACAGCACTGTCATAAAGAATGCACATTAGCTGAAACTTTCCCATTACGTTTCACTGGGTAGATAGAGTCGCTTATTTCAGACCAGATTGGTTTTATTTCAGTAATTCTAAAAGGTTGAGTGTCAGGCAGTGTGACAATGGAGTGTGCTATTGTACTAATGCATTACTGTGCCACAGATTGCTAGGAGGTGGGTTGCCCACACACGGGAGTTTCACAAACTCTCCCACACAGTCCTGGGGAAGTTCCAAGGAAAATCCAGACAGATCGCTCTGGGGAAAATCTTTAAATAATCATAGGCTGAGCCACCCGATCTAGTTTTCTGCATCGTGTAGTTGTGGTACTGAAAACAGATGTCAACAAATGCCCAAGAAGCTTAACTTTTACTGAGTCTATTCAGTAATGAGGATCTTGGCGCATTCAGTTGTTCAGCAATGTTTTCATGGCTTTTTTCATGAGTAAAAATCAAACACAACAACCTGCATTTATATAGTGCCTTTAACGTAGAGAAAATTCCACGGTGCTTTGGTAACGCAGATTTTGTACCTGTGGGACCTGCACCTTTCAATCAAGCTCAGGCTGATAGAAAAAATCAATCTCAACTCACTGAGCAGGGGCACAAGCTCAAACTATCCACATTCACCACTAAATGGGCAGGCGAGTAGAAAACGGAAATATCACGCTGGTATAAGTGCGAGGCTTATTTTCCTTGTTAGAATTGTCGATGTGTTTTGGAGGCAGTACTGAGGGAACTCCAAATAGCACCTAGTTCCTGCTATAATGGATAATGCCCATTGTTCTGCAGGCAGATCCGCTGTCAGTTGTGGCATTGAGAGCTACAGAGCGAGAGATCCTTGGTTCACTACCAGATCTGTGCTGAGTTAGGTGATGTGAAACATTGGTGGAGGTGTTGCCATTAGCCTCAGTGCTCCCTGATTTGGGAGGGGGGAACCCAGGGATCTTGGTCCTGATTCCTGCACAGTGATCTCTACTGGAAAGTGTAGGTGCGGTTGTCAAGTGAGAACCAACAGCTAAATACCCATCATCACTCACTACCCTGATTCACAGATGAATAAAAGCCATTTAGCTCTGATACTAAACCTCTGGGTGATATCGTCCATAACATGGAATTATCTTCCACGTGTATACTGATGACACCCAGTTTTACTTTTATACCACTTCTTGTAACTCTATGACCTCTGCATTGTGCTGTCATACTGGTTGTCTGATATTACATCATGAATGAGTCAGATTTTTTTGCAATTAACCATCGGGAAGAGTGAAGCCATTGTTTTCTTCCACCACCAAAAACTCCGAACCATTGCCACTGACTTCATTCTCCTCCCTGACTGCTTGCTTAGGTTGAATCAGACTGCACGCAAGCTTTGTGTTCTGTTTGACCCAGAACTGAGTTTCAAATGCAATAGTCTATCCATTACCAAAACTGTTTATTCCGACCTCTGCAACATTGCCTGCCTCCACCCCTACCCTAACTCTCACTGTCACCGAAACCCCTATCCACAATTTGGTCTCCTTTAGAATCAACTTTTCCAATGCCCTCCTTGACAGCCTCCCATTATGCACTCTCCATAAACTCCAAATCAATTTTTTCATTTGTTCATGAGATGTGGGCATCGCTGGCAAGTCTAGAATTTATTGCTCATCCCTAATTGCACTTGAGAAGGTAGTGGTGATCTGACTTCTTCAACCGCTGCAGTCCGTGAGGTGAAGGTACTCCCATAGTGCTGTTAGGATTTTTGACCCATCGACGATGAAGGATCGGCGATATATTTCCAAGTCAGGATGGTGTGTGACTTGGAGGGGAACCTGGAGGTGCTGGTGTTCCCATGTGCCTGCTTCCCTTGTCCTTCTAGATGGTAGAGGTCGCGGGTTCGGGATGTGCTGCCGAAGAAGCCTTGGCGAGTTGCTGCAGTGCATCTTGTAGATGGTACACACTGTAGCCACGGTACACCGGTGGTGGAGGGAGTGAATGTTTAAGGTGGTGGATGGGGTGCCAATTTAGCCCGCTGCATTATCCTGGATGGTATCGAGTTTCTTGAGTGTTGTTGGAGCTGCACTTATCCAGGCAAGTGGAGAGTATTCCATCACACTCCAGACTTGTGCCTTGTAGATGGTAGAAAAGCTTTGGGGAGTCAGGAGGTGAGACACTCGCCGCAAAATACCCAGCCTCTGACCTGCTCTTGTTGCCACAGTATTGATGTGGCTGGTCTAGTTAAGTTTCTGGTCAATGGTGACCCCCAGGATGTTGATAGGGGGATTTGGTGATGGTAATCCCGTTGAATGTCAAGGGGTAGTGGTTAGACTCTCTCTTGTTGGAGATAATCATTGCCTGGCACTTGTGTGGTGCAAATGTTACTTGCCACTTATCAGTCCAAGCCTCAATGTTGTCCAGGTCTTGCTGCATGCGGGCACGGACTGATTCATTATCTAAAGCTTTGCCGTCCCCATCCTGTTCTGTACTAAGCCTCACTCATCCCTTTCTTGCTGAACTATATTGGCTCTCTGTCCCCCAGTGGATTGAAGTTAAAATTCTCAACCTTGTCTACAAATCCATCCACAGCTTCACTTCACTGTACCTCTTCAATCTTCTCCAACCCAATGTATCCTCCCACGCTCTCTGGTCATCTAAACCCAGCCTCCTCTCCATCCCTCTCACCCCACAACTCTCTCCCCAAATACCCCCATCTCTCTACCTCCCTCCCTATATTTAAATTATATCTCTTTTCCCAGGCTTTAGATCATTTTTCCTAATCCTCCCACAAAGGATGGATGTTTGCTCTTTTGTCTCCTCTATGAAGCATCTTGGGAAATGTTCTACATTAAAGCATTGTATTGTTGTTTAGGGCAGAAAACTGAGGAAAAAAGCTGAAATCATAAAGACTATACACACTTACCTCTTGATTTTCTGCATCTGGTCGATGTTGTCTGGGAGAGGAATATTGAATGTTTCAGGCAGAAACAAGACCAGAATTGCTGAAAACACTGTCAAACCCCCCATCAGAATAAAAGGCAGAAACTCATGATAAACACCTGTGAAAATATAGAGCATACATTGAATGTAAAGTGACAAACAGCACATCAACATAAAGCCATCGGCACTACATGTAACACAGGTCTTGTGGTCAATAAACACCCTTTAATGTATTTTCAATGTCGGTACGTTCAAATAATGTGCAGATTTTTTTCCATTTCCCTTTTTTGAAGTTAGTTTTCTCCTGCCTGTTTCTGACCCTCTGCCAGGCATCATTTCCCAGTGAAGAGGTAGGCAAATTGTCCCCAATCAGCAGCTCGAGATTGCACAAAATTGGTTTGGAATTACTTTGATTTTTCCTCGCAATTTCTAGGCAAGCAACAAGGCGCCACCTGATAGGCCTGGATAGATTAGGAAATTATTGAAGGGTAAATACAAGATCAAATTCGTGTCAGGTCATTCTGTGATGCAGTCAATTAGGACACCAACATGCTGGTTTCAGATATTTTATGTGTTTACCACAGAATGTCCTGCATACTGGGCAAATACAATCATTGCCTTGTTCTTGATTTAATTCCTGAAACAAAGTGAGAGTATGGATACGGAATCCACCACTCCTGACTTTAGCACATAGCCAAGTACTGACTGACAAAAAAATGCCATTTCATTTTTCATCTCCAAAAATGGTCTCAGCACCTCATGTCTCTATCTTATAGCACACTCCTGAATATTCAGTTTCCTATGTATAGTATAAACCATCTCAATCCTTTTACAGGTCACTGGCTTGTAATACACAGCAGTTTGGGTGTTATTCTATGCACAATATAAACCAACCTCAATGTGTCAAAGCTATGTAACACACTATAGGGGTGATTCTGTGATCTACCAATCCAAGTGAGGGAGTGCACCACAGGAAATCATGGGGTGCCAGATTGTGAAGTCTCCCCTATATACAGTAGAAGTGTCTCTACATAGTAAACACTTTCAATATGAACCAATTACTTTACAGCTCCTTCCTTCTTCAGGGCATTCAAATAAATAGGTGAGGAAATTGAAGATGCTTTAGTCATGATCTTCCAAAACTCTCTTGATACAGGAAATGTCACTTTGGAAAATTGCCAATGTCAATCCATTATTAAAGAAGGGTGGCTGAGAGAAACCTGGAAACTATAGGCCTCTCAGTCTAACATCTGTTGTGGGGAAGTTACTCGAATCTATCATTAGGGACAGGGTGACTGAGCACTTGGACAATATGAACTGATCAGAGAGCCAGCATGGATTTGTGAAGGGTAAGTCATGTCTAACTAACCTAGTTACATTTTTTGATGAGGTCACTAACATGGTAGATAAGGGTGTGTCTACTCTTTTAATTGTCAATTAGGATGGCATTGCCATCAGTCAAAATCAAATTAACAAATGTGCCCCCATTATAAAGGGGCACAAACAATAAACTCCAAATAAAACAGCGGTCTGGAGGTCCCACGAAGTCCGCTCAGCGGCTTTTAAATGGAAAAACCGCACATGCGTAGAAATTTGAATGGGCCACGGAGCCAAAAAAAATTAGCGGGAACATTGCTGATGAGTGGTGTTTCCAAGATACCTGTACTGGGCCTCAGATTTTCACTGTATTTCTAAATGATTTAGACGAAGGAACAGAGAGCCATATATCGACATTTGCTGATGACAGTAAGTGAGGTGGCACAGTAAATAGTGCAGACAGGAGCAGAAAGTTGCAAAGGGACATTGATAGATTAAGTGAGTGGGCAAAACTGTGACAGATGGAGTTCAAAGTGGGGAAGTGTGAGGTCATCCACTTTGGACCTAAGAAAAATAGATCAGTGTATTTTCTAAATGGTGAGTAGCTGGGAACTGTGGAGGAACAGAGGGATTTAGGTGTCCATGTACAAAAATCACTAAAAGCCATTGTACAAAAAATAATAGAAAAGGTTATTAGAGTTTAGTCTTTATCTCAAAGGATTGGAACACAGAGAGGTGGAAGTTATGCATCTGGAGTACTGCATTCAGTTCTGGACACCGCACCTCAGGAAGGATATATTGGCCATGGAGGGGCTGCAGTGCAGATTCACCAGAATTATACCAGGGCTAAAATGGTAAAATTATGAGGACAGGTTGCATAGACCAGGCCTGTATTCCCTTGAGTATAGACGATTAAGAGGTGATCTAATTGAGGTGTTTAAGATGATTAAAGGATTTGATAGCATCGATAGAGAGAGAAACTAGTCCAGAATTTGTGGTTCCGATGAAGGTGTGCGCATAGTGTACGCCATCGTAAGCCTTCAGAAAGGCCCTGTAAGTTACGAGTTTCCGCATGCGCAGCGCATGCGTGAAAACCCGGAACCTGCGATCAGTCAAGGTTCGCCTTGACAGATCTACCTCACTGGCGAGAAAAGACTTTTGCTGGCGCAGAGTTGGGCTAATTGCCCAGCCTGGGAGCCTGAATTAAGTGCGTATATTTTTAGCGTACTCTGCAGGTACACCTCCGACCGCAAATCCTGGCCCAATATTTCCTCTGATGGGGTGCCCAAATCAAGGGGACATAATCTTAAGCTTAGAGCTAGGCCGTTCAGGTGTGAAGTCAAGAAGCACTTCTTCACACAAAGGATGGTAGAAATCTGGAACACTCCCCAGTCAAAATACTGTTGAGGCTAGGTCAATTGAAAATTTCATAACTGAGATTGATAGATTTTTGTTAGGCAAGGGTATTACGTCATATGGACCGAGCCGGGTAAATGGAGTTACGCTACCATGATTGAGAATTGGTTAACAGACAGAAAACAAAGAGTAGGGATAAACGGGTCTTTTTCAGGATGGCAGGCTGTGACTAGTGGGGTACCGGAAGGATCAGTGCTTGGGCCTCAGCTATTCACCATCTATATCAATGATTTGGATGAGGGGACTAAATGTAACATTTCCAAATTTGCTGATGATACAAAGCTAGGTGGCAGTGGCAGTTGTGAAGCAGATGTGAAGAGGCTTCAAAGGGATCTCGACAGGCTCAGTGAGTGGGCGAGAACATGGCAGATGGAATATAATGTGGATAAATGTGAAGTTATCTACTTTGGTAGAAAAAACAGAAAGGCAGAGTATTTCCTAAATGGTGAAAAATTGACAAATGCAGATACTCAAAGGGACCTGGGTGTCCTTGTACATGAGTCACTGAAAGTGAATGTGCAGGTGCAGCAAGCCATTAGGAAGGCAAATGGTATGCTGGCCTTCATTACAAGAGGATTTGAGTACAGGAGTAAAGAAGTCTTACTCTAATTGTATAGGGCCTTGGTGAGACCACACCTGGAGTACTGTGTACAATTTTGGTCTCCTTACCTAAGGAAGGATATACGTGCCATAGAGGGAGTGCAACGAAGGTTCACGAGATTGATTCCTGGGATGGCGGGACTGTCGTATGAGAAGAGATTGAGTAAACTAGGCCTGTATTCTCTTGAATTCAGAAGAATGAGAGGGGATCTCATTGAAGCACACAAAATTATTACAGGGCTTGATAGGGTGGATGCTGGGAGAATGTTTCCCTTGGCTGGGGAGTCTAGAACCAGGGGCCACAGCCTCAGAATAAAGGGTAGGCCATTCAGGACTGAGATGAGAAGAAATTTCTTCACTCAGAGGGTGGTGAATCTTTGGAATTCTCTACCCCAGAGGGCTGTGGAGGCTCAGTCATTGGGTACATTCAAAACAGAAGTCGATAGATTTCTGACTAGTAAGGGCATCAAGGGATATGGCGATAGACCGGTGAATGGAGTTGAGGCAGAAGATCAGCCATGATTTCATTGAATGGCGGAGCAGGCTCGAAGGGCCGAATGGCCTCCTCCTGCTCCTATTTCTTATGTTCTTATGATCTATTTGAATGTGGAATAGGCTCGAGGGGTTGAATAGGGTGGTGGTATTTGAGTGAAAAGTGAAGAGATTGCTGCAGAGCCTGCACCTGAAAATATTTTCACAATGAGAATGTCTGCAGACATCTGGGTGAAATTAAATTCTGAATTCATCTCTAGTCTTTCTAATACTTTGTTTTCTTTGCAAAGGAAAGGTCATCCATAATCAGTGCAATAAAGTATGAACTGCTCAGAGAGCCAGCAGTGATTTGTGAAGGGTAAGTCACGTCTAAATAACCTAGTTCCATTTTTTGATGAGGTCACTAACATGGTAGATAACGGGCGGCACCGCAAGAGAAAAAATAGCAGGAACATTGCTGTCTAGTGGTGTTCCCCAGATATCTATACTGGGCCTCAGCTTTTCCAAATGACTTAGACGAAAGAACAGAGAGCCATATATCGACGTTTGCTGATGACAGCAAGTTAGGTGGCAAAGTAAATAGAGCAGATGGGAGCAGAAAGTTGCAAAGGGACATTGATAAATTAAGTGAGTGGGCAAAACTGTGGCAGATGGAGTTTAATGTGGGGAGTGTGAGGTCATCCACTTTGGACCTAAGAAAGATAGATCAAAGTATTTTCTAAATGGCGAGTAGCTGGGAACTGTGGAGGAGCAGTAGGATTTAGGTGTCCATGTACAAAAATCACTAAAAACTAGTGGGCAGTTACAAAAAATAATTGACAAGGCTATTAGGGCTAGAAATTCATCTACTGACTGCCACTCCATAGCGCCATGAAATGGAGAAAAAATGATGGCCGCCACTCTTTCGCCAGTTGCTGGTGGGTCCCAGGTTGGCAGCCATTTTCCTCCCTCCCTTTGCACTGCTGGTGAGTGGCAGAGCCCTGGGAAAAAAATGGTGGCATGGTGACGTCAATCAGTGTGCAACGCCGACTTAACATCACCACTCCAAACTTTGACCCTAGCATTGAGTTCAGCGCTGGGTCCTAAGCATGCCAGGTAAACCTGGCAAACAAGCAGGCTGACAATGGCACTGTCAACACCTCTTAAAGGAGATTTGGGTGTCTTCGTGCAAGAAACACAGAAAGCTAGCATGCAGGTACAGCAAGCAATAAGGAAGGCAAATGGCATGCTGGCCTTTATTGCAAGGGGGTTGGAGTATGAGAGTAAGGAAGTCTTGCTACAATTGTACAGGGCCTTGGTGAGACCACACCTGGAGTACTGTGCACAGTTCTGGTCTCCTTATCTAAGGAAGGATATACTTGCCTTGGAGACGGTGCAACGAAGGTTCACTAGATTGATTCCTGGGATGAGAGGGCTGTCCTATGATGAGAGATTGTGTAGATTGGGCCTATACTCTCTGGAGTTTAGAAGAATGAGAGCTGATCTCATTGAAACATACAAGATTCTGAAGGGGATTGACAGGGTAGATGCTGAGAGGTTGTTTCCCCTGGCTGGAGTGTCCAGAACTAGGGGGAATAGTCTCAGGATAAGGGGTCGGCCATTTAAGGCTGAGATGTGGAGGAATTTCTTCACTCAGAGGGTTGTGAATCTTTGGAATTCTCTGTCCCAGAGGGCTGTGAATGCTGAGTCTTTCAGTATATTCAAGGCTGAGATAGATAGATTTTTGGACTCTCGGGGAATCAAGGGATATGGAGATCGGGTGGGAAAGTGGAGTTGAGGTCGATGACCAGCCATGATCTTATTGAATGGCGGAGCAGACTCGAGGGGCCGTATGGCCTACTCCTGCTCTTACTTCTTATGTTCTTATGTAAGGAACACACACATCTTTCAGGTAAGTTTGGATTAAAGCTTTTGGACTGGGTGTTTTTGACTTTATTGAAGTAGTGGTTTGCTGCAATATATGTTAAAAGATTTTTAAGTGTGTAGGGAGTGCTGCTGGATGCTTGCAAGGCCTTGGATAGTAAAGGAAGGCCTCTGAGAAGACAGAAAATGCTGCAAATACTCAGCAGGTCAGGCAACATCCATGGAGAGAGAAACAGAGTTCATGTCTCAGGTCAAAATGCTGCCTGACCAGCTGAGTATTTCTAGCATTTTATGCTGTAATATCAGATTTTTTAGCATCCGCTCGCAGAGGGAAGAGGAAAAAGTCGAAGAGGAGGAAGCAGAAGAGGAGGAAGCAGAAGAGGAAGAAGCAGACGGAAGGATGCATCCCAGACAGCCCCTTTGCGGCCAGGATATCCGGCATGGAATCATCCGCCTGCAGTCCCAGTGACCACAACCCCAATTCCCCTTTCAACATTAGTCTCACACCTTACCTTCCCTCTGTTACTGACCATCACAGTGTCCTCTTGGCCACGATGCCTAAATAAAAGCCACCACAAAGCAAACTTTCCAATCCAACTTTATACATCTATCCAACCAATACGACATCAAGAAATCAACTCATCACCCTTATGCATTCTCTTAGTGACTCTCCTGTGTGTGCCTTTGCCTATCCTACTGATGTCACACAGTGCTAACTCAGTGCTGCAGCATGGCTGGTGGAAGGCTGCTGACTTTAAGTGGGGCACACTGCAAATTGCCTTGCTGGTTGACCTTGAGGAGCTGGTGGCTGGGAGTGTTAAATCAATCTTCTTCTTCTTGTTCTTCTTCGCTCTCCTCTCCCTCTTCTTGGTCACCTACTGGCTGGGCAGGCTGCAGTTCTTGGGTGTGTGAAATGAGAAAGGCACAAGGGTGCAGTTGTGGTGAGGAGAGGGTGCAAAAGCAAGAGGTGCATGCCAGAAGGAGGATAACATGTGAGGATACCCGCATCTTGTTTCCCTGGGTGCCCCCTCCCTGGCTTGCTGAGCCCTATGTGTTAGTGCTGAAGCACGCTTACCATTTGTTTAGGTGTGAAGACTGCCATTTGGAAATTATTTTTAATGTTTATGTTCTTTTGAAAGACAGTAAGGGATGAAAAATACATTTAATCATTTGATTTTAATTTGTATTAGTTTTGAATGCATTTCCCCTTTAATTTATAGCCCCTTTAATTGCCCATAATGCCTTGCAAACTCCACAGCCTCTCCACCGCAGGCTGTAAGAAGCTGCAACGCCGACTGTGGACGCGACCTTCAGGTCAGAGGCCTCCATTAACGCCACCAGGAGGGCATTGCACGGCAAGTTAGTGCTGAGCTCCACATTGCCAACCTCCAGAGCCAATTTTTCAATGCTAGCACTGCAGCCATTTTCGGCGGCCGTTAATTCGAGTTGCCGGTGACACCGGCAATTCTGTTGGTGCGCAAAAAAAATTCCCCCTTCGAGTTTAGCCTTTATCTCAAGGGGTTGGAATACAAAGAGGTGGAAGTTATGCTACAGCTTTGGTTAGACCCCATCTGGAGCACTGCGTTCAGTTCTGAGCACCGCACCTCAGTAAAGGTACATTGGCAATGGAGCGGCTACAGTGCAGATTCACCAGGATTATACCAGGGCTAAAAGGGTAAAATTATGAGGACAGGTTCCATAGGCGAGGCATGTATTCCCTTGAGTATAGATGATTAAGGGGTGATCTAATTGAGGTGTTTGAGATGATTAGAGTATTTGATAGGCTAGATAGAGAGAGAAACTGTTTCCTTTGGTGGTGGAGTCCAGATCAATGAGACATAACCTTAAAATTAAAGCAAGGCTGTTCAGAGATGAAGTCAGGAAACACTTCTTCACACAAAGAGTAGTGGAAATCTGGAATTCTCCCCCCAAACAACTGTTGAGGCTAGGTTAATTGAAAATTTCAAAACTGAGATTGATAGCATAGTGGTTATGTTACTAGACTAGTAATCCAGAAGCCTGGACTAATGATCCAGAAACGTGAGTTCAAATCCCACTACAACAGCTGGGGAATTTAAATTCAGTTAATTAAATAAATCTGGAATAAAAAGCTAGCATCAGTAACGGTGACCATGAAACTATCGGATTGTCGTAAAAATCCATCTGGTTCACTAATAAGAATAAAACCGGGCAGACCACCCGGCATCGACCTTGGCACGGGCTACGGACACGACAATGGCGCACCCAGCAAAGTCCTCCACTTGTGCCAAAATTGGGAGAGCTGTTCCACAGTTTAGTCAAGCAACAACCTGACATAGTCATACTCACAGAATCATACTTTCAGCCAATGTCCCAAACTCCTCCATCACCATCCCTGGCAGGGCAGACCCACCAGGGGTGGTGGCACAGTGGTATACAGTCGGGAAGGAGTGGCCCTGGGAGTCCTCAACATTGACTCCGGACCCCATGAAGTCTCATGGCTTCAGGTCAAGCATGGGCAAGGAAACCTCCTGCTGATTACCACGTACCGCCCTCCCTCAGCTGATGAATCAGTACTCCTCCATGTTGAACACCACTTGGAAGAAGCACCGAGGGTAGCAAGGGCACAGAATGTACTCTGGGTGGGGGACTTCAATGTCCATCACCAAGAGTGGCTCGGTAGCACCACTGCTGGTCGAGTCCTGAAGGACATAGCTCCCAGTCTGGGCCTGCGACAGGTGGTGAGAGAACCAACACGAGGGAAAAACCTACTTGACCTCATCCTCACCAATCTACCTGTTGCAGATGCGTCTGTCCATGACAGTATTGGTAGCAGTGACCACCGCACAGTCATTGTGGAGACGAATTCCCGTCTTCACACTGAGGACACCCTCCATCGTGTTGTGTGGCACTACCACCGTGCTAAATGGGATAGATTCAGAACAGATCTAGCACCTCAAAACTGGGCATCCATGAGGCGCTGAAGGCCATCAGCAGCAGCAGAATTGTATTCCACCATAATCTGTAACCTCATGGTCTGGCATATCCCTCACTCTACCATTACCATCAAACCAGGGGACCAAACCTGGTTCAATAAAAAGTGTAGAAGAGCATGCCAGGAGCAGCACCCGGTGTACCTAAAAATGCGGTGCCAACCTGGGGAACCTGCAACACAGGACTACATGCATGCTAAAAAGCGGAAGCAGCATGTTATAGACAGAGCTAAGCGATCCCACAATCAACGGATCAGATCAAAGCTCTGCAGTCCTGCCATATCCAGTCATGAATGGTGTTGAACCATTAAACAACTAACGGGAGTAGGAGGCTCCATGAATATCCCCATCCTCAATGATGGTGGAGCCCAGCACGTGAGTGCAAAAACAAGGCTGAAGCGTTTGCAACCATCTTCAGCCAGAAGTGCCGAGTGGATGATTCATATCGGCCTACTCCTGAGGTCCCCACCATCACAGAAGCCAGTCTTCAGCCAATTTGATTCACTCCACGTGAAATCAAGAAATGGCTGAGCGCACTGGAAACAGCAAAGGCTATGGGCACCGACAACATCCCGGCTGATCGTGCTGAAGACTTGTGCTCCAGAACTAGCCGCACCTCTAGCCAAGATGTTCTAGTACAACTATAACACTGGCATCTATCCGACAATGTGGAAAACTGCCCAGGTATGTCCTGTCCACAAAAACAAATCCAACCAGCCAATTTCGCCCCATCAGTCTCTTCTCAGACATCAGCAAAGTGATGGAAGGTGTCGTCGACAGTGCAATCAAGCAGGACTTACTCACCAATAACCTGCTCACTGATGCCCAGTTTGGGTTCCACCAGGACCTCTCGGCTCCAGACCTCATTACAGCCTTGGTCCCAACATGGACAAAAGAGCTGAATTCCAGAGGTGAGGTGAGAGTGACTGCCCTTGACTTCAAGGCAGCATTTGACCGAGTGTGGCATCAAGGAGCCCTAGTAAAACTGAAGTCAATGGGAATCAGGGGGAAAACTCTCCACTGGCTGGAGTCATGCCTAGCACAAAGGAAGATGGTTGTGGTGGTTGGAGGTCAATCATCACAGCCCCAGGACATAGCTGCAGGAGTTCTTCAGGGCAGTGTCCTAGACCAAACCATCTTCAGCTGCTTCTTCAATGACCATCCCTCCATCATAAGGTCAGAAGTGGGGATGTTTGCTGATGACTGCACAATGTTCAGTGCCATTTGCAACTCCTCAGATAATGAAGCAGTTCATGACCGCAAGCAGCAAGACCTGGATGACATTCAGGGTTGGGTTGATAAGTGGCAGGTAACATTCGTGCCACACAAGTGCCAGGCAATAACTATCTCCAACAAGCGATTGTCGAACCACCACCCCTTGACATTCAACGGCATTACCATCGCCGAATCAGCCACCATCAATATCCTGGGGGTCACCATTGACCAGAAAATTAACTGGACCAGCCACAGAAATACGGTGGCAACAAGAGCAGGTCAGAGGCTGGGTATTCTGTGGCGAGTGTCTCACCTCCTAACTCCCCAAAGCCTTTCCACCATCTACAAGGCACAAGTAAGGAGTGTGATGGAATACTCTCCACTTGCCTGGATGAGTGCAGCTCCAACAACACTCAAGAAGCTCGACACCATCCAAGACAAAGCAGCCCGCTTGATTGGCACCCCATCCACCACCTTAAACATTCACTCCCTTGACCACCGGCGTACCACGGCTGCACTGTGTACCATCTACAAGATGCACTGCAGCAACTCGCCAAGGCTTCTTCGGCAGCACCTCCCAAACCTGCGACCTCTACAACCTAGAAGGACAAGGGCAACAGGCGCATAGGAACACCACCACCTCCAAGTTACCCTCCAAGTCACACACCATCTTGAATTGGAAGTATATTGTCATTCCTTCATCATCGCTGGATCATTATCCTGGAACTCCCTCCCTAACAGCACTGTGGGAGTACCTTCACCACACGGACTGCAGCGGTTCAAGAAGGCGGCTCACCACCACCACCTTCTCCAGGGTAACTAGGGATGGGTAATAAATGCAGACCTTGCCAGCGACGCCCACATCCCATGAATGAATATATAAAAAAATATGGACTGAGGCAGGTAAATGGAGTTAAGATACAGATCTGGCTTGATCTAATTGAATAGCGGAACACACTCGAGGGGTTGAATAGAGTGGTGTTATTCGAATGAAAAGTGAAGAAATATTTTCACAATGGGAATGTCTGCAGACATCTGGGTGGAATTACATTCTGAATTAATCTCTAGTCTTTCTCATACTTTGTTCTCCTTGTAAAAGAAAAGATCATCCAGAATCAGTGCAACCAAGTAACAGGGGTGGAGGCATGGCAACCAACAAGCCCTCTTGTAGGCCTGAGGAGGAAGCTCGACAATTCCTGGACCGACACACTGGGGAGGCGGTGCGAGATGGAGAAGTTTAAAGAGAGCTGTCAGGTTCAGATTGGTAATGAGATGGCTGACCTGCAGTACTGTGAGTGGTTACAATGTTCAGACATTCTGATTAATTGAAAGGACTCCTATCGTTGCTTAGTTACTTCTTCTTAATTACAACATGAATGAAGATATAATTTTTATTTTAATTCACCCAGGTTCCTGCATTAATTCATTGTGATAAAGCTTTCATTTAAATGCCACTGCTGTTGGTCTCAGAAAATGAGATAATAAACAGGGGATGGTGGGAGAGGGTGGAGCTGGTGAGGTACCTTGTACATAATTATTGTCTCATTCATCTCTTCATTTACACCAGGTGGACATGACTGATGTGGAGTGTCACCCTTCCAGCATTATTTCAGTGTCTGCATGGGTACTCATGCGTTCACTTACTTTAGCCAGCCTTGAGAGGTCAATAACACTTTTCTTATGCTGTATTGCCATTCAGGGAGTGGTTGATGTGCACTGACTGCCTGTGCCACTGCTCTCCATACTGCTTGCATCACTTCCTTCAATAATGTCTTCATTACACCTTTTTGGGTATTCCATTCTTGGATTCTAAGTAGCCTTTCTCTCCTTGCCCTTATCTCGGCCAACATTACCTCCACAAATCTTAGAATATTGGGACCTTGTCCATATCAGACATCCCCAATGCTGGTCCACCTTCTGTCACTCTCCTCTTACTTTGCTCCTGCCTTGTCTCTGCATCCAAAACAATTGCTTGTTTTTGACCCTTTAAGCAGCAATAGCCTTTCAATTGCTACAGCTACACTGAACGTCTCTCCCTCCCAGTGGGAGAAAATCATTTAGCAGCTGGATCACCTGGAACTTGCCCTGCCTACCTAATTGACAAACACGCCCCCACCACCACCGTCCTAATGATTGCTAATGGCGATCGTTTGGGTAGGTGGAAGCCCTGCATTATCATGTTTCTTGTGGGCCAACAAAAATCCAGGTCCCAAATTGTCTTTTGCATGAACATGAATGGAACACTCAGATCAATAGAATACAAACACAATTTCAGAAAATATAGAGCCAGTGTCACTGTACATATAGTACGACTGCAGCAATTGTGACAGCAGCGTTATCGAAAGAAAAAAAGAATTTGCATTGATATAGCGCCTTTCACAACCTTAGGACGTCCCAAAGCAAAAATGCCAGCACTGACGGCGCAAAGAGTACACCTACGATTTGGGAATAGTCTGTGGGTATCAGAATAGTACCAAAAATTCCTTATATTGTAGCTACACATAGAAGTTTAACTGTTACCTTACCAAGAAAAGAAATGTAAGGCGAGATGATGCTGCCCAGCCTGGAGGCCATTGAACTCACTCCGACACCTGTGTTTCTTATTACAGTTGGGTAGAGTTCAGCAGTGTAGACATAAACCATGGCAAAGGCACATGTGACCCCAAATTTTCCAAACATCGCCAGCACTGTAGTAAGTATTGAAAGATCTAGAAAAACCACAAGTAAACTTGGTGGAAGGTGCACTGGTTTGCAAACGGCTGTCTGTATAATCCTGTTACACACTCGACACACGATATATGTTCCCGAAGGAGGAGATTCTGCACTGAAAACATGCATTCATAAAACAGACTCTTAGGCCGGAATTTTGTTTGGGGAGGCATTGGGTCCGAGGCGGGCAGGAACCCCAGAAGGCCGGGTTTCCTGCAAGCCCTGCTGATTTTACCGGCAGGGCCTAATTTGAATGTGAGGCCCGGTTTCCCGCCTGCAGCCAGCTAGCTTGACAGGCTGGCTGGCTGCGGGCGGGTAGGCCTCAGTTACGAGGGGTCGGTCCGAGGGAGGGATCGGCGGGAGGGGGGTCAACAATCGGCGGGAAGGGGGGTCGGGATCGATGGGGGTTTGGCAATCGAGAGGGGGGAAAGCAATCGGGAGGGGGCAAAGCAATCGGGAGGGGGGAGGGAGAATCGGTGGGGGAGGGGTGTTGCAGGATCAGCAGGGTATCGGCAGGCGATGGGGGGAGGTCGGGGATCAGGGAGGTCAGGGATCGGGGAGGTCGGGGATCAGGGAGGTCAGGGATCGGGAAGGTCGGGGATCGGGGAGGTTGGGGAGGTCGGGGATCGGCAAGCAAGTGGGGATTGCAGGCGAGATCGGAGATCGGGGGGAATCGGAGATCGCAGGTGGGGGGGGCCGTGGGGGGGGGGGGGGGGGGATCAGCCATGGATTGGGGCGGGGGGGATGCTGGAGGATCGGGCCGGCCACCAGAGGATTGTGGCTGGCCTCATCATCATCGTTGGGGGGGTTGCGGGGGCGGGGGGGCGGGGAGCGGGGGGGAGGCCTGTGAATGCAATCGGAGGCTTCGTGGGGTGGGTCTCTGATCGCTTGGGGTGGGTTTGGTCGGGACCCTGGATCCAGGAAATAGGCATAAATCCACTTACATCCTGGATGCAGCAGTCCCCACCTCTGTTTAACTGCCGGGTTTCATGAATTGTGTGAAACCCGTCCCCAGGCAGTTAGACACAAAATCATATAGAATCATAGAATCATAGAAGATAGGAGCAGGAGTAGGCCATTTGGCCCCTCGAGCCTGCTCCGCCATTCAATGCGATCATGGCTGATCATCCAAATTCAGTACCCTGTCCCTTTCTCCCCATATCCCTTGATCCCTTTAGCCTTAAGAAATATATCCAACTCCTTCTTGAATCTATTTAATGAATTGGCCTCTACTGCCTTCTGTGGCAGAGAATTCCACAGGTTCACCACTCTCTGGGTGAAGAAATTCCTCCTCATTTCTGTCCTAAATGGCTTACCCGTTATCCTTAGACTGTGACCCCTGGTTCTGGACTTCCCGACCATCGGGAACATCCTTCCTGCATCTAGTTTGTCCTGTCCTGTCAGAATTTTATAAGTTTCAATGAGATCCCCTCTCATTCTTCTAAACTCCAGCGAGTATAAGCCCAATCGACCCAATCTCTCTTCATACGTCATTCCTGCCATCCCAGGTATCAGCCTTGTGAATCTTCGCTGAACTCCTTCCATGGCAAGAACATCCTTCCTCAGATAAGGCGACCAAAACTGCACACAGTACTCAAGGTGTGGTCTCACCAAGGCCCTGTACAACTGCAGCAAGACATCCTTGTTTCTGTACTCAAACCCTCTCGCTATGAAGGCCAACATACCATTTGCCTTCTTCACCGCCTGCTGCACCTGCATGCTTACCTTCAGCGACTGGTGCACAAGGACACCCAGGTCTCGTTGCACTTCCCCTTCTCCCAATCTATTGCCATTCAGATAATAATCTGCCTTTCTGTTTTTGACACCAAAGTGGATAACCTTGCATTTATCCACGTTATATTGCATCTGCCACGCTTCTGCCCAATCACCCAACCTGTCCAAATCATCCTGAGTTTCTCGGCATCCTCCTCGCAGCACACACGCCCACCCAGTTTTGTGTCGTCTGCAAACTTGGAGATATTACATCGAGTTCCCTTGTCTAGATCATTAGTATATATTGTGAATAGCTGGGGTCCAAGGACCGATCCCTGCGCTACCCCACTAGTCACTGCCTGCCACTCGGAAAAAGACCCGTTTATTCCAACTCTTTGCTTTCTGTCTGCCAACCAGTTCTCTATCCAAGTCAATACCTTGCCCCCAATCCCATGTGCCTTAACTTTACACGCTAATCTCTTATGCGGGACCTTATCAAAAGCCTTTTGGAAGTCCAAATACACCACATCCACTGGTTCTCCCTTATCTATTTTCCCAGTTACATCCTCAAAAAATTCCAGTAGATTAGTCAAGCATGATTTACCTTTTGTAAATTCATGTTGACTTTGTCCGATGCTGTCACTGTTTTCCAAGTGCTCAGCTATTACATCTTTTATAATGGACTCTAGCATTTTGCCCACTACTGATGTCAGGCTGTAATTCCCCGTTTTCTCTCTACCACCCTTTTTGAATAGTGGGGTAACATTAGCTACCCTCCAATCCATGGGTACTGTTCCAGATTCCATCGAATGTTGGAAGATGATCAGCAATGCATCTACTATTTCTAGGGCCACTTCCTTAAGTACCCTAGGATGTAGATTATCAGGCCCTGGGGATTTATCGGCCTTCAATCCCTTCAATTTTCCTAACACCATTTCTCTACAAATACTGATTTCTTTCAGTTCCTCCCTTTCATCAGACCTTATGTTCCCCAACATCTCTGGGAGGTTATTTGTGTCCTCCTTTGTGAAGACAGAACCAAAATATGTATTTAATTGGTCTGACATTTCTTTGTTCCCCATTATAAGTTACCCTGATTCTGACTGCAAGGGACCTATGCTTGATTTCTCTAATCTTTTTCTCTTCACATATCTATAAAAGCTTTTACAGTCAGTTTTTATGTGCCCTGCAAGCTTACTCTCGTATTCTGTTTTCCCCTTCTTAATTAATCCCTTTGTCCTCCTTTGTTGAATCTTAAACTGCTCCCAATCCTCAGGGTTACTGCTTTTTCTGGCCAATTTATATGCCCTCTCCTTGGATCTTATGCTATCCCTAATTTCCCTTGTCAGCCACGGTTGAGTCACCCTTTTTGTTTTATTCTTATGCCAAACTGGGATGAACAAATTCTGTAGCTCGTCCATGCGATCTTTGAATGTTTGCCATGAATGAATGCAGCGGAAAATGACAGCTTCCAGCCTCATTAGAATATTTAAATTGAGGTAACACCCCACCCCCGGGTGCGGGTTGGTCGTCCCGTTCCTGCAAAACTGGAAGTGAGCGGGCTGGAGGCAGGATCAGGTCGGGAATCCCATTTTTAACAATTTATCTGCCCCCATTCTCCAAACCCACCTGTTTTTTAATGGGAAAATTCCAGCCTGACTGTTGGTGTTATAAGTACTTGGCTGGAGTAAGTGAGGCACATTGTATAACAGTGTGTCACCCATGCTGGCCAGGTTACTTTCCCTTCCAACAACAACTTGAATTTATATAGCACCTTTAAAAGAGAAAAAGAAACATTCCAAGCTGCTTCACAGAGACCTATCCAAAAAATACACACTGAGCTGATGAGGGAGAGATTAGAAAGAAAATTGGTCAAACGAGTGAGTTTGAAGGAAGGTCCTAAAGGACGAGAGGGAAGGGGAGGCAGAGGGGTTTAGGGAACGAATTCCAGAGCGTGGGCCTAGGTGGCTGAAGGCATAGCTGCCAATGATAGAGTGAAGAGGTGGGGGATGCATAACAAATTGTGGCCAGATGAACAGAGAGGTTGGGCGGGGGGAGGGTTCTAGACCTGGCGAAGGTTACAGAGTTAGGGAACGGTGAGACCATGGAAGGATTTAATTACAAGGATAAGAGTTTTAACTTTGAGGTATTGGAGACTGGAAGCCAATATAGGTCAGCGAGGACAAGGCGATGGGCAAGTGAGACTTGGTGTGGTATAGGATACGGGCAGCAATATTTTGGATGAACTGAAGTTTATGGAGGGTATAGGATGGGAAGCTGGCCAGAGCAACAGTGAAGTAATCAAGTCTGGAGGTGACAAGGGCATGAATGAGGGTTTCAGTGGTAGAAGGGCTGAGATAGGGGCAGAGATAGGCCATGTCACAGAGGTAGAAAGAACTGGTCTTTGTGATGGAGAAGATATGTGGTCAGAATCTTAGCTCGAGATCTAATAAGTAATCAAGGGTATGAACAGTATAGTTCAGCCTGAAGGAGGAGTATGGAGTCAGTACCCAGAGTATGGAGTCTGAGGCAAGGGCGGAAGATGATGGCTTTGATCTTTCGAATATTTACCTGGAGGAAATTGGGACTCATCCAAGATTCGTTGAAGAATAAACAGTTTGACAGTACAGAGGCAGTGGAGAGGTTGAGAATGGTAATGGAGAAGTAAACTGAGTGTCATCCGCATACATGTGAAAGCTGACCCCATGTCTGTGATTGATGTCGATATGGAGCAGCAAGGAGGCGGAGGGGGCCACTGATAAAACCTTGGGGTGTCCCAAGGTTATGTTGTGGGGGTGGAAAGAGAAGCCAATGGTAGAGCTGCTCTGGCTATGATCGGATAAGTGAGGGAAGTCCTATGAAGTTTGATGACATATGAGAGGTGTTGGAGGATCATGGTGTGGTTGGCTCTGTCAAAGGCTGCTAGAAGTTGAGGAGGATGAGGAAGAATAATGCACCATGGTCACACTCACAGTGAATGTCAGATGTGACTTTGGTTAAGGTAGTTTTGGTGCTGTAGCGGGGTAAAAACCTGATTGGACAGATTCAAACACGTAGTTACAGGAGAGATGGTCACAAATCTGGGAGGCCACAACACATTCAAGGCATTTGATGAGGAAAGAGCAGTTGATGATTGGGTGGTAGTTTGCAAGGGCGGAGAGCTTGATGGTGAGTTTGTTGAGGAAAGGGATAACAATGGTAATTTTGAAGGGGACGGGGACAGTGCCTCGGGAGAAGGGACCATTTACAGTGTCAGCTATAATGAGGGCCAGGAAGCAAAATTGGGTGGTCAGGACTTTTAGTGGCCATGTGTGAATTCATGATTTTCATTGTTGACAGGTAAGGCTAACCGCCAGTAAAATTCTGCCTGATACATTATACATCTCATGGCAGTGCCTGTACTTCTGCATTGGCACTCGGAAACTCAGTGGAAACTGGAGCACATTGTGTATGTGCACAATTCTCTGCTTTAAAATGTTTGTTAACAAAAGACAGGCAAGTATAATTTTAGATGCATTGTAAAAATTTACTTGAAGGTACGAGCTGGATGAAGAACAGGACAACTCCAGCAAAACATAGTATGCCTGAAAGGCTGTACTTGCGGGAAAGTTTCTGGAGAAAAATCCAAGCTGCTGTATAGGCCGGAATCTCGGTGGCACCAGAGAAGAAACAGTTCAAATAGTCATCACCATGGAGATTGGGTGTGCTCAAAGACAGGCCAAAGTATCCGATTGATATAATGATCCTGCAACAAAATGGTAAATTCTTCTTGTAAATATTTTCTTTTAATTATTCCCCACTTTTTCCAATTTTGTTTTGCTGGATTTTCTCTCTCATTCATGTCAGTGTTGTCCGATAGAAATTGCTGACTAGTCACATGTAATTACAAAATAAGAAAAGACAAACACTATTTATGTTAATCAACTCAGGTAAAGGTACAAAGTTGTTTAAATTATAAAAATGCGAAACCTGCATAAATTGTTTAACTCTTTTGGTGTCAGCCTTGGCTCAGTGGTAGCACTCTCGCACTCTGCATCAGGAGGCTGTGAGGAGAAGCCCCACTCCAGAGATGTGAACACATAATCTAGGCTGGCACTTCAGTGCAGTACTGAGGGAGTGCTGCACTGTCTTTTGGATGAGATGTTAAACCGAGGCACCCATCTGCACTCTCAGGTGGACATAGATGATCCCACAGCGCTACTTAAAGAAGCGCAGGGATTCTCCCAGTGTCCTGCCCAACAGGACACTGGGAGAACTCCCTCAGCTAACACCTAAAACAGATGATCTGGTCATTTAATTCATGTCTGTTTGTGGGACCTTGCTGTGTCCAGTTTGGCTGTAGAATTTCCTACATTACAACAGTAATTACACTTCAAAAGCAGTTCATTGGCTGTAAAGTGCTTTGGGAAGCCCTGAGGTTGTGAGAGTCTTTCTTTCTTTGGGATTAAAGGGGCAGTCGTTGCATGGATACAAAATTGGCTAAGGGACAGAAAGCAGAGAGTAGTGGTGAACAGCTATTTTTCAGACTGGAGTGAAGTATGCAGGGCTGTTCCCAGGGGTCGGTTTTAGGACCACTGCTCTTTTTAATATATATTAATGACCTGGACCTGGGAATATGGAGCATAATTTCAAAGTTTGCAGATGGAACGAAACTCAGAAATGTAGTAAACAGTGAGGAGGATAGTAACAGACTTCAGGCGGACACTGGTGAAATGGGCAGACACATGGCAGATGAAGATTAACGCAGAGAAGTCTGAAGTAATTCATTTGGGAGGAAGGATGAGGGAGAGGCAATGTACACTAAACGGAACAATTTTAAAGGGGGTGCAGGAACAGAACAACCTGGGGGTGTACGTAGACAAACCCGTGACCTCTACCACCTAGAAGGACAAGGGAGCAGGCACATGGGAACACCACCACCGCCAAGTTCTCCTCCAAGTCACACACTATCCTGACTTGGAAATATACCGTCGTTCCTTCATCGTCTGTTGGTCAAAATCCTGCAATTCCTACCAATGTTTCCTGTAAGATGAGCTTTGATCTGCGCGGGCTGTTTCTTTAAATGCACGGACCCTTTAAATTTCTGCACATGTGCAGTATTTACAATGTAAAGCCGGTGAGTGGCTTGTGCGGGACCTTGCAGATGGCTGTGCATGAGCGTAGCTTAGCAAAAATATTGCTCCCTACTTAACAGCACTGTGGGAGTAACTTTACCACACGGACTGCAACGGTTCAAGAAGGCAACTCACCAGCACATTCTTAAGGGCAATTAGGGATGGGCAATAAATGCTGGCACTGCCAGCAATGCCCACATCCCATGAATGAATATAAAAAAGTCTTTTAAGATGGCAGGACATGTTGAGAAAGCTGTTAAAAAGGCATATGGGATCCTTGGCCTTATAAATAGAGGCATGGAGTTCAAAAGCAAAGAAGTTATTCTAAGCCTTTATAAAACACTGGTTAGGCCCCAGCTAGAGTATTGTGGCCAATTCTGGGTACCACACTTTAGGAAGGGTGCAGAAGAGATTTACTAGAATGATACCAGGGATGAAAGACTTCAGTTACGTGGAGACATTAGAGAAACTGGGATGTTCTCCTTACAGCAGAGAAGGTTAAGGGGAGGTGTTCAAAAGGTGACATACGGAAACATTTTATTATGCAGCGAGTTGCTACGATCTGGATTGCACTGCCTAAAATGGTGGTGGAAGCAGATTCAAAAATAATTTTCAAAAGGGAATTATATTAATACTTGAAAAAGAAAAATTTGCTAGGCTATGGGATAGAGCAGGGGAGTGGGACTAATTGGATAGCTCTTTCAAAGAGCCGGCACAGGCACGACGGGATGACTGGCCTCCTTCAGTGCTGTATCATTCTTTCTTTTTTTTCACTTTTTCTTCTATTGTATAAACAGCAATAAGACAGCATTGAGCAGTTGTGCCGCTGTCTTCAAATAAAACTGACCTGTGTATACAACTGACCCGCTTCTGAGTGGTAGCACCGCTTCAAAGCTCCTTAGACCATCACTATTATCACTGTGATGTATGATATTGAGTTTTGCAGCATATTTTGGCTTTGGATTGGTGCTGGGGGATCAAGGCAATCAAAGCTCTTACTTAGGGCGATCATCAGGCAATAACGTGGTTGCAGCAAATTCCCTGCCAATCCGAACTGATCTGTAGAAAAATAGGTGCAGACTGCAAACCAGCTGTGCAGTATAACTCTTAACGGATTCCTTAAAACAATAGCCCGGAAGCTCAGATTTACTTGTTAAACATGTTTGAGGGCTTTTCTTAGCTCTAATACTTACCACACTAGGAAGTTAATGATAGTGATGACTCGGATATTACGGGTTTTTACCAAGTGAGTAATTGCCAAAGATTTTACATTTTTATCCTTTATATCTTCGAGCTGGAAGGAAAACAGAGAGGATTCAGTATTACTGCAGATTATTAGAAAATATCGGTATTATTATCTATTACTATTAGTTCATATTGTGCATGGATGATCTAGAAAACTTATTTCAAAGGGCCATCATTAGTTCCGTGAATAATTTGGTAGAGGTTTATAGAAATGTACCACACACATTGCAAAGATGTCTCAGAAAATGTTGTGCCACTTGTGTGTGATATTATCATGCCTCACAGTAGGAAAAATTACAACAACCCCACTTCTGAATCTGAGCAATTTCTTTTCTCTTAACCCAAAATACCAACAATTCCTGCTTATTGGAAATTGAATTTCAACACTTTTTGAATCCTATGTTTTTTCATGAGGAATATATAATGAGCTGAATATTCTCTCATTCCACATTTAAATTCAAAATAGACTCTGGACAGATCCAAAATCTGAATGTTGACTAACAGTGTTATCTCCTCCGAGATCTTTGCACTCCTCCAATTCTGGACCCTTATGCATCCCCGATTTCCATCGCGCTACCATTAGTGGCCTGGCCTTCAGCTACCTAGGCACTAAGCACTCGAATTTCCTCCCGAAATATCTCCACCTCTCTACCTCCCTCTCCTCCTTTAAGTCACTCCTTAAAACCTATCTGTTTGACCAATCTTTTGGTCACCTGTCCTAATGTCTTTTTATGTGGCTCGGTTTCAAATTTTGTCTGATTATGCTCCTGTGAAGCGCCTTCAGACATTTTACTATGTTAAAGGCGCTATATAAATGCAAGTTGTTGTTGTGTTGTTACTTTCAGTGATTATCTTGAATTTGTGCTTCCTTATACTGTCCCACCAACCCGTGAAACAATCTTTCACTATTTACCTTATCACACAATTTTTTATAATCTTGGTAACCTCTATCAAATCACTCCTTAAAACCTTCTCAGTCCTACTGAGAGAAATTTCTAACTTCCCAAACCTCTTTATAACTGTAACCCCTTGCCACAGTTTTAAGTTGAGCAAGATGATGCAGTGAAGAAGATTAATCTCTGGGTTTTCGTTGTTTTTGTGACTGAACGAGAACAGCACTGTACAAATTCTACCATGCTCTTCCTACTCACTATCCTGTATGTTTTATCTATTGTGGAATAACACAGCTTAAATTTCAAACCAACTTTTGCCTCATCTGGTGTTAATTCAGACCACCTTCAGAGAGATTGAAGGAGTAAATGTGCTTAAGACACGGCAATCGAGTTCGGATCACAAGGGAGTTTCATTGTTACACTCCTTGGGCCCAATACTGCACGAGTAGATATATGGCAGTGAGAGTCAACCTCCATAAAGAATAGTAACTCAGACTACTTAAGGGAGTGACTGACCCCACTGAACACAAGAAAGTATCCACGGCAGATGCAGATTCATAACACCCCTTATTTCTGGTTATATCCTATTGAATCAATGAACGTTTTTCATTACTTTTATATTCCCAAAGCTGAACACAATACACCAACATGGGAAACTAATGGGACTAAAAGCCGACAAATCCCATGGGCCTGATGAGATACATCCTAGGGTTCTAAAAGATGAGGCTGCAGAGATAGTGGATGCATTGGTTGTGATCTTCCAAAAATTCCCTTGATTCTGGAAAGGTCCCAATGGATTGGAAGGTAGCTAATGCAACCCTGCTATTCAAGAAAGAAGGGAGAGAGAAAACAGGGAACTACAGGCCAGTTAGCCTGACATCAGTCATCAGGAAAATGCTGGAATCCATTATTAAGGAAGTGGTAACAGGACATTTAGAAAATCATAATATGATTAGGCAGAGTCAACATGGTTTTATGAAAGGGAAGTCGTGTTTGACAAATTTATTAGAGTTTTTTGAGGATGTAACTAGCAGAGTAGATAAAGGGGAACCAGTGGATGTAGTATATTTGGATTTCCAAAAGGCATTCGATAAGTCATAGAGTCATAACGGCACAGAAGGAGGCCATTTGGCCCATCGAGTCAATGCCGGCTCTCTGTAGAGCAATCCAGTCAGTCCCATTCCGCGGCTCTATCCCCGTAGCCCTGCAAGTTTATTTCCCTCAAGTGCCTATCCAGTCTCACCTTGAAAACATGAGTGTCTCCGCTTCCACCACTTCCGTCGGCAGCGAATTCCAGGTCCTCACCACTCGCTGCATAAAAAAGTTTTTCCTCACATCCCCCGTATCTCTTGCCCAAAACCTTAAATCTGTGTCCCCTAGTCATTGTACCATCAGCTCGTGGGAACAGCCTTTCCCCGTCTAGCCTATCCAAACCCGTCATAATCTTGTACACCTCTATCAAATCACCCCTCAACCTCCTTTGCTCTAATGAAAACAAATCCAGCTTCTCCAAACTGTCCTTGTAGCTAAGATCCCCCCTCCCCGGAACCATTCTGGTAAATCTCCTCTGCACCCTCTCAAGGGCCTTCACATCCTTCCTAAAGTGTGGTGACCAGAACTGGTGCCGCTTGATAAGGTGCCACATAAAAAGTTGTTACACAAGATAAGGGCTCATGGGATTGGAGGTAATGTATTAGCATGGATAGAGGATTGGTTAATGGACAGAATGCAGAGAGTTGGGATTAACGGGTCATTTTCAGATTGGCAGGTTGTAACTAGTGGGGTGCCGCAAGGATCGGTGCTTGGGCCTCAGCTATTTACAATCTATATTAATGACTTAGATGAAGGGACAGAGTGTAATGTATCCAAGTTTGCTGATGATAATAAGCTAGGTAGGAAAGTAAGCTGTGAGGAGGACACAAAGAGCCTGCAAAGGGATATAGACAGGTTACGAGAGTGGACAATAAGGTGGCAGATGGAGTATAATGTGGAATCATACAGCACAGAAGGAGGCCATTCAGCCCATCATGTCTGTGCCAGATACATGAAAAAGCTATCCAATTAGTCCCACTCCCTGGCTCTTTCCCAATAGCTTTACAAATTTCTCCATTTTAACTCTGGAAAGTTACTATTGAATCTGCTTCCACCACCTTTCCAGGCAGTGCATTCCAGATCATAACAACTCACTGCATAAAAGCAATTCTCATCATTCCACCCCCGCCCCCGCCCCCCGCCCCCCCCCCCACCCCCCACCCCACCCCACCCCTGACACTCCCCTGGATTTTTTTTGCCAATTATCTTAAATCTGTGTCCTCTGGTCACTTATGTATAAAGAGGCCTTGACATTCCAAGGGGTTTTTCCCAATTTCCTTTTTAACAACTGATGCTATTTCTCTGGTGTTCCGCTCAAGGTACGGTGGGTCATAGAGTCATAGAGTTATACAGCACAGAAAGAGGCCCTTCGGCCCATCGTGTCCGCGTCGGCCATCAAGCCCTATCTATTCTAATCCCATTTTCCAGCACTTGGTCCGTAGCCTTGTAAGCTAGGGCATTTCAAGTGCTCATCTAAATGCTTCTTGAATGTTGTGAGGGTTCCTGCCTCTACCACCCTTTCAGGCAGTGAGTTCCAGATTCCAACCACCCTCTGGGTGAAAAAGTTTTTCCTCAAATCCCCTCTAAACCTCCTGCCCCTTACCTTGAAACTATGCCCCCTGGTTATTGGCCCCTCTACTAAGGGGAAAAGTTCCTTTCTATCTACCCTATCTATGCCCCTCATAATTTTGTACACCTCAATCAGGTCCTCCCTCAGCCTTCTCTGCTCTAAGGAAAACAACCCCAGCCTGTCCAGTCTCTCTTCATAGCTGAAGCGCTCCAGCCCAGGTAACATCCTGGTGAATCTCCTCTGCACCCTCTCCAATGCAATCACATCCTTCCTATAGTGTGGTGACCAGAACTGCACACAGTATTCCAGCTGTGGCCTAACTAGCGTTTTGTACAGCTCCATCATAACCTCCCTGCTCTTATATTCTATGCCTCGGCTAATGAAGGCAAGTATCCCATATGCCTTTTTAACCACCTTATCTACCTGTCCTGCTGCCTTCAGGGATCTATGTACATGCACACCAAGGTCCCTCTGATCCTCTGTCCTTCCTAGGGTCCTACCATTCATTGTGTATTCCCTTGCCTTGTTAGTCCTCCCAAAATGCATCACCTCACACTTTTCAGGGTTAAATTCCATTTGCCACTGTTCTGCCCATCTGACCAACCCATCTATATCGTCCAGGATAGATGATCGGGAGAGTACCCCGCACCCACCCCCCTCCCCCCACCATGGAATTTCATGGCCGTGGTAAATAAAAGTGACCCCAATATAGAACTTTATGGAACATCATTCACCACATCTTTCCAATATCTTTTATCCATACCTATTGTATTCTGTCCTTGAACCGCCTCTCTATCCATGTGGATAAATTCCCCTTAATTCCATTTGCCATAAGTCTCTTACATGGTACCTGGTACCTTATCAAATGATTTTAAAATCCATGTAAGCTAATGAACTGTATTTAATTTATTTCTTCAAAGAATTTTCTACGGTAAGTCAAGCACAACTTGGGAACGCGATCACCTCAAAGTTCCCCTCCAAGTCGCACACCATCCTGACTTGGATATACATCGCCGTTCCTTCATTATCGCTCAGTCAAAATCCTGGAGCTCCCGACTTAACAGCACTGTGGGAATATTTTCACCACATGGACTGCAGTGGTTCAAGAAGAAGGCTCACCACCACCTTCTCAAGGACAACTTGGGATATGTAGTAAATGCTGGCCTCACCAGCGACCCCCACAAGAATGAATTTTTCAAAACAGCCTTTAAGAAATATGATTAACTTTTGTTTCTCCAACTGCTTAGTAATTTCATCCTGCATTACAGACTCTGATAGTTTACCAATGGCTAGAGACTGACCAGCCTATAATTTCCTGAGTTATCCTGACTCCTTTTCTTTTTTCTATTCATTCCTGGGATGTGGGCATCACTGGCGAGGCCAGCATTTATTGCCCATCCCTAATTGTCCTTGTGAAAGTGGTGGGGAGAAGCCTTCTTGATCTGCTGCAGGCCGTGTGCTGAAGGTACTCCCACAGTGCTGTTCGGGAGGGAGTTCCAGGGTTTTGACCCAGCGACGATGAAGGAACAGCGATATACTTCCAAGTCAGGATGGTGTGTGACTTGGAGGGGAACTTGGAGGTAATGGTGTTCCCATGTGCCTGCTGACCTTGTCCTTCTAGGTGGTAGAGGTCTCTGGTTTCTGAAGAGACATGTCACATTTTCCAGTCTGCACTCATCTGGTACAATTTTGTTTTACACAGAATTACGTAAAATTGTAGTGATAACATCCACTGTTTCTTCCTTCGCTTCCCTCAGACATAAAGGGCTCGATTTTGCCAGGCCCGAGGAGGCGGGATTAGAGGCGTGTGAGGTGTTAAAATTGCAAAAAATGCCGGGCGGCTCCGATCCCGCCTCCAGCCCACCTCCGAGCAATTTTCCCAGAATCGCATTCATCTCCTGTGCCACTTGCAGCCACACAGCTTTGGTCTGTTGTGGAGGCTTTTTCCTCCCTGAGGAAGGAAAGAGCACTTCCTTGTTTGCTCTAGCTCCCTCCACCAGAGCTTGGAGGGAGGCCTCATCGAATCTGGGTGCACACTTTGGTCTGGTGCTGGACATAGTAGCAGTAGGAATCCCTCAGAAGTATGTTGATAAAGTTGTAAGGCTGAAAAAGAACCAAGGCTGCTTGCAGGCCTTAAATCTAGCTGCATAGATGACGTCATCGGAGGTGAGTTTCAGTATCAAAAGACTCATTGGGCCAGGGGTTCCCACACGCTGGAAATCAAGTGCCCAATTAGGGCAAAATCGCACTTTTCTTCCGCCTCACATCGGAGGCGGTGTCCTTACACGCCGACCACCTGACACGCCCCCAGCCCGCCCCCAATGACAAAATCCAGCCCAAACTATCAGATCTCAGTGATTTGTTTGAATTGAGTTTGAGTAATTCCTTTAGTACCATTTCTCCTTAAAACTTTCACTAATGGTTTTACACCCACCTCTGGTTGTTCTATAATCCCAATATTCAGCTCCTCTGTGAAAACTGAGTCACAGGGGGGAATTTTCCCAGCCCTGGGGAGGCGGGTATGGAGGCAGGACTGCCGGGAAAATGGCAGAAACTGGGAGCGGTTACCGACCCCGCTCCCAACCCGCCTCCGTGCCATCTTCCTGGGAGGCGGGTCCTCGACTCGCGCAGGGACCCGACTCCTCGAGGCGGGAAGGTGATTATAGCCAATTAACTGCCTGTTAACAGGCTAGTTAACAGGCAGTTTTGAGGCTTTTCCCCATTTTACCCCTGCAGGGCGGGCTTAACAAGGTCAATCAAGGGAAAATAGCGTGGGTTGGCCGGACGTCGTTGGGGGCGGGACTGAAACCCGACAACCAGCAGCCCCGCCCCCAAGGCGCCCCAATTTAGAAAATCCAGCCCAAAATGTTTATTTAGTATCTTTGTCATTCTCTTAGTCTTCTTTGGAATCAAAATTCGGATCTGTAGCACCTATTTTTTTGGCACTACGAGCGGCAATAGAGCTCCAAAATGGCGTCCACAGCACACACGCACACGTGAGGGGAGAATCACGCAGGACACCATATTGGTGAGGGTGTTAGCACGCGCGCAGTGAAATTCCCACCGGAATTATGCATAACGGCCATATCATGTCGTCAATCAATGTGCAACGCTGATTTGACACCAGCACTGCCATTTTGAAGCTCAACGCTCCAGCTAACACCCTCTCTTAACCTCGCTCAGCTGAACACGCATTCTGCAGCAGGAAAGACCTCACACCAGCGCTATTTACAGGTTAGTTGCTGGTTGATTTGATCTGGCTCTTGCTACATTTCTACAAGTGTTTTGGTGCTTTCTATAGTTGTTTAAAGTTGCCAAAGTCTACAGGGAATGGTGTGACAGGTGCTGAAGGACTTTTTCCTGACTTCAAGCTTCTGCACAAACCACATGGGTGCACTAGTTGGAATTCCCCTTGGAATACAGCGTAACGTGTTGGCGTGCTGCCTGCAGTACATTGAATGGACGCGGGTTAATCACGCATCACGATCCCCGCGCCCATTTTTGGGGATTATTGAATTTATCCCCCCATGTCTCTTAATAAATCTACCCTTACCTTCACTATTCTCTTACAGAGAGCCTACAGAAAGCCTTTATGCTGGTGAAAACTGTGCTACCTAATCTCTGCATGGGGAGTGTGTCAAATATTAGATGCAATCTCTGAACAGCTAGAATATGTGCAGCATCCCTAAGGATCCAACTAGACTTCCCAATCTAATGGTTTTCAGTGTACACTCACCTCTTGCAGATGTGGCACTTGTGGGTTGATGAAGTCCACCAGACTCAAAAACTGGACATTTCTATTTCTTCACTATCATGAACAGTACAGCTTGTTCCCATACTTTACCTAGTGTATATTTCACTAATATCATGGATATTGAGGAAAAAGCCACAAGAAAATTGCAAGAATTGAAGAGGGAGGAAAGCATAGTGTAAACAAAGAATCTAATCATCATCTGGGGTGCTCTAATGCAATGCATGTCTTTATCAACTGATGGAACAGTGCAAACATGACCTCATCCCTAAATCCTTATAAATTAAGAAAAGGCTCCTCACCGGCTCAATTATTTTATCCAGTGGGTAGTTAAGACATACAGTTCATGTTTGATCTCTTGTTTGTGCAGTTGGTGACACTACAGTTGTCCTAAGAACCCCAGGAAAGCAAAAACAAATCAGCCAGGATTCTCATACCTAAATGCTATGCGGAGAATCCTGCTGGAATGTGCATGTGTGTCTGCTTTTGGGCGAAGACGGAATTGGGCTTGACTGTGAGATCCTTGATGGTCCAATAACCTGATAGCACTCACTATCTGGGCTCATATATGAAGAATAGTCACTTGGACAAGGGAGGTGAGTGACACTTGTGGAACCATATCATAGCAGAGAGTCAACACTTTCAGGACAGAAGGGGGATGAGAAACATTTGCAAGGATAAGAGCTAAACGACTACACGGGAAACAAAACAATATTGTGTGCCAGTACCTCAAGGTCAGTGAAGATCACTGCTGGTGGAGTGACACCATTTTTCTTTGCAATGAGTCGGATTATCGCTTCAGCCTCCTGTATCCTTCCCTTTAACAGCAGCCAGCGTGGAGATTCAGGAATGAACCTGGGATTAAAAGTGTTATTTTAAGAAAAGAGCATTAAAGTCACACAAAGGACTTGTGAAGTTACTATTAATATTAAGATACGCTTTATTAACACGTATTAACATGTAATTGTATTCAGATTTAGGAGTGGAAACGACAATGACACGGGATGGTGTGAACGGTGTTTAATATAGATTTTGATAGGCTTACAGAAATGCTCAGATCATGTGCACCATTGGCAAAGGTATGCAAGGTTTGGACACTCTCTCACTGTGACAGTGTGTGTGGTGCAGGAAGACCTGAAGAGGAACAACAAACGGGGGTGAAGAGGGGAGGGGGATGATTAGTGGCTGGGTAAATAAACAGAATCAGCTAATGGAGAAGGAAGAAATAGATGATGACAATAATGATAAACAATTTAGCAAGAGGGACATGGAATAGAAACATAGAAACATAGAAGATAGGAGCAGGAGTAGGCCACTCGGCCCATCGAGCCCGCTCTGCCATCCAATGAGACCATGGCTGATCATTCAAATTCAGTACCCTGTCCCTGCTTTCTCCCCATATCCCTTGATCCCTTTAGCCTTAAGAAATATATCTATCTCCTTCTTGAATATATTTAATGAATTGGCCTCAACTGCCTTCTGTGGTAGAGAATTCCACAGGTTCACCACTCTCTGGGTGAAGAAATTCCTCCTCATCTCAGTCCAAAATGGCTTACCCCTTATCCTTAGACTGTGACCCCCGGTTCTGGACTCCCCCGCCATCGGGAACATCCTTCCTGCATCTAGTCTGTCTAGTCCTGTTAGAATTTTATAAGTTTCAATGAGATCCCCTCTCATTCTTCTAAACTCTAGCGAATATAAGCCTAATCGACCCAATCTCTCTTCATACGTCATTCCTGCCATCCCAGGTATCAGGCTGGTGAATCTTCGCTGCACTTCCTCCACGGCAAGAACATCCTTCCTCAGATAAGGTGACCAAAACTGCACACAATACTCAAGGTGTGGTCTCACCAAGGCCCTATACAACTGCAGCAAGACATCACAACACAATAGCAAAATACTGCGGATGCTGGAAATTTGAAATAACAACAGAAAATGCTGGAAATACTCAGCAGGCCAGGCAGCATCCGTGGACAGAGAAACAGAGATAACGTTTCAGGTCTGGGACCCTTCATCAGAACTGGAAAAAGCTGGAGATGTAACAGATATTAAGCAGGTGCAGAGACAGGGGGGGGGGGGGGTGGTTTAGGAGGGGAGGAAGGAATTGAAGAATATACTGTGCTTATGTAAGAGGCAGGAAAGATAAAATGTTGCAAATGGGAATGGTAAAATAATACAGCATGAAAAATGGGGGCAGGGGTTATTGTCTGAAATTGTTGAACTCGATGTTGAGTCCTTCATTCTGCCAGCGCAATTCACACTTCATCTAGAGCCATCCTTTGTTCCTCAACCTGTCCCATTACCACCTCCTCTTGCCTTGAATATCTCTTAATGTCTCTCAATGTCTCTTAATCTCTCCTGCTTTCTATCCTATCACTGACCTTCCCTTTTGTTCTTTCATCCCCTCCCACTTTTCCCAGCCCTAAACCTGCTTTAAAATCTATTTCATTTCCTGCTTTTTTCCAGTTCTGACGAAAGGTCTTCGACCTGAAACTTTAACTCTGTTTCTCTCTCCACGGATGCTGCCTGGCCTGCTGAGATTTTCCAGCGTTTTCTGTTGTTATTTCTTCAAATGTGACTTTGGTCTCTCTCTCTTCCCCCACCCCGTTTAATCCTCTGTCTTCTGCTCCGTATTCTCCAGTGCCCCCCGGAAAGCACTCTGAGATATATGTTAGCAGTGGATTATAAATGCATGTTGCTCTTCTTAGTGTTGATCTTCATACACAAAACACTTGTAAAGTTCAGTTACATTCCAGCAGATGGTGCTGGAACTGCATTCACTCTTAAAACGGTTTGAAAAGTGTCAGCTAGGTTTATTGATTATTTTCTTTATATCTAGATTTATGGCAATTACATCCTTAATTAAAGACTCAAAATATTCCCTACCACAGATGTTAAGCCAACTGGACTTTAATTACCTGGATTAGCTCCGTCTCCCTTATTAGCATCGGCTACTACATTGAAGACTCTCCAGTCTTCCTGCACACATCCACACTCAATAGAGAGCTGAAATATAATTTCTAGCAACTCTGCAATTTACTCCCTCATCTTCTTCAGGATCCTAAGGTGCATCCCGTCAGGCCCTGGCATTTTGTCATTCCTTGGTTTAACTAACTTTTCCAACAATTTCCTTTCAACCATCACCATATCGTTCTCAACCACTTCAAGATTCACATCCTCTCTGATATCCTTCTCTTTAGTAAAGACTGAAATACATATTAAATATCTCTGACATTATTTCATTATCCTCTACAAATTGACAATCCTCTCCTCTCAGGGGTCCATCTCACTTTTAATAATTTTCTTTTTACTGATGTATTTGTAAAATAACTAATTGTTCCTTTTGATGTTTTTTGATTTTGTTTCCTTTACATTCCTTAACCCACTCTTAACCTCTTTTCTTATTTGCTCATTATTATTATAGTCTTCATAGGCCCTCTTCTTCCAGTTGAATTGCTTTTAACTACTTTATTTATCCTGGCATCCTAAAATTACTAGGGGGAAAAATTCGGTGGCGCCCCCTTTGGGGAGCTAACTTCGCTACATTTAGCACCCCGAAAAATTTAGCGCCCCTGCGCCGTAAATTCTGGAATCGCTCCCCCTCCTTCCTGGGGCGCTACCACTGAATATCGCGGCACTACGTGCAACAGCACCACACGCGTCAGCACGTAGCGCCGCGTCATTGCAGGCCTCCCTGCCCTGATTAAAGGGCAGGGGCCTAGCGCTGCGCGCACCGGGGCCCTGCTGGACCACCAGGGAGCGGGGAGCCAGGAAAACGATCGCAGACGACACTCCGCATAAAAAAGCGGAAGGAGGCAGGTGCTGGCAGGCGGCCAAAAAAAAAGCCACCCAGCACCTGCCCTTTAATTTGCGCTACTGAGGTCACAAAAACGCCACCCTGACCCTGTTGGACATATCATCACCGGAGGCGCAGCGCTGTGGGATGCTATCGGCTACCGCCATCGCTAACCTCCTGCTGAATTTTACGCGAGGCGTTAATGGCGCCGCGCTCAGGCGCTAGGGGCTTTGCACCCCGTTAGCGCCCCAGGCGCTAATGGGAGGCGCAAAGCAACCCAATTTTTCCCCCCTTATGTTTAAAGGAACATACTGATTCTGTACCTATGCAACCTATTTTTTTTTTAAACATCCCACTGTTGCTCTTCAGTCTTATGTGCAAATTTCTCCTTCCACCTTTCCTTAGCGAGCTTGCACATCTTCCTAAAATCTGCCCACAATCCAATATGTTGTTCTAGTAATTTTACTGACTTTTTCCCTTTCTAGTTGGATCTTAAACCTTATATATTGTGGTCACTATTCCCAAGGTGCTCACTCACATTTAGCTGATCCACCTGATCTACTTCATCACACAGAACCAGATCCAGCAACACCTCTGTCCTTGTAGGCCAATTAACATACTGCTTGAGGAGCGAGTCCGAAACACATTTAGGAATTCCATTCCCTCTTCTCTCTCTGTCCCAATCGATAAGTAGATCATTAAAATCTCCCACAACAATAATTCTGTTACATTCTATAATCTAACTGCAGATTTCCTCTTCAATTTCCTTTGCACGATTTGGAGGTCTGTAATACACCCTGACTAATGTAACAAGCCCTTTTTTAAATCTTTGAGCTCTGATCATATTGACTCTTATCTGTATCCATTCCTTGTCTACATCAATCTCTCGAGAGAATATATTCCTTCTTTAACCAATATTGTCACTACATCTCCTTTCTTATCTTTTCTCTCCCTCTTAAATGTATTATGTCCTGAAATGTTTATTTTCCATTTTTGTCCAATTTGCAGCCGGGTTTCTGTTAATGTTATTGTCCAGAACTCATTGTAAAATAATGCCTTCCAGTTCCGCCAGTTTATTTCCCACACTTTCCCATAGATGCCTTTTAACCAATGATTATATTTTTAACACGATTCATTTTCTCAGAACTATCTCTTATCTTCACCAGTCTTTTGCTTGTTTATATCTAATCTATTGGATTTTATTCTTCTATTCCAGCTATTCACAATATGTATTAATGATCTAGACGAGGGAACTAGATGTAATATCTCCAAGTTTGCAGACGACACAAAGCTGGGTGGGCGTGTGTGCTGTGAGGAGGATGCAGAGAAACTCCAGTATGATTTGGACAGGTTGGGTGATTGGGCAGATGCAGTATAATGTGGATAAATGCGAGGTTATCCACTTTGGTGGCAAAAACAGGAAGACAGATTATTATCTGAACGGCAATAGATTGGGAAAAGGGGAAGTGCAATGAGACCTGGGTGTCCTTGTACACCAGTCGCTGAAGGTAAGCATGCAGGTGCAGCAGGCGGTTAAGAAGGCAAATGGTATGTTGGCCTTCATAGCGAGAGGATTCGAGTACAGGAGCAAGGATGTCTTGCGGCAATAACAACAGAAAATGCCGGAAATACTCAGCAGGCCAGGCAGCATCCGTGGACAGAGAAACAGAGTTAACGTTTCAGGTCTGGGACCCTTCATCAGAACTGGAAAAAGCTGGAGATGTAACAGATATTAAGCAGGTGCAGAGACAGGGGGGTGGGGGCGGTTAGGAGGGGAGGAAGGAATTGAAAGAACATACTGTGCTTATGTAAGAGGCAGGAAAGATAAAATGTTGCAAATGGGAATGGCAAAATAATACAGCATGAAAAATGGGGGACAGGGGTTATTGTCTGAAATTGTTGAACTCGATGTTGAGTCCTTCATTCTGTCAGCGCAATTCACACTTCATCTAGAGCCATCCTTTGTTCCTCAACCTGTCCCATTTCTACCTCCTCTTGCCTTGAATATCTCTTAATGTCTCTCAATGTCTCTTAATCTCTCCTGCTTTCTATCCTATCACTGACCTTCCCTTTTGTTCTTTCATCCCCTCCCCCTTTTCCCACCCCTAAACTTGCTTTAAAATCTATTTCATTTCCTGCTTTTTTCCAGTTCGGACGAAAGGTCTTCGACCTGAAACATTAACTCTATTTCTCTCTTCACAGATGCTGCCTGGCCTGCTGAGATTTTCCAGCGTTTTCTGCTGTTATTTCAGATTTCCAGCATCCGCAGTATTTTGCTATCATATTACATTTGAAGAGAGAGGTTGTTGATAGGCATTGGAAGGAAGGCTGTTGCAAGGCGAAGAGGTTTGGGTAGAATTCCAAAGGCTAGGGTGTAGTGGCTGAAAGTTTGGGAGAAAAGCATTAATTTAGATTCAGAGAAGTGGAGGGTGTGAATGGAGCATTTAGCTGAAGAAAGAGGATCAAGAATGTGGAGGAACTTGAAGGACCTTAAAGTTGACATGATGAGGGAGCGGGAACCAGTGAAGCTTGGTAAGGAGAGGGTCCATTGTGAGAGAGGCTCGGGCTGCACAGTTTTGGATGAACTGAAGTTTGTGAAGGGTGAAGGAAGAGAGGCCCTTGAGAAAAGCCTTCAGAAATTAAACGCTGAGATTCTGTCAGGTAAATGGCAGGCTCTGTGATCGGCAGGATCCAGTGGTGCAGTGCAAGGAGTCACATTTGTGCCTTTGTTTCTACAAAGGCTCAATTCTTGGTTTGAGCCATTGACAACACTCACCGAAATACATTTACCACCTTGATCCCATGGAACTGATCAATCCACAGGAGGTATTGCACCTCTCGTGGATACAGGTTCCATGAATAGTGAAACTACTTGTGGTTCATTGCACTGTATTTAAAAAATAACTTTTAAAAACCATCACCCAGGCTTCTAACGCTCTTTGATAAAGTACAGTGGTAAAAATCTGTCAAAGTTTTTTTTACGTAACTTTAGTTTTTATTTTACTTTTAAGAATTAACAGATTAGCCGTTATGTTCTTGTTTCCTCTCTTGCAGTAGTGACTCATTCTCAGGGTATAGTTCCAGAAGTGTTGGCCATCCTCTGGTATTTCACTCAAGTAGGCAAAATTCATGTGTGCACAGACAGTGATGCCAGCAGAGTATTTGTCATAAGTCACTGTGGTGCTAAAGCTGATCCCTGAGGGTGAGGCCATTGATCTGGTATCTCCACAAGCTGGTGAGGTCTGCCATGTGTGCTCTGAAACGTTGGTCCTATTGCAGTAATTCACCAAGGAGGTGGCCCAATATGGCAGGACTCTCGCAAGACCAGTATGCCAGAGGAATAGTATGCCAAACTGTCATAGGCTGCTGTGTAGGAACAGTGTTCCATTAATTGTCAGAGAGAGCCTTCAAGATTGGTTGGGGAAATGCACTAAAATATGCCTTCAAAAGTGGTTTTAGCTTGAAAGTTGACTACACCAAATGGAGTTCAGCTGCTGAACTGAATGCTGGGTAATAGCTCTTAGCGGACACTAGTTCTCAGCTAGTTCAAACCATCACCCAAGCTTTTAGACATGGGGCACAATTTTCCCATTGGAGGCGGGTTGGAGGCGGTTTTCGGTTTGGGTGGGTTCCAAACCCGCCTCCACTGTGAGGTGGGAAAAATTTGCGATTTTCCCCTAATTGGCCAGTTAAATTCAGAGGTGTGGGTTCCCCAGGACCAATTACTGTTTTGGGACTGAAACTCGCCTCTGCTGACGTCACTTATCCAGCTTCATTTAAGGTTTGCTTGCTGCCTTGGCTCATTCCACTGGTTTTTGGTCGATGGTGCACCACCTCCAATCTTTTATCTCCTTGAAGAATGGCCAGCTCCAAGGCAGGGCCTCCCTGAGGTTGTCGGATGAGGCGCTGGGTATGCTGGTTGAAGAGGCGAGAGCTAGCAGGGAGGTGCTCTTCCCCTCATCTGGGAGGAAGAGGCCTCCCAAAGAAACCAAGGCTGTGTGGGTCCAGCTGGCAAGGGATATAACCTCCAGATCTGTGTGCAGATTGGTTGATTGTTTCTGTTTATTGATGAAATGCCATTCCTGTGTGAATGTATTAAAATTAGGTAATGGCAAACAGTTGGCGTGATAGCATCTGTTAGGCAGCTCCACATTGCGGGCTCCGCGACACTTGCGTGGTCAGGTTGGTGGTCAGAGTGAAAGGAGGCCAGAGAGTCATGTCATTGTCTATCATGTGTTAAGAAGGAACCAAGCACATGTGCCACAATGGGAAACCTATGCAAATCTGGCCAGGATGAGTGCATCCCTTGCATCACGCGCAGCCATGTGCTTGCGTGCTGCCGCTGCTGCTGGTCGATACGCCGCCACACGGTCCTCCTCCTCCTCCTCCTCCTCCTCATCTGAGGAGGGTATGAACTGAGCCACTTGCTCATCAGGAAGCTGCAAGCCACGACGCTGTGCCATGTTGTGCAGTGCACAGCAGACCACGACCATTCTGGAGACCCTGGCTGCTGAATACTGCAGGGCTCTTCAGCAAGCCAATGGTTTGTTCGATGATGGACCTGGTCGAAATGTGGCTGGCGTTGTAGCGCTCCTCAGCCTCGTTAGCTGGCCTCCTTATCGGCATCATTAGCCACTTCTTCAGGGGGTAGCCCTTGTCACTAAGGAGTCATCCGTTAAGTTGGTTTGGCGGATTGAAGAGCGGAGGAACACCAGAGTTCTGCAGGATGAATGAGTCATGGCAACTACCACAGAACTTGGCGCAAACATGCAAAATCTCCTTTTGTGGTTACACACCAGCTGTACGTTGAGGGAGTGGAAGCCCTTGCGGTTGACAAAGATAGCTGGGTTGTGATGGGGTGCCCTAAGGGCCACATGTGTGCAGTCTATGACGCCCTGCACCATTGGCAAGCCTGCCATATTTGCAAAGCCAACTGAACGTGCGGTTTCTCTCTCCACGGATGCTGCCTGGCCTGCTGAGTTTTTCCAGCGTTTTCTGCTGTTAGTGCGGTTACACTTGCTTGATCCCTTGAGAAGTGGATGTAATTGTGTGCCTTTGCGAAAAGGGCTTCAGTAACCCGCATGATGCAACAGTGGGTGGCCAAAGATATGCGGGTTAGGTTGATTTGGCTATGATAAATTGACCCTTAGTGTTAGGGGGATTAAATATGTGGGGTTACGGGGATAGGGTGGGATATGTGTCGGTGCAGGCTCGATGGGCCGAAATGGCCTCTATCTGCACTGTGGGGATTCTGTGATATTTGCTGCTGATGTCTGCTTATGATCCCTGGAAGGAGCCTGAGACAAAAAAGTTGAGTGCGGTGGTGACTTTGACAGCCACTGGTAAGGGTGGTCCACCCGCTCCTCTGGGCTCCAGGTATTGGTGCAGCAGTGTGCAGATGTCTCCGACAACCTCTCACAAAAGTCTCAGCCTCCTTTGGCGCTGCTGCTCACTCATGTTGACGTAGCTCATCCTCTGTTTGTAAATCCTGAGATGAGGGTATCTCCTGCGCTGGCGCCTTCTGCCCTGTGCAGCATCAGGTAAGTGAGCAGGAGGTTGGCGCTCCTGCTGCTGTTGTTGCTGAGCTGCCTGGTTCTGCTGCTGCTGTGGCTGCTCCTCATCTGAATCTGAGGTTCATGATGAAAGGAAATAAATGGTTCCCATGCTGCTGGCAGATAACTCCGTTGGGGAAGCGCTCAGTCCAAGCGGGGAGAGGGTCTTCCAAGGAGGTCGCACAGTTGAGAGATAGAAGCTGCAGCACCTCTGACTTCGGTAGGCCTGTTAAAAGTGCGGAAAGACCTGTGGAACAAAAGTTGGATACTGTTGGGGGGGATGACTTATCAGGGGAAGGCAGCAGCAGCCAACTTCCTGGCAACATGGGTGGCTCTGCTGCACAGGCTGGGAGGAAAAAGTGTGGAAGAGCTATAGTGATAGGGGACTCAATTGTAAGGGGAATAGATAGGCATTTCTGCGGCAGCAAACGAGACTCCAGGATGGTGTGTTGCCTCCCTGGTGCAAGGGTCAAGGACGTCTCGGAGCGGCTACAGAACATTTTGGAGGGGGAGGGCAAACAGCCAGTTGTCGTGGTGCACATAGGCATCAACGATATAGGTAAAAAACGGGATGAGGTCCTAAAAGCAGAATATAGGGAGTTAGGAGGTAAATTAAAAAATAGGACCTCAAAGGTAGTAATCTCAGGATTGCTACCAGTGCCACGTGCTAGTCAGAGTAGAAATAGGAGGATATTTAAAATGAATATGTGGCTAGAGGAATGGTGCAAGGGGGAGGGATTCAAATTCCTTGGACATTGGAACCGGTTCTGGGGGAGGTGGGACCAGTACAAACCGGACGGTCTACACCTGGGCAGGGCCGGGACCGATGTCCTAGGGGGAGTGTTTGCTCGTGCTGTTGGGGAGGGTTTAAACTAAAGTGGCAGGGGGTTGGGAACCTGAGCAGGGAGACAGAGGAAAGGGAAACAAGGATAAAAGCAAAAGACAGGAAGGAGAAAAACAAAAGTAGAAGGCAAAGAACTCAACGGTTTAAATCAAACATGGTCACAGTAAATAATAATTCTAAAAGGTCTGAGAGCATTAAAAAAACAAGCCTGAAGGCTTTCTGTCTTAATGCAAGGAGCATTCGGAACAAGGTGGATGAATTAGCTGCGCAAATAGAGGTAAATGAATACGATTTGATTGGGATTACAGAAACAAGGCTCCAGGGTGGCCAAGGCTGGGAACTCAACATCCAGGGGTATTCAATATTTAGGAAAGATAGGCAAAAAAGAAAGGGAGGTGGGGTAGCATTGCTGGTTAAAGAGGGGATTAGCACAATTGAAAGGAAGGATATTAGCTCTGATGATGCGGAATCTGTATGGGTAGAACTGAGAAATAACAAGGGGCAGAAAACGTTAGTGGGAGTGGTATATAGACCTCCAAACAGTAATACGGAGGTTGGGGACGGCATTAAAAGGGAAATTAGAGAAGCATGCAGTAAGGGCACAGCAGTCATCATGGGTGACTTTAATTTACATACAGATTGGGCTAACCAAATTAGTAAAAATACTGTGGAGGAAGAATTCCTAGAATGTTCACGGGATGGTTTTCTGGAACAATATGTCGAGGAACCAACCAGAGATCAGGCCATCTTAGACTGGGTATTATGTAACGAGAAAGGATTAATTAGCAATCTTGTTGTACGAGGCCCCTTGGGTCAGAGTGATCATAATATGATAGAATTCTTCATTAGGGTCGAGAGTGAAGTAGTTGAATCAGAGACTAGGGTCCTGAATTTAAATAAAGGAAACTACGATGGTATGAGGCGCGAATTGGGTAGGATTGATTGGGGAATGTCACTCAAAGGGTTGACGGTGGATAGGCAATGGCAAACATTCAAAGACTGCATGGATGAACTACAGAATTTGTTCATCCCAGTGTGGCATAAGAATAAAACAAAAAGGGTGACTCAACCGTGACTAACAAGGGAATTTAGAGATAGCATAAGATCCACGGAGAGGGCATATAAATTGGCCAGAAAAAGCGGTAACCCTGAGGATTGGGAGCAGTTTAAGATTCAACAAAGGAGGACAAAGGGATTAATTAAGAAGGGGAAAATAGAATATGAAAGTAGGCTTGCAAGGAACATAAAAACTGACTGTAAGAGCTTTTATAGATATGTGAAGAGAAAAAGATTAGTGAAATCAAGTGTAGGTCCCTTGCAGTCAGAAGCGGGGGAAGTTATAATGGGGAACAAAGAAATGGCCGACCAATTAAATGCATATTTTGGTTCTGTCTTCACAAAGGAGGACACAAATAACCTCCCAGAGATGTTGGAGAACATAGGGTCTGATGAAAGAGAGGAACTGAAAGAAATCAGTATTTGCAGGGAAATGGTGTTAGGGAAATTGACAGGATTGAAGGCTGATAAATCCCCAGGGCCTGATAATCTACATCCTAGGGTACTTAAGGACGTGGCCCTAGAAATAGTAGAAATTGCTGATCATCTTCCAACATTCGATGGAATCTGGAACTGTACCCATGGATTGGAGGGTAGCTAATGTTACCCCACTATTCAAAAAGGGTGGTAGAGAGAAAGCGGGGAATTACAGACCGGTAAGCCTGACATCGGTAGTGGGGAAAATGCTAGAGTCCATTATAAAGGATGTAATAGCTGAGCACTTGAAAAACAGTGACAGGATCGGACAAAGTCAACATGGATTTACAAAAGGTAAATCGTGCTTGACTAATCTACTGGAATTTTTTGAAAATGTAACTGGGAAAATAGATAAGGGAGAACCAGTAGATGTGGTGTATTTGGACTTTCAAAAGGCTTTCGATAAGGTCCCGCAGAAGAGATTAGCGTGTAAAGTTAAGGCACATGGGATTGGGGGCAAGGTATTGACTTGGATAGAGAACTGGTTGGCGGACAGAAAGCTGAGAGTAGGAATTAATGGGTCTTTTTCCGAGTGGCAGGTAGTGACTAGTGGGGTAGCGCAGGGTTTGGTCCTTGGACCCCAGCTATTCACAATATACATTAATGATCTGGATAAGGGAACTAAATGTAATATCTCCAAGTTTGCAGATGACACAAAGCTGGGTGGGCGTGTGTGCTCCGAGGAGGATACTGAGAAACTCCAGGATGATTTGGACAGGTTCGGTGAGTGGGCAGAAGCGTGGCAGATGCAATATAACATGGATAAATACAAGGTTATCCACTTTGGTGTCAAAAACAGAAAGGCAGACTATTATCTGAATGGCAATAGATTAGGAGAAGGGGAAGTGCAACGAGACCTGGGTGTCCTTGTGCACCAGTCGCTGAAGGTAAGCATGCAGGTGCAGCAGGCGGTGAAGAAGGCAAATGGTATGTTGGCCTTCATAGCGAAAGGGTTTGAGTATAGGAACAGGGATGTCCTGCTGCAGTTGTACGGGGCCTTGGTGAGACCGCACCTTAAGTACTGTGTGCAGTTTTGGTCGCCTTATCTGAGGAAGGATGTTCTTGCCATGGAAGGAGTTCAGCGAAGATTCACAAGGCTGATACCTGGGATGGCAGGAATGACATATGAGGAGAGATTGGGTCGATTGGGCTTATACTCACTGGAGTATAGAAGAATGAGAGGGGATCTCATCGAAACATATAAAATTCTGACAGGTCTGGACAAACTAGATGCAGGAAGAATGTTCCCGATGGTCGGAGAGTCCAGAACCAGGGGTCATAATCTAAGGATAACGGGTAAGCCATTTAGGACAGAAATGAGGAAGAATTTCTTCACCCAGAGAGTGGTGAACCTGTGGAATTCTCTACCACAGAAGGTAGTTGAGGCCAAGTCATTAATTATATTCAAGAATGAGTTAGACATATTTCTTAAGGCTAAAGGTATCAAGGGATATGGGGAGAAGGCAGGTACAGGGTACTGAGTTTGGATGATCAGCCATGATCTCATCGAATGGCGGAGCAGGCTCGAGGGCCGAATGGCCTACTCCTGCCCCTATCTTCTATGTATGTTTGTTCTGCCATCTGCAACTGCTCCCTGATGAAAGCTCCGTTTTAATGGTGGAGCTGCAGCTGTGAGGAGGCCACCCACTTGTCAACCCGCCAGGATTAGCTGGCGTGGTTTAGGAGGGTCGTGCAACACGTGCAAAATGTGGCAAAATAACAAAGGCCTGTCAAAATAGGATTATAGAGGCCCTTAACTACTATTTAAGGGTCTTAACTACCTCTCCCGACTGATGGAGGTTGAACCGAATCGCACCCATCAAACCCGCCTGTGGCAAAATTGCGCGGAGGCGGGTTGGAGGCGGGTTCCGAACCTGCCCTCACTTTTTGCGATTTTGCCAACTGTCCCGCCTCTAAACCCGCCTCCTCGGGGCTGGCAAAATCGCCCCCATGGTGTTTCCTGGATAATCTTCTCAACTAAAGGCCATAAACTAATTAAAGCCATAAAACCACTAGGTCAATTGTACCAGGAAGATCAGTGTTTATACTACAGGCATCCCTTACTAGTATGAGAAGACATTATCCCAAACACATGTTAACACCTAATGGAACATAAAGATGTCACCCCGTCCATTTGTGTGAAAGAAACTTGTGAGAAGGTAAGTTTAGTGGTGGGGTCGGGGTGGGGTCGGGGTGTGGCGAGCAAAAATCGTAGCCCCATAGTCGGTCTTGCTCCAGGGACTCATTGTCAGCCATAGGCCTCCACATTGATCAGGTTTTATTGGCAGAAGGTGGGCATGACCTTCTGGAACCAGTGTCATCCTGATTGTTTAAGGAAACCTCCTTTTAAAATTAAAATATAAAATCGTGGTTTCTGCACCACTCAGGTTGATCAGTGTTAGACAATTGCTGGTCAGTAGTAGTTAACAGACTGTAGTAATCTTTTTTATAGACAGAACAAGCTGTCTCGCTGTTAGGAAGCTGAGGGAAGTGAAGGAAGAAATCGTGGAGGTACTGGCCGTAATCGTCCAATCCTCCTTAGAAACGGGGATGATGCTCGAGGACTGGAGAATTGCAAATATTACACCCTTGTTCAAAAAAGGGTGTAACGATAAACCCAGCAACTGCAGGCCAGTCAGTTTAACTTCGGAAGTGGCAAAGCTTTTAGAAACGATAATCAGGGACAAAATTAACAGTCACTTGGACAAGTGTGGATTAATTAAGGAAAGCCAACACCAATTTGTTAAAGGCAAATTGTGTTTAACCAACTTGATCGAGTTTTTTGATGAGGTAACAGAGAGGGTTGATGATGGCAATGCGGTTGACATGGTGTACATGGATTTCCAAAAGGCGTTCGACAAAATGCCACATAATAGGCTTGCCAGCAAAGTTGAAGCCCATGGAAGAAAATGGACAGTGACAGCATGGATATGAAATTGGCTAAGTGACAGGAGACAGAGAGTAGTGGTGAACAGTTGTTTTTCGGACTGGAGGAAGGTATACTGTGGTGTTCCCTAGGGGTTGGTTCTAGGACTACTGCTTTTCTTGATATATATTAATGACTTGGGTATGGGTGTACAGGGCACAATTACAAAATTTGCAGATGGCACAAAACTTGGAAGTATAGTGAACAATGAGGAGGATAGTGATATACGTCAAGAGGACATAGACAGGCTGGTGGAATAGGCAGACACGTGGTAGATGAAATTTAACGCAGAAAAGTGTGAATGATACATTTTAGTAGAAAGAATGAGGAGAGGAAATATATCCTAAATGGTACAATCCTAAAGGGGGTGCATGAATAGAGAGACCTGGGGTATATGTGCACAAATCGTTGAAGGTGGCAGGGCAGGTTGAGAAAGCAGTTAAAAAAGTTTACGGGATCCTGGGCTTCATGAATAGAAATATAGAGTACAAAAGCATGGAAATTATGATGAACCGTGTATAAAACACTGGTTCGGCCTCAACTGGAGTATTGTGTCCAATTCTGGGCACCGCACTTTAGGAAGAATGCGAAAGCCTTAGAAAGGGTGCAGAAAAGATTTATGAGAATGATTCCAGGAATGAGGGACTTCAGTTACGTGGATAGGCTGGGGAAGCTGGGGTTGTTCTCCTTAGAGCAGAGAAGATTGAGAGGAGATTTGATAGAGGTTTTCAAAATCATGAGGGATCTAGACAGAGTAGATCGAGAGAAACTGTTCCCATTGGCGGAAGGTCAAGAACCAGAGGACACAGATTTACCAAGCAGAAGAACCAAAGGCGACATGAGGAAAAACTTTTTTACTCAGTGAGTGGTTAGGATCTGGAATGCACTGCCTGAAAGGGTGGTGGAGGCAGACTCAATCACGGCTTTCAAAAGGGAGTTGGATAAGTACCTGAAGTAAAATTTTTTGCAGGGCTACGGGGAAAGGGCGGGGGAGTGGGACTAGCTGAAGTGCTCTTGCAGAGAGCCGGCACAGGCTCGACGGGTCGAATGGCCGCCTTCCTTGCTGTAACCATTCTATGGTTCTATGATACTATCAAATCAATTTGGAGTCAGCAGAATTTGTAAACCTGACATTCATACTCAGCCCAGAACACTGCCAAATTCATGAATAGAGTCTTTTCCAAAAATGTAACATGTAAGTAACATGCTCCCTTGTATCAACAAAGACATCAGCAATGCATGTAGAGATTAAACACCAATTACGCCACCAGCCCTAGGTCAACATTGAGTAATAATGGGAGTGCTGGAGGGCAGAACAAATAAATTTTTTACTGGGAAGGATGACCTCTGCAAATGTTTGAGTCTAAAGAAAAAGGCATACTCAAAGTACATAAACAATAAAGGAGAAGATGACAAAAAAGAAATATCATGAGCGTAAAAAGGATAAAAAGACAATTAGGAAGGCAAAGAGGAAATATGACATAAAAATATCAAATAATATAAAGAGAAATAGTATAAGCAACAAAAGGAGAATTAAGGTAGGAATAGGGCCACTAAGGGATGAGCAAGATAAACTCATCGGAGATGATACTGAAATGGCCGGGATACTTTATAGACACTTTGCCTCAGCCTTCACTCAAGAGGCTAAAAAAGAGGAAATAACAACTGTCGAAGAAGTCGAGGCATATTGCAACAATTCAGAAAGTAGATACTAGACAAACTAGCCAAACTTAAGGAGGGCAAAGCCCAGAGTCCAGACGGATTGCACCTGCGGACACTCAAATAAACTAGGGAGGAGATAGCAGAGGCACGAGTATCCATATATAACAATTCAATAGAAAACGGAATAGTGCCAGAGAACTGGCAAACAGCAGATGTAATTCCTATCTTCACAAACAGAGATAAACCTATAGCCCAGTTAGTTTAACGTCAATGGTAGGAAAGATACCAGAAACTGTGTTAAAAGATCAGACAACAAAACATTTAGAGATGGTGAATTTAACTCTTTGAAGAAATACCAGAAAGAATAGACAAGGAAAATGCAATGACTGTGCTTTCAAAGGACTTTCAGAAAGTCTTTGATAAGACGTCACAGCAGAGGCTTGCCAGAAAGGTCAGGGTATATGGAGTCAGGAGCCAGGTAACAGAAAGGATTGAAAGATGGCGATAAAACAGAAAACAGAGGGTGGGAGTTAAGGGTAGTTTCTCAGACTGGCAGAAAGTGGGAAGTGTTATCCCGCAGGGATCCGTTCTGGGATCGCTGTTGTTTACCATATATATAAATGATTTAGGGCTGATTTTTGCCGGCGCTCAGAGTGCGGGTTTGGAGGCGGGTCCGCTATCAAAATCGAAATGATTGACAGCGGGTTGGGAGCCTGCTGCGAACCCGCCTCCATGAAAGTTTCCAAAGTGTCGTGTCTGTGATTTCAGAACAAACCCGACACCAAGTGGCGAGGGAGGTATTTAAGATACTTAACTGCTTGTTAAGTGCTTGTTAACCACTATTTTGCCAGCCTTTTTCAATTTTCCCACATTTTTAATGGGCTTCACATCATTCGGAGATCACGTCAGGTAAGTAGGACGGGATCTCTATGTCTCCCCATTGCTGTGAATAGGTGACAGCTGCAAAAGTCGTATAAAAGCTACCATTTCACAGCTGGCCACTTTCCAATGTCAGAAGCTTGAGCCTTCAGGACTTGGAAGACATTTTTGAGCTTTATGCAGTTTGGAAGTGTTTGGAGTAAACTCTCTCTCCACTGTCACCTCCTTGGAGCAAGCTCTCTCACCATTGACAGATCGCTTCTATCATCTCAACTTCAGCTGCCATCTATTCCAGCAACATCGGTGCCCTTGAAAAAATCTTAACTTTGTCCTCTGAATCCCTCCAAGATCAGCCCCAACACCAACATCACCAGGCACACCAACATCACCAACAACAATACCAACCACCAACCTTCTCCGCAATCACCTGATGCTGCACAGGATCACATTGCTGCCCGGGAGGCCAGCGATGGCATCACCTTGGCCAGATTTACTTCACTTGACGCTGTATACTCTGGCTGCCACATGATGCACCAGGTTAACACCACCCCACACCACTATCATAAAGCATTCCTACAATGACCAAGCCATTCATTTCACACTCATCACCATTGCGGGGGGTACCGTTATGTCTCACCATTCACTGCAACTCACTAAGACACTTCCAAAGGTGAGCACAGATCTGTACAATAAGGCAAAGTGTTGAAAATAAAGATTTCAATGTTTGACAACACATTAACAGAAACTTTACATGAACATTGCATAAAACACCCAAGTGCCTACCCTTCTGTGTTGTTAGTTGGTATGATTGCACTAGGATGAGGGTGAGTGTGAGGGGTGGCTAGTGAGATGGGGAAGTGATAACGTTGATAGAGAGGGATAGGTGGAGGTGCAAGGTAAGTTGGTGTGAGTAGGGATGTGCAGGAGTAGGGTAGGGAAGGCAGAGTTATGGGGATGTGATGAGTGGCACAGCAGGATGAGGTTGAGTGTGACTTTGCAGTAACGTTTCGTGATCTACTGAGATCATTGAAAGGTTTGCGCCACTGCAGCCTGGTCCTCCTGACGACATCCCTGCTTTTGCTCTCCTGTGCAATGTGCAACCAGGATGCGTTGGTGTTCTGGGGTGGTCTCTTCCACCCATGGGAAGGGAAGAGAACCTCCCTGCGTGCTGTGACTCCCTCCATAAGCATATGGAGGGGGTCATGGGAGAGCCTGGGTGCAGCCGTGCACCATTGTGCAGTGCTTGTCAGTGTTTGCAGCACCTCAATGCTGTAGAACACTGACAGCACAACTGTCAAAATGAATGTGGCCATGGTCCCTTTAAGAAAACTGGCTGCTGACGCGTCATCAAATGATGTCATCAGACCCGCTTCCTTTTAATTGGCCGGGAACCCCACAGGGCGGACTTAACAAGCCCCATTAATGGAAAATTCTTTAAACAGAGCGGCTGCAGCCGGGAGCGGGACTGGAACCCACCAATCAGCTCTCCCGCCACAATCCCGCCTCCGCTGGCGAAATCGCGGTCTTAGGGCTCGATTTTGCCAGGCCCGAGGAAGCAGGATTGGAAGCGTGTGAGGTGTTAAAATCGCAAAAAATGGCAGGTGGCTCCGATCCCGCCTCCAGCCCGCCTCCGAGCAATTTTCCCAGAATTGGGGTTTCAGACCCCGTTTCCATCCCACCTCCAAGAGGCGGGTAGGCCCTTAAGGCCCTGACCAACCAGTTAATTGCCTCTATAATCCCATTTTGAGAGGCCTTTCTGATTTTAACACTTTTCCCCCGTCCTGCACGTCTCCTCTGGAACACGCCAGTTAATCCTGGTGGCCTCACAACTGGATTGCTTACTAACAGCTGCAGCTCCACCATTAAAAAGGAGTTTTCACCAATGATCATTTACAGGTGGCAGAACTTTGTTGTCTCAGGTCTGGGGGAACTTTTAGCAGGCCTATTCATTGTTGTGGACGTTTGGAGCCTGACACCCATCTCCAGTGTGACCTCCTGGGAAACCCCTCTCCCCACCTTAACTGAGCGCTTCCTCAACTGAGGCATATACCAGAAGCATGGGAACCATTTATTTCCTTTCCTCCTGGACATCAGATTCAGATGAAGACCAGCCACGGCAGCAGCAGAACCATGAACAACAGCAGCACCAACAGCAGCAGCAACAACAGGAGCGCCAAGCTGCTGCTCACCCACCTGAAGCTACACAGGCCAGAAGACGCCAGCGTGCGATCACATTGCTGCCCGGGATGCAAGGGATGCACTCATGTTGGCCAGATTTGCTTAGCCTGCACAATCAAACACTTTTGCCTCACACCTTCTTACCAGAGCATCGACAATAGACAAGAACCTGCGGATTCCTATCACACTGACCACCATACTGACAATTGCAAGTTGCTCTAAGCCCTCAATGTGGAAGTCCCATTTGCGAACTGACACAGGCCACAACTTCAACAGTTTGCCATCAGAATTTTTTTATCACAACAAGCAACTGATGGCATTTCAAAAATAAACACAACATAACACCCAAGTGACTACCCTTGTGACTACTTGTGCATTATCTTCCTCTTATGCATGCTCCTACTTGGTGCTTCCCCTGTGGCTTCAGCAGATGTGGAGGCCCCTTGCTCACTTTCTTGCTGCTCCTGTCTCGACACCTTTGGCGGCTGTCCTCTGGGGTTGCAAACCTGTGAGGGCTCGGCAACAGTCTGCTGCTCCTGCGGCTGTGCAGGGGATGAGACGCCCATCTCAGTTGGGTGAGGATTCTGCTGGGGCTCTGACCGAGGGCTTTGCAGTGGCATGGTCATTTGAGCACTTGGAGAGGAGCCCCCACTTCCTTGTTGTCTGCCACCAACATCCCTCTCATGGGTCAGCCCCACTTCAGAGCTAGCAAGTGGCGTGACAGCACCTTGCTGCACTTCAGGGGGGCCATGAGGACCCGTTTCTGCACTGGCAGTCCTACTCCAGAGGACTTCCATGAAGGTCTGGTTTCTATGCTCAATAGCTGACCATCGTTCCTCAAGAGATGCCAGTCTATTCTGAAAAATTGCCATGTTTTCTACACTCTGGCGACTTAGCTCCTCCATGGCCGTAGCCATCCTCTCCTCTACCGTAGCCATCTTTTCCACGGAGGTAGCCATCCTTTCTGTGGTGATGTGTTCATGCGACAATGCCTCCACAAAGGCTCTGCTCATGTTCGCGATTGCCTCCTCCATTCACTCCACACTCGCAGCGACCCTGGAGGCAAAACCTGCCAGAGACTCCTGCACCTGTTCCTGGAGTTCCAGCACTGCTCTCCTTCTGGATGGACCCGGAGGCACAGGGTCGACATACAGCTGAGCCGAGCTGGGAGAGTCCTGTGACCTCCGACGAGGACTCTCCACTGCTGTCCCTGTCTCCACCATCTGCTGATGCTCACTTGCAAGCTGTGATACACCAGGTGACAAAACTACTCCATCTCGCGAAGGTCCCACCGAGGTGTGATTGTCTGCGCTGGTGCTGGGTGCGCTGAATTATGGTGACGCTGCGCCCTCAGAGGTTGCAGCTTCCTCTGAGGAGTCTTGAAGCTCAGGCTGTTCCTCCTGGACAGTGGGGACGAGGGCTGTCGATAGTCCTGAGGGGGGGTAAAGGAAAGAGTTAGAGATGTGAGGTAAAGGTTGCATGCACATTGAATTGTGCACATGATCATAAGTCAATCTGTTAGAGCATCAGAATCATTATCAGTGACTCATGCAATGTCAATGAGAGAGATGCCAAACTATTCTGTCAGCAGCTTGCTGTGATGCGCCCATCTGTCCGTCCCCCACTTGCGAATCTTCCTCGACACCGGCGATTTCCAGGGCCGCCTCCTCCGATGTGGTAAGCTGGGCTACTGAGGGTGGCCCTCCTCCTGTCCTCACTCTTTCCCTCTTATTGTGGGCTCTCTTTTCCTGCAATGAGGGACACAAGTGGAGTTTGAGTGAGAATGAAGGAGCGAGTGTAGATGCTTAGAAGGAGACAAAGGGCCCTCCCGTGTGTTGTAAGTTGTTGTCATTGCATCACAGTGATAGGGAGTGTGAGGACTGCTAGGTTGAATAGTTAAGTGAATGTGACCATAGAGAGAGAGGGAATGGGTAAGGGTGCAGGGATGCAAGTGTCAAGTGGGATGTGGAGGAAGAGGTTGGCAAAGCAGAGTGCTGGTGAGGAGAGGCGATGGGGATCAGATTGAGGGTGATGGCAAAGTCATACTCACTTTTCCTGTGCGGAGAAGGTGATGAAACCTCTTCCTGCACTGCAGCCAGGTTCTGCGGCACATAGAGATTGAGTTGACCTCCTGGGCCACTTGCATCCACACAGCTTTAGTCTGCTGGGGAGGCTTTTTCCTCCCTGAGGAAGGGAAGAGCACCTCCTTATTTGATCTTGCTCCCTCCACCAGAGCTTGGAGGGAAGCCTCATCGAACCTTGGAGCACACTTTGACCTACTGCTGGACATAGTTGCTGAATGAAGCGATCACAACAATGGGCATAAAGTTTAAAGTCTCCAGAAGAAGCAAGGCTGCTTGCAGGCCTTAAATCCAGCAGCATTGATGACGTCATCGGAGGCGACTTTCTGTATGAAAAGACTCATTGGGCCGGGGGTTTCCACACGCTGGAAATCAAGTGCCCAATTAGGGCAAAATCGCATTTTTTTCCCACTTCACATCGGAGTCGGGGTCCTGACATGAAAACCACCTGACACACTCCAGCCCGCCCCCAATGGCAAAATCGAGCCCTTAGACTCAGAAATTGGAGGTATATTTTCAAAATTTGTAGATGATACCAAATTGGGGGTATGGCAAATAATGTCGAGGACTCCACCAAAATGGAGGAAGACACAAACAGGCTTGCAGAGTGGGCAGGTAAATGCCAAATTAAATACAATAGTGTGAGGTGGCTCATAGTAATAAAAGACTCAAACGTATTGTAACAAGTTGAATCAGGCCCAGGACCCAGTGGTCAATTAAACATGCAGATTAGAACTTACAAGCTAAAAATTTGGTTGCGTAGCGCCTGTTGTTTGGGTGCTATGGGTGCCGATTTGGCTCAAAAATGGGGTCCGAGCAGCGCGCGCACACTTCTACTACAGGCCGCACTGGATGCCATTTTGGTGAGGGTGTTAGCGTTGGCGCTGGGAGCGTGCGCCATAAGTATGCAGAGTACACAGATTGCGATGTTAATCGGCATATAACACTGATTTGACGCCAGTGCTGCCATTTTCGACCTCAACACTGGAGCCAACGCCCTTTCTTAACCTCGTACAGCTGAACAGGCATTCAGTAGCAGACAGGATCCCCCAACAGCGCTATTTAAAAGGATCATCGTCTACTTACACGTTAGTTGCTGATTGATTTCTACTAGTTGTTGCTGAGTTTGGAGAAGTGTTTGATGCTTTGTAGACTTCTTTAAAGTTGCCTAAAGTCTACAAGGAGTGGTGTGGCACGTGCTCAAGGACTTGGCACTGATTTGCAAGGGATCTGCTCAGAGCAGTTACTCCCAGACATGGGTGCAGTAGTTTGTATCCCCCTTGACCTGCAGCATGACCGGGAGAATGAGCAGAGGCGACACAGAGCAGGACAAGCTGCTCGAAGAGGCAGCAGGAGAAGGGGGAGAAGGGCTCTCAGCAGGAGCCCATATCCACCCAGCATCTTCAGGGAGCAATTCTCCTACCTCAAGCTCAGCGTAGTAACAGTGCATGCGACGTCTCAGTTTTACTAAGGAGGTGCTCACTGAAATCTGCCACCTGCTGCAGGCAGACCTGCAGCCTCAGTCCAGGGTGAGGGCAGCATTGCCAGTGGTTGTAAACGTGACCGTGGCCTTGAACTTCTTTGCGTTGGGCTCTTTCCAGGATGGAGCAGGCGACATCTCTAACATCTCCCAGTTCACCGTCCACTCCTGTAGAAGGGAGGGGAGTGAGGCTCTATATGTAAAGAGAGCTGAATACATTTCATTCTCTCTTGCCAGAGAGAAGCAGGCAGAGTGTGAACCCGGCTTTGCCAGGATAGCAGGCTCCCCCATGGTGCCATTGACTGCACACAGGTCGCATTGTGGGCACTACATCTCAATTCGAAGATGTACCGCAACCGGAAGGGATTCCACTCGCTCAATGTACAGCTGGTGTGCGACCATACTCAGCGTATCAATGCTCGGTATCCTGGCAGCAGCCATGATGCCTTCATTCTGCAGCAGTAGAATGTACCATCAGCATTTCAGTCACCACGACAAACCAGTGGGTGGTTTCTGGGCGACCAGAGCTATCCGCTGACCACCTGGCTCATGACTCTGCTGCACAACACACGCAGATGTGGGCAGCATGCATATAATGAAAGCCATGCTGCCACACGGAATCTGATAGAGCAGATCATTGGCATCCTTAAAAAACAATTCCACTGCCTGGACCACTCTGGAGGAGCCCTGCAGTAGTCACAAGAGCGCGTCTCAAGATTCGTCATGGTCTGCTGCATGCTCCACAACCTCGCCATCATGAGGGCACAGCTCTTGCCACCAGGCATACACCAAGCAGCTGAGGAGCAGGAGGAAGAGGAAGAGGAAAAGGAGGAGGAGGAAGTGGAAGAGGAAGAGGAAGAGGAGGAGGAGGAGGAGGAGGAAGTGGAAGAGGAAGAGGAGGAGGAAATGGAAGAGGAGGAGGAGGAGGAAGAGGAGGTGGATGATGCGGGAGTGGAAGAAGAAGAGGAAGAAGCGGAAGAGGAGGAAGCGGAAGGGAAGAGGCAAGCCAGACAGCCCCTTTCTGCCCAGTCTGTCTGTGATCGACTCATCCGACTGCAGTACCCCAATTCCACATTCACCAACAGTACCACACCTTAACTTCCCTCTGTTACTGACCATCACAGCGTCCTCTTGGCCACAATGCTACAATAAAAACCACCATAAACAAACATTCCAAACCAATTTTATGAATCAAACCATTACAATATTTCATTCAGAAGTCAACTAATCACCCTTGTGCATTCCCTTAGTGCCTGTCTTCAGTGTGCCTTTGCCTGTCCTATTGCTCCTATGCAGTGCTACCCCTGTGGCTGCAGCATGGCTGGTGGAAAGCTGCTGACATTCAGTGGGAGAGACTGCAGATGGCCTTGCAGGACGACTTCGAGTAGCTCTGGCTCTACTAGGCCCGGCTTTGTACTGTATCACCTCTGCGTGGGCGGCAGCAGTCTGGGCTGGTTGGCTGACGGGAGGACGAATGCGGTCATCCTGAGAGAGGACAGCAGGTTTGTCCTCCACTGCCACTCCTCTGGGGCAGTGCCACAGTAATCCTAGTAATTTGTTGGAGGACAGATTGCTGGACTGCTGCGACACCCTGCAAGCCCCTTTCAACACTGGTAAACCCGACCATGATGGCAGCAGTCTGAGCTTGCACTCAGACATTGGGTAACTTCTGATTGTGCTGCAATGCAAGCTGCGATATCGGTCATCAGATGCTGCATGGTGGTTGGGCCTACAAGTGGATTTGCCCACCTCTTCCACACTGGAAATGATGGGTTCGAAGCTCTGAGCAAAGCCCTGTGCAAATTGCAGCTGGACTCCTCCATGCTCCTTGACATTGCATTCAGGCTTTCTGGCAGGCCTGCCAATGCACCAAGCATTTTGTTGTGCATACCCATCAGCTTTGTTCTGTACACCCCATCAAAGTCCCCATCTGAGTCCTGTGCAGCAGAACTCATGTGCGACCTTGCCCTCTGGGGAGCTGACACCTGCGTTACCCTTTTCCCCTGCCCTGGCTGCAGCCCACTCATGCCCAGTCACTCACCATGTGCAGATCCCACCTCTAAGCTACCCTCTAAAGTCCGCGCAGTGCCAGTATCTGAGCTGGTGGCTGTGACTGTCAGATCGAGTCACTGTGTTTCTTCTTCATCATCACTCCCCTCATCCTCTTCCTCTTGCACCACTGCCTGGCCAGGTTGGATTTCTTGGGCCTCTGAAATGAGAAAGGCACAAGGGTAGTGTTTTAGTGAGGGTGTGGGGTGCGGGGTAGCAAGAGGTGCATGCTTACACCATCTGCAGTTTGTAATTCAGAAGAGATTGTGGGATGAAAGGGAAGTGGGATGTGAGAAGGAGGATTAGGTATGAGCATACCGTCATCTTCAATGGTTTCAGCACCGCCCTGGCCATGGCTTCAGTCATGGCGAGCACTGTCTCCTCGAGCGGGGTCAGGATATGGAGGGGGCATTAGCTGCCACTGCCTACGATTGTATGCCACCTTGTCCTGCAAGAGAGAGGGAAGTGTGTCAGTGAGTGTGGTTCACTGTGTTTGGCTGATGTGGCTGTCATGGTTGAATAGCTGGCAATATGTGCAAGCTGTGAGTTGTGGGTGTGAGGCTTGCAGCAGTGATACGTGTGTGAGGGTAAGATGGAGCGTATGAACGTGAGTTGTGAGTCGTGATTGACAGAGATTGTTGGTAGGTGAGTAATGGGGGTGTGGTGAATTGAGCAGTGCATGACACTAGTGGTGAAGTGTGTGGGATATGGCATTTGAAGATGAATTCGCTGACCTTGACCACTCGCGTGAGTTCATTAAACTTGTTCTTGCACTGCATCCAGGTTCTTGATAATGACGGCTATCTGCTCCCATTTCCTTCTCAGCATGTATCTGGAGGACCTCCTGAACCCCTGAGGATAGAGGACACCTCTCTTCCTGTCCACCTCCTCCTCCAGGGCCTCGAGTGCTGCATCCAAAAATCTGGGAGCCCTCTCTCTGCCATGTTGTGCGATCTGCACTCTTCCTGTAGGTCACACACTCCTCTAGAACGACTTCCAGTACCTGCTGCAGCCAGAATGCACCTCCCCTTTAACATGTGCAGGCTGGCCATAAGAACTGCAGGCTGGCTTGGTGTTGGTGCTAGACTTGCACGAACTTGGGCTTCCTGCTGAGCGTACAGCCACTCAGCAGCGGGTTTAGCGCTGGGCTGCATGCCACTATCATTTAAATTAGACGGCAGCACGAAGATTGCATGCTGCCTGCTTTATTTTGAACTGGCGCTGGTTAATCCCGCATCCCGATCCCCGGGACCGTTTTCGGGGGCTATCAAATTTTTAGCCCATGAGGTTTATTCACCCACGGTAGTTGTGTCTTTAAATGCAGTGATGAACAAGACAGCAACAGGGATTACGTTGCAAGCCTACACCTTCTCACTCTCAGTTCCTTCCTCTCCAAACTCCTCTCTCCAACTGAACTTTTTCCCCGCTTTTTATCCTTACAGCCTGGGAGTCGTTCCTGATTAAAGGCAGTTTAGGTCAACATTTCCTTAAAACTATTCAACACCAACAACAACAACTTATATTTATATAGCGCCTTTAACGTAAGAAACATCCCAAGGCGCTTCACAGGCGTGTAGTCGAAGAAAAAAAAATACACTGAGCCATATAAGGAGATGTTAGGGCAGATGACCAAAAGCTTGGTCGAAGAGTTAGGTTTTAAGGAGCATCTTAAAGGAGGAAGGAGATGTGGAGAGGCGGAGAGATTTAGAGAGGGAATTCCAGAGCTTAGGACCTAGGCAGCTGAAGGCACAACCGCCAATGGTGGAGCATTTAAAATCAGTGATGTTCAAAAGGCTAGAATAGGCTAGGGGGCAGAGGTCACGGGAAATTATAGGGCTGGAGGAGATTACAGCGATGAGGGCCGAGGCCATGGAAGGATTTGAAAACAAGGATGAGAATATTAAAATTGAGGCGTTGCCTAACTGGGAGCCAATGTAGGACAGCAAACACAGGGGTGATGGGTGAGCGGGACATGGTGCGAATTGGCACACAGGCGGCAGAGTTTTGGATGACCTCAAGTTTATGGAGGGTAGAACTAGGGAGGCTGGCCAGGAGTGCATTGGAATAGTCAAGTCTAGAGGTGATAAAGGCACGGGTGAGGGTTTCAGCAGCAGATAAGTTGAGGTATGGGCGGAGGCGGGCGATATTACGAAGGTGGAAATGGGCAGTCTTTATGATAGAATGGATATGAGGTAGGAAGCTCAATTCGTGATCAAATGTGACACCAAGGTTGCGAACAGACTTGGTCAGCCTTAGACAGTTGCTGGGGCGAGAGATTGAATCAGTGGAAAGGGAATCGAGTTTATGGTGTGAACGGAAGATAATGGCTTTGGTCTTCCCGATATTTAATTGGAGGAAATTTCTACTCATCCAGTGCTGGACATCTGACAAGCAGTTTGATAGTATAGCGACGGTGGAGGTTTTCAAGAGAGGTGGAGGAGGTAGAAATGGGTATCATCAACATACATGTGCAAACTCACATTGTGTTGCCAGGTGCCAGGTTAGAAAGACACGGATTAATCAATGATAGTCAGCACGGATTTGTTAAGGGAAGGTTGTGTCTGACAAACTTGATTGAATTTTTTGAGGAGGTAACAAGGAGGGTAGATGAGGGTAGTGCGTTTGATGTAGTGTATATGGACTTTAGCAAGGCTTTTGATAAGGTTCCACATGGCAGACTGGTCACGAAGTTAAAAGCCCATGGGATCCAGGGCAAAGTGTCAAGTTGGATTCAAAACTGGCTCGGAGACAGGAAGCAGAGGGTAATGGTTGATGGGCGTTTTTGTGACTGGAAGGCTGTTTCCAGTGGGGTTCCGCAGGGCTCAATACTCGGTCCCTTGCTTTTTGTAGTATATATCAATGATATAGACTTGAATATAGCGGGTATGATTAAGAAGTTTGCAGATGACACTAAAATCAGCTGTGTGATTGACACTGAAGAAGGAAGCTGTAGACTGCAGGAAGATAGCAATAAATTGGTCAGGTGGGCAGAACAGTGGCAAATGGAATTCAATCCGGAGAAGTGTGAGGTAATGCATTTGGGGAGGGCTAACAAGGAAAGGGAATACACATTAAATGGTAGGACACTGAGTAGTGTAGAGGAACAAAGGGACCTTGGAGTGCATGTCCACAGATCCCTGGTCGATAAGGCCAGGTAGATAAGGTGGTTAAGAAGGCATACGGAATGCTTGCCTTTATTAGCCATGGCATAGAATACAAGAGCAGGGGGGTTATGCTTCAACTGTATAAAACACTAGTTAGGCCTCAGCTAGAGTACTGCGTGCAGTTCTGGTCACGACATTACAGGAAAGACGTGATTGCACTAAAGAGGGTACAGAGGAGATTTCCAAGGATGTTGCCGGGAGTAGAGAATCTTAGCTATGAGGAAAGACTGGATAGGCTGGGTCTGTTTTCCTTGGAACAGAGGAGGCTGAGGGGAGACCTTATTGAGGTGTATAAAATTATGAGGGGCATAGATAAAGTAGAAAGGACCTATTTCCCTTAGCAGAGGGGTCAAAAGCTAGGGGGCACAGATTTAAAGTAATTGGGGGAAGGTTTAGAGGGGATTTGAGGGGAAATGTCTTCACCCAGAGGGTTGTGGGGGTCTGGAACTCACTGCCTGAAAGGGTGGTAGAGGCAGGAACCCTAACCACATTTAAAAAGTACTTGGATGTGCACTTGGGATGCTCTAACCTGCAGAGCTACGGACCGAGAGCTGGGAAGTGGGATTAGGCTGGATAGCTCTTTGTTGGCCGGCGCAGACACGATGGGCCGAAATGGCCTCCTTCCGTGCTGTAACTTTCTATGATTCTATGATTCTAGGTGATGTCACTGAGGGGCAGCATGTAGATGAGAAATAGGAGGGGCCAAGGATTGATCCTGTAAGCTATACTGCCATGTCTTGGTCATTCTGACATTTTATATAACTTTTTAAAGTTGGAATTATAGAAACATAGAATTAAGTTGTAACCCTATCACAGATACAAAGGGGGCGATTTTATTAATGGGGCGCGTTGGAGGCGGGACTGCTGCTTGGCGGGTCGATGTCCCGCCTCCATCGATTTGTGGCCAACCCACGCTATTTTCCCTTGATTGACCTTGTTAAGCCCGCCCAGCCATTTTCCCTGCCTCCATACCCCCCTCCCCAGGGCTGGTAAAATCGCCCCAGAGCTTTCAAAAGCCTGTGGGGGGAAAATTCGGTTGCTTTGAGCCTCCCATTCGTGCCCCATGATTTGGTCATTCTGACATTTTATATAACTTTTTAAAGTTAGAATTATAGAAACATAGAATTAAGTTGTAACCCTATCACAGATACAGAGGGCTCAATTTTCACCTGCCCGTGGAGGCGGGTTTGGAGGCGGGAGTGGTGTGAAAATAGCAGATTCGGGGGTCCCGAACCCATCCTGTCCCCAACCCGCCTCCACGCCAGTTTTCCCAGGAGGCGGGTACCCGACCTGTGCTGGGACCCGCCTCCCCGAGGTGGGAAGGGGATTAGTGCCAATAAACTGCCTGTTAACAGGTAGTTAACAGGCAGTTTTTTGCCTAATCCCTATTTTTAGCCCTGAAGTGTGGGCTTCCCGACAGGTCCGAACCACGGCGAGTTAGCGAGGCGGACCGTCGGTCTGGAGGGCTTGGAGGGGTCGAGATGTCCGGTGTGCAGGTGAGTGATGGGTGCATGAGTGCAGAGGTAAGTGTGTTTGGTGTGTGTAAAGTGTTTTAAGAACTATTACTTACCTTAACTTTGTCCTGCAGGCTAGCTTCCTTAAGGTGTCGGGAGTTCCTCACCTTCACGGCACAGAAAGCAGAATGGCCGCGGAGCTGTCATAAGCTGCAGTCTCTGCTTTCTGTGCTGGATTGATTTCTAACTGAGTCTAAGTACAGGGACTCAAGTTAGAAATCATATTGGCAGTGTTTGACAGCTTCACAGAGCTGTCAAACGCTGAAATTTCATCTGTCAAAAGCTCTTGATTGGCCTGCTAAGCCCGTTGGGCGGGCTTAACAAGGTTAATCAAGGGAAAATACAGTGGGTTGGCCACAAGTCGATGGAGGCGGAACTACAACTCAAAATGTGGGAGTCCCGCCTCCATCACGTCCCTATTGACAAAATCCAGCCCAGAGCTTTCAAAAGCCTGTGGGGAGAAAATTCGGTTGCTAAGAGGGCGCTAACGGGGTGCAAAGTACCTACCGCCTGGGTGCGGCACCGCTATCGCCTCCCGCGAAATTCAGCAGGAGGTTAGCGGCGGCAGTAGCCAGTAGCGCCCCGTGGCGCTGAATCTCCGGCGATGACATCATCACCATGCACAGCGCCTCGGCCGCAAACTTGGCTCGCGCCCCCTGACCTACCACCGGACGCTATGTCTGACAGGGTTCGGGTGGAATTTCAGTGGCCACGGCGGCATAAATTAAAGGGCAGGTGCCGGGTGGCCCTTTTCTTTGGGCCGCCTGCCAGCACCTGCCTCCTCTTGCCTCCTCCTGCGGGGTGCGGGCCACGATCGGTCAGCCTGACACTCCTCTTGAGTGTCGGACTCTTTTGCCAGCACCACGCTCCCCGGTGGTCCAGCAGGGCCCCGGTGTGCGCTGCGCTAGGCCCCGCCCCTTTAATCAGGGGAGAGGTGGCCTGCAGCAAGCGGCGCTACTGCACGTAGCACCGCAATATTCAATGGGAGCGCCCCAAGCTGGGGAAAGCACTTCCAGTAGCTCCCCGCCTCCTGCTTGGGGCGCTACCATTCAATTTTGGGCGCTAACTTTTTCGGGGCGCTACTCAAAGTTAGTGCCCCAAAGGGGGCGCAACCCAATTTTCCCCCATGTCTCACATATTGTCCCTCTCACTCTGTTACAATATGTACCTTGTGGTCTTCTCCATCAAGTCTGTGTACTTCTTCTCACACTGAGGGCTGGATTTTGTCTTGGGGTCGGGTTGGGGTCGTGTCATACGCATTTCGTGTTCCCCCCCCCCCGACTCCAGATTAATGTGGATGAATGATGCAATTTTCACTTAATTGGGCAATTGAGTTCCAGCATGTGGGAACCCATGAACTAATTAGTGGTTTCAGTCTGAAAGTCGCCTCTGATGATGTCATCATTGCTGACTGCCTGGTCTCAGAGACTGTCTGGCTGTTGGTGAGAGAGGACCTGCCTGGCTTTTGATGTGAGTGGACCTGGATGCAAATGTGGAGAGAGAGAGAGAGAGAGAGATTTTGCATCCAAGTCCTCTCACAGCAAAGGCCATGCAGTCTCTGAAGACATTCAATGCAGCAGCATCAGACGCGACTTTCACACCTAATACTACTACTACCTTCATCACATCTCCATTGTAATAGTGGACCTGCAGCCGATAGTCAGCTATCCACTTGTGCTCCCGCCAGGTTTCACTGGAGTGTTTCACATCAGGCATACTTTACGTCAGAAAAGGGTTAAACTACCTAAAACGTTTCAAAATGGCATTACAGAGCCAATTTAGGGCTTGTTAAGGGCTTTAATGGCCTCTCCCGCCTCTTCAAGGCGGGACGGAGTCAGGAACCCCATGACTGATTTTGTCAAAATTACGTGGAGGCGGGATGGAGTCGGGATGGGGTCGGGAACAACGACCCCGCAAATTTAACCCCCCACACTCCTCCAAACCCGACTCCATGGGTCATTCAAAATCCAGCCCTGAGTCTTTATACCACGTTACATGGCCAGGGTACTCTGAGGCCAGTTGTTGGGTTGAGCTACAAAGTTCTACCATTAAAGACCCCTACTGCAAATCCTTTGCTAGTCATCTTTACATTGTTAAACCTTTTTTGGACCACCTACTAAATTGGTGAAGATGGTGTTCAACCTCGTACCCAGACACTAGGGCTGGATTTTGTCGGTGCTCAGAGGGCAGGTTTGGAAGTGGGTCAAAGGTTAAAATCGTTTTGATTGACGGCGGTTTCCCAAGTGTCGGGTCCCCGATTTCCGAATGGATCCGACACCTCGCGGCGGGAAGAGGATTAAAGGCAATTAACTGCTTATTAACAGGTAGTTGCCAGTAGTTAACAGGCTATTTATGAATTTTGCCACTTCTGGCTCGGGTTTCCTGACGTCCGGACACCACGCCAGGTAAGTGTGGTGTGTTGTGAGTCTGCTGTAATGTTTCTGGATTGATGACAGCTGCAGAAGTGGTGTGAAGGATCCAATGTTGCACTGGAGAGTCTCAGAGGAAAGAAAATGTTGGGAACTGCAATTTTAATACATTCACACATTTCTTTAGGTTACAAGTTTTTAAATCCATGTCCAGTGCCACCTCATTGGGAGAACCTCTCTCACCAGTGACAGAACGCTTCTGTCATCTCACCTGCAGCTGCCATCTATTCCAGCATATGGAGGGAGTCATTGGAGAGCCTGGGTGCAAAAGATTACCTTTGTGCAGTGATTGTCAGTGTTTCCAGCACCTCAATGCTGTCAAACACTGAGAAATCAACTGTCAAAAAAAATTGTGCGTGATCTATTTAAGGAAACCGGCAGATGACGCATCATCAAATGACGTCATCTGACCGGCTTCCTCTTAATTGGCTGGCAAGCCTGCAGGGTGGGCTTAACAAGGTCAATCAAGGCAAAATCACGTCTGTGGGCCGGATGCAGCTGGGGGTGGGACAGGAAGCCAGAAACCACCTGACCCGCACCCAACCCGCCTCCATTGATAAAATCGCGGCCTAAATCTGCCTCCTGATATGTGAATTGCTAACCACTTCAACCTTACCTTCTTGACACTGATGGCCAATATTGACTCAGTAAAACACACTTTCCATATTTTCTGTACTTTAACTTGCAGTTTTCCAATAGTTAGATTTATATTATAGGTCACTTGTGCTTAGTGTCTTATAGTTATCAAGAAGCTAATTTCCTGCTTATTGAAGTTCTAAACTGTGATTAACATCTCTCTGCCTCAGTATCGTGCTGTTAGAGCCATCCCAGCATAGAGGGATGAAAGGATTTCCTGGTTCTAAGGGCACTGAGTGAGATGACTTTGGAGTTGTTGAAATGCACTTGCTAATGGGCATGATCCCATAGCTTAAAAATGTTATATCTTGGTACAAAATGGCAAAAAAGAATTGACAACCTCACTCTGAAGTACCATAATGGTGATTGGTATAGAAATGGAAATGTTATACTGGAACAGCCGATGGTGCTCTTCTGAGGGTGGGGTTAAGGAATATTGGTGGAGCAAATTAGAGGGAGCTTGATGGAAGAGCATAGATGGAGCTTTACTCTGCTGGTAATCGTGCCATACTTGATTTGTGTGGCCATTGATGCTGAGACTGGGTGGGGACTGTACCGCCCAGGCAGTGAAGGAGAAAATGACCCCTACTGAATGTCCAGCCTCTCATCACAATCAAGGAGATGTTATGACACCTCTTTAATATACTGCCAATGCTGATCCCCATCCCTACCCTCATCCAAGAAGGACTCTCATTTTCTTTATCTTGGTCAGAATCAGTCCCAGAAGTTAACGGCAATAAAAGGTCCTAATCTATTGATTAAATAGGTTAAGGTTCCAATTCCTACATACCACCACAAAGGAATGTACAGCAGGCCAGCGAGAGACAGGGTGAAAAGCAATATCTTCCAGCTTCGTATGAAGTATGCAACCAAAGGCAGCAACATGTAGCCGAATGCATAAAAAATGCCAATTCCCAGTGCAGAGTATGCAATCCGAATGGATTTCCCAAGAATTTCCGATCCTGTAAGAAGAGAATAACCAGGTTAAGGACAACACTGGTTGTGAGTTATTTCCTAATTTTATTTCACTGCCTATTATTGCCATTCTGAAAGAAACTTTTCTTTATGTTCAGTTCATAAAACCGACAGTAATGAAGTTGAATGTTCTCTAAACTTAACCCACAAACCAAGCTGTGTGAAAGATCCTGAATGCAGATATGTCACCTCAGCCCATCGTGTGCACCTCCCAGAGGCCAGTGATCGAGCAGCATAAGCAGGGATGAGATAAAAGATGGAGCATGGCAAATGGTAGGGAGGAGAGGAAAAAAGAGTGCAACACATTTGGAAAACAACTGACAACAAAGTGAAGTTTAACAGTCAATGGAAACAAATGTTCTATCTTTGGCCAGAAAGTCCTCCTCCAACCCCCAATGGACCAGCAAAAGTGTCACTCTGATATTCTTGGTTCTCCGCTTTTTCTAGTCCTGATGAAAGGTCATCGACCTGAAACGTTGGGGGCGATTTTCCCAGACCTGAGGAGGTGGGTTTGGAGGCGGGACAGTTGGCAAAATCGCAAAAAATGAGGGCGGGTTCGGAACCCGCTTCCGCGCAATTTTGCCGGAGGCGGGTTTGATGGGTGCGATTCGGTCCCGCCTCCATCAGTCGGGAGGGGTAGTTAAGACCCTTAAATAGTCGTTAAAGGCCTCTATAATCCTATTTTGACAGGCCTTTGTTATTTTGACACATTTTGTGCGTGTTGCACGACCCTCCTAAATCACGCCAGCTAATCCTGGCGGGTTGACAAGTGGGTGGACTCCTCACAGCTGCAGCTCCACCATTAAAACGGAGCTTTCATCAGGGAGCAGCTGCAGATGCCAGAACTTTTGTTCCAAAGGTCTTTCAGCACTTTTAACAGGCCTACCGAAGGTGCTGCAGCATCTATCTCTCAACTGTGGGACCTCATTGGAAGACCCTCACCCCGCTTGGACTGAGCGCTTCCCCAACGGAGGTATCTGCCAGCAGCATGGGAACCCTTTATTTCCTTTCATCATGGACCTTAGATTCGGATGAGGAGCAGCCACGGCAGCAGCAGAACCAGGCAGCTCAGCAGCAACAGCAGCAGGAGCCCCAACCTCCTGCTCACCCACCTGATGCTGCACAGGGCAGAAGGCTCCAGCGCATGGAAGCATGTCGCCGCAGGAGATACCCTCATCTCAGGGTTTACAGACAGAGGATGAGCTACCTCAACATGAGTGAGCAGCAGTGCCAAAGGAGGTTGAGACTTTCGCGAGAGGTTGTCGGAGACATCTGCACACTGCTGCACCAACACCTGGAGCCCAGAGGAGCGGGTGGACACCCCTTACCAGTGGCTGTCAAAGTCACCACCGCACTTAACATTTTTGCCTCAGGCTCCTTCCAGGGATCATCAGCAGACATTGGCGGCATCTCCCAGTCGGCTGCCCACAGTTGCATCACGCAGGTTACCAATGCCCTTTTCGCAAATGCACACAATTACATCCACTTCTCAAGGGATCAAGCAAGTGTAACCGCGAGTTCAGTTGGTTTTGCAAATATGGCAGGCTTGCCAATGGTGCAGGGCGTCATAGACTGCACACATGTGGCCCTTAAGGCACCCCATCAAAACCCAGCTATCTTTGTCAACCGCAAGGGCTTCCACTCTTTCAACATACAGCTGGTGTGTAACCACAAGAAGGAGATTTTGCATGTTTGCGCCAAGTTCTGTGGTAGTTGTCATGACTCGTTCATCCTGCGGAACTCTAGTGTTCCTCCGCTCTTCAATCCGCCCAACCAACTTAACGGATGGCTCCTTGGTGACAAAGGCTACCCCCTGAAGAAGTGGCTAATGACGCCGATCAGGAGGCCAGATAATGAGGCTGAGGAGCGCTACAACGCCAGCCACATTTTGACCAGGTCCATCATCGAGCAAACCATTGGCTTGCTGAAGATGCGATTCCAATGCCTTGACAGATCAGGTGGAGCCCTGCAGTATTCAGCAGCCAGGGTCTCCAGAATGGTTGTGGTCTGCTGTGCACTGCACAACATGGCACAGCGTCGTGGCTTGCAGCTTCCTGATGAGCAAGTGGCTCAGTTCATAGCCTCCTCAGATGAGGAGGAGGAGGAGGAGGACCGAGTGGCGGCGTATTGACCAGCAGCAGTGGCAGCACGCGAACACATGGCTGCCCGTGATGCAAGGGATGCACTCAGACTGGCCAGATTTGCGTAGGTTGCCCATTATGGCACATGTGCTTGGTTCCTTCTTAACACATGATAGACAATGGGCCTGACTCTCTGGCCTCCTTTCACTCTGACCACCAACCTGATCACTCAAGTGTCGCAGAGCCTGCAATGTGGAGCTGCCTAAGCCAAAATAACAGATGCCATCACGCCAACAGTTTGCCATCACCTAATTTTAATACATTCACACAGGGATGGCATTTCATCAATAAACAGAAGCAATCGCCCAATCTGCACACAGATCTGGAGGTTATATCCCTTGGCAGCTGCACCCACACAGCCTTGGTTCCTTTGGGAGGCCTCTTCCTCCCAGATGTGGGGAAGAGCACCTCCCTGCTAGCTCTCGCCTCCTCAACCAGCATACCCAGCACCTCATCCGACAACCTCGGGGAGGCCCTTGCCTTGGAGCTGGCCATTCTTCAATGAGATAAAAGTTTGGAGGTGGTGCAGCATCGACCAAAAACCAGTGGAATGAGCCAAGGCAGCAAGCAAACCTTAAATGAAGCTGGATAAGTGACGTCAGCAGAGGCGAGTTTCAGTCCCAAAAGACTAATTGGCCCAGGGGAACCCACACCTCTGAAAGTAACTGGCCAATTAGGGGAAAATCGCAAATTTTTCCCACCTGACAGTGGAGGTGGGATTGGAACCCACCCAAACCGAAACCCGCCTCTAACCCGCCTCCATTGGGAAAATTGTGCCCGTTAACTCTGTTTTTCTCTCCACAGATGCTGCTGACCTGCTGAGTATTTCCAGCATTTTCTGCTTTTATTTTAAATAAAGATAGCCTCGCATGAACCTCGCGAATTCCTGCCCCCTACTGAGCGCTCAGCCAGTCAGCAGCGCACTCAGTGCTGGCCTCTGCGCTGCTATCATGCAAAGTAGCAGGCATCATGAAGTTTACCTCCTGCCTGCACTCCTTTCAATGGGCGCGGGCCAATCGCGATCCCCATGCCCTTTTTTGGGCCTAATCTAATTTTTAACCCAATGTAATTCTATGCAACTCACGCTATTAATTATTCCACTCCATATTTTCCTGGGACTTTTGCGCCACTCCGCCATAAACCTCGCTGAAACAGTGAGAGGGTTATTATCATAGCTCCACCCCATTAAAATCAACGGTCATCACAATTTTCCTGCACTAAAGGCAGTTTTTACGCCGCTGCCACTTAGACTGAAAAATAATAGCACTGGTGACCTGGCAGTGGCATGATTTATTGCTCCAAGATCGGTATGAAAAATGGAGAACCAAAATCAAGTTAAATTCCAAGGTGTTATTTAGCCTTTACTCAGGAGTTTGCTGCTAAAATTTTGTGATACTGAATAACCTGGAAATGTTTCATTTGCCTCAGAAAGGAGTTTTTCTCAATCATTTATGAGTTGTTTATTTTGTTTATTTAACAGAGTCAATTTTCTTAATCTTTCTGTCATAGGAACATGAATGTTTTAGCTGGACATCAGTATTTAATACAGAGATCAATTGTTAATGAAAGTATATTTAAGAAGCTAGACTTCCATTCACTTCAACCTGACCCCCTGCCCCAGCACCCCGCCCCCCCCACTCCGCACCCACCCCATGGCTCCGTATAGTGAATGTTCTGTCACTTGAGCTCTTAGATCGGCGATGAGTGCCTGATTCACCCCTATGCTCGCTGTGGCGAATCCTATTTAGTAAACCAGCAAAATTTGGAACAAGTTAGCAAGGGGAAATTCACGTTGTACGTCACTAATCTCGCCATTGCATGAAAATCTGGGCCAACCTGTAATGACCAGGACTTAGTGTCATACTGAGAGTGACTGAATCATTAAAGGTCACGAGGAAAGGGTTAATAAAACTATAGGATGGTATGGACACTTACCAAGAACAAAGGCTGCTACATAGTTTGAGATATGTCCAATACCTATCAGGCAATTAACCAGGCAGAATATTTCCCAGTTTGGTGAGAGTGCTTGAAGCATGCCGAATCCAGTCTGTACAGCCATGGTCCCAAACATAACTTTCTTCCTCCCGAACCTGCAAAGCAGAATCAACAAAAGTTTCAAATATATACAGTACTGCACACTTACTGACAAACATACACATAAACTCATGCATGTAGTTATACACATGCTAAATCATGCATCTGTACATACACATGTACACTAGTTAACATGCCAGATATATATTCTCTCAGTTACATAAGCAGTCATGCACACATTTTATTATTAAGGAGACAGTAACGGAACATTTAGATAAACATAATTTAATAGGACATAGTCAGCATGGCTTTATGAAGGGGAAGTCATGTCTGACAAATTTGCTTGAGTTCTTTGAGGACATAACGTACAGGGTGGATAAAGGGGAACCAATGGACGTAGTGTATTTAGACTTCCAGAAGGCATTCGACAAGGTGCCACATAAAAGATTATTGCTCAAGATAAAAAATCACTGGATTGGGGGGAATATTCTGGCATGGGTGGAGGATTGGTTATCTAACAGGAAGCAGAGAGTTGGGATAAATGGTTCATTCTCGGACTGGCAACCAGTAGCCAGTGGTGTTCCGCAGGGGTCAGTGCTGGGTCCCCAACTCTTTGCAATCTATATTAACGATTTGGAAGAGGGGACAGAGTGTAACATATCAAAGTTTGCAGATGATACAAAGATGGGAGGGAAAGTAGAAAGTGAGGAGGACATAAAAAACCTACAAGGGGATATAGACAAGCTGGGTGAGTGGGCGGAGATTTGGCAGATGCAATACAATATTGGAAAATGTGAGGTTATGCACTTTGGCAGGAAAAATCAGAGAGCAAGTTATTATCTTAATGGCGAGAAACTGGAAAGTACTGCAGTACAAAGGGATCTGGGGGTCCTAGTGCAAGAAAATCAAAAAGTTAGTATGCAGGTGCAGCAGGTGATCAAGAAGGCCAACGGAATGTTGGCTTTTATTGCTAGGGGGATAGATTATAAAAACAGGGAGGTATTGCTGCAGTTATATAAGGTATTGGTGAGACCGCATCTGGAATACTGCATACAGTTTTGGTGTCCATACTTAAGAAAAGACATACTTGCTCCCGAGGCAGTGCAAAGAAGGTTCACTCGGTTGGTCCCCGGGATGAGGGGGTTGACATATGAGGAGAGGTTGAGTAGATTGGGACTCTACTCATTGGAGTTCAGAAGAGTGAGAGGCGATCTTATTAAAACATATAAGATTGTGAAGGGGCTTGATCGGGTGGATGCGGTAAGGATGTTCCCAAGGATGGGTGAAACTAGAACTAGGGGGCATAATCTTAGAATAAGGGGCTGCTCTTTCAAAACTGAGATGAGGAGAAACTTCTTCACTCAGAGGGTAGTAGGTCTGTGGAATTTGCTGCCCCAGGAAGCTGTGGAAGCTACATCATTAAATAAATTTAAAACAGAAATAGACAGTTTCCTAGAAGTAAAGGGAATTAGGGGTTATGGGGAGCGGGCAGGAAATTGGACATGAGGCTGAGTTCGGATCGGTCGAGGCCCTGTAGGCGGCGTAGCGGGCCCAGGGGCTGAGTGGCCGGGTCCTGCTCCTACTTCTTGTGTTCTTTAGATTTGAGGTGAGGATCAGATCAGCCATGATCTTATTGAATGGCGGAGCAGGCTCGAAGGGCCGATTGGCCTACTCCTGCTCCTATTTCTTATGTTCTTATGTTCTTATGTCTTTGGCGAGGGCGCACTGGAAAGGCTAGAAATTAAGGACCCAGATACTCAGGGTCTTAACCCTGGGATTCTAAGATGACTTGATAGGGGTGTAACCTCTGCCTACTCCAAAAGAAAGCCTTTGGTAGAAGAGGGAGCAAGGCTGGAGGTCGGGTTACTCTACATCATGAATTCCTGCAAACCTGGCCCTCAAAGAGACCCAGAGTCGATGGAGGTACGTTTGGTGAGATCAGGCATACCTACCTGTCAAACAGTGGAGGTGGGCCTCACCTGGGGTTCCAGGCTGAGATTCCAGCTTGAATCCTGAAGAAAAGGATTTCCAATTAAAAAAAAATTCCAATGTGCCCCCCTTACAAAAGGGATCACTGTGGAACCTGAAGATGTTTATGTTTTGGGAAGCAAGCACCCCGCCTCCTCTCACCACCTCCCCACCCGCCAATCAGTTAATCTTCTGCTGGACCTTCTGGCCACTTGGGCGACCAGGTGCCCTAGATGCACCCCAATGGCGTGGGCACCCACCATTATCTTGATAATGAAGGAATTGCATTCTGGCAGGGTCAGTGACAGAGGTTTTGGGCAGGTGCTACTCAGCACTCACACTGGGATACACCTCCTCGCTGATTTTCAGCATAAGCAAGTGTTTTCAGCCAAATGTGCTGAGTGGATGACCTTATTCGGCCTCCCTTTGATGTGCCCACCATCATAGATGCCAGGGTCCATCCAATTCAGTTCACTCCACGTGGCATTAAGGAATGTCTGTCTGCCCTGGACACAGCAAAGGTTATGGGCTGAGACAACGTCCCGGCTGTAATGCTGAAGACCTGTGCACCACTGCTAGCGGATCCCCGAGCTAAACTGTTGCAGTTCAGCTGTGACATTGGTAGCTACCCAACAGTGAAGAGGATGAAGTTAATGTTGCAGTAGAGGAGGGGGAGTTGAGATAATGGAAAGGATAAAAATAGATAGAAAGGAGATACTAAATAGGTTTGCATCATTCAAAGTTAATAAGTCAGCCGGTCCAGATAGGATGCATCTTAAGTTGCTGAGGGAAGCCAGGGTGGAGATAGAAGAAGCTCTAACGACAAGTTTTCAATCCTCCTTGGATATGGGAGTGGTGTCAGAGGAATGGAGGATTGCAAATGTTACACCCCTGTTCAAAAAAGGGGAGAGGGATAAACCTGGTAACTAAAGGTCAGTCTGTCTAACGTCAGTGGTGGGAAACTATTAGAGACCATTTTCAAGGACAAAATTAATTCTGACTTGCAGAAGCATAGGTTCATAAGGGATAGGCAGCATGGATTTGTTAAAGGCAAATTGTGTCTGACTAACCTGATTAAGTTATTTGATCAAGTAACAGAGAGGATTGATGAAGGTAGTGCAGTAGATGTTGTATATATGGACTTAGAAAAGGCATTTGATAAAGTACCGCATAACAGACTTGTTCGAAAATTGAAGCACATGGCATTAAATGGACGATGGTTACTTGGGTACAAAATCCACTAAGGGATAGGAGGCAGAGAGAAGTGGTGAAAGGATGTTTCTCTGACTGGAGAGAAGTATGCAGTGAGGCCCTCCAAGGGTCAGTATTAGGACCATTGCTTTTCTTGTTATATACAAATGACTTGGGTATAGGGAGTGCAATTTTGAAGTTTGTGGACAATACAAAATTGGCAACGTAGTAAATAGTGAACAGGATAGTAGCAAACTTCAGGAGGACATAGACAGACTGGTGAAATGGGCAGACACATGGCAGATGCAATATAATGTGGATAAATGTGAAGTGATGCACTTTGGGAGAAACAACATGGAGTGGCAGAAAAGTCTAAATGATACTATTTTGAGGGGGTGCAAGAGCAGAGGGACCTGAGGCTGCATATTCACAAATCCTTGAAGGTGGCAGGGCAAGTTGATAAGGCGGTTAAGAAAGCGTATGGGATAATTGGATAACTGAATACATAAACTAGGAAGTCATGCTAAACCTTTATAAATCACTGGTTAGGCCTCAGCTAGAGTATTGTGTATAATCCTAGGAATCAGACTGCGGTTCGAATGAATTAAGCCCCAGATCCCCGTTGCTCACCATATCCCCATCATTCCATCCCTGTCGCTGGCCATATCACAGTGCAAAGCTGAAATGAGACACACCACAAAAGAATCCAAACTGAATTAATAAATTTATCAAAAATCAGTGAACACATATTTACAACAAAAATATTAACTATTCACCCTTGTGCAATCCCTTAGTGCCTCTCGTTACTGTGCCTTTGCTTACTGAAGTGCTCCTACGAAGTGTTGACCCAGAGGTTGCTGAGTGTCCATACGAGAGACTTCAAATATCCTTACAGGATGCCCTCGACCAGCTCTGGGCCTGAAAATCCCGGCACTGTAAAGAGAGGAAGTAAGGGTTTGCACAAGGGTGATTAGTTAATATTGTTGTTGTATATCTGTGTTTACTGCATGTTGATAAATTTGTTAACTGAATTTTGCTGAATTTGTGATGTTTCTCATTTCAGCTTTGCGCTGTGAGATGGCATGCGAAATGGATGGAATGATGGGGATGTGGTGAGCAACCGGGATGTTGGGTAGAATTGATTGGAACCGCAGTCTGATGAGGCGGTCATGGAGCGCCCTTCCAGAAGGCCGATTGAGTGGCTGCCTCCTCCCTCGCTGTTGTTCCTCCTCATCATCATCCTCCTCCTCCTCCTCCTCTCCCTCTTCCTCCTCCTGAGGTGGTCCCGCTATGCCTGGTGGCAATGGCTGGGCCCTCATGCAGCAAGCAGCACACCATGACGAAAAGGGACACCCACTCAGCCTAGTGCTGGAGGGCTCCTCCCGAGTGGTCAAGGCAGTGGAACCGTTGCTTGAGCACCCTGATGGTCTGCTCGATGATGGTAGCAGCATGGCTCTCATTATATAAGTGCTGAGCAGCAGTGTTGAGGTTGTGGAGGGGAGTCATGAGCCAAGTGGAGAGCGGATAGCCCTGGTCTCTGACCAGCCAGCCGCGAGCTTGATGTGGTGGCTGGAAGAGTGCTGGCACGTCGGTCTGGCACAGGATGAAGGCATCGTGGCTGCTGCCAGGATAGCGGGCATTGACAGTGAGGATTCGCTATCTGTGGTCGCACACCAACTGCTCATTAAGTGAGTGGTATCCTTTGCGGTTACGGAAGACCGCAGGATTGTTATGTGGTGCCTGCAAAGCGATGTGGGTGCAATCAATGCCGCCCTGCACCATGGGGAAGCCCCCTATCCTGGCAAAGCCACATGCATGCTCGTCCTGCTTCTCTCTGGTCATGGAGAGGAAATGTAGTCCCTTCTCCTTCTATAGAGAGCATCTGTGACCTCTTGGATGCAGCAATGGACGGCGAACTGTGAGATGTTAGATATGTCTCCTGCTGCAGGCTGGAAGGAACCCCTGGTGAAGAAATTAAGGGCGATGGTGACCTCGACTGCCACTGTGAAAGCCGTGGTGGTCCTGATCTGAGGCTCGAGGTCTGGCTGCAGGAGATGGCAGAGCTCTCCGACCACCTCCTTGGTGAAGCGGAGCCTTCTAAGACACTGCTCAACAGTTAAATTTATGTAGGAGAAGCGCTCCCGGAATACCCTGGGTGGGTAAGGCCTCCTGTTGAGAGCCCTGTTGGCCCTCCTCCCTCTGGCCACATTATCCAATCTTTGTCTCTGCTGCCGCTGCCTCCGACGTTGATGCTGGAGGGCGAGGTCGAGTGCCAGTACAGCCCCCATTAATGTAACCAAGTATAGGACTTGGAAATCTTAGCAGAATGCAACTGACAAATTTTCAGCAGGCAAAACATTCCTGAAAGTAATAAATGTCTAACTCACTGAAAACGGCTGTTTCACAATGTGAACCTGGCAAGGCAGCATTGATTGGCCACTAAAAATAAACCGGATGTTGATCCCTTTAAACACCACTCCTACAGTGGCCATCCGAATGCACCACGCCTCCTCTTCCTGCCGTTGTTCACGCCCGGCGCTAAGGTAGGGGGCGACAGTCAATTTTGCATCTGGGGCATTAACGGGGCGTTTCAAATGCAATGACGTCACAATCTGGCAGCCACTAAAGGCCTAGGCAATAACTGTTACCGCCAGCGCTAAGTCCCGGGTGAATGTCGCGTGCGGCGTTGGATTCGCCGTGCCCCACTGCAAACCCATTAGCGCCAATTTGCCAGGCACTAACGGGAGGTGCTAACATGCCGAATTTCTCCCCCCAATCATTTCTTTGAGCAATGAGCACAAATTTTGCGTGCAGTCTAAAGCATTAGCGCCTGGCGCTAATTCTCCGACTTTTCTAATAATACCGCCCATTCGTGGGCTGTAATGAATTTCTAGCCCCATGATTCGAATGTGGAAGTTTACCCAGGTATGTCCTATACATAAAAAAGGGTAAATCTTACCCGACTTCATTGGAAATGAAGGTTGGGAAGGGTGTATAATGTGTGGTCGATCGATTATTGCCTGGTTTATTCCATGGCAGAAAGTTTAAATTACCCCCAGTCACTGGAACATGAACAAACATGTCCACACTCATCAAGCAGACTCACTCATTCATTCACACACTCTCTAATACACACTCAATTTCACACAAACACGTAGGTTCAGAGAAAAATTCACTCACATATCCATATCCCGAAAAGTCTGTCAGAGATATGGAAATAAAATTATTTTCACTTTTATTCTTATACACAAATTCTTTTGTAATGTGACAAAGTGAAGCACAAAGGACAGGATCAGAGAGGTGAAATCGCAGTTTGTGATAGTGACATATAAACCTGTTAACTTACTTATTTAAACGGGTTAATGCATTTGTTAAAATACAGGAGAGGAACTTCATACAATTGCATTTCCATAATCAAAGTGATTTCACTCTACAGAATGTTCTCTGTGTAACCCATGAACTTGTTGATGAAATGTTAAATACGTTTTGAGACAATCATCTCCTTTACTACATTTGGTGTAGAATATAGTCACCTCGGTCTCGTAAATTATTTGATCTGCCATTTATATGTCCCCAGCAAAGGGGTCCACAATCAATAGGCAACAGTTGAACACTTTCTACAATAAATAAAGAGTCTTTCTAACAGAGTTGAATAAAGGAAATAACTCGATAGCAAAATACTGCGGATGCTGGAAAATTGAAACAACAACAGAAAACGCTGGAAAAACTCAGCAGGCCAGGCAACATCCGTGGAGAGAGAAACAGAGTTAACGTTTCAGGTCCTTCGTCAGGAAATAACTCACCTGTCTGACAACATTCCAGAAAAAAAGGAACCAACCAGCACTCCCACGAAGAACATGGACATAGAAAACGGCCCTTTCCAGTCATTGTCACACACCAAGTCCCACTGAAATACAAAGAGAAATAAAAAACTCCAAATATGTGGTCTTGGGCAAAATTACAGGTAAGCGATTTTCCTGCACTGGATCGAAGAATGTGCACGCGACGTCATCAGAATGGACGGAAACAGCGCATTACTAGAAAAGCCCATTTGGCTCACCAAGCTGACTATGATGTCAGCTAAGCTCAGTGGCAGCAATTTACACCACAGAGCCAGGAGGTTGTGGAAGATGCAACTCTTGAAGGTGTGAGATTTCTTTTCTGGAGGGGTGATGCATTATTCCAGCATTTTGGAGGGCAAGACCATTGCATTTTCTCATAGTGATCCTGAGCTTTTGCCTTCCAAAAACACAGCACCTCAGAGTTCATCGGCACTGTTATATAAAAATTTAAAGATATTATACTACAGCAACAACAACACCAACTTGTATTTATATTGTGCCTTTAACATAGTAAAACATCCCAAGGTGCTTCACAGGCGCGTTATCAAACAAAATTTGACACCAAGCCATGTAAGGAGATATTAGAGTAGATGACCAAAAGCTTGATCAAAGAGGTAGGTTTTAAGGAGTGTCTTAAAAGGAGAAAAGTGTGGTAGAGAGGCGGAGAGGTTTAGGCAGGGAATTGCAGAGTTTAGAGCCTAGGCAACAGAAGGCACGGCCACCAATGGTGGAGCAATTAAAATCAGGGATGCTCAAGAGGCCAGAATTAGAGGAGCGCAGATATCTTGGAGGGTAGTGGGGCTGGGGGAGATTACAGAGATAGGGAAGGGCAGGGCCATGGAGTGATTCGAAAACAAGGATGAGAATTTTAATATCGCGGCGTTGCTTAACCAGGAGCCAATGTAAGTCATCGAGCACAGGGCTGATGGTCAAACTGGACTTGGTGTGAGTTAGGACACGGGCAGCAGAGTTTCAGCTGACCTCAAGCCCTTTACTGCCAACTAAGTACTTTCTGAAGTGTAGTCACTGTTGTAAGGGTAGAACGTGGGACACCGGCCAGGAGTACACTGAAATAGTCAAGTATAGAGGTAACAAAAGCATGGATGAGGGTTTGAGCAGGAGATGAGCTGCGGCAGGGGCAGAGTCGGGCGATGTTCCAGAGGCGGTCTTAGTGATGGCGCAGATAAGTGATTGGAAGCTCATCTCGGAGTCAAATATGACACCAACGTTGCAAACAGACTAGTTCAGCCTAAGACAGTTGCCAGGGAGAGGGATGGAGTCAGTGGCTAGGGAATGGAGTTGGTGGCGGGGACCAAGACAATGGCTTCGGTCTTCCCAATATTTAGTTAGAGGAAATATTTGTTCATCCAGTACTGGATGTCGGGCAAGCAGTCTTACAATTTAGAGACAGTGGAGGGGTCGAGAGAGATGGTGGTGAGGTAGAGCTGGGTATCGTCAGTGTGCATGTGGAAACTGTTGCTGGGTTTTCAGATGCTGTTGCCGAGGGGCAGAATGCTGATGAGAAATAGGAGGGGGTCAAGGATAGATCCTTGGGGACACCAGAGGAATATTTAAATTTTGTTATTTTAAAAGAACTTCTGAACATGATTTTTTCACAAGAAAACCACTGCAATTGTTCAGTAACACATTCAATTTAGTTCATCAGAATCAGACTATTTACATAGAATTAGATAGAATTTACAGCTCAGAAACAGGCCATTCACCCCAACTGGTCTCGGCTCCACACAGGCCTCAACCTACTCTACTTCATCTAACCCTATCAGCATATCCTTCTATTCCTTTCTTTTCATGCACATATCTAACTTCCCCTTAAATGCATTTATGCTATTTGCCTGAACCCCTCCATGTGATAGCAAGTTCCACATTCTAACCACTCTGGGTAAAGAAGTTTTTCCTGAATTCTTTATTGGATTTATTGGTGACTATCTTATATTTATTAACCTAGTTTTGAATCCCCCTCAAGTGGAAACAGCTTCTCTACGTCTACCCTTCAAAGCCCTTCATAATTTTAAAGACCTCTATTACGTCACCCCTCAGCATTCTCTTTTATAGAGAACAGAGCCCCAGCCTGTTCAGTCTTCCTTGATACTTATAACCTCTCAGTTCTGGTACCATCCTTGTAAATATTTTTGCACCTTCTCCAATGTCTCTAAATCCTTTTCGACTGATTGCAGTTGCTTGGATGAGTCTTTGGAATACAGTAAGCCTTCAAATCAAATGTAACTTATTTAATTTCCAAATCTGAAACCTTATGACATTTAAAATCAAACAATGGCTTAATTTTATCTGCCAATACACTCACAAGAAACTCTTATTTGGACCATTTACAGGAAACTCTTTATTAACCAGCACCGACGGGACCGGCGTGGTGCCGGTTAATCAAAAAGTCCGGATAACGGAGAGTTATATCTCCCAACGTACGAGAGCCCCGTACACATTGACATGCGCCTGCATTCGGAGCTCCGTCTCCCCGGGGACCGCCAGCTGACCATCTGTCGTGTCCGCTGCCTACCCGGGCTGCACATTCCCCTCCCAATCTACACGCTCCGATACAAGGCAAACGCCTCGGGGTTTTTTTTAAAGTTAATTTTAAACGAGAGATGAAGGAAAACCCTGGTTACCTACTGCAGAATTTTGCCGGTTAAGAGAGATTTCCGGATATTTGGGTGCCGGTTAATAAAGAGTTTCCTGTACTAGTGAAAATACATTTTCATTAAAAGGGAAGGAAAGCCGAGAAGGAGTAGTTTTGTTCAAAATATTCCCCTATTTTATTAAAGAAAATACTGGCAACTGCAGAATTGTTTGTTTAATGCCACTGTAAAAATGTCAGTGTCTTGGAGATGCTTGAATTTGGTACTTTTCTCTTTGCCGAGCATCTATGGAGACACCCAACCCAGGAGATCATGCTACAGACTTGGGTTGCAGAACATTCACCCATTCCAGTTCCTGCCCTGATAAACAAAAACTGCTCCTCAATATCCTACCAACAATTCAGCAAGATAGCTGCAAGTGATCCAATCTGCAATGGACCTTGAAGTTTGATCTCCACATTATGAAATCATACACATGATATATATATATACTATAGACAAGAGAAAGTCACCAACAGAAAAAAGTTGTTCAGCAAACAGGATAACAGCATATGAGGATTTTTCAAAGGATACATTATCAACCTTCAGAAATATTTTATGGAAACATAGAAACATATAGAAACATAGAATCTAGGAGCAGGAGTAGGCCATTCGGCCCGTCGAGCCTGCTCCACCATTCAATACGATCATGGCTGATCATCCAAATCCAGTACCCTGTCCCTGCTTTAATCCCCACAGTACACATATCCCATCCTATCCCCATAACCCCACATATTTAATCCCCCCCTAACACTAAGGGTCAATTTATCATAGCCAAATCAACCTAACCCGCACATTTTTGGACATTATCGCGGTGGCTGAAGTGCAGCTGGCACAGCGGACTGCCACAGAATGAAGGCACCATGACTGCTGCCAGGATATTGGGCATTGACCTGTATAATGCACTGCCTGTGGTTACACACCAGCTGCAAGTTGAGGGAGTGGAATCCCTTCCGGTTCAGGTACTTGGCAGAGTTGACTTGAGGTGCACACAAAGCAACATGTGTGCATTCAATGGCATCCTTTCGTTGAAGGATCCCTTTTCAAATCAATTAGTAATCACGAACCCGCCCATCTAAATTATAATGCTATATAATGCTCATTATATGAAAGTGCTGCTTGTAAACAGTGATTTAATAATGCTTTTTAAGAAAACAGATACTTACCTACAGATATCAATGAGATGGGTGTGCCTGCTTTTCACTTCAGAGTCTGTGGGCAGGAAATTCGTTTGGGGGCGGTAACCGAGTTAAGGCCGGTCATTTAGCTCCTGGCGCGGAAGTACCGCCCCGGACGCTAAATTCAGCTTACTGCCCTGCACAGGAAGTGGAGCGCATTCTCGAGCGCTCCATTTCCTGGTGGGTCAGTAACTAAGGCGCAATGTCAGGGCGCAATCGGCAGCACTCTGCGAAGGCTCCGCGGAGCGCTGCCGCATTTCAACGCCCCTCCCCTTCAGTTAAATGGGAGGGCTGCTGCGCACTCTGCAGGGCCTCCGATGGCCCCAACTAGACCATCAGGGCAGTGTGGTGCCGTGGTCGCAGCTGCAGCTACAGCCCGGCACCGAGACGAGGTGGTGGCCAGGACTACGCCACGGCCCACAACAGAGGGCCGACCTAGTGGTCGGCCAAAAGAAGAAAATGGCGGCGCGGTACGTGGCCCCACCTCCCCTTTAAATATCGCCTCGCGAGCGGAGGTCGGCCCGTTTCGCGATCCGCAAGGCTGGCGCTGAAATCGCCCGCAGCAGCCTCACGGGGCGCAGCCGAATTTCTGCCGTGGGGTGCTAAATGGGTCGCGCACGGCGATAACGTCATCGCCGGAGGCGCAGCAGCCTGGGGCGCTACCGGCCGAATTTCTCGGGACGCGCTTTCCCCCCCCCACCCCAGGCGTTAAGCCCTTTGCGCCCCGTTAGTGCCCCCGGGTGGTGCTAACGGTAGACGCAAGGGAGCCGAATTGCTAGCCCTGTCTATCCTAGATGTGATGTTTGACAATTTATTTAATGCTGCGACTGCAATTCACTTTCCTACTTGATACTATGGGCCATAATTTGCGACCCCTACGGGTGCGTACGAGGAGCACACACGCCCCTAGGGGCTGCGTAAGTTCCGGGTTTAGGCAGGCGAGGCGCATGCGCTAAAACCCGGAACTTGCGATCTGTCAAGAATCTTAACAGATGGCACGCATCCCCTGGAGAAGCGCCTCCGCGGGTGGAGAGTTACGCTCGTTGCCCAACTTCTGCCCAGCAAATGCCCGTGAAATTCTTACGACTGGTAAATTTCAAATATGTAAATGTATTTTTTTTTAAAAAATTGTTTTAAATGTTTAATGATATTGTATTTTAATTAATTTTAAATATGTATTTTTAAAATTTATTTGTTATGTTAAATGTATTTTTAATGTCATCCCCATTCATGCTTTTGGAGGTTCCGTACAAAGGGAACCTCCATAAGAATAAATGGGGATCCCCCTTCTATCATTGGTTGGGCCGGCCCACGTGATCCCAGGGGCGCTTGCTTTAGTGAATACAGATGCAAAGTATTCATTTAATACCTCAGCCATGCCCTCTGCCTTCACAAGAAGATCTCCATTTTGGTCCCTAATTGGCCCCACCTTTCCTTTGACTCCCTTTTTACTATTTATATGTTTAGAAATTATTTTTGGGTTCCCTTTTATGTTACCCACTAATCTATTCTCATACACTCTCTTTGCTCCTTTTATTTCCTTTTTCAATTCTCCTCTGCACTTTCTGAATTCACAGTAATCCCAACTCGTGATTTTCAATGAAAATTTAGCCCAACTCGCGATCTTGCGATTCAACTCTGAAAAGTCATGATTTTTTTTCTATTGTTTCTTCTCCAGGTTTCCTGTTCTCACTCTCACTCCCTTCACTATTTTGCCAAGTCACTTGTTTCCAGAAAGTAGCTCGCAGGCTGTCTTTTCCCATGGAGTTCACCGGTCTCCACAGGGCCAAGATTCCCTCGTCCCAAAGTGGGACTTGGCTCCCCACCTTCCAACAGACTGAGCGACAACTTCCTTGCACCCTGTGACTCCACTTCCAGGACGGACATAATGTTATGTTTCTCTTCAGCTCAGTCACTTTCTGTCATTTCCTTATCCCTGAAAATGCCGACTTCAGCAAACCAACTGCCCACTGAAGGCTGCTTTTATACGGTTACATGCTGGGGGATTAGGGGTGGGGGGGTTAATGGACCATGGAGTTTAAAATGGATTGCTTTGCACATGTGCAATACAGAAGAGGCCGATCGGCGAGAATACCCGCCAGTGCGCGTACATGTGCAGTGGCTTTCTTTTGGCTCCTGCTGCCATTAGTCACAGAGGCTGCTGGGAATAAACATTTGACCGCAGTGGAGGGAAGTGCGGCTGTGGTGGAAATTGTTCCAACCGACTGCAGCTGGACTAGAGGAACTGAGCCCTCACTCGGCACACTGCAGCGAACAGGCGCAAGGCTTCTCTGAAGGAGCAAAGAGTCAAAAGAAAAAGCAGGGGCCATGTAGAATTTGATGGCAGGTTTACTGGTTTCCACAGAAACCAGCGGCAGGTGCTGATGGTGTAATTGCCCCATGGTGTTGGCCCTAGGACCAGGCCTTGTTGTGGATCGCCAACTGTTGCTGAAATGTCAGATGTTTGCACACTCTATTTGTGACTCTTCCCGCCGAAGAGTACATGTTATATTGTGTGTGTGTTTTTAACCTGGAGTATCTTCAAAGTGACAGAAATTTTTAAGGGGCCCCAGAATTCTTTATTAAAAGAGGTCTGCCAGTGGAATGAGGAGATGTTTAAAAGGGAGACGGGACCTGTTCTCCCTGAACTGATCATATCCTTTAACTGTTTTATTTGAAGTTCTGTAGTATTGATTTGTTATTACCAAAACTGATAAATACAAAGTTACGAGCAAACATGCTAGCGAAGTTAGCAAGTAAGTATCTCCAGTTAATTAACCTAAGGGAACGGTAGCATAGTGGTAATGTCACTGGGCTAGTAATCTGTGAGGCCTGGACTAATGATCCAGAGATGTGAGGTCAAATCCGACCACAGCAGCTGGGGAATTTAAATTCAGTTAATTAAGTAATAATTACTTTATAAAAACCCATCTGGTTCACTGCTGTCCTTAACTGCCCTCTGAGATGGCCTAGCAAGCCACTCAGTTGTAACAAACCGCTACGGAAAGCAGTAAAAAGAATGAAACCGAAAGGAGCACCTGGCATTGACCTCGGCACTGGCTATGGACACGGCAACGGCACACCCAGCCCAGTCCTCACCAACACCTGGGGACTTGTGCCAAAATTGGGAGAGCTGTCCCACAGACTAGTCAAGCAACAGCCTGACAGTCATACTCACAGAATCACTTTCAACCAATATCCCACACTCCTCCATCACCAGCCCTGGGTATGTCCTGTCCCACCAGCAGGACAGACCCACCAGGGGTGGTGGCACAGTGGTATACAGTCAGGAAGGAGTGGCCCTGGGAGTCCTCAACATTGACTCCAGACCCCCATGCTTCAGGTCAAGCTTGTGCAAGGAAACCTCCTGCTGATTTGCACCCCCTCAGCTGATGAATCAGTACTCCTCCATATTGAACACCACTTGGAAGAAGCAAGGGCACAGAATGTACTCTGGGTGGGGGACTTGAACGTTCACCACAAAGAGTGGCTCGGTAGCACCTGGAGGACAGTCTGGGCCTGCGACAGGTGGTGAGAGAACCAACACATCAAGGGGAAAAACTGACCTTACCTGTCGCAGATACAGCGGTCCATGACAGTACTGGTAGCAGTGACCACCGCACTGTCATTGCGGAAACAAAGTCCCATCTTCACACTGAGGACACCCTCCATCGTGTTTTGTGGCACTACCACTGTGCTAAATGGGATAGATCTAGCAGCTCAAAACTGGGCATCCATGAGGTGCTATTGGGCAGCAGCAGAATTGTATTCTACCACAATCTGTAACCTGATGGCCCAGCGCATATCCCTCACTCTACCATTACTATCACTATCAAGCCAGGGGACCAACCCTGGTTCAATAAGGAGTGTAGAAGTGTGCACCAGGCGTACCTAAAAATTGAGGTGCCAATCTGGGGAAGCTGCAACACAGGATAGCAGAAGCAGCATGCTATAGACAGGGCTAAGCGATCCCACAATAAATGGATCAGATCAAAGCTCTGCAGTCCTGCCACATCCAGTTGTGAATGGTGGTGGACCATTAAACAACTAACGGGAGGAGGAGGCGGCTCCATCAATATCCCCATCCTCAATGATGGTGGAGCCCAGCACGTGAGTGCAAAAAAAAAGGCTGAAGCGTTTGCAACCATCTTCAGCCAGAAGTGCCGAGTGGATGATCCATGTTGGCCTACTCATGAGGTCCCCACCATCACAGAAGCCAGTCTTCAGCCAATTCGATTCACTCCACATGATATCAAGAAATGGCTGAGTGCACAGGATACAGCAAAGGCTATGGGCCCTGGTAACATACCGGCTATCATGCTGAAGACTTGTGCTCCAGAACTAGCTGCACCTCTAGCCAAGCTGATCCAGTACAGCTACAACACTGGCATCTATCCGACAATTTGGAAAACTGCCCAGGTATGTCCTGTCCACAAAAAGCAGGACAAATCCAACCCGGTCAATTACCGCCCCATCAGTCTACTCTCAATCATCAGTAAAGTGATAGAAGGTGTCATTGACAGTGCTATCAAGCGGCACCTGCTCACGGATGCCCAGTTTGGGTTCCACCAAGACCACTCAGCTCCCGACCTCATTCCAGCCTTGATCCAAATATGGAAAAAGGAGCTGAATTCCAGAGGTGGGGTGAGAGTGATTGCCCTTCACATCAAGGCAGCATTTGATTGAGTGTGGCATCAAGGAGCCCTCATAAAACTGATGGCAATCGGGGAGAAAACACTCCACTGGCTGGAGTCATACCTAGCACAAAGGAAGATGGTTGTGGTGGTTGAAGGTCAATCATCACAGCCGCAGGAGTTCCTCAGGGCAGTGTCCTAGGCCCAACCATCTTCAGCTGATTCATCAATGACCTTTCCTCCAACAGAAGGTCAGAAATGGGGATGTTTGCTGATGGCTGCACAGTGTTCAGCGCCATTCACAACTCCTCAGATAATGAAGCAGTCCATGCCCGCATGCAACAAGACCTGGACGACATTCAGGCTTGGGCTGATAAGTGACAGGTAACATTCGTGCCACAGAAGTGCCAGGCAATGACTATCTCCAACAAGCGAGAGTCTAACCACCTCTCCTTGACATTCAACGTATTACCATCGCTGAATCCCCCACCATCAACATCCTGGGGGTCACCATTGACCAGAAACTTAACTGGACCAGCCACATAAATACTTAGGCAACAAGAGCAGTTCAGAGGCTAGGTATTCTGCAGTGAGTGTCTCACCTCCTGACTCCCCAAAGCTTTCTACAAGGCACAAGTAAGGAGTGTGATGGAATACTCTCCACTTGCCTGGATGAGTGCAGCTCCAACAACACTCAAGAAGCTCAACACCATCCAGGAAAAAGCAGCCCGCTTGATTGGCACCCCATCCACCACCTTAAACATTCACCCCCTCCACCACCGGCGTACCATGGCTGCAGTGTGTACCATCTACAAGATGCCCTGCAGCAACTCGCCAATGCTTCTTCGGCGGCACCTCCCAAACCTGCGACCTCTTCCACCTAGAAGGACAAGGGCAGCAGGCGCATGGGAACACCAACACCGCCAAGTTCCCCTCCAAGTCACACACCATCCTGACTTAGAAGTATATCGCCGATCCTTCATCGGCGCTGGGTCAAAATCCTGGAACTCCCTCCCTAACAACACTGTGGGAGTATCTTCACCACATGGACTGCAGTGGTTCAAGAAGGTGACTCACCACCACCTTCTCAAGGGCAATTAGGGATAGGCAATAAATGCTGGCCAGCAATGCCCACATCCCATAAAAGAATTTTTTAAAATTAAAATGAGGTAATGCAAATTTAATGAAAATAACAGACACGTGACAGGCAGTGAACTATGGGGTAACGATTTATCATAAGTTATGGAAATCTCGACCAGGATCATCTCTGGGCTTGGTAGAGGAAATTCAAAGGGTGCATTTGCACAATAACTGCAGTTATTGTGTAAAAGCAGCCTAAGTCCTGAGTCAGAATCCAACCTGACACCAGAACAAAGAGGAGGATGTTGTCACATTTCTGTTCATTTTGGAGTCAATTTGGGCCTTTGACATCTGAAACCATTTTTCACTGATATCAAACTATGTACTGCATTACCAGCTCAGACAAGTAGTTGCAGAATGGCATTATGATGCAGGTTGTGTCTAGCCTGTCAGGAGAGGGCTCTCTGTGAATGTGCTTGCATGCACACACAAGCTCTGTTCTCTGGCTGGTAAATTTTCAATGTATTGAGAGAGTCGGCAGCTGTGGTAACTTTATCAAAACATTAAAAACCTCACAAATAAGGTATATAAAGTGCCCAGGAGACCTAACACCCAACAACAACTAACATTTTTAACATAGATAAAAACATCCCAAAGTGCTTCACAGAAGTGTAATCATACAAAAATGTATGCTGAATCAAAAGAGATATTGGGAGGGGTGAAGACAAGCTTGGGCAAAGAGGTGAGTTTTAAGAGGTGATATAGGGAATTCCAGAGTGTAGAGCCAAGACGGTTGAAAACACATCTGAATGGTGGGGAGAAAGGACTGGGGGATGCACAAGGGGCCAGAGTGAGAGGAACGCAAAGTTCTTGTAGGGCTGGACGAGGTTACCAGGATAGGGAGGGGCGAAGCCATGAAGAGATTTAAACATGAGAATGAGAATTTTAAGTTTGTAGATTTGGGGGATGGAAGCCGGTGTAGGTCAGCAAGGACAGGGGTGATGGGCGAATGGGACTTGATGCAGGATAGGATTCAGGCAGCAGAGTGTTGGATGAACTAAAGTTTCCAGAGTGCTGAGGATGGGAAGCTGGCAAGGAGAGCATTAAAATAGTTGAGTGCGAAGGAGACAAAGGTATGGATGAGGGTTTCAGCAGCAGATGGGCTGAGGCAGGGGCGGAGGCGGGTGATGTTACGGAGGTGGAAGTAGGCAGTCTTTATGATGGAGAGGGTATGGGGTTGGAAGCTCAGCTCTTGATTGAATTGCTTTTTGCGGTTACAGTCTGGTTCAACCTGAAACAATGGCTGGGGAGGGGGGATAGAATTGGTATCAAGGGGATGGAGTTATGGCTGATGACGATGGCTTGGGTCTTCACAATGTTTAAGTGGAGGAAATTGCAGCTCATCCAGGACTGGATGTCTGATGAGTGGTCTGACAACACGAAGTGAAGAGGTTGACCAAGGTGTTGGAGATGAGGAGCTGGGTGTTGTCACAATAGATAACATTGCCAAACGGGCAGCATATAGATAAGGGAGAGGAGCGGGCCAAGGATAGATTCCTGGGGGACTCCAAAGGTAACTGTGAGGACAGGAAGAGAAGGCATTGCAAGAGGTGCTCTGGCTAAGTTTGGGTAGGTAAAAGTGGAACCAAGAGAGGGCAGTCTCACTGACTGGACAACGAAAGAGAGATGTCGGATGAGGATGGTGTGGTCAACCATATCAGGTATAGAGGCGGAGAGGTTTAGGGAGTGAATTCCAGAGCTCTGGGCCTTGGCAGCTGAAGGCACGGCCGTCAATGGTGGAGTGATTAAAATCGTGAATGCGCTCGTGGCTTGAATTGGGGGAATGCCGTGATCTCGGAGGGCTGTAGGGCTGGAGGAGCTTATGTTCCGGAAAGAGTAACGGTCGAAAGTAGAGTGAGGCTGGCCTGCGAGAGACGTGACGGCGGGGCCACCGATCCACCTACTGCTCATATTTCTTATGTTCTTATGTCAGTAATCAGTTAGCGACGGGCGAATGCGCTTCCTGTCCAAGAGCAAAGGTCGCGGAATGAGCTTCCTGTCTGAGAGCAAAGGTCAGTGAGGGGTTGGGTCGGGGAAAAAATAACAACTCGTGATTTCTATACCAAATCTCATGATTTTTAAGAGTTTTGGGGAAAAATTGAGTATCGCCCATTTTAAGGTGCTAATATCGGCCTGGCGCAAATTTTAGCGCCCAGCGCTAATTATCACCTTCGACTCCAAAATTTGCCTCTATCGCCCCTGGAGGTGATTTGAGCGCTAAATCAGGTGCTACACACCTCTCTTAAGGCGCAAACGTCGGGGAGCGAGGCGTTACCTCAGAACGCTACCAAAGCTCAGGCGATGTCAGTTACCATGGAAACCAGACAGACTGGCGCCATCCAGTTCTTAAAGGGGAGGGGCCATCTTGCTGGCCAGCCATACCCTACTCATTGCAGCCTTGAATCTCGGCCTGGGGAGACCTCTAAAGCAATTGTGTTGGAAGCACTAATGAATAGGCCCAGGGAAAGAGCTCGGCGCTTGGGAACCTCAAAAGTGGTGCTGAGGGCCAAAACTCCTTAGGACAGCGTGAGATCTCTCCAGACGTCTCTCTCCCTCTCAACCTGTGTATACCAAGAATTTTGCTGACAAGAAAAGGCAGGAAGCGCCTGCCGATAAATAGCGCTCCCCCAGCCCCTTCCTGACTTGAAAACATCCCCCTCTACCTGTTGTTCCTAGCGGCAGGTGCTAAGGCAGGGGGCGCGACTCAATAACCAGTCCGGGGTGCAACCAGGGCGTTGCACACTCGACCGTCGTCACAATCTGCGGGCGCAGGAGATTGCGGCGCTAGTGTTTAGCACCGCCGCAAAACGATTTGTCAATTTTGCGAGCGGTGCTAAAATCGCCACGCTCGGGCGCTAAGTTCCTAGCACCCTGTTAGCGCCCCCCGGAAGTGCTAACGGGAGGTGCTAACCAACCTAATTTTTCCACCTTTGTCTCCTGATTTATGAGGCAGTGGGGTTGGCAACATTGTATTCAGCTTGCTTCTCTCCTGAATTATGAGCCTGACATTTATATTAAGCCTCTATTTTTCTGTTTCATTTTAATCTCTTTGGCCTAGAAATTGGATAAGGCCTGAAAATGGGCGCGGGCAGTGCGAAGGGCTATGTGCCCATTCAAAGTGGTGCAGGCAGCACTCAAAATCTGTGCTGCCTGCTCATTATAATGATTGCAGTGCTGATCTCAGCGCTAAACACGCTGCTGATTGGCTTTGCACTGAACAAGGGGGCCAATATCGGGTGCAGTCTACTGGCCAATAAAGTTTGGCCTCGGATCGCTGCACTACTTAAAGGGGAGGCGCTTTGTTGCAGAAGCAACTCATTGTCATTGTGGAGAGAGCCATGGCCCAAAAGCCAAGGGAAAGGGTGAGGAGATTTTCAGATGCGGCACTGGAGGCCTTGATCCTGGGGGTTCAAAGACGCCGTCAGGTCCTCTACCCATACGGGGGCAAGAGGCCTTCAAGGCAGAACACCAGAAGGCTGTAGGAGGACATCGCTGAAGCCGTCACTGCGACGAGAGTTGTCCCAGGACCTGGATCAAGTCCCGCAAAAAGCTTAATGACCTCACACGAGTGATCAAGGTGAGTGAATGCATCATCAAATGCCATATCGCACCATCTGCACCACAAAACTCAGACACTGCTCAATGTACCACACCCCCATCGCTCACCTACCAACAATCACTAGCAATCACCACTCATACCTCACAATCATAGCTTCACTTCACCCTCACACACTTACCACTGCTGCAAGACTCACACCCACATTTCACACCTTGCACACTCTACCATGGCAGGCACACCACATTGCACCACACTCACTGACACACTTCCTTTTCTCATGCAGGCAGCGGTCGCTCATAACCGCTGGGATCAGCAGCAGACAGGTGGAGAGGAAGCCCGTCTGCAGAACCTGGAGGAAGCAGTTCTGGACATCATTGGAGGGGCAGTCACAGAGTCTGTGGTGAGCAAGGAAGTTGAAAGCATTGCTGATGAGGACGGTATGCTCGTACCTAATCCTTCTTCCCACATCCAGCTTCCCCGTCATCCCACAATCTTTTCTCACTTACAAGCTGCTGATGGTGTATGCATCTATATCTTGCTTTGCCCCCACTTCCTCACCGCACTCTAACCCTTGTGCCTTTCTCCTTTCAGATACCCAAGAACCCCAACCAGGCCAGCCAGTCCCCAAAGTGACGGTGGAGGGCAGTGAAGGAGGAGAAGACACACCATCACTGCATCTGACACTCGCAGGCACCAGCACAGAAAATGGCACTGTGCAGTTTTTAGAGGGTAGTATAGAGGCTGGATCTACTCGTGGTGAGTCACTGGGCACAAGTGGGCTGCAGCCATGCCAGGGGGAAAGGGTAGCTTGAGTGCCAGCTCCCCGGAGGGCGAGTTCGCGCACGTGTTCAGCTGCACAGGGCTCAGATGGTGACCTCGATGGAGCGGCCTTCAGAAGAAGGGTGATGGGCATGCACACAGAAATGCTTGGTGCAATGGCAAGCCTGCCAGAGAGCCTTTTGTCAGTGTCAAGGAGCATGGAGGAGTCCGGCTCCAACATTGCACGGGGCTTTGTGCGGAGCTTGGAATGAAATGATGGCAACTCCAGCAAATTCCTTGTAGAACCAGCCATGATGCTGCGTCTGATAGGCGATGTCGCAGCTTCCATTGCAGCACAGATGGAAGTGATCCAATGTCTCAGTGCTGCAGTGGAAGCTCAGACTGTGGAAAGGTGCTTGCAGGGTTTCACAGCGCTCCAGCCATCTGTCCCCCAACAGATGGTTGGGAATGCTGAGGCACCGCCCAGGGGGAATGGCAGCTGAGTGGAACTGCCCTTGCCCTGTTTCACTATTACCTATCCAGTCATAGCCAAACAATATCCTGCAATGGCTTCTATTCTCGCTCCGAATCATTCCCTCTGGAGTTCCTCAAGGATCATCCTTGGTTCCTGTAGGATTCTCAAAATTCACAGATCCCCCAAAACTCGAAGACAAACCCTGAGGAAAAAGACTTTGGACTCTTTTTCTAACTATTACAGGGTAGTGAAATGCATTGGGCTTAACCGAAGGACATGTTAGAGTAAAAACCAAGATTTGGTATTTTAAAAGACATGTCTGGACTTGTAAGGGAGAAAAGGCTGTAAAGGAAGGTGGGCTCAACCTCTGTAAAGACAGTTTGGATATTGGAGTTAATGGGAACTGTCTGGGGAACCGCATGACCTCGCTTGGGATTAAATCGGCCCCTATCAGACATTAACATCCTAACAAAAGAAGAGGAAAAACAGTCTCCACCCAAATTTACAGAAACCATCCAAACATGCATAAAACCAATCACTTAGACCCACTCTATAGAAATCCCAGACCCAGTCAAGAAACTCAAAACCTGAGAACAATTCAACTACAATTAAACAACAAATTGACAGGATGGAGCTATCCCGAAACCACTTCACACATTTACAAACCAGTTACTGTTAACGAGCCCACCAAAATCTTACAATGACCGGGATTTGATTTGGTGCACAGATAAGGAAGCTTCAATTAGTAATTGAAGGACTGCTTTTCTCAAGTTCAAGCAACAAGCAGGACAGCAGAAGCACAGGAGTCATACAGACAGTTCAGCAGTTACAACAAGTGCTCTACAAGTTCAAGGGTGGAGCAGTTACACAGTTACAACAGAAAGGAGTTCTCCAGTACAGTTACACAGTTCAACAGAAACAAGTTCAAAAAGCAAGCAGCAAGGAGTTCAGCAACAGTCCGGCAGAAGGCAGTTCCACAGTTCTGCAAGAAGGCAGTTCCACAGCTCTGAAGAAGACAGTTCAACAAGGCGAGGGGGCAACAGAAAGAAGTTCAACAAAGAAGGCCAGCAGCTCCAGAAGTAGGCCGACACGCAAGAAGAGACCAGAGCGACCGCCTCAGTGACCATCGGACACCTCGCGGCAACAAGGGCCTTACGAAACTTTTTACTTAAAAAGACTCTAAACCCTACTTCTAACCAAAGGAAAAGTGGGTACTCACCCGATAAATCCAATCCAGCGAACCCCGAAACCGCGAACCAGCTCAACTGTCAAGGATTCGTTTGGTGAGCATTATCCCTGGTTCTCTGGAGTCCAACCTAGCTAGTGAAGTGGGATTGGGAGGGGTGAGTATTCTCCGAATGTTAATTCCCTCGCTTGTACCGAAGTGTTCCCCACTTTTAGAGTGTTGTGTTTTTACTTTCTTGAATAAAGATCAAAGTTCTAGCATCAAAACCAGTTGTCTGCTGCACTTTTTGTCACAACCCCCAAATAAGTCCAAGGTCTAGAACCAAGTGAGTGGGAGCGATTCGAACCGCTCAGAAGTCAGAGGTGAAGCTGACACAAAACACCACCCCCTATAGTTCCGTCCAATTTCTCATCTACATGCTGTTCCTCGGCGACATTATCGGAAAATATGACATCAGGTTTTACATGTCCGCTGATGACACCCATCTCTGCCTTACCACCACCTCTCTCGAGCCCTCCTGTTGTGTCCTGCTTGTCCGAAGTCCAATCCTTTGGGAAGACCAAAGCCATATTCTTCGGTCATCCTATTTGTCCTTCCAAAATCATATCATCTCCATCACAAAGACTCAACTATTCCAATGCTCTCCTGGCCGCCTTCCTCTACCACCCTCCATAAACTTAAGCTCCTCCAAAACTTTGCTGCCCATATTCTAACTCACACAAATTCCCACTCACCCAGCACCCCTGTGCACGCTGACCTACATTGGCTCCCAGTCCACCAACACCACAAATGTAAAATTCTCATCCTTGTCCAAATCCCTCCATGGCCTTACTCCTCACTATTTCTGTAACCTCCTCCAATCATATAACCCTCTGAGAACTCTGCATCCTTCCAAGTCTAGACTCTTGTGAATCCCCCACTCTTGTCACCACACTATTGCCGTCCATGCCTTCAGACAAGATCGCCCTCAGATCTGCAATTGCTTCCCTTAACAAGATAAGAACATGCGAATTAGGAGCAGGAGTAGGCCATACGGTCCTTCAAGCCTGCTCCTCCATTTATTAAAATCATGGCGGAGCTTCAAACTGAACCCTTTCCCGCCTGATCTCCATATCTCTTGATTCCCCGAGTCCAAAAATCTAACTATCTCAGCCTTGAATATACGCAATGACTCAGCATCCAGAACACTTTGGGGCAGAGAATTCCAAAGATTCACAACCCTCTGAGTGTAGAAATTCCTCCTCATCTCAGTCTTAAATAACCGGCCCCTTATCCTGAGACTATGCCCCCTAGTTCTAGACTCTCCAGCCAGGGGAAACAACATCTCAGCATCTACCATGTCAATCCCCTCAGAAACTTATACGTTTCAATGAGATCACCTCTCATTCTTCTAAACTCCAGAGAGTATAGGCCCAATCCACTCAATCTCTCCTTGTAGGACAACCCTCTTATCCCAGGGATCAATCTAGTGAATCTTCGTTGCACCGCCTCGAAGGCATGTATGTCCTTTCTCAGATAAGGAGACCAAAACTGTGCACAGTAGTCCAGGTGTGGTCTCACCAAAGCCCTGTGCAATTGTAATAAAACTTCCTTACTCTTGTACTCCAACCGTGTTTCAATAAAGGCCAACATGCCATTTGCCTTCCTAAGTGCTTGCTCTACCTGCATGCTAACTTTGTGTTTCCTGTACGAGGACACCTAAATCTCTCTGAACACCAACATTTAATAGGTTCTCATTATTTAAAATATATTCTGTTTTTATATACTTCCTACCAAATTGAATAACCTCACATTTCACCACATTATACTCCATCTGCCACCTTATTGCCCACTCACTTAACCTATCTATATCCCTTTGCAGGCTCTTTGTGTCTTCCTCACAGCTTACTTTCCCACCTAGCTTTGTATCATCAGCAAACTTGGATACATTGCACTCGGTCCCTTCATCTAAGTCATTAATATAGATTGTAAATAGATGAGGCCCAAGCACTGATCCTTACGGCAACCCAGTAGTTACAACCTGAAAGGGGAAAATGACCCGATTATCCCTAATCTCTGTTTTCTATCCATCAACCAATCCTCGATCCATGCTAATATATTACCCCCAACCCCATGAGCCCTTATCTTGCATAGCAACTTTTCATGTGGCACCTTATCGAATGCCTTTTGGAAATCCAAATATACTACATCCACTGGTTCCCTTTTATCTACCCTGCTCGATACATCCTCAAAAAACTCTAATAAATTTGTTAAACACCATTTCCCTTTCATAAAACCATGTTGTCTCTGCCTAATCATATTATGATTTTCCAAGTGCCCTGTTATCACTTTCTTAATAATGGATTCCAGCATTTTCCCAACGACCGATTTCAGGCTTACTGGCCTGTAGTTCCCTGTTTTCTCTTTCCCTCCTTTCTTGAATAGTGGGGTTACATTTCCTACCTTCCAATCCACTGGAATCGTTCTAGAATCTACGGAGTCTTGGAAGATCACAACCAATGCACCTCTTTTAAAACCCTAGGATGTAGGCTATCAGGTCATGGGCATTTGTCAGCTTTTAGTCCCATTAGTTTCTCAAGTACTTTTTCTCTACTAATATTAATTACTTTAAGTTCCTCACTCTTATTAGCCCCTTGGTTCCCCACTATTTTTGGTATGCCTTTTGTTTCTTCTGTGAAGATAGATACAAAATATTTGCTTAAAGTCACTGCCATTTTCTTATTCCCCAATATAATTTTACCTGTCTCAACCATGAAGGAACTAACGCTTACTTTTGCTACTCTCTTACTTTTTACATACTTGTAGAAGCTCTTACAATCTGTTTTTATATTTCTTGCTAGTTTACTCTCATGTTCTATTTTCTCCCTTTTTATCAGTTTTTTGTTCATCTTTTGCTTTCTAAGGGGGAGAAATTTGGTCGTCCCGTTTGGGGCACTAAATTTTGAAATCGTGAACAATTAGTGCCAGGTACTAATGAGTCTGAGGTTTCCCTAAATTGATTTTATCGCTCCTGGAAAGAGCTGGAGCGCTAAATCAAGCGTTAATGACTGAAGCAGGGCGCTACAAGGGGCACTACCAGCAGAGCAATAATGAATTTCAGGTGTTATGCAATTGGGAATGATCCTTCACACTGGCCCCTTCCAGCTCTGAAAGGGGAGGTTGCATCACTGTGCAGGGCCTCATTATCAGCATTGCTGGCTGTGAAGGCGACCTGCAAGGAACTCAATCCCCTGATCGTGATGGGTGATCCCGCTCCCAGGGAGAGAGGCGGCGGTTCACGGAGGAGGCATTGGAGGCATTTGTCACGGGAGTGGAGCGAAGGGGGGCAGTGCTGTTCCCGGACACTGGAAGAAGACCCCAGGTATTCAGGGCAATGTGGAGGGAAGTGGCCCAGGAGGTCTTGGCCAGTAGTGTGGTTGTACGCAGCCTGACACAGTGCCGGAAGAAATTCAGCGACCTCACTCGGGTGGTCAACGTGAGTACATGCTTCAACAAGTCCTACATACCAGCATCTGAACCTCAGTCTGTACACTTCAGATGGACAGATGCAGTAGATTGATGAGGATGAGATCAAGTAGGTTTTTCCCTCATGTTGGTTCTCTCACCACCTGCCGCATGCCTAGTCTGGCAGCTATGTGCTTCAGGACTCGGCCAGTAGTGGTGCTACCGAGCCACTCTTGATGATAGACATTGAAGTCCTCCACCCAGAGTACATTCTGTGCCCTTGCTATCCTCAGTGCTTCTTCCAAGTGGTGTTCAACATGGAGTAGTTGAATTCATCAACTGAGGGAGGGCGGTAGCTGGTAATCAGCAGACGGTTTCCTTGCCCATGCTTGACCTGAAGCCATGAGACTTCATGGGGTCCGGTATCAATGTTGAGGTCTCCCAGGGTCGCTACCTCCCGACTGTATACCACTGTGCTGCCACCTCTGGTGCATCTGTCCTGCCGGTGGGACGGGACATACCTAAAGTCTTCTATAGGCACATAAATAATAAATGGGTAGTAATAGATGGGGTGGGGTCGATTACGACCAAAAAGGAGTCGTACACATGGAGGCAGAGGGCATGGCTGAGGTACTAAATGAGTATTTTGCATCTGTCTTCACCAAGGAAGAAGATGCTGCCAAAGTCATAATGAAAGAGGAGGTAGTGGAGATACGAGATCAGATAAAAATTGATAAAGAGGAGGTACTGGTAAGGCTGTCTATACTTAAAGTTGATCAGGACCGGATGGGATGCATCCTCGGATGCTGAGGGAGGTTAAGGTGGAAACCGCGGAGGTACTGGACATAATCTTCCAATCCTCCTTAGATACAGCAGTGGTGCCAGAGGACTGGAGCATTGCAAATGTTACACCCTTGTTCAAAAAAGGGTGTAAGGATAAACCCAGCAACTACAGGCCAGTCAGTTTAACCTCGGTAGTGGGGAAGCTTTTAGAAACAATAGTCAGGGACAAAGTTAACAGTCACTGGGACAAGTGTGGATTAATAAAGGAAAGCTAGCACAGATTTGTTAAAGGCAAATCGTGTTTAACTAACCTGATTGAGTTTTTTGATGAGGTAACAGAGGGTTGATTCGGGCAATGCAGTTGATGATAATGAAGCAGTCCATGCCCGCATGCAACAAGACCTGGACGACGTTCAGGCTTGGGCTGATAAGTGGCAGGTAACATTCGCATCACAGAAGTGCCAGGCAATGACTATCTTCAACAAGCGAGAGTCTAACCACCGCCCCTTGACATTCAACGGCATTACCATCGCCGAATCCCACTCCATCAACATCCTGGGGGGTCAACATTGACCAGAAATTTAACTGGACCAGCCACATAAATACTGTGGTAACAAGAGCAGGTCAGATGCTAGGTATTCTGCAGTGAGTGTCTCACCTCCTGACTCCCCAAAGCCTTTCCACCATCTACAAGGCACAAGTCAGGAGTGTGATGGAAAACTCTCCACTTGCCTGGATGAGTGGAGCTCCAACAACACTCAAGAAGCTCAACACCATCCAGGACAAAGCAGCCCGCATGTTTGGCACCCCATCCACCACCTCAAACATTCACTCCCTCCTCCAACGGCATACCGTGGCTGCAGTGTGTACCATCTACAAGATACACTGCAGCAACTCGCCAAGGCTTCTTCGACAGCACCTCCCAAACTTGCGACCTCTACCACCTAGAAGGACAAGGGCAGCAGGCACATGGGAACACCACCACCTGCAAATTCCCCTCCAAGTCACACACCATCCTGACTTAGAAGTATATCGCCAATCCTTCATCGTCGCTGAGTCAAAATCCTGGAACTCCCTACCTAACAGCACTGTGGGAGCAACTTCACCACACGGACTGCAGCGGTTCAAGAAGGCGGCTCACCACCACCTTCTCAAGGGCAATTAGGGATGGGCAATAAATGCTGGCCTTACCAGTGATGCCCACATCACATAAACGAATAAAAGAAAAATGTGGTGTATATGGATTTCCAAAAGGCGTTTGATAATGTGCCACATAATAGGCTTGCCAGCAAAGTTGAAGCCCATGGAATAAAATGGACAGTGACAGCATGAATACAAAATTGGCCAAGTGACAGGAACCAGAGATTAGTAGTAAACGGTTGTCTTTCGGACTGGAGGAACGTATACAGTGGTGTTCCCCAGGGGTCGGTAGTAGGACCACTGCTTTTCTTGATATATATTAATTACTTGGATTTAGGAGTACAGGGTACAACTTCAAAATTTGCAGATGGATACAAAACTTGGAAGTATAGTGAACAGTAAGGAGGATAGTGATAGACTTCAAGAAGACATAGACAGGCTGGTGAAATGGGTGGACCCGTGGCAGATGAAATTTAATGCAGAAAAGTGCGAAATGATACATTTTGGTCGGAAGAACAAGGAAAGGCGATATAAACTAAAGGGTACAATCCTAAAGGGGGTGCATGAACAGAGAGACCTGGGGGTTTATGTGCACAAATTGTTGAAGGTGGCAGGGCAGGTTGAGAAAGTGGTTATAAACAAACGGGATACTGGGCTTCATAAATAGAGGTATAGAGTACAAAAGCAAAGAAGTTATGATGAACCTTTATAAAACACTGGTTCAGCCTCAACTAGAATACTGTGTCCAATTCTGGGCACCGCACTTTCGGAAGGATGTGAAGGCCTTATAGAGGGTGCAGAAAAGACTTACAAGAATGATTCCAGGGATGAGGGACTTCCGTTACGTGGTTAGACTGGAGAAGCTGGGGTTGTTCTCCTTAGAGCAGAGAAGGTTGAGAGGAGATTTGATAGAGGTATTCAAAATCATGAGGGGTCCAGACAGAGTAGATGAAGAGAAACTGTTCCCATTGTCGGAAGGGTCGAGAACCAGAGGACACAGACTTAAGGTGATTGGCAAAAGAACCAAAGGCGACATGAGGGAAAACTTTTTTACACAGCGAGTGGTTAGGATCTGGAATACACTGCCTGAAAGGGTGGTGGAGGCAGACTCAATCATGGCTTTCAAAAGGGAATTGGATAAGTACCTGAAGGAAAAATATTTGCAGGGCTACAGGGAAAGGGCGGGGGAGTGGGACTAGCTGAAATCCTCTTGCAGAGAGTCAGCTCGGGCTCGACGGGCCAAATGGCCTCCTTCTGTGTTGTAACCATTCTATAGTTCTATGAATCTAAGATGGTGATGGAGGAATCTGGGACAGTGGCTGAAAGGTATAATTCTGTGAGTATGACTATGCCAGGCTGTTGCTTGACTAGTCTATGGGCTAGCTCTCCCAATTTTGGCACAAGTCCCCAGATGTTAGTGAGAAGGACTTTGCAGGGTCGACTGGGCTGGGTGTGCCGTTGTCATGTCCGAAGTTTGTGCCTAAGTTGATGCCGGGTCGTTTGTCTGGTTTTATTCTTATTATTGTTTTTCATAGCAGTTTGTTACAACTGAGTGGCTTGCTAGTCATTTCAGAGGGCAGTTAAGAGTCAACCACATTGTGGGTCTGGAGTCATATATAGGCCAGACCAGGTAAGGATGGCAAAGTTCTTTAGTGAACCAGATGGGTTTTTAACGACAATCCGATAGTTTCATGGTCACCATTACTGATACTCGCTTTTTATTCCAGATTTATTTAATTAACTGAATTTAAATTCCCCAGCTGTTGTGGTGGGATTTGAACTTGAAGGGATAATTACTAGTCCTAGCCCCTTTAGGGCTACCCCGGATCAGGCGTATTCCCCAGATGTTCACTTTCAACTAAAGTTTGAGGTAGCCGAATCCTAAAGACGCTTAATTGGGTCTAAAGGTCCAGACTAACTCTCCCTAAAGGAAAGGAACAACCTGAAGATGTTACCGTCCTCCAGATAGCACTTTTAATAAGTTTAGCTAGACTGTAACGTTCCGGATATTATGAGGGTCCGGAAAACTCCCTCAGAATTCTGCAACTCCTCACCAAGAATGTACAGAGATTGAGTTTGCGAGTTTGATACAGAAGTATTATGTGAGATAATTCTAAAAATATATAGATTTATTAAAGAACCTACATGTAATTTACAGTTGGTGATTCAATCGCAACATTAACAGTTCCAAAAACAGAAATCTTACAATTCTATTATCAGAGATCCTTATTCTCAAATCTTAACTTCGTTACATTTTTACATTTCTTAGTCTTATTCCAGGATATCCACCAAAATCAAATACCTTTGATACCTTTGATCCCTGAGATACAAAGAGTTGTAGACTTACAGAGCCTGCCTCTGAAGCCTTAGAATCGCTTTGCCCCTTTACAGCGAGACTATCATCCCATTTGAAAGTTCAATATTTATATCCTTTCTCAGTGGTATTTCCTTTGAAGTTTTCTGCTGATGTAAGCTAATTATCTCTAGTCATTTTTCTGCTGACCCCTGCTATTCTTACAGGCAGTTCAGTTGGTAGCATTAAGAATTGTGTCTCTACCTTTAGGTGTTCGAAGCTTATCATAAAAACGGTGTGACAGCAGATGCATCTATTTGATGTCATTCTTACCAAGGTCTTCTGTTTGTGTCTTTTTACGACATGTAAATTAAAAACACCTCAACCGGGTGCACCATTGTCTTCTTAGTTACCTCAGCTGTTTGCAACACAGAATCATGTCTCCTGTGTTTCATTTGATGTCATTTTTACGAAGGCATATGTTTCTTAATTTTCTGTGTTTTTTTCCAAAGTGTAATTTAGGACACCTTAACAGGGTGCACCAATGTGTTCTTTCCAAGGCTTCAGACTTCAGGAACCTCCAAGCTCCTGTTTCAATAAGGTTATTGATTCAGTGTCAACAACTTATCTTATCTCAATAGCCTGTATGCTGTTTACAGCTTCTCCATTGTTAGGTTTTTAGATTTTCAAGCCCAGTTTGTCATGTTATAAACGCCAGAATTCTTTCATAGAATGGTGTATTTTTCTGAATATGGCTTATTCCTTCACAAACTCACGTCTCTAGATTATTAGTTCAGGCCGCTATCCCGTAACATAGCCACTATGTTACCATTATCTCCTCCATCGACCAGATGGGTGGGACTGCACTCACCTGGTTCGATTCTTATCTATCCAGTTGCAGCCAGAGAATCACCTGCAATGGCTTCTCTAGCTGCACCCGCACCGTTACCACTGGTGTTCCCCAAGGATCCATCCTTGGCCCCCTTCTATTTTTCATCTACATGCTGCCCCTCGATGACATCATCCAAAAACACAATGTGAGTTTCGACATGTACACTGATGACACCCTGCTCTATATCACCACCACCTCTCTCGACCCCTCCACTGTCTCTAAATTGTCAGAAAGCTTATCCGACATCCTGTACTGGATGGACAGAAATTTCCTCCAACTAAATATTGTGAAGATCCAAGCCATTGTCTTCAGTCCCCGCCACAAACTCCATTCCCCAGCCACTGACTCCATCCTTCTCTCTGGCAACTGTCTGAGGCTGAACCAGACTGTTCTCAACCTTGGTGTCGTATTTGACCCTGAGTTGAGCTTCCAACCACATATCCGCGCCATCACTAAGACCATCTATTTTCACGTCCATAACATCACCCAACTCTGGCCCTGCCTCAGCTCATCTGCAGCTGAAACCCTCATCCATGCCTTTGTTACTTTTAGACTTGACTATTCCAATGTATTCCTGCCAGGCCTCCCATCTTCCACCCTTCATAAACTTAAGCTCATCCAAAACTCTCACCAAGTCCCATTCATCCACTACCCCTTTGCTCGCTGACCTACATTGGCTCCCGGTTAAGCAACGCCTCCATTTAAAAAATCTCATACGTTTTCAAATCTCTCCATGGCTTCGCCCCTCCCTAACCTCCTCCAGCTCTACAATCCTCTGAGATCTCTGCGCTCCTCCAACTCTGGCCTCTTGCACATCCCTGATTTTACTCACTCCACCATTGGTGGCCGTGCCTTCAACTGCCGAGGCCCTAAGCTCTGGAATTCCCTCCCTAACCCTCTCCGCCTCCCTATCTCACTTTCCTCCTTGACGATGCTCCTTAAAACCTATCTCTCACCTGCACTAATATCTCCTGATGTGGCTCAGTGTTAAATTTTGTTTGATAATGCTCCTTGGGATGTTTTACTATGTTAAATGCACTTTATAAATGCAAGTTGTCGTTACTATAGTCACTACCTTCAGGGAAGCAGGGGAAAAAGTAGAGCCAGGGAGAAAAGTAAATTCACAAAAAGTTTCTAGTCATGAGAGGAAATAAGTTAGATAGGAATATACAGAACCATAAAAGATATTGCAGCCCAATCTGTCCGGTCCCAATATCTATCAACTATCTTACCACACAATATTTCTCATACCCCTCAATCAAATTTTTGTCCGGTACATATCCAACTCTCTCTTAAATCTGCTGATACAGTCAATCCTGCTGCTTCCCTCGTCAGTCCTTCCCACACATTCACCACTCTCTGCATCAAGTAGTTAGATCTAAACTGTCTTTTCACACTCCCTTTACTAAATTTGAGGCATTACCTCTCGTTGTAGAATCTCTGACTGTGTTAAACGAATTGAAGTTGTCGTTGGAAAATCGATAAATTAGGACAAATCTTTTAGAACTGGAGCAAGATTAAGGGCAGAGGGTAAAAAGTTAGAGACCGGTGTTAAAGTTCAAATTTCTATTGTTTATAGACCCCAAAAAATATTAAAATATATCTGACCCTAGGCCATGCAAGATAAATCATTGCAGCTGCCTGGTCATATTTGGATTCAAATGCATCTGCTCGTTTGATTTTGAAAACATCTGAATATATTCCAGTGATCTTCACAAACTATTCTCAGGCTAACTATTGCCGGTGTGACCACTGCACCCCTTCAGACACATACCTCGGTGACGATGGTGGAGATGTACTGCTCCTTACTGTACTCCCATCCATCCAAACAGGGCTCCTGTTCTACCTCAGACATATTGAAGGAATCTGAGTCGGGAAATGTCTCCGAAAGATTCATTATCACGTCCAACCGGTACCGTCTGCATTTGCTGTACTGGAGTTTGCCTCTTTCTTGCACCAGAGGGATCGTCCGATTCATCCACGCTTCACTGAGATTGAGATTCCCGGGAATTAAGCAGCGATGCTCTGGAACGTCCCCGACGAAAACTATGGACATTCCACCGAAGCCGTTGGGAAAGACACTGAGGCTCAAAAGGAAGAAGATGAGCTTCTGGTAGGGTCCCCATTCTCCGAGAAAAGCGGTAATTTCATCGTAATCCCGCATGTTAGTTGCAGCGGGAGGACAGGCAGCGATTTTCTTCCGGGAAACTGCAGCAGTTGGCCGAAGGAGGGCGGACCAGAAGTTTGTAGAACTGCATTATTTCAAAGTCTAAATAGTAATCCAATCTTCACCCGACACTGTCTCCTCCCTGTACTCTTAAAGCGGAATCCTTTAGTAAACAACCTGTTTCAGTACTGAAATATTCTTATTCTTTAGGCAGGAGAAACCTTTTGTTTTTTTCTATGAAACAGAAATTATCACAAAGTGCAAATTCTGTTTACATATTTACTACTGTCAAGAATGTATTCAATTAAATTCTTGTTGCATTAAATATATCTGTTGGACGTGGGCTGCGTGGGATATGCAGGCAGCCAAATCATTCCATCAATACAGGTGTGATATCCAATATATATAACAAGTGGCATTTATGTAGTGCCTTTAATCGATGTAATTGAGAGGTCGCACAACACCAGGTTATAGTCCTGGGGCAATAGGAGCATTTCAAACAAAATTTGACTCAGAGCCACAAAAGAAGATATTAGGACAGGAAAGAGTTAGGTTTTAAGGAGTGTCTTAAAGGAGGTAGAGAGCCCAGGAGGTTTAGGGAGGGAATTTCAGAACTTAGGTCCTAGACAGCTGAAGGTAAGTCTAGAGGTACAAAGGCATGGGTTTCAGCAGCAGATATGCTGAGGCAGGGGCTGAGACGGGCGATGTTACGAGGTGGAAGTCGGCCGACTTGGTGATGGAGCAGATATGGGGTCAGAAGCTCATCAAGGTCAAACAGCATGCCAAGGTTACGAATGGTCTGGTTCAGCCTCAGACAGTGGCCAAGGAGAGGGATGGAGTCGGTGCTTGGTATTTCTTCCTGGAATGATCCCAAGTATCATGAGTCTCAGATGCGTTTTGTGAATGGCATCCCAAATCAAACTGATGACAGAATAGTGCATTTTATTTTTCGTGGTTAAGCTGGAGCCTTTCCTGCATGTTATTTGATATTTCTGATTGTCTTCCAGTCGAGACATCTGATTTGTTTTCGATTTTCCCTGTCAGAAGTGTAGGCTTTTTTTTTTACAAACTTCTTCCAAATGCTTCCCCATTCCTTTCCTCCCAGGTAACCTAGATTTTTCAATTGGATGTAGACCCACGCACCAGTTTATAAACATGCTTGTGTTTAAACTGGCAAGTAGCCACACAAGTGCCCAGTAATGAGCATCACCAACAAGAGAAAGTCTAACCACCTCCCCTTGACATTCAATGGCATTACTATCGCAACATACCCCACCATCAACATCCTGGGGGGTCTCCATTGACCAGAAACTCAACTGGAACTACCGCATAAATGCCATGGCTACTAGAGCAGGTCCGAGGTTGGGTATTCCGCGGCAAGTGGCTCACCTCCCAGTCCTGATTCTTTAAAGCTTTTCCACCTACTAGGCACAAGTCAGGAGTGCGACGGAATACTCTACACTTGCCTTGTTGTTGCAACTCCAACAATACTAAGAAGCTCAACACCTTCCAGGACAATGCAGTCCTCTTGATCAGCAGCCCATCTACCACCTTAAACATCCACTGCTACTGCTTTACGCTGTCATCAAGCTGTAAAAAAAAAACACATGGGATCTTAGGTGTTATAGAAAGGGACATTGGGTACAAAAGCACAGAGGTAATGCTAAACCCATACAAATTATGGGTTACGCTGCAGTTATGCTCAGTTTTAGGCACCCTACTTTAGGAAATCTTGAGGTGTCTTCTGGTCCCTTTAACTGGTCTCTTTCTCTTTATGGCAACATCGTTACTAATGAGCACTGATCTAGGAGATGGGTTGGGGTCACAGCAAAGTCGAGGCAATAGTGGAAGTCCCACTCCAACCTTTCTCTAGCTGAAAACCCGTGCCAGAAGAAAATTTGGCCCAATGTGTCTTTTTAAAGCCCCACTCATCAGCTTCTTACAGGGACTGAGATCTGCACAGCTCAAATGTTGATATTTGGGGAGGCATGCTAATCTATGTCACTTCAAGAGGGAGGGTTCATCTTCAGGTTGCAATTTCTGCTGGGTGCTGATAATGATAGAACTGTGGAATTTACTAAGCTGAGATGTAATTTAGGAAAAGTGGACTGCAGCTACTTGAAGGTAAATCAGTGTCAGAGCAATGGGAGGTATTCAAGGAGGAGATAGTAAGGGTTCAGAGCAAGTAAATTCCCACGAAGAAAAAGGGCTGGATTTTGCCAGGCCCGAGGAGGCGGGTTTGAAGGCGGGTCAGGTGGGAAAGTTGCAAAAAATGGCGGCGGGCTCCGATCCCGCCTCCAATCCACCTGAGCAACTTTCCCAAAAGCGGGCATTCAGACCCCGTTTCGATCCCGCCTCCGAGAGGCGGGATAGGCCCTTAAGGCACTTAACCATTTAAGTGCCTCTATAATGCCATTTTGAGAGGCCTTTCTGAGTTTAACACATTTCCCGCATGCTGCACGTCTCCCCTGGAACACGCCAGTTAATCCTGGCGGGCTCAAAAGTGGGTGGCTTACTAACAGCTGCAGCTCCGCCATTAAAAAGCAGTTTTCTACAATGATCATTTGCAGGTGGCAGAACTTTGTTCTCTCAGGTCTGGGAGAACTTTTAGCAGGCCTACTCATTTTGGAAGTTTTGAAGCTGAGATCCATCTCCAGTGTGACCTCCTGGGAAACCCCTCTACCCACCTTGACTGAGCGCTTCCTCAACTGAGGTATATACCTGCAGCATGGAAACCATTTATTTCCTATTCTCCTGGACCTCAGATTCGGACGAAGACCAGCCGCGGCAGCAGCAGAACCTGGAATAACAGCAGCACCAACAGCAGGAGCAACAACAGGAGCGCCAATCTACTGCTCACCCACCTGAAGCTACACAGGCCAGAAGGCGCTAGCGCAGGGAAGGACGTCGCCGCAGGAGATACCCCCAAAACAGGGTTTACAGACAGAGGATGAGCTACCTCAACATGACTGAGCAGCAGTGCCAAAGGAGGCTCAGACATTCGCAAGAGGTAGTGGGTGACATCTGCGCAATGCTGCAGCAAGACCTGGAGCCCAGAGGAGTGGGTGGACACACCTTACCAGTGGCCTGTCAAAGTCACCACTGCACTCAACTTATTTGCTTCAGGCTCATTCCAGGGATCAACAGCAGACATCAGCGTCATCTCCCAGGCAGCCGCACACACTTGCATCGCGCAGGTAACCGATGCCCTCTTTGCCAACGCGCATAATTACATCAACTTCTCCAAGGATCAAGCAAGTGTAACCGCGCGTGCGGTTGGATTTGCTAATATGGCAGGCTTTCCAAGGGTGCAGGGCATCATAGTTGGCACACATGTGGCCTTAAGGCACCCCATCACAATCCAGGTATTTTTGTCAATCGCAAGGGCTTCCACTCCCTCAACATGCAGCTGGTGTGTCACCACAAGAAGGAAATTTTTGCATGTTTGCGCCAAGTACCCTGGCAGTCGCCATGACTCCTTCATTCGGTGGCAGTCTAGTGTGCCTCCGCTCTTCAGTCCGCCAGACCAACTTTGCAGTTGGCTACTTGGAGACAAGGGCTATCCCCTGAAGACGTGGCTAATGACGCCGTTGAGGAGGCCATCCAACCAAGCTGAGGAGCGCTACAACTCCAGCCACATTTCCACCAGATCCATTATCGAGCAAACCATCGGCTTGCAGAAGATGCGATTCAGATGCCTTAATAGATCAGGTGGAGCCTTGCAGTACTCAGCAGCCAGGGTCTCCAGAATCGTCGTGATCTGCCGTGCACATCACAACATGGCACAGCATCATGGCTTGCAGCTGCCTGAGGTACAAGTGGCTCATCGTATAGCCTCCTCAGATGAGAATGAGGAGGAGGAGGAGAGCGACAACGAACAGCTTGCAGAGGCGGATCAACCTTTTAAGCCATTTAAGACTGAGATGAGGAGGAACTTCTTCACCCAGAGAGTGGTGAATCTGTGAAATTCTCTACCACAGAAGGTTGTTGAGGCCAGTTCGCTAAATATATTCAAAAGGGAGTTAGATATAATACTCACAACTAGGGGGATCAAGGGGTATGGCGAGAAAGCAGGAATGGGGTACTGAGGTAGCATGTTCAGCCATGAACGCATTGAATGGCGGTGCAGGCTCGAAGGACCGAATGGTCTACTCCTGCACCTATTTTCTATGTTTCTATGTTTCTAACCAGCGGCACAGCACGCGAGAACATTGCTGCCCGGGATGCAAGGGATGCACTGATCTTGGCCAGATTTGCTTAGGCTGCACAATCAAACACTTTTGCCTCGCACCTTCTACCACACCATCGACAATGGACAAGAACCTGCAGCTTCCTATCACTCTGACCACCATACTGACAATTCCAAGTCGCCCTGAGCCCTCAATGTGGAAGTCCCATTTGCGAAATGACACAGCCCACAACTTCAACAGTTTGCCATCAAGTCATTTTATCACGTAAATTCATGGATGGCATTTCAGAATTAAACACAACAGAACACCCAAGTGACTACCCTTGTGACTACTTGTGCTTTATCTTCCTCTTACGCATGCTCCTATGTGGTGCTTCCCCTGTGGCTTCAGCAGATGTGGAGGCCCCTTGCTCACTTTCAAGCTGCTCCTGCCTCGACACCTTTGGCGGACGCCCTCGGGGGTTGCGAGCCTGTGAGGGCTCGCCAACAGTCTGCTGCTCCTTCGGCTCTGCAGGGGATGAGATGCTGATCTCAGTTGGGTGAGCACTCTGGTGGGGCTCTGACCGAGTGCTCTGCAATGGCATGGTCGTGTGAGCGCTTGGAGAGAAGCCCCAACTTCCTTGTTGTCTGCCACCAACATCCCTCTCATGGGTCAGCCCCACTTCAGAGCTAGGAAGTGGCTTGACAGCACCTTGCTGCACTTCAGGGGGGCCATGAGGACCCGTTTCTGCACTGGCAGTCCTACTCCAGAGGACGTCCATGAAGGTCTGGTTTCTCTGCTCAATAGCTGACCATCGCTCATCCAGAGACGTCAGTCTATTCTGAACAATGACCATGTTTTCAAGACCCTGGCGACTTAGCTCCTCCATGGCCATAGCCATCCTCTCCTCTATGGTAGCCAGCCTTACCACGGAGGTAGCCATCCTTTCCACAGAGGTTGCCATCCTTTCCGTGGTGATGCGTTCATGTGCCAATGCCTCCACAAAGGCTCTGCTCATGTTAGCGATGGACTCCTCCATCCGCTCCACACTTGCAGCGACCCTGGAAACAAAACCTGCCAGAGACTCCTGCACCTGTTCCTGGAGTTCCAGCACCACTCTCCTGGATGGACCCGGAGGCATAGGGTCGACATACAGCTGAGCCGAGCTGGGAGAGTCCTGCAACCTCCGACGAGGACTCTCCACTGCTGTCCCTGTCTCCACCATCTGCTGATGCTCACTTGTGAGCTGTGATACACCAGGTGACAACACTACTCTATCTCCCGAAGGTCCCACCGAGGTGTGAGTGTCTGCGCTGGTGCTGGGTGCGCTTAATTCTGCTTATGCTGCGCCCTCAGAGGTTGCAGCTTCCTCTGAGGAGTCTGGTGGCTCAGGATGTTCCTCCTGGACAGTGGGGAGGGGGACTGTTGATAGTCCTGTAGGGCAGTAAATGAAAGAGTTAGACATGTGAGATAAACGTTGCATGCACATTGAATTGTGCAGATGATCATGGCCCAGAAATTGATCTCGCTCTGTTCCCGCGGGGGTAAGCCTTTCCCGCGATGTCTCACCTCGCTTATGCTTTTTCTGATCCAGCTCGCACGAAATTGATGTTCCAGACATCAGCTGTGCTGGGCTTGCGTATCCCAGCGGCGTAGTTAATTCGTGCGAGCTGTGGGATCACGTGACTCAGTTAGAGCCAATGGCAGCACACCATCTTCCATTCATAAGTCTCACAGCATGGCTGAGAGACTTATGAATCTTACACCCCCCCAAAATAACAGCTAAACCTCAATTAAATTTAAAAAAAAACCCATCACATTAATAAAATAAGTATAGTTAATTAAATTAACCATTTTAAATAAAAAATTAAATTTTTGAAAAAATTTAAAATCTTTTAAAAAGTTATAAAAATAAACTTACCTGTCTTTAAAGTCTATAAAAAAGATATACCTGTAAAAAAAAATTCAAAAAAATACTTAATTCACTACTTACCTTCTTAAAAGCGGGTCTTACTCCTCCTTTTTACATTTCCAAAATCTTCAGTACTTACCTGCGCGTCCAAAGCATGAAGTGCACAGCGTGCGCGCAGCCTGTAGCGCGCACGCGATGCACTCCGGCCCCGCCCCCTTTTCGGAAGAGCAATTGCCGGTTTTCAGCGCATGCGCAGGGCATGCAGAAAACCGGCAATTGGAGTGGGAATACGCGAGAGTATGCAGTGCGTACTCTCGCGTCCCGGGATCAAGTTTCGGCCCCATATGTCAATCTGTTAGAGAATTAGAATCAAGATCAGTCACTCATGCAATGTCAATGAGAGAGAGATTAAAAACTATTCTGTCACCAGCTTGCTCTGATGCGTCAATCTGTCCGTCCCCCACTTGCGCATCCTCCTCAACTCCCACGATCTCCAGGACCACCTCCTCTGCACTGGTGAGCTGGGCTATTGAGGCTGGCCCTCCTCCTGTCAGCAGCGGCGGCGGCAGTATGGACCTGGGAGGAGCGGCGAGACGGCGGCGGTGGTTTAAAGAGAGCCCAAGGCGCAGGTAGGCCCCACAGCAGCAGCGGCGGCGGCAGTGCGGACCTGGGAGGAGCAGCGAGGCGGCAGCGGCGGAACCAACTCAGCACCGGCAGAATTTTCAAAGATTGCCATCAGAAGTCAATAGTGACGTCGGCACAAGGCAGGGGAGCTGATTGGTGAGTATCTGCTAAGTTTTATACTTGGCTTTCTTAAAGTTTTATCTTTATTCCAGCTAGGTTAGTAAATAGTCTGTTAATTAGAGGTATGGCAGGGCAGCTCACACCCGTGGAATGCACATCCTGTGCCACGTCGGAAGTCCTGGACACCTCCTGTGGTCTGAACGACCACATGTGCGGGAAGTGTTGCCAGCTACAGCAGCTCGAGCACGGATTACGGAGTTTGAGCGGCGGCTACAGTCACTGCTGTGCATCCACGAGGCTGAGAGCTACGTGGATAGCACGTTTCGGGAGGTAGTCACCCTGCAGCTTAAGAGTGTGCAGGCAGAGAGGGAATGGGTGACTGCCAGACAGAAGAGGAGGACCAGGCAGGTAGTGCAGGAGTCTCCTGAGCCCATCTTGTTCACCAACCAGTATTCGGTGCTGAGTACTGATGAGGGTGATGGTTCCTCTGGGGAGTGCAGCCAGAGCCAAGTCCACAGCACCATGGAAGGCTCAGCTGCACAGTGGGGGGTGAAGAGGAGAGGGAGAGCAATAGTGATAGGGGATTCAATAGTTAGGGGAGCAGACAGGCGTTCCTGCGGTCGCAGACGTGACTCCAGGATGGTATGTTGCCTCCCTGGTTCCAGGGTCAAGGATGTCACTGAACGGCTGCAGAGCATTCTGAGGGGGGAGGGTGAACAGCCAGAGGTCGTGGTCCATACCGGTACCAACGACATTGGTAGAAAGAGGGATGAGGTCCTGCAGGCAGAGTTTAGGGATTTAGGAAAGAGGTTAAAAAGCAGGTCCTCAAAGGTAGTAATCTCCGGATTACTACCAGTGCCACGTGCTAGTGAGTACAGAAATAGGAAGATAGAGCAGATGAATGCGTGGCTGGAGAGATGGGGCTGGATTTTGTCAATGGGGACGTGATGGAGGCGGGACTCCCACTTTTTGGGTTGTAGTCTCGCCTCCATCCACTTGTGGCCGACCCACTGTATTTTCCCTTGATTGACCTTGTTAAGCCTGCCCAGCGGGCTTAGCAGGCCAATCAAGGGTCCCTTGGATACAGGTGATGTCAGCCATTGAAATTTCATCTGTCAAGAGCTTTTGACAGATGAAATTTCAGCGTTTGACAGCTCTGTGAAGCTATCAAACACTGACAATATGATTTCTAACTTGAGTCCCTGTACTTAGACTCAGTTAGAAATCAATCCAGCACAGAAAGCAGAGACTGCAGCTTTTGACAGCTCCGCGGCCATTCTGCTTTCTGTGCCGTGGATGTGAGGGACTCCCGACACCTTAAGGAAGCTAGCCTGCAGGACAAAGTTAAGGTAAGTACAAGTTCTTAAAACACTTTACAAACACCAAACACACTTACCTCTGCACTCATGCACCCATCACTCACCTGCACATCGGACATCTCGACCCCTCCAAGCCCTCCAGACCGACGGTCCGCCTCGCTAAATCGGCGTGGTTCGGACCTGTCGGGAAGCCCACACTTCAGGGCTAAAAATAGGGATTAGGCAAAAAACTGCCTGTTAACTACCTGTTAACAGGCAGTTTATTGGCACTAATCCGCTTCCCGCCTCGGGGAGGCAGGTCCCAGCACAGGTCGGGTACCCGCCTCCTGGGAAACTGGCATGGAGGCGGGTTGGGGGCAGGACGGGTTCGGGACCCCCAAATCCGCTATTTTCCCACCCCACACCCCACCAAACCCGCCTCCATGGGCCGGTGAAAATTAAGCCCATGGTGTAGGAGGGAGGGCTTTAGATTCCTGAGGAATTGGAACCCCGTTTCTGGGGGAGCTGGGATTCTACAACCCAGACGGGTTGCACCTCAACGGGAACAGGACCAATAACCTCGCGGGAGGGTTTGCTAGTGCTGTTGGGGAGGGTTTAAACTAGCTTGGCAGGGGGATGGGAACCTAAGAATAGAGTCAGTAGGGAGGGAAGAAAAACTGAAATTGGAAAACAAAAAAGTAGAAAGTAAATTGGAAGGACAGAGGAATCAAGGGCTAGATAGTAGTCAACAAGGAGGTTTGCCTGTACTAAATGGTATATACTCCAATGCAAGGAGTATAGCGAACAAGGCAGATGAGCTAAGGGCACAGGTAGATACTTGGGACTATGATATTATAGCTATTACAGAGACGTGGCTGAAAAAGGGGCAGGTATGGCAGCTCAACAGCCATAGTGGACTGGAAACAGCTACTTGAAGGTAAATCAGTGTCAGAGCAGTGGGAGGCATTCAAGGAGGAGATCCGAAGGGTCCAGACCAAATATGTGCCCTTAAAGAAAAAAGGTGGGACTAACAAATCTAGAGCCCCCTGGATGTCTAGGGACATACAGGGTAGGATAAAGAAAAAAAGGGAGGCGTATGACAGATACCGAGGGCTAAACACTCCAGAATCTTTAGAGGAGTACAGAAAGTGCAGGGGTGCAATTAAAAAGGATATTAGGAAGCATAGAAACATAGAAGATAGGAGCAGGAGTAGGCCATTCGGCCCCTCGAGCCTGCTCCGCCATTTAATGAGATCATGGCTGATCATCCAAATTCAGTACCCTGTCCCTTTCTCCCCATATCCCTTGATCCCTTTAGCCTTAAGAAATATATCTAACTCCTTCATGAATATATTTAATAAATTGGCCTCAGCGTCCTTCTGTGGTAGCGAATTCCACAGGTTCACCACTCTCTGGGTGAAGAAATTCCTCCTCATCTCAGTCCTAAATGGCTTGCCCCTTATCTTTAGACTGTGACCCCTGGTTCTGGACTCCCCCGCCATTGGGAATATCCTTCCTGCATCTAGTCTGTCTAGTCCTGTTAGAATTTTATAAGTTTCAATGAGATCCCCTCTCATTCTTCTAAACTCTAGCAAATACAAGCCCAATCGACCCAATCTCTCTTCATACGTCATTCCTGCCATCCCAGGTATCAGTCTGGTGAATCTTCGCTGCACTCCCTCCATGGCAAGAACATTCTTCCTTAGATAAGGCGACCAAAACTGCACACAATACTCAAGGTGTGGTCTCACCAAGGCCCTGTATAACTGCAGCAAGACATCCTTGCTCCTGTACTCGAATCCTCTCACTATGAAGGCCAACATACCATTTGCCTTCTTAACCGCCTGCTGCACCTGCATGCTCACCTTCAGCGACTGGTGCACAAGGACACCCAGGTCTCGTTGCACTTCCCCTTTTCCCAATCCATTGCCGTTCAGATAATAATCTGCCTTCCTGTTTTTGCCACCAAAGTGGATAACCTCACATTTATCCACATTATACTGCATCTGCCATGCATCTGCCCAATCACCCAACCTGTCCAAATCATACTGGAGTTTCTCTGCATCCTCCTCACAGCACACAGGCCCACCCAGCTTTGTGTCGTCTGCAAACTTGGAGATATTACATCTAGTTCCCTCGTCTAGATCATTAATATATATTGTGAATAACTGGGGTCCTAGCACCGATCCCTGCGGTACCCCACTAGTCACTGCCTGCCACTCGGAAAAAGACCCGTTTATTCCAATTCTTTGCTTCCTGTCTGCCAACCAGTTCTCTATCCAAGTCAGTACCTTACCCCCAATCCCATGTGCTTTAACTTTGTACGCTCATCTCTTATGCGGGACCTTATCGAAAGCCTTCTGAAAGTCCAAATACACCACATCCACTGGTTCTCCCTTATCTATTTTACCAGTTACATCCTCAAAAAATTCCAGTGGATTAGTCAAGCACGATTTACCTTTTGTAAATCCATGTTGACTTTGTCCGATCCTGTCACTGTTTTCCAAGTGCTCTGCTATTAGATCTTTTATAATGGACTCTAGCAAAGAGAGAGCATGAAAAATTCTTGGCAAGTAAAATCTAGGTAAACCCAAAGATGTTTTATAAATATATTAAGAGTAAAAGGATAACTAAAGAAAGGGTAGGGCCTATTAGAGATCATGAGGGTAATCTGTGTGTGGAGGCAGGAGACGTCGGTAGGGTTCTTAATGAATACTTTGCATCTGTTTTCACAAAGGAGAGGGGCGAAGCAGACATTGCTATCAGGGAGGAGGAGTGTGAAATATTAGATGAAATAAACATAGTGAGAGAGGAAGCATTATGGGGTTTAGCAGCTTTAAAACTGGATAAATCCCCAGGCCTGGATGAATTGTATCCCAGGCTGTTAAGCGAAGCAAAAGAGGAAATAGCAGAGGCCCTGACCATCATTTTCCAATCCGCTCTGGCTTCAGGTGTGGTGCCGGAGGACTGGAGGACTGCTAATGTGGTACCGTTATTTAAAAAGGGAGAAAAGGATAGACCGAGTAATTACAGGCCAGTCAGCCTAACCTCAGTGGTGGGAAAATTATTGGAAAGAATTCTGAAGGACAGGATAAATCTTCATTTAGAAAGACACGGATTAATCAAGGATAGTCAGCACGGATTTGTTAAGGGAAGGTCGTGTCTGACAAACTTGATTGAATTTTTTGAGGAGGTATCAAGGAGGGTAGATGAGGGTAGTGCGTTTGATGTAGTGTATATGGACTTTAGCAAGGCTTTTGATAAGGTTCCACATGGCAGACTGGTCACGAAGTTAAAAGCCCATGGGACCCAGGGCAAAGTGTCAAGTTGGATTCAAAACTGGCTCGGAGACAGGAAGCAGAGGGTAATGGTTGATGGGTGTTTTTGTGACTGGAATGCTGTTTCCAGTGGGGTTCCGCAGAGCTCAGTACTAGGTCCCTTGCATTTTGTGGTATATATCAATGATATAGACTTGAATATAGCGGGTATGATTAAGAAGTTTGCAGATGATACTAAAATCAGCTGTGTAATTGACACTGAAGAAGGAAGCTGTAGACTGCAGGAAGATAGCAATAAATTGGTCAGGTGGGCAGAACAGTGGCAAATGGAATTCAATCCGGAGAAGTGTGAGGTAATGCATTTGGGGAGGGCTAACAAGGAAAGGGAATACACATTAAATGGTAGGACACTGAGTAGTGCAGAGGAACAAAGGGACCTTGGAGTGCATGTCCACAGATCCCTGGTAGATAAGGCCAGGTAGATAAGGTGGTTAAGAAGGCATACGGAATGCTTGCCTTTATTAGCCGTGGCATAGAATACAAGAGCAGGGGGGTTATGCTTCAACTGTATAAAACACTAGTTAGGCCTCAGCTAGAGTACTGCATGCAGTTCTGGTCACCACATTACAGGAAAGATGTGATTGCACTGGAGGGGGTACAGAGGAGATTTACAAGGATGTTGCCAGAAGTAGAGAATCTTAGCTATGAGGAAAGACTGGACAGGCTGGGTCTGTTTTCCTTGGAACAGAGGAGGCTGAGGGGAGACCTTATTGAGGTGTATAAAATTATGAGGGGCAGAGATAAAGTGGATAGAAAGGACCTATTTCCCTTAGCAGAGGGGTCAAAAACTAGGGGGCACAGATTTAAAGTAATTGGGGGAAGGTTTAGAGGGGATTTGAAGTGAAATTTCTTCACCCAGAGGGTTGTGGGGGTCTGGAACTCACTGCTTGAAAGTGTGGTAGAGGCAGGAACCCTAACCGCATTTAAAAAGTACTTGGATGTGCACTTGGGATGCTCTAACCAGCAGGGCTATGGACCAAGAGCTGGGAAGTGGGATTAGGCTGGATAGCTCTTTGTTGGCCGGCGCGGACACAATGGGCCGAAATGGCCTCCTTCAATGCTGTAACTTTCTATGATTCTATCTTCTCCCTTTCCCACTTATTGTGGGCTCTCTTTTCCTGCAATGAGGGACACAAGTGGAGTTTGAGTGAGAATGATGGAGTGAGTGTAGAGAATCCATAGCATAGATGCTTAGTAGGACCCAAAGATGGAGTGAGGTCCCAAGACCAAGGGCCCTCCCTGTGTGTTGTAAGTTGTTGTCATAGCATAGCAGTGATGGGGAGTGTGAGGCCTGCATAATCGAATAGTTAAGTGAATGTGAACATACAGAGAGAGGGAATGGTTAAGGGTGCAGGAATGTAAGGGTCAAGTGGGATGTGGAGGAGGAGGTTGGCAATGAAGAGTGGTGGGGATGAGAGGCGATGGGGATCAGATTGAGGGTTATGGTGATGTAATACTCACTTTTCCTGTGCGGAGAAGGTCATGAAACCTCTTTCTGCACTACAGCCAGGTTCTGCTGCACATTGAGATGTCACTCACCTCCTGTGCCACTTGCACCAACACAGCTTTGGTCTGCTGGGGAGGTTTCTTCCTCGCAGAAGAAGGAAACAGCACTTCCTTATGCGCTCTTGCTCCCTCCACCAGAGCTTGGAGGGAGTCCTCATCAAAGCGGGGTGCGCACTTGGGCCTTGAGCTTGCCATGGTTGCAACAATAATCCTTCAGAAGTCTTAGCAACAAAGTTGTAAGGCAGAAAATGAACCAAGGCTGCTTGCAGGCCTTAAATGCAGCTGCATAGATGACATCATCGGAGGCGAGTTTCAGGACCAAAAGACTCATTGGGCCAGGGGTTACCACACGCTGGAAATCAAGTGCCCAATTAGGGCAAAATCGCTCAATTGTCCCGCCTCACATCGGAGGCGGGGGCGGGACCCACCGACCACCTGACCCGCCACCATCCTGCCCCCAATGACAAAATCCAGTCCAAAGGGTAGGACTCCCAAATCAAGAGCCCCCTGGATGTCAAGGAGCATACAGGGTAAGATAAGGAAAAAAAGGGAAGCTTTTGTCAGATACCGAGCGGTCCATACTGCAGAAAGTCTAGAGGAGTATCGAAAGTGCAGGGGTGAAATTAAAAAGGAAATTAGGAAAGCAAAGAGAGGACATGAAAAAATATTGGCCAGTAAAATCAAGGAAATTCTAAAGATGTTTTATAAATGCATAAGGAGCAAGAGCATAACTAAGGAAAGAGTAGGGCCTCTTAGAGACCAAAAAGGTAATCTATGTGTGGAGGCGGAAGACGTGGGTATGGTTCTTAATGAATACTTTGCACCTGTCTTCACAGGAGAGAGGGAGGATGCAGCCATTGTAGTTAAGGAGGAGCAGTGTGAAATATTAGATGGGACAAACATAGAGAGAGAGGAAGTATTAAGAGGTTTAGCATCTTTGAAAGTGGATAAATCGCCAGGCCTGGATGAAATATATCCCAGCAAGAGCTGAAGCACGGAGCGCAACCACAGATCGCAACGTGATCAGAGTGGGAAGTTGAGAATTTGGTAAGTTTGGGAATTCGGTGCAGAGGAGGAAGGAGGTGCTCCTTTTTGCCTTTAATACTTGTAATGGTTCGTGTAAGCTTGCGGCAGTAAGTATTTCAAATTTTGTTCAGTGTTTTAGCGCTTCGTGCAAGTTAGTGTGGAAAAAAAAATTAAAACTGACTGAAAAGTAATTATCTATAAATATATATAGAATAAGATATGGCAGAGCAGGTTGTGTGTCTGGACTGCAATATGTGGGAGCTTGTGGATAGCAGGACTGTCCCGAGCAAGCATGTCTGCAGTAGATGTATCTGCCACGAATCTCTCCGGCTCAGGGTCATTGAGATGGAGTTCGAGCTGGAGACACTCCGACACACAAGGGAGCAATGTTCCATTTAAGCTGCGTATGCGTGGCCACTTGTGTGCCGTGCAGTAAAAGAAACCGTCCGCTCACTCCACTCAGGCTCACAACAGCGGGGACTTTAATAACACAGCAAAGTAGCAGCGGCCAAGAAAAGTGTCCGATCAGTGAGAGGGGGCGGGGCTTCGCCCAACCAGACCTACAGCCCGCTCCACCAATTACCGCCCAACCTTCTGTGACTGGTGCCAAATCTCACCAATAGCAATGGGGGGCAAGTCCTGTGGGTCTGGCAGATGAGCCAATAGCAGGTGAGAGGAGGCGGGTGCTGGATGGTTTCCCCACGGATAGCCAGCCCGGGAAAGGGAATCAGGAACTCAGTGAACTGAAGGATGTGTTGAGATATTAACAGCAACCTATTGACGACCAGGAATATTTAAAGGGCTAGGTTCGATATTACGTGCAACTGGTTCTGACCTTTTACTGGATTCAATAGTCCCTTTACCTAAAGATGAGCCCTAACCTGCTCAATGAGACATTGAAAGTAATCGCCAGTTCATCTCTTAGCCTCCTATATATTCTGTGCACCTGGGATTTTTTTTCAGAAAACAACGTTGATTTGTGCATGCGTGGAAAAATACGGCGATTTGGACCACTTTTTGAATCCCGAAGAGGAGCTCTGTTTGCCATCTTAATTTCTCTTACTCCCAGGTTAAAAGTTAAGGATTTTTTTCACCTGCTGAACGGCGCAGTCGAATAGCCGGACGCTCATTCGTGCCCATCTGAGACGACCAATTCTTGTTGGTAATAATGAGCGAGAAATAAAAGTTACCTTGGAAGCGCGTGTGGGAAAATTGCTTGTTGCAGAGAATTGGAACGGAGATCTGGGAAAGGTGTTGTTCTCCGAACTTTATATACACAGCGATCACATTCCTGGGCTCAAGCCCAGGGCACACAGCTTCTGCATGTAAAGATTAATATTAAATGTAATTTTTTTTTTTTAAACCTGCTCATTTGGGATGTCGCTAATAGTAAGCAGCAGGGCTTTATTGGATCCCCTTGTCATTCAATGTACCGAGGCGGTGCTACAATTTAGCGGGCCTTGTTTTTTTTTAGTTTTCATTATTAGATGCAATCCTTTCCCCCATCATTTACTAACGGTTTGTAATAAAGTCTGGCAGATATTTAAAAAAATGTTTATCTATCAGTGCAAAAACGTGCAGATACACTGCTGTAAGATACAATTATGTAAAATAAGCCATCCACTGGGATGAATGCAGAAAGCTTTCAGTTTATAAAACTTTAGATCTACTCTCCTGTTAAATGCTCTATGAAACTATTTGACATAGCTGTGAATTAAATTGACAAATCATTTACAATTAAAAATAATTTCCTCATTAAGCTGGTGGTTGAAACTCTAAGAGAATCAAGTGAAATGAGCATCGGGCAGGAAAGTGGAGTTGAGGTCGAAGATCAGCCATGATCTTATTGAATGGTGGAGCAGGCTCGAGGGGACATAAGGCCTACTCCTGCTCCTATTTCTTATGTTCTTATATCAGTAATCGGTTAGTGATGGCCAAATGCACTTCCTGTCCAGGAGCAAAGGTCGCAGAATGCGCTTCCTACCCGGGAGCAGAGGTCAGCGAGGGATCGAGTTGGGTCGGGAAGAAAAAGCAACTCATCATTTCTTTCAAAATCTCATGAGTTTTAAGAGTTTGCCTCCTTAATAATGAGGCGATGGGGTTGGTAATACTGGGGTTCAGCCACGAACACTGGAACGGTCCTGTTCCCTGGCATTCGGGAGTTGTCCCCGCAGGTAAGGGTCTCACTGTGGGGGGCAGAACAGCAAAGGAGACAAACCAAAGAAACCTATCACCTCCCCCCAAAAAAGGGAGTGAAGGAAGCATGAAGCATGCAAAGGCAGGCTGGGCTCCATCCAGCCCTAGCACTGCAAACAGATGCCTCATTATTAGTTATTGGCCCAAAAATTCGGCACTTGCCAGGTGAGTACGCACTGTGTACTCACCCGTAAGGCCTCCTGAAGTGCCGGTTTCCTGCATGCACTGCGCATGCGCGGGAAACCGGAACTTCCGGTCTGGTGAAGGGGGCGGTTTATAGGTGAACCGCATGCGCGGTAGAGGCTGCGCGCACGCAGCAAACTTAGGTTTTTTTTCAGGTCTCTCCGGGAGGGTAAGTATTGAAGAACCTGCGCTTTTAAAAAGGAGGCGCAGGACCCGTTTTCAACAAGGTAAGTGGTTAATTAATTATAATTTTAAAAAAATTTCAACAGATTTATCTTTTTTAGATACTTTAAAGAAAGGTAAGTTTATTTTTAGCACTGTTAAAAAGTATTTTAATTTTTTCAAAAATTTAAATTTTTGTTTAAAGTAGTTAATTTATTTAACTTATAGTTATTTTATAAATGTGATGGTTTTTTTTTTTAATTTATTTGAAGTTTAGCTGTTCCTTTGGGACCGATTTCAATTCATAGATTTGACAGTCCTGTCAAATCTATGAATGAAAGATGGTCTGCTGCCATTGGCTCTCCATGGCCCACGTGATCCCAGGGGACGCATCGCACTAACTACGCCCCTGGGACACGCAAGCACTGCGCGCCGGCAGTTGCAGCAGGCCCAGGAGCTGAAGTCCCCGTGGGCCAGAAGCAGAACGGCAGACGCGGTAGGTAAGTGCGCGCGCGATCCTTACCCCCGCGGCAAGCTGGAGAGGCGAATTTCTGGGCCATTATCTCGTTGAGTAATGACTAGCCAAAAGCGGATCAGGTTACATATATAAATATATTATTATGACTTGAGTGAACAAAGCGAGATGCCCAAAATCATTTTGGTGAGGAGACACAAAGAACTCAGCTGGAAAGTCAAACTGCAGATGAACGCCAAGGGAAAACTCAAACATCATTATTATTAATGCCAGGAAATGTCTCCCCTAAATGATAAGTCAGATTCCATGTAGATTTTTTTATATTCTTTCCTGGGATGTGGGTGTCGCTGGCAAGCCTAGCATTTATTGCCCATCCCTAATTGCCCTTAAGAAGGTGGTGGTGAGCTGCCTTCTTGAACCGCTGCAGTCCTTGTTGTGAAGGTACTCCCACAGTGCTGTTCGGGAGGGAGTTCCAGGATTCTGACCCAGCAACGAAGAATGAACGGCGACATATTTCCAAGTCAGGATGGTGTGTGACTTGGAGGGGAACTTGGAGGTGGTGGTGTTCCCATGTGCCTGCAGCCCTTCTCCTTCTAGGTGGTAGAGGTTGCCCGTTGGGTGGTGCTGTCGAAGAAGCCTTGGTGAGTTGCTGCAGTGCATCTTGTAGATGGTACATACTGCAGCCATGGTGCGCCAGTGTTGGAAGGAGTCAATGTTTAAGGTGGTGGATGGGGTGCCAATCAAGCGGGCTGCTTTGTCCTGGATGGTGTCGAGATTCTTGAGTGTTGTTGGAGCTGCATTCATACAGGCAAGTGAAGAGTGTTCCATCACTCTCCTGACTTGGGGCTTGTAGATGGTGGAAAGGCTTTGGGAAGTCAGGAGGTGAGACACTCACCGCAGAATACTCAGCCTCTGAGCTGCTTTTGTAGTGACAGTATTCATGTGGCTGGTCCAGTTAAGTTACTGGTCAATGGTGACCCCCAAGATATTGATAGTGGGGGATTCGGTGATGATAAGCCTGTTGAATGTCAAGGGGTGGTGGTTAGACTCTCTCTTGTTGGAGATAGTCATTGCCTGGCACTTGTGTGGCGCAAATGTTATTTGCCACTTATCAGCCCAAGCCTCAATGTCATCAAGGTCTACCTGCATGCGGGCATGGGCTGCTTAATTATCTGAGCAGTTGCAAATGGAACTGAATATCAGCGAACATCCCCACTTCTGACCTCATGATGGAAGGAAGGTCATTGATGAAGCAGCTGAAGATGGTTGGGCCTAGGACACTGCCCTGAGGAACGCCTGCAGCGATGTCCTGGGGCTGAGATGATTGACCTCCAACAACCACAACCATCTTCCTTTGTGCTGGGTATGACTCCAGCCAGTGGAGAGTTTTGCCCTGATTCCCATTGACTTTAATTTTACTAGAGCTCATTGATGCCACACTTGGTCAAATGCTGCCTTGATGTCAAGGGCAGTCACTCTCACCTCACCTCTGGAATTCAGCTCTTTTGTCCATGCTTAGACCATGGCTGTAATGAGGTCTGGAGCCAAGTGGAACCCAAACTGAGCATCGGTGAGGAGGTTATTGGTGAGTAAGTGCCGCTTGATAGCACTGTCGCCGACTCTTACCATCACTTTGCTGATGATTGAGAGTAGACAGTAATTGGCTGGATTGGAATTGTCCTGCTTTTTGTGGACAGGACATACCTGGGCATTTTTCCACATTGTTGGGTAGATGCCAGAACTGGAACGGCTTGGCTAGAAAGCGGCTAGTTCTGGATCACAAGTCTAAAGCACGACAGTCGGGATGTTGTCGGGGCCCATAGCCTTTGCTGTGTCCAGTGCGCTCAGCCTTTTCTTGATATCATGTGGAGTGAATCGAATTGGCTGAGGACTGACTTCTGTGATGGTGGGGACCTCAGGAGGAGGCCGAGAGGGATCATCCACTCGGCACTTCTAGCTGAAGATGGTTGCATACACTTCAGACTTGTCTTTTGCACTCGCGTGCTGGGCTCCACCATCATTGGGTGTAGGGATGTACTTGGAGCCTCCTCCTCTCGTTAGTTGTTTGATTGATCACCACCATTCATGCCTGGATGTGGCAGGACTGCAGAGCTTTGATCTGATCCGTTAGCTCTGTCTTTCACATGCTGTTTCCACTGTTTAGCAGATATGTAGTCCTGTGTTGCAGCTTCCCTAGGTTGGCACCTCATGTTTAAGTACGTCTGGTGCTGCTCCTGGCATGCTCTTCTACACTCCTCATTGAACCAGGGTTGGTCCCCTGGCTTGATGGTAATGGTAGAGTGAGGGATATGCTGGGCCATGAGGTTCCAGATTGTGGTGGAATACAATTCTGCTGCTGCTGATGGCCCACAGCGCCTCATGGATGCCCAGTTTTGAGCTACCAGATCTGTTCTGAATCTATCCCATTTAGCACGATGGTGGTGCCACATAACACGATGGAGGGTGTCTTCAATGTGACGACGGGACTTCATTTCCACAATGACTGTACGGTGGTCACTGTTACCATTACTGTCATGGACAGATGCATCTGCGACAGGTAGATTGGTGAGGACGAGGCCAAGTAGGTTTTTCCCTCGTGTTGGTTCTCTCACCACCTGCCGCAGGCCCACTCTGGCAGGTATGTCCTTCAGGACTCGGCCAGCTCGGTCAGTAGTGGTGCCATGGAGCCACTCTTAGTGATGGACATTGAAGTTCCCCACCTAGAGTACATTCTGTGCCCTTGCTACCCTCATTGCTTCTTCCAAGTGCTGTTCAACCTGAAGGAGTACTGATTCATCAGCTGAGGGAGGGCGGTAGTTGGTAATCAGCCAGAGGTCTCCTTGCCCATACTTGACCTGAAGCCATGAGACTTCTTGGGGTCCGGAGTCAATGTTGAGTACTCCCGGGGCCACTCCCTCCCAACTGTATACCACTGTGCCACCACCTCTGGTGGGTCTGTCCTGCCAATGGGACAGGACATACCCAGGGATGGTGATGGAGGAGTTTGGGACATTGGCTGAAAGGTATGATTCTGTGAGTATGACTATGTCAGGCTGTTGCTTGACTAGTCTGTGGGACAGCTCTTCCAATTTTAGCACAAGTCCCCAGATGTTAGTGAGGAGGACTTTGCAGGGTCGACTGGGCTGGGTGTTTCTTTGTCGTGTCCGAAGCAGGTGCCTAGGTTGATGCCGGGTGGTCCGTCCAGTTTTATTTTTATTATTGTTTTTCATAGCGGTTTTGGTACAACTGAGGGGCTTGCTAGGCCATTTCCGAGAGCAGTTAAGAGTCAACCACATTGCTGTGGGTCTGGAGTCACATATAGGCTGCAGATAGAATTTCCTTCCCTAAGGACCAGATAGGGTTTTATGACAAGCCGATAGTTTCAAAGTCACACTAGCATTTTTCATTCCAGATTTATTTAATTAACTGAATTTAAATTCCCTGGCTGCTGTGGTTGGATTTGAACTCACGTCTTCTGGATCATTAGTCCAGGCCTCTGGATTTCTAGTCCAGTCACGTAACCACGATGCTACAGTACCCCAAAGTAGTGCCTCAAAGTGTACACACTACATTGAGTGAGGAGCCAACATGGGTTGTAGAGTCTGCCAAAAAAATTTACTCTCAAATAATGATAAAAAAATAAGTCAGAAAAGTAAAATGTAATAATTTGCCTTAATGCAATTCTTAAAAATTTCCCCAACTCCTCCTGCCCAGCATCCTGGGCCTGGAACCCCCACCATACCCGAACTTACCCTCAACCTGGGTTGGGCTTGAGAATCATACAGCACAGAAGGAGGCCATTCGGGCCGTTGTGCCTGTGCTAGCTCTTTGATAGAGCTATCCAATTAGTCCCACTCCCCTGCTCTTTCGCCATAACCCTGCAAATTTTTCCTTTTCAAATAGCCAATTCCCTTTTGAAAGTTATTATTGAATCTGCTTCCACCGCTCTTTCAGGCAGTGCATTCCCGATCATAACAACTCGCTGCGTAAAAAAAATTCCCCTCATCTCGGCTCTGGTTCTTTTACCAATCACCTTAAATCTGTGTCCTCTGGTTACAGTCCTGCAATTGGAAACAGTTTCTCCTTATTTATTCTATCAAAACCCCTCTATTAAATCTCCTCTTAACCTCTCTGCTCTAAGGAGAACAACCCCAGCATCTTTAATCTCTCCAGATAATTGAAGTCCCCCATCCCTGGTACCATTCTAGTAAATCTCCTCTGCACCCTCTCCAAGGCCTCAAGATATTAGAACCTGACCTGGGATTTCTTGATGTGAAGAGGGGAGTCAGAAGAAAAGGAGAAAGTGAAGATATCAAGTCATTAACTCTTCAAGGCTCCAAAAAGTGAGATTGGTAGATTTTTGTTAACTAAAGGTCATAGAGTCATAGAATCATAGAGTCATAGATTCATAACAGCACAGAAGGAGGCCATTGGGCCCATCGAGTCCATACCGGCTCTCTGTAGAGCAATCCAGTCAGTCCCATTCCCCCGCTCTATTCCCGTAGCCCTGCAAGTTTATTTCCCTCAAGTGCCTATCCAGTCTCTCCTTGAAAACATTGAGTGTCTCTGCTTCCCCCACTTCCGTCGGCAGTGAATTCCAGGTCATCACCACTCACTGTGTAAAAAAGTTTTTCCTCACATCCCCCCTGTATCTCTTGCCCAAAACCTTAAATCTGTATCCCCTAGTCCATGTGCCATCAACTAGTGGGAACAGCCTTTCCCCGTCTAGCCTATCCAAACCCGTCATAATCTTGTACACCTCTATCAAATCACCCCTCAACCTCCTTAGCTCTAATGAAAACAAATCCAGCTTCTCCAACCTGTCCTTGTAGCTAAGATCCCCCATCCCCGGAACCATTCTGGTAAATCTCCTCTGCACCCACTCAAGGGCCTTCACATCCTTCCTAAAGTGCGGTGACCAGAACTGGATGCAATACTCCAGTTGTGGCCTAACCAGCGCTTTATAAAGATTCAGCATAACTTCTCTACTTTTGTACTCAATACCTCTATTTATGAAGCCCAAGATCCCATATGCTTTGCTAACCACTCACTCAATATGTCCTGCCTCCTTCAGGGACCTATGCACATTAACTCCCAGGTCCCTCTGTCCCTGCCCACTCTTTAAAACTGTGCTATTAAGGGTATATTGACAGGAGGAGGGCCACTCTCAATAGCCCAGCTCACCAGTGCAGAAGAGGCGGCCCTGGAGATCGTGGGAGTCGAGGAGGATGCGCAAGTGGGGGACAGACAGACGGGCGCATCAGAGCAAGCTGGTGCCAGAATAGTTTTTCATCTCTCTCATTGACATTGCATGAGTGACTGATCTTGATTCTAATGCTCTAACAGATTGACTTATGATCATCTGCACAATTCCAATGTGCATGCAACATTTATCTCACATGTCTAACTCTCCTTTACTCCCCCACAGGATCATCGACACCCACCCCCCACCACCTCCCCACTGTCCAGGAGGAACAACCTGAGCCACCAGACTCCTCAGAGGAAGCTGCAACCTCTGAGGGCACAGCGTCAGCAGAATTAAGCGCACCCAGCACCAGCGCAGATACTCACACCTCGGTGGGACCTTCGCGAGATAGTGTTATTACCTGGTGTATCGCAGCGCACAAGTGAGCACCAGCAGATGGTGGAGATAGGGACGGCAGTGGAGAGTCCTCGTCAGAGAGCGCAGGACTCTGCCAGCTCGGCTCCGCTGCATGTCGACCCTGTGCCTCCGGGTCCATCCAGTAGGAGAGCAGTGCTGGAACTCCAGGAACAGGTGCAGGAGTCTCTGGCAGGTTTTGTCTCCAGGGTCGCTGCGAGTGTGGAGCGGATGGAGGAGTCCATCGCGAACATGAGCAGAGCCTTTGTGGAGGGATTGGCGCATGAACGCATCACCATGGAAAGGATGGCTACCTCCGTGGTAAGGCTGGCTACCATAGAGGAGAGGCTGGCTACGGCCATGGAGGAGCTAAGTCGCCAGGATCTTGAAAACATGGTCATTGTTCAGAATAGACTGACATCTCTGGATGAGTGATGGCCAGCTATTGAGCAGAGTAACCAGACCTTCATGGAAGTCCTCTGGAGTAGGACTGTCAGTGCAGAAACGGGTCCTCATGGCCACCCTGAAGTGCAGCAAGGTGCTGTCAAACCACTTGCTAGCTCTGAAGTGGGGCTGCCCCGTGAGAGGGATGTTGGTGGCAGACAACAAGGAAGTGGGGGCTCCTCTCCAAGCGCTCACACAACCATGCCACTGCAGAGCCCTCGGTCAGAGCCCCACCAGTGTCCTCACCCAACTGAGATCGGTGTCTCAGCTCCTGCACAGCTGCAGGAGCAGCAGACTGTTGACGAGCCCTCACAGGCTCGCAAACCCAGAGGACGCCCGCCAAAGGTGTCGAGGCAGGAGCAGCATGAAAGTGAGCAAGGGGCCTCCACATCTGCTGAAGCCACAGGGGAAGCACCACATAGGAGCATGCATAAGAGGAAGATAAAGCACAAGTAGTCACAAGGGTAGTCACTTGGGTGTTCTGTTGTCTTTAATTCTGAAATGCCAACCGTGAATTAATGTTATAAAATGACTTGATGGCAAACTGTTGAAGTTGTGGGCTGTGTCATTTCGCAAATGGGACTTCCACATTGAGGGCTTAGGGTGACTTGGAATTGTCAGTATGGTGGTCAGAGTGATAGGAAGCCGCAGGTTCTTATCCATTGTCAATGGTGTGGTAAGAAGGTGCGAGGCAGAAGTATTTGACTGGGCAGCCTAAACAAATCTGGCCAAGATCAGTGCATCCCTTGCATCCCAGGCAGCAATGTTCTCGCGTGCTGCTGCCGCTGGTTGATGCACCTCCGCAAGCTGTTCATTGTCGTTCTCCTCCTCCTCCTCCTCATCCTCATCCTCATCTGAGGAGGCTATGCGATGAACCACTTGTACCTCAGGCAGCTGCAAGCCACGATGCAGTGCCATGTTGTAAAGTGCACAGCAGACCACGACAATTCTGGAGACCCTGGCTGCTGAATACTGCAGGGCTCCACCTGATCTATCAAGGCATCTGAATCGCATCTTCAGTAAGCTGATGGTTTGCTCGATAATGGATCTGGTGGAAACGTGGCTGGAGTTGTAGCGCTCCTCAGCTTCGTTGGATGGCCTCCACAACGGCATCATTAGCCACGTCTTCAGGGGATAGCCCTTGTCTCCAAGTAACCATTCGCAAAGTTGGTCTGGCGGACTGAAGAGCGGAGGCACACTAGACTGCCGCAGGATGAAGGAGTCATGGCAACTACAAGGGTACTTGGCGCAAACATGCAAAATTTCCTTATTGTGATTACACACCAGCTGCACGTTGAGTGAGTGGAAGCCCTTGCGGTGACAAAACTACCTGGATTGTGATGGGGTGCCTTAAGGGCCACATGTGTGCAATCTACGACGCCCTGCACCCTTGGAAAGCCTGCCAGATTAGCAAATCCAACTGCACGTGCGGTTACACTTGCTTGATCCTTGGAGAAGTTGATGTAATTGTGCACATTGACAAATGGGCATCGGTTACCTGCATGATGCAAGTGTGTGCAGACGCTTGGGAGATGCCGCTGATGTCTGCTGTTGATCCCTGGAATGAGCCTGAAGCAAAAAAGTTGAGTGCGGTGGTGACTTTGACGGCCACTGGTAAGGGGTGTCCTCCCGCTCCTCTGGGCTCCAGGTCTTGCTGCAGCATTGCACAGATGTCACCCACTACCTCTCGTGAATGTCTGAGCCTCCTTTGGCACTGCTGCTCAGTCATGTTGAGGTAGCTCATCCTCTGTCTGTAAACCCTGTTTTGGGGGTATCTCCTGCGGCGACGTGCTTCCATGCACTGGCGCCTTCTGGCCTATGCAGCTTCAGGTGGGTGAGCAGCAGGTTGGCGCTCCTGTTGTTGCTTCTGCTGTTGGTGCTGCTGTTGTTCCGGGTTCTGCTGCTGCCGCGGCTGGTCTTCGTCCAAATCTAAGGACCAGGAGGAAAGGAAATAAATGGGTCCCTATGCTGCTGGTATATACCTCAGTTGAGGAAGCGCTCAGTCAATGTGGGGAGAGGGGTTTCCCAGGAGGTGACAGTGGAGATGGATCTCAGCTTCAAAACTTCCAAAATGAGTAGACCTTCAAAAAGTTCTCCCAAACCTGACAAAACAAAGTTCTGCCACCTGCAAATGATCAGTGATGAAAACTCCTTTTTAATGGTGGAGCTGCAGCTGATAGTAAGCCATCCACTTGTGAGCCCGCCAGCATTAACTGGCGTGTTCCAGAGGAGACATGCAGCACATGGGAAATGTGTTAAACTCAGAAAGGCCTCTCAAAATGGCATTATAGAGACAATTAAGTGGTTGTTATGTGCCGTAAGGGCCTACCCGCCTCTGGAGGCGGGACAGAAACAGGGTCTGAAAGCCCACATTTGGGAAAGTTGCTCAGAGGCGGATTGGATGCGAGATCGGAGCCCGCCGCCATTTTTGGCAACTTTCCCACCTGACCCGCCTTCAAACCCGCTTCCTCGGGCCTGGAAAAATCCAGCCCCTAACCTCTATTTATGAAGCCCAAGATCCCATATGCTTTGTTAACCACTTTCTCAATATGTCCTGCCACCTTCAGGGACCTATGCACATTAACTCCCAGGTCCCTCTGTCCCTGCACACTCTTTAAAACCATTAAGTGTATATTGCCTCTCCCTGTTCCTTCTGCCAAAATGCATCACCTCACACTTCACTGTATTAAATTCCATCTGCCACTTTTCTGCCCATTCTGCTAGCCTTTCTATGTCCTGTTGCAGTCGATTGATATCGCCATCACTGTTTGCCACACCCCCAGGTTTGGTGTCATCGGCAAATTTAGAAATTCTACTCTGTATTCCAATATCCAAGTCATTTATATATATCAAAAAAAGCAGTGGCCCCAGCACTGACCCTTGGGGAACATCATTGTCTACCATCCTCCAGTCTGAAAAATAGCCATTTACCACAACTCGCTGTTTTCTGTCCTTAAGCCAATTCCTTATCCAAGCTGCCACTGACCCACCTATTCCATGGGCCTCAATTTTGTTAACCAGCCTCTATGGGGTTCTTTGTCAAACGCCTTCTGAAAATCCATGTAGACAACATCCATTGCATTCCCTTCATCGATCCTCTCTGTTACTTCATCAAATAATTTAATTAGCTTAGTCAAACACAATCTTCCTTTTACAAACCCGTGTTGGCTTTCCTTAATTAGCTTAAATCTCTCCAAATGCCCATTAATTTTTTTCTTGATTATTGTTCTAAAACTTTACCCACCACTGATGTTAAACTGACCGGCCTGTAGTTACTAGGATTGCCCTTACACCCTTTCTTGAACAATGGTCTCACATTTGCCACTTTCCAATCCTCAGGCACCTCCCCCGCATCTAGGGAAGATTGGAAAATTATGGCAAGCCCTTCCACTATCTCCTCCCCCAATTCCCTTAGCAACCTGGAATGCAAGCCATCTGGACCAGGCGACTTGTCCACTCTAAGCATACCCAGCCTTTCTAGTACATCCTGTCTATCAATTTTCACCCCTTCCATTCCTTCTACCTTTTCCACTTCTACCGATATTTTGTCAGCATCCACCTCCTTAGTAAACACCGACACAAAGTACTCATTGATTATTCTAGCCTTGCCCTGCGCATCTAAGCATATATCACCTTCTTTGTCTCTAATAGGCCCCACCCCACCGCTTACTGTTTACATGCCGGTAGAAGATTTTTGGGTTCCCTTTTATGTTAACTGCCATTCTACTCTCATATTCTCTCTTTGCCAATCTGATTGTCATCCTCACATCCCCTCTCAACTTATTGTATTTGGTCTGGTTCTCCCTTGAAGAATTCACCTGACATTTTTTGTTTCATCATCTTCTCTATCTCCCTCGTCATCCAAGGAGCCCTTGCTTTGGTTCCCTTACTCTTCCCTCTTGTTGGAATGTACCTAGCCTGTACTTGGCATATCTCCTCCTTAACGATCACCCATTGTTCCGTTACAGTTTTTCCTGTCAGTCTTTGGTTCCATTGTACGCTGGCTAGATCCTTTCACATCCCATTGAAGTTAGCCCTATTCCAGTTTAGAAGTTCCACTCTAGATTGTTCCTTGCTCCTCTCCATTGCTAATCTAAATCTTATGATATGATGATCACTCGTACCCAAGTGTTCTCCCACAGATACTTGGCCGACCTGGCCCACCTCATTCCCCAGCACCAGATCCAGCAATGCCTCCTTCCTAGTTGGGCCAAGAACATATTGGTCAAGGAAATTCTCCTGAACACCTTTCAGAAATTCCTCCCCCTCCTTTCCCTTTACCCTAGCATTATCCCAATCGATATTTGGGTAATTAACGTCCCCCAATATCACCACTCTATAGCTCTTGCATATCTCTGCAATTTCCCTGCAGATTTGCTCCTCTACCTCCATCTCACTATTTGGAGGCCTATAGAATACCCCCAATAGCGTGATCATACCCTTTTTGCTCCTCAACTCTAACCAAATGGATTCTGTCCTTGACCCCTCAAGAACATCCTCCTTTTCCAACACTACAATGTCATCCTTAATCAGCACTGCCACCCCACCTCCATTTTTTCCTTCCCTATCTTTTCTGAACACCTTGTACCCTTGAATATTAAGTGCCCAGTCCTCACCATTTTTAAGCCATGTTTCCGTTATTGCCACAACATCATATTGCCACACAGCTAATTGTGCTTGTAGCTCACCAAACTTATTCACCAAACTTTGTGAGTTTACGTACATGCATTCTAAACCCATTTTTGAATGTTTCGTAGTCTTTCTTAGTCTGCTCCTATCTAATATGGTACTACTACTGCCTCTAGTACTATCTTCTCTAGTACTATCCAACACACTCACTCTTTTATGCACCTTATTCCACTTTTCTACTCTTTTGCTGGTACCCATCCCCCTGCCAAGTTAGTTTAAACCCTCCCCAGCAGCACTAACAAACCTTCCCACGAGAATATTGGTCCCGCCTCTGTTGAGGTGTAACCCGTCCAGCTTGTACAGGTCCCACCTTCCCCAGAAACAATCCCAATGCCTCAGGAATCTCAAGCCCTCCCTCCTGCACCATCTCTCCAACCACGCATTCATCTGTTCCATCCTCCTATTCCTGTACTCACTAGCACGTGGCACCAGGAGTAATCTGGAGATTGCCACATTTGAGGTCCTGCTTTTTAATCTCTCTCCTAGCTCCTTAAACTCTGCCTGCAGGACCTCATCCCTCTTTCTGCCTATGTCGTTGGTTCCGATATGGACAATGACCTCTGGTATTGAGGGATATGGGGCAAAGGCAGGTATTTGGAGTTAGGTCACAGATCAGCCATAATCTCATTGAATGGCTGAACATTCTCGAAGGGCTAAATGGCATACTCCTGTTCCTATGTTCCTACGTATAGTACCTATAATCTGCAACTATGCTGATAGCTTCGGCTCTCTGTTACTGTGCCTGACAGTAGAATGACTAGTGTCTATGGTACTGTGTAGTGGTCTAGGATTGATCGTGTTACAGTGGATGAATAAGGGATCCATAGTGCCTTTAATACTCAGTAGCAACATGTTACAGTGTCCCTTCGTGTCAGTGGCACTCGGCGCTAGGTTACACTGGCAAGGATTCAGCTTGGCATCCCAATTGGGTATAACAAGGCTTTATTGTAACATTAGCAGAATAAATCATAAACACAGTATTCAAGCAACAATTAACAAAACCAAGGTCGGTGTAACCCGGTCGAGCCTCTGGACAGCAGCGCAGTGTGGTAGGTCGTGTTCAAATCTGCTGTGTTTTGTTCTGTTCACGTTCTTTCATTTATACCCCTGTCCTTATGGCTCTGTGGTGCACGCATGCTCTTGCATCAGCCGAATCTCATTGGCTGCACTCTGTCTAGTTTCAACCAGCCCTTATCTTACACAGGCCACTGTGTCCTTGTTTGTTTGGAATTAGGTGTGACCTCCCTCTAATCAATTGTCAAAACATGCAATTAATAAGTTGTAACATAAGGCCATCTAACAGTTACCGAGATATCATACACATCCTGATTGGCTCCACTCTCTCTAGCTTCAACCATCTTACAGTTAACGAGGTTATCTAACAGTGATTTAAAAGAGGTAATTCATTATATTCCAATGGTATAAAAATGGTTAATTCATCATATTTCAACACTCCCCAACTTGAGGGAGAAGAACTTCTTCTGATACACGACTATTGTCGTTCCCTTAATAAAGCTGCCATTTCATGTCTATCTACTTTCTTATTTAAGCATTTTATAACATCTCTAAGACAACAGACTAAAATGAGCAAAACCCCCAGTACCACAATCTGAGCAACAATTAAATAGTAGGATAACAAGCGGTACCACGGATGCTGGCCTACATTACACACAGTCTCCCACCATGAGTGTTTTCCTACTTGTTGGATTTGTCTCTCAGCTGCCTCATTGTCCTGAAGCATGTGTAGGTGTTCTAGGCTATATCTTACACAAAACACCATGAAGGTGAAGGAAAATATCTAACTTATCTGAATTCCGATGACACGTCCATGTAAGGACAATTGATATCCGACGAACTTATGTACAAAAATTGAAAAGACAATGTCCTTTATGTACTAAATGAAATTTCAAAGTCTTCAAACTTACATTCTGATACTGCACATGAATGCTGGATCAATAGTGTCCATGATAATCTGTAACATTGTCAGATTCATCCTGTTACTATACGTGAAAGCAAGCTGTATAGAACCTATAATATTCGACAATTATGCTGACAGCTTCTGCTCTCTGTTACTGTGGATGACAGTAGAATGACTAGTGTCCATGGCCACGATTTCCCCAACCTCGGCAGGTCCGGGGCGGACGACATTGGTGGCGGGTCCCGACCTCTCTGCTGGCTCCAGCCTGCTCTGTAGAATGATTTTATGTTCATTGGGCTTGTTAAGACCGCCCAGCGTGTTTGCCGACCAATTGAAGGAAGTGGGTCTGATGACGTCATTTGATGACGCGTCAGCAGCCGGTTTCCTTAAAGGGACCATACGCAAATTAATTTTGACAGTTATGCTGTCAGTGTTCTGTAGCATTGAGATGCTGCAAATACTGACAAGCACTGCACTGAGGTGCATGGCTGCATCGAGGCTCTCCCATGACTCCCTCCATATGCTTATGGAGGTAGTCACAGCATGCAGGGAGGTCCTCTTCCCTTCCCATGGGTGGAAGAGACCTCCCCAGGAGATCATCGCAGCCTGGTTGCACATTGCTGAGGAGGGCACAAGCAGGGATGTTGTTAGGAGGACCTGGGTGCAGTGGCGGAAACCTTTCAATGATCTCAGTAGATCATGAAACGTTACTGCAAAGCCACACTCAACCTCATCCTGCTGTGCCACTCATCACATCCCCATCACCCTGCCTTCCCTACTCTACTCCTGCACATCCTTACTCACACCAACTTACCTTGCACCTCCACCCATCCCTCTCTATCTACATTATCACTTCCCCATCTCACTCGGCACTCCTCACACTCACCCTCATCCTAGTGCAATCATACCAACTAACAACACACAAGGGTAGGCACTTGGATGTTTTAGCCAATGTTCATGTAAAGTTTCTGTTAATGTGGTGTCAAACATTGAAACCTTAATTTTCAACACTTTGGACAGATTTGTGTGCACCTTTGGAAGTGGCTTAGTGAGTTGCAGTGAATGGTGAGACATAATGGTACCCTCTGCAATGGTGATTAGTGTGAAAGGAATGGCTTGGGCATTGTAGACACGCTTTATCGTGTTGGTATGGGGTGGTGCCAACCTGGTGCATCATGTGGCAGCCAGTGTGTACAGCATCAAGTGAAGTAAATCTGGCCATGGTGAGGCCATCCCTGGCGTCCCGGGCAGCAATGTGGTCGGGTGCTGATGCCCTGTGTCGTGTGCAGCATCTGATGATTACGGAGAAGGTTGGTGTTGTTGTTGGCGCTGCTGGTGTTGGGGCTGATCGTGGTGGGATTCTGAGGACCAAGGTGAGATAGTTTCATGGACGTCGATGCTGATGTAATCGATGGCAGGTGAACTTGAGATGACAGAAGTGCTCTGTCAATGGTGAAAAGTTTGTTCCAATGAGGTGACACTGGATAGAGAGTTTGCTCCAAACACTTTCAACCTGAATAAAGCTCAATCTGTCTTCCAAATGCAGTAAGCAACAGCTTCTGAGCTTAGAAAGTGAACAGATGTGAGATGGGAGCTTTTATAGCACATTTGCAGCTGTCAAGTAATGAGATGATCCCAGGCTGATTCATTGCCGACCTCCTTACCTGATGTGATCCCGAGCAGCGTGGACCCAGTGGACAACCTCGTAAAATGGTACGGTGAGCTCAAAATACTGTTTAATGGGCTGTTAACTAGATCATAATGACCTAAATTGCCTCCCCCGCCGCTCCATGTTGGGTCTGTTCAGCCCTGTCAGACCCGACATCTGGGAAAGTAGCGTGGAGGCGGGATGACAGCAGGTTCCTGACCCGCTGTCAGAAAAAAACATTTTCCCACCCAACCCGCCAACAAACACGTCCGCTGAGCCCCCCAAAACTTCCCCGCTATGATACTGTGTAGTGGTTTAGGATTGATCCTGTTACAGTGAATGAATAAAGGATGCATAGTGCCTTTAATACTCAATAGCAATGTGGAACTGATCTTATTACTATACATGAATTCACAATTTGTGGGGCACTTACGGCCATATGTGGTCACAGGCCCCGGAAAAAGGGGCCATTCTCTATCAGACCATCCACATGGTCTCTCGCTGTTTTAAACCACTCCTCTCCCTCTATCAGGAGCAAGAGCTCCTCAATTCCCTTAATCACAGACAGATATTTCTGGATTTCCACTTTTCCTGCTATCCCGGATACCTTTTTGAAGGCTTCTGTCGCCTCCATGGTCAAGTTAATCAGAATATCAGAACCCTCACTCCTGTAGTTGTATCACACAGTTCTCCTGTCCCTAGCTGATCCATGGTACTGACAGATCACCCTGGGAACCTCTATACTTCTGTGCATCTTTTAAAATCCTTAACCCACTACATAGTCCTCCTATCTACACTCGCCAATTTGTAGGAGATTCTGAAGGAGACCAAACCAATATGGGGTGTAGCGAGCAGACTTTATTAATAGAACCAGCAGCACCATACCATTCCCACTTCCTAGTTGTGAGCTCTCAATCAGAGATGAAAATACCACTAGGATCCTGCCTTAATTATTTAATTAAAACTGATCACTGAAAATTTGGCAGGGTCAGCACTAGTTCAGTTCGACGAATGATCCCACCAGAGAGGAAATCTAACCTGTGATGTTGTAGAATACAAATAGAGGAAATATCAGTGGGTGCAAATATACAAAGTGGGGTGATCACGAATGTCTCAACTGGTTAAGGCAATGATAGCAGAGTCATACATGCTAGAATGATCACAGGTTTAATCCCCACTCTGTAACAAGTTTCTTGATTCCAGCCAGGGTAATACTTAGGATACTGCAATTGGCCTTTCCACCTCTAGTTTAGAGAGTTGAAATTGGCCAAGATTCCAGTTCCTGATCATTATCCAACTCCTGCTAGAAATACGCATGTCTGGATGTTGGCTGAGCACGAGATTGAGTTCACTTGTGATACCCCCACCCCACCACCACTTTTGAGCAGCCTGCTGACACTCACTTTCAGGATTGAGTTGCCACTTGGGGAAGTGCTGGAAGGAACTGAAACTCTGCATGAAGTCAATGTGAGCAGGATGCGAGGAAGAGAAGAAAATTGAAGGAAAAAGAAAGAAAAGCAAAGAAAAAATAGTGGCTCTTTTTGTGACTGCTCTGTCTGGCCATCATTTAATTTCTACTCGATGCAGCTCCATTTTGCAGTTAGGCAGACAGCATTATTCTTCCATGACTATTCATTTCAGCCCCTAACATTGGTTGCTTAACCTGCTTCAATGCTCATTTTCTCCTTTCTGTGGTTGAAGCCAATTCAGTTCTGATGAACACCCACCAAAAATTTGGGCCTTCTAATTATTTGTACTCATGCTCACTAGAGCATTACCTCGAACTATTAAGAAAGAAAGGATAAAGGCTATTTCCTTGTTTATGTAATCAGTTTATATATTTCTCTTTGGTTAACTTTTTCAAAGTCATTTTAGACATTCATTAATCTGAAAACAATAAATCTTGCATGAACTGGGATGATAAATATTTTCACTGTTTAGACTTTGTTCTAAAATGGAGGACATGTTATTTAAGATGTCCTTTCCCATTTTCACAATATCATTCAGTTAAGATTCTTAACACGTCATACCTCGTGTCATGTCCAGGTCTGTTGTAGACTAATTAAATGAGATTGATTGCTATGATTAGTCAACAACTCCATTAGCGTTGTATCATGTGACTCCTGGTAGAAGGTAAACTAGATGGACCTTTATCTTTTTTTATTCTAGCAATTCCGATGCTCCTATGTTCCTTATCAAGAAAATATTTGAAGTTCAGGCACAAAGGTTTACATTTTTGAGATAATTTTCGATCCCTTTGTGGGGGAGGGGTGGTGTAAGTTTCAAACTCAAAAAGGTACAGCTAATTGTTACTCAATTTAACATTCTTATTGTTTTTTGTTCTCCGTTAACTTTCTGTTGTAATCTTAGTTTTCTCATTTTCTCCCCTCCTCTGTTGAAAGCCTGGTCATCGTCAGTCCTGGACTACCTTACTCAAATGACTTTTTTAATCTGCATGCGTCCACTTGAAATTTTAGTGGGTGTTAAAAAGGGCAGAGACACAGCGTAATTAGGTCCCACCCCAATTTCTGCACATGCCTGTCCTGAAAATAGCGTTATGATGTCAGAAAGGCCAAAGAAATTCTCCCTTCTAATGTTTAGGCTGATACCTCAAGTATGACATGGGTAGGGTACCAGAAGGCAGCCAACGCCTGATGGAATGCAATACAAAGTGAATGGGCCTTCTACTTCTGTCCGTCCGAACAGCTGCACCTCAGGCAGCCCTAAAGAAAAACAACGTAAATAAGCAGATTTTGCAAGACATCCTTTGCAGCACATTTCAGTAACCATCACATTATGACATGATTTAGCAATGCTAGCCTCGTTGTCTATTGATGAAATACACAAGTGAATGATTTTTCCATCTTTCTCTTTCTTCAAGGAATTAATGAGCAGTAACCTGCAGGTTCAGGTTCACCAGCTACATGCTCCTCCCCAATGAGGACCATGGAGTGACAGCCACTAAGTCCAGGATGAGCTTTGGATTTCGGGTGCCCATTCCCTTCTATTGTGGGTTTCTTTTTTTGAAAACATGAAAAGATTGATGAAGTGCTGATTGTTTCCTGACTTCTGCCACTGTTTTGCAAATTGGCCATTGTGAAAGAGAATTTACATTGGGATAGCTTCCTCTCATCTGCCATATCATTTAGCACTCAAAGACAAGAGTGGCCCTAGAAATAGTAGATGCATTGCTGATCATCTTCCAACATTCGATGGAATCTGGAACAGTACCCATGGATTGGAGTGTAGCTAATGTTACCCCACTATTCAAAAAGGGTGGTAGAGAGAAAGCGGGGAATTACAGACTGGTAAGCCTGACATCGGTAGTGGGGAAAATGCTAGAGTCCATTATAAAGGATGTAATAGCTGAGCACTTGAAAAACAGTGACAGGATCGGACAAAGTCAACATGGATTTACAAAAGGTAAATCATGCTTGACTAATCTACTGGAAATTTTTGAGGATGTAACTGGGAAAATAGATAAGGGAGAACCAGTAGATGTGGTGTATTTGGACTTTCAAAAGGCTTTCGATAAGGTCCCGCAGTAGAGATTAGCGTGTAAAGTTAAAGCACATGGGATTGGGGGCAAGGTATTGACTTGGATAGAGAACTGGTTGGTAGAAAGAAAGCAGAGAGTAGGAATTAATGGGTCTTTTTCCGAGTGGCAGGCAGTGACTAGTGGGGTACCGCAGGGATCGGTCCTTGGACCCCAGCTATTCACAATATACATTAATGATCTAGATAAGGGAACTAAATGTAATATCTCCAAGTTTGCAGATGACACAAAGCTGGGTGGGCGTGTGTGCTGCGAGGAGGATACTGAGAAACTCCAGGATGATTTGAACAGGTTCGGTGAGTGAGCAGAAGCGTGGCAGATGCAATATAATGTGGATAAATGCGAGGTTATCCACTTTGGTGTCAAAAACAGGAAGGCAGATTATCTGAATGGCAATAGATTGGGAGAAGGGGAAGTGCAACGAGACCTGGGTGTCCTTGTGCACCAGTCGCTGAAGGTAAGCATGCAGGTGCAGCAGGCGGTGAAGAAGGCAAATGGTATGTTGGCCTTCATAGCAAAAGGGTTTGAGTATAGGAACAGGGATGTCCTGCTGCAGTTGTACAGGGCCTTGGTGAGACCACACCTTGAGTACTGTGTGCAGTTTTGGTCACCTTATCTGAGGAAGGATGTTCTTGCCATGGAAGGAGTTCAGCAAAGATTCACAAGGCTGATACCTGGGATGGCAGGAATGACATATGAGGAGAGATTGGGTCGATTGGGCTTATACTCGCTGGAGATTAGAAGAATGAGAGGGGATCTCATCGAAACATATAAAATTCTGACAGGTCTGGACAAACTAGATGCAGGAAGAATGTTCCCGATGGTCGGAGAGTCCAGAACCAGGGGTCATAATCTAAGGATAAGGGGTAAGCCATTTCGGACAGAAATGAGGAAGAATTTCTTCACCCAGAGAGTGGTGAACCTGTGGAATTCTCTACCACAGAAGGTAGTTGAGGCCAAGTCATTAAATATATTAAAGAATGAGTTAGATATATTTCTTAAAGCTAAAGACATCAAGGGATATGGGGAGAAGGCAGGTACAGGGTACTGAGTTTGGATGATCAGCCATGATCGCATTGAATGGCGGAGCAGGCTCGAGGGGCCGAATGGCCTACTCCTGCTCCTATCTTCTATGTTTCTATGTTTATGTTTCTATGTTTCTTGTACAAAGTAAAAATGTTTTATTACAGTTATAAACAAAGCTACAATACAAGAAGTAATGTGTTAAAATACAAAGGGGGTGAAATTCGATAAGGCCCAATAACGTGCAGGGGCGAGATTTGCTCACGCCCGTTTAGAAAGTGCAGGTAGCACATTAATTTGGTGCTGCCTGTTAATTTGAATGATTTCAGCACACAGCCCAGCGATGAACATGCTGCTTCAGGCTGTGCTCTCAGCAGGAGGCCCAATGTCGTGTCGCTGTAGCGATGCTGCATTTTCTTAAAGCAAGACTGTCAGTTTTGAAAGCAGTCTCGAGCCCTGAAAGGTGAACTGTCTTCTGAAAAAAAAAATCATTCAGAATTACGCAGGGTCTAACCCTTAAAGCTCAACTGCCCTCTGAAAAAAACACATTAAAAATCAATCCAAACTAAGCAATCTTCAGCTCTTAAAGCTGAACTGCCTTCTGCATGTAAAAAATGGCAAAAGTGCTTCAGCACTAACACAAATGGCTCAACAGACCAGGGAAGGGGCACCCAGGGTCCGCATGCGGCACTCCAGCTTTGTTCAGGGTGTCAACACTGGAAGAGAGTTCTTGTACTCACAGAGGGCCAGGAGGCCCTCCAGAAAGAAGGATGTGGGACCAGATCGCCGAGGTGGTCACTGCCAGCAGTGTCGCTCCCCAGGACCTGGCTCCAGTACCCAAAGAAGTTTCATGACCTCAGACTAGTGGTCAAGGTCAATGAATGCATCTTCAAAAGCTGTCTCCTACCAACTGCACCACTAGCCTCACACACTGCTCAATGCACGACCCCCTCCACTCCCATCTCTCACCTACCAACAATCTCTACAAACACGAGGCACACCTCACATTCCTAGCTTCACCTCACCCCCTTAGAGGATATGGTGCTGGCAAGTCTTGGCAGGGGCATGGCTGAGCCCTTGGCTAGCAGTGGGGTGGAAAGAATACAAGATGCTGGTATCCTCTTACATTATCATCCTTCTCAAATACCACTTCCCTCTCATCCCACAATCTCTTCTGATGTGCAAGCTGCACATGGTGTAAGCATGCACCTCTTGCTTTCCCGCCCTCCCCTCACCACAATCCTACACTTGTGCCTTCCTCATTTCAGACACCCAAGAAATCCGCCCTGCCCAGCCAGTGGTTGACCAAGAAGAGGGAGAGGAGAGTGAAGAAGAAACACCGTCACTTGATTTGACACTCCCAGCTACCAGCTCCTTGAGGTCGTCCTGCAAGGCCATTTGCAGTGTCCCCCACTGAAAGTCAGCAGCCTTCCATCAGCCATGCTGCAGCTGCTGGGGTAGCACTGCGTGACATCAGTAGGGTAGGCAAAGGCACACACAAGACAGTCATTAAGGGAATGCATATGGGTGATGAGTTGATTTCTTGACGTCACATTGGATGGTTAGACATACATAGGTGGATTGGAAAGTTTGCTTTGTGGTGGCTTTTATTTCAGCATCGTGACCAAAAGGACGCTGTGATGGTCAGCAACAGAGGAAAGGTAAGGTGTGGGACAAATGTTGAAAGGGGAATTAGGGTTGTGGTAACTAGTACCGCAGGCAGATGATTCCATCCCGGATATCTCGGCCAGAAAGGGACTGTATGGATTGCATCCTTCTGCTTCTTCCTCTTCTGCTTCTTCCTCTTCCCTCCGCGAGCGGATGCTGTAAATTTAAAATAAAAGCATAAAATGCTGGAAATACTCAGCAGGTCAGACAGCATCTTGACCTAAGACGTGTACTCTGTTTCTCTCTCCACGGATGTTGCGGGACCTGCTGAGTATTTGCAGCATTTTCTGTCTTCTCAGAGGCCTTCCTTTACTGTCCAAGGCCTTTCAAGCGTCCAGCAGCTCTCCCTACACACTTAAAAATCTTTTAGCATGTATTGCAGCAAGCCACTACTTCAATAAAATCATAAAAATCCAGTCCAAAAGCTTAAATGCAAACTTACCTGAAAGATGTGTATGTCCCTTTAAAAGGTGCTGACAGCACCTCTGTGAGTCTGCTGAATGCTGGGTTTTCATGGTGAACTCAGCGCTGAGGTCCAAGTTCACTGTGGTGACTTCGAGTCGGTGTGCAGGGCCATCGCTCTTACCAGCAGCGGTGCCAGATCTCAGAAAATGGCTGACACCGCGGGACCCGCCACCAGCTGGCGAAAGAGAGGCGGCCACCATCTTTTCCCTACATTTTGACGGTAATGGGTGGCGTAAAGCAGCCAAATTTTTAGCCCTCAGCCTTTGAACCCTCTAGTATATTGTCCCACTGTCGAACTCTAATATTATCCTTGATCTATACTGCCACCCATCCCCTGTCTTTTTTCTTTCCTTATCCCTCCTGAATGCATTGTAGCCAGGAATGTTTAGTTCCCATTCCTGCCCATGTTTAAGCCTGGTCTCCGTTACAGCCACTATATCATAACTCCATGTGGCAATTTGCGCCTTTAGCATGTCAACCTTATTTGTAACTCTTCTCGTATTAACACACATGCGTTTCAATACCATGCTAGTCAGCTTTGCTTTTTTCCTCCATCTAATTCCTGCTCTTTCTACACAATTCTTTGTTCTGTTGCTGTTTGTCCCTCCTAATTTTCTGTGCACCTTGTCTCTCCTCTCTGCTACAGTGTCCTGGTGCCCCTCCCCCAGCCAAATTAGTTTAAACCCTCCTCCACAGCACGAGTTAACCTCCCCGCGAGGATATTGATCTCAGCCCTGTTTAGGTGCAACCTTGCCAGGCCTCAGCAAATAATGGTGACACTGTGGACAGGTGTAAAATAATTGTGGGTGATTTTGACTTTGTGCGATAATGTAAGATGGGCGATAGCAAATTGAAGTCAATGAAAATAAAAACAGCAACTGACTGCTGTGATTTTTTGAGTCTGCAGCTCTTATTTGTGGTAACTTTATGTAAGCTGTTGCTTTATTGGAGAGTGTGGTCGCACTCACAACGCTAAGAAGTGGGCAGGGACCAGTCTGTGCCTCCTGCTCCATGGAAGCACAGATTGCAGCTCTGGTGGCAATGGAGGGAGAGGATAGACAAAGGGTTATCCCTGAAACATGAAGATTTTTGCTTTCTCCACAGATGTTGCCTGAGCTGCTGAGTGTTTCCAACAATTTCTGGTTTTGTTTCAGATTTCCATCATCTGCAGCAATTTATTTTCCCTGTGGCACAGAAGTTGACTGCAGTTGTCATTTTCACAGCCACATAAGAACATAAGAAATAGGAGCAGGAGTCGGCCATTTGGCCCTTCGAGCCTGCTCCGCCATTCAATAAGATCATAGCTGATCTGATCTTGGCCTCAACTACACTTTCCTGCCTGTTCCCCATAACCCTTGACTCCCCTATAGTTCAAAAATCTGTCTATCTCCACCTTAAATATATTCAATGACCCAGCCTCCACAGCTCTCTGGGGTAGAGAATTCCACAGATTCACGACCCTCTGAGAGGAGAAATTCCTCCTCATTTACATTTGAAATGGGCGACCCCTTATTCTGAAACTGTGACTCCTAGTTCTAGATTCCCCCACGGGGGGAAACATCCTCTCTGCATCTACCCTGTCAAGCCCCCTCAGAATCTTACATGTTTCAATAAGATCACCTCTCATTCTTCTAAACTCCAATGAGTATAGGCCCAACCTGCTCAACCTTTCTTCATAAGACAACCCGCCCACCCCCATCTCAGGAATCAACCTAGTGAACCTTCTCTGAACTGCCTCCAATGCAAGTATATCCCTTCTTAAATAAGGAGACCAAAACTGTACGCAGTGCTCCAGGTGTGGTCTCACCAACGCCCTGTACAGTTCTAGCAAGACTACCCTACTTTTATACTCCATTCCCTTTGCAATAAAGGCCAACATTCCATTTGCCTCCCTTATTAGTTGCTGTACCTGCATGATAACTTTTTGTGTTTCATGTACAAGGACCCCCAGATCCCACTGTACCGCAGCATTTTGTAGTCTCTCTCCATTTAAATAATAATTTGCTTTTTTATCTTTCCTACCAAAGTGGATAATCTCACATTTTACCACATTATACTCCATCTGCCAAATTTTTGCCCACTCACTTAACCTATCTATATCCCTTTGCAGATTCTTTGTGTCCTCCTCACAACTTGCTTTCCCACCTATCTTTGTATCATCAGCAAATTTGGCTACATTACACTCGGTCCCTTCATCCATATCATTTATATAGATTGTAAATAGTTGAGGCCCCAGCACTGATCCTTGTGGCACCCCACTAGTTACACTTTGCCAACCTGAAAATGACCCATTTATCCCGACTCTCTGTTTTCTGTTAGTTAACCAATCCTCTATCCATGCGAATATATTACCCCCAACACCATGAGCTCTTATCTTGTGCAGTAACCTTTTATGTGGCACCTTATCGAATGCCATCTGGAAATCCAAATACACTACATCTACTGATTCCCCTTTATCCACACTGCTCGTTACTCTAAGAACTCTAGCAAATTTGTCAAACATGATTTCCCTTTCATAAAACCATGCTGACTCTGCTTGATTGTATTATGATTTTCTATTACTTCCTTAGTAATGTACTCCAGCATTTTCCCAATGACTCTCATAATCTATCTTCTCCCTCTTTATTATTTTTTTAGTCGTCCTTTGCTGGTTTCTAAAAATTTCCCAATCCTCTGGCTTACCACTAATCTTCACAACATTGTATGCCTTTGTTTTCAATTTGATACCATCCTTAACTTCCTTAGTTAGCCACGGATGGTTCATCCTTTTCTTAGAGTCTTTCTTTCTCACTGGAATATATCTTTGCTGAGAGTTAAGAAATATCCCCTTAAATGTCTGCCACTGCTTATCTACCATCTTACCCTTTAATCTATTTTCCCAGTCCACTTTAGCCAACTCTGTCTTCATACCTTTGTAATTGCCTTTAAGTTCAGGACCCCTGCACTTTCTGTACTCCTCTAAAGATTCTGGAATATTTACCCCTCGGTATCTGTCATACGCCTCCCTTTTTTTCTTTATCCTACCCTGTATGTCCCTAGACATCCAGGGGGCTCTAGATTTGTTAGTCCCACCTTTTTTCTTTAAGGGCGCATATTTGGTCTGAACCCTCCGGATCTCCCCCTTGAATGCTTCCCACTGCTCTGACACTGATTTACCTTCAAGTAGCTGTTTCCAGTCCACTGTGGCTAAATCCCCTCTGAGCTTAGCGAAATTTGCTTTTCCCCAATTTAGAATTTTTATTCCTGGTCTATCCTTGTACTTTTCCAAAACTACCTTAAATCTAACAGAATTATGGTCACTAGCACCAAAATGCTCCCCCACTGATACACCTTGTACCTGCCCAGCTTCATTCCCTCAAACTAAGTCCAGAACCACCCCCTCCCTTGTTGGGCTTGCTACATACTGGCTAAAAAAGTTCTCCTGGATGCATTTTAGGAATTCCGCACCCTCTATACCCTTCACACTAATTTTATTCCAGTTAATATTGGGGTATTTGAAATCCCCTTCTAATACTGCCCTATAGTTTTTGCACTTCTCAGAAATTTGTCTACATATTTGTTCTTCTATCTCCCTCACTGTTTGGGGGTCTGTAGTACATTCCCAGCAGTGTGATCGCCCCTTTTTTGTTTTTCAATTCGACCCATATGGCCTTGTTTGATGATCCCTTCAACATATCATCCCTCCTCACAGCTGTAATAGTTTCTTTAATCAATATCGCGACCCCCCCTCCCTTTTTACCTCCCTCTCTATCCCGTCTGAAAATCCTGTAACCAGGAATGTTGAGCTGCCATACCTGCCCCTCTTTCAGCCACGTCTCTGTAATAGCTATAATATCATAGTTCCAAGTATCTACCTGTGCCCTCAGCTCATCTGCCTTGTTCGCTATACTCCTTGCATTGAAGTATATACCATTTAGTACAGGCAAACCTCCTTGTTGACTACTATCTAGCCCTTGATTCCTCTGTCCTTCCAATTTACTTTCTACGTTTTTGTTTTCCAATTCCAGTTTTTCTTCCCTCCCTATTGACTCTATACTTAGGTTCCCATCCCCCTGCCAAGCTAGTTTAAACCCTCCCCAACAGCACTTGCAAACCCTCCCGCGAGGATATTGGTCCCGTTCCGTTGAGGTGCAACCCGTCTGGCTTGTAGAGGTCCCACCTCCCCCAGAAACGGTTCCAATTCCTCAGGAATCTAAAGCCCTCCCTCCTACACCATCTCTCCAGCCACGCATTCATCTGCTCTATCTTCCTATTTCTGTACTCACCAGCATGTGGCACTGGTAGTAATCCAGAGATCACTACCTTTGAGGTCCTGCTTTTTAACCTCTTCCTTAGATCCCTAAACTCTGCCTGCAGGACCTCATCCCTCTTCCTACCTATGTTGTTGGTACCGATATGGACTACGACCTCTGGCTGTTCACCCTCCCCCCTCAGAATGCCCTGCAGCCGTTCAGTGACATCCTTGACCCTGGAACCAGGGAGGCAACATACCATCCTGGAGTCACATCTGTGACCACAGAAACGCCTGTCTGCTCCCCTAACTATTGAATCCCCTATCACTATTGCTCTTCCTCTCCTCTTCCCCCCTGCCTGTGCAGCTGAGCCTTCCATGGTGCTGTGGACTTGGCTCTGGCTACACTTCCCAGAGGAACCATCACCCTCACCAGTACTCAGCACCGAATACTGGTTGGTGAGCAAGATGGGCTCAGGGGATTCCTGCACTACCTGCCTGGTCCTCCTCTTCTGTCTGACAGTCACCCATTCCCTCTCTGCCTGCATACTCTTAAGCTGCGTGGTGACCACCTGCCGAAACGTGCTGTCCACGTAGCTCTCAGCCTCGCGGATGCACAGCAGTGACTGCAGCCGCCGCTCAAGCTCCGTAACCCGGTGCTCGAGCTGCTGTAGCTGGCGACACTTCCCGCACATGTGGTCGTCCAGACCACGGGAGGTGTCCAGGACTTCCCACATGGCACAGGATGTGCATTCCACGGGTGTGAGCTGCCCTGCCATACCTCTAATTAACAGACTATTTACTAACCTAGCTGGAATAAACTTAAAAACTTTAAGAAAACCAAGTAAAAACACTTACCAGATACTCACCAATCAGCTCCCTCTTTTTGAATGTTTAGTTTTTAATCCCAGCTCTTAATTTAAACCAATGCCCAAGATAAAGAGAGAAATACTGACCAACCAATCACTTCCCTGCTTTCCTGTGACGTCACTCCTTGTTTTTGTTGTCAGGTCCGCTGCCTCCACTCTCGGGCCTCGCTCTTTATATCCCCAGGCTCTGCTATCACGCCCTCTCCCTCTGCCTCCGCTCTCGGGCCTCGCTCTTTATATCCTCAGGCTCTGTTCTCACTCCCTCTTTATATCCTCAGGCTCCGCTCTCGCTCCCTCTCAGGTCCGCTGCCTCCACTCTCGGGCCTCGCTCTTTATATCCTCAGGCTCCGCTCTCACTCCCTCTCAGGTCTGCTGCCTCCGCTCTCGGGCCTCGCTCTTTATATCCTCAGGCTCCGCTCTCGCTCCCACTCAGGTCTGCTGCCTCCGCTCTCGGGCCTCGCTCTTTATATCCTCAGGCTCTGCTCTCGCTCCCTCTCAGGTCTGCTGCCTCCGGTCTTGGGCCTCGCTCTTTATATCCTCAGGCTCCGCTCTCGCTCCCTCTCAGGTCTGCTGCCTCCGGTCTTGGGCCTCGCTCTTTATATCCTCAGGCTCCGCTCTCGCTCCCTCTCAGGTCTGCTGCCTCCGCTCTCGGGCCTTGCTCTTTATATCCTCAGGCTCCGCTCTCGCTCCCTCTCAGGTCTGCTGTCTCCGCTCTCGGGCCTCGCTCTTTATATCCTCAGGCTCTGCTCTTGCTCACATCCGCTGCCTCCGCTGAATTAACTGAATTTAAATTCCCCAGCTGCCATGGTGGGATTTGAACTCACGGCTCCCAGATCATTAGTCCAGGCCTCTGGATTAATAATCTAGTAACATAACCACGATGCTACCATTCCACAAGGAACCTTGTGCCAAACAAAAACTGCCTCCTCTATCTGGTCTCTTCTAGTAGTAAATCAATTAGTCTTTATTTGTGCCAGACTTTAAAATCAATAAAGCAGTAACATTTCACAACAGTAAGAGTGCATCCCTTTAATTCCTGCTATGATGCAACCTTACCTAAAACAGGACACAGTAATCACAATGATACTATCTCTTTCTTGGGAACTGCGCCACCTGAAGTTCTTCTATGGAGGGCACCCGCAGTGCACCTTTTAGGTGGATACTCAATATTTTGAGCCTCCTCTTATAAGTGTTTACTTGGTTACTTGACTGACAGCAGGTCTCAGCAGTTGTATCCCTTTCTGTTTCCACATTCTTTGATTTATTGAAAGTGTCATAACAGATGTTTCTCTTCCTACAGCCTAACACTTTAGGCCTTGTTCACCTAATCAATTGGTACCAACACCTTATTACCCAGCGCATACTTTTGTGTAGCTGGTTAGTCACCCATCACTGAGAGCTTGGTAGTGCCAAAGACTCTTCCTACTATTTATCTCTTTTGACATGAATCTTTCTGCTCTTTCCACATTCCCACTCTAGCTTTACCTTGATGTCCTCACACTTGGTGCCCCTACTGTGCTAAGTCAATGAACAGACTTGCTTGTATCCTGCTATCTTTAGCTCTTCACTTGGGTGAGAAAGCTATTTGTTCCAACTGTTTCTCCTTCACTTACTATTGCAATGGTGACCATTTGTGCTAATATGTTGTGGTTTGGAGATTACACTATCATGCTAATAAATAAGAGCTGAGAATTAGCATTACTGCACTATTGCAATTAACTGCTAACAAACCTTCATAAAGCTATTTTAATTCAGTTACAGGATTCCCTGCTGCTGTTGCCTTGGTGAACCCTTTCCATACAAGTCAATTACCTTCATCGGATTTGACTTGATTTCTCAACATCTCTGTGTAAAGAAATTTCTCCTAAATTCTTATATTAAATTTATATTAAAAAACGGGCCACATTTCTTCCCTCCTCCCCCCCCCCCCACCCCACCCCCCCACCAACCCTGAGCACTAATGATGCGGAGTGCACTCAAAGTGTGTTCGGCCTTATCTGATCTGAACCCAGCTGTATTTGTGGGTTCAGATGGTTACCCTGGGCCTGCAGTAGCAGTCATAGCCATCAGTGAAGAGGCTCAGCAAAGGGAAGTCTGGAATTACTTTAGTGGGCCTCGCAGGAGCAGGAATGCACCTCTGGGGCAGACATAAATAATCAGGGTCACTGCTGCCCCGGGAAAACCCCCACCCCCCACACCACTTACCTTCCTGGCAGGCGTTCAGGCCTGTTTTTCTTTGCCTGTTTGGCGCCCTGCAGCATGCATTGTAAATTAGGCTGGAGTCTCAAAATGACTGGTACCACTTCACGGAGCAGCTGGTCAGCCACCGAAAAGTCAAAATAGACACCTGTGAATTCAACCACTTCCAGTTTGGCAAGTCATGCACAAGACTTAACTCTTCTACAAGCTTTAGTTAAATCAGGTGCCGTTTGTTTTTAAATAGATCAGGTTTTGCCTTCCTTATCCTGTCACTGGCGTACATTCACCACATTGAGGGTGGCCAGATCTTCTGAATGCCCCCACTTCCACTGGAATTTGGTGTTTCTTTTAGAAAAGAAAAAACTCTAATTTATGCCTCTAATTCTGACCATGTACATTGGTAATACCCTACTTTTTCCTCAAAATGTTTGCAGTATTTGAAGCTCAGAATATCATCCGACTTACTATGATCAATGCCCTGGAGATCCGCTAATACAAAATATAAATAGACAAAAACAAATGTTGTTTAATTTCTATTGGCATGTGACCAGCTGGTTGATCCTGACACTGGGATTGTCATGGTTAATGGCAGCTGCTCCAGGCTGCATCAGACTGAAACTCTTTAATGAGGTGATAGTAACGTGACCTTGTAGTTAAATAATAAAGCACAGTTACACTTTGACCATTCACCAGTGAAATTCTAAACTGTTCATTCCGCTGAGTGCGCTAAACTGATAACTAGTGAGCATTGGGTAAGGTAAATAAGGTGTGTGGGAAGCAGAGAAAATGGCTACTTGGAAGTGTGGAAAACAGAGGGTGAGATTAACAGGGAATGTGACAGATTGGGAGGGAGATAAATAAGGACTGCAAAAAATAGGGAATATCGTAAAATAGTAGTAGGATAAACTGGGAAGTAAATAGGAAATGAGGTAAACCGGCTTAATTGGAAAATGTACTGCCTGGAGAACATGGAGGCCTCAGAGTCAATCCCAGGACTGTGCGGAGTTATCTGCTCAAAACCCAGCTAGCAGTAGGTACACCATAATTGGCCTCAGTGCCCTTCATTGTGGGAAAAATCAGCCAAATTCACACTTCTGAATGAAGGATAGTGAAATGCTGCTGGAATGTGTATGTGAACATGAGGTGAGAACAAGATCAGGCTTGGGATGGCGGATGAAGACATCACATGATGTGGTACTTACACACACAAGTTTGATCCCTAATCTGTGCTGAGTTATTTGATTGGATAAGATTGAAGCACTTAGGGCCTGTTAAAATTTTGACCATTACTAGTTGACCATCTTCACATCAGTCCGTCCCTGAGGAGCAGTAAAAAAGGACGCAGTAGGCATTGACGTGGGGTTCGATGACATTCCCTGGATGTCCGTGTGAAAATGTGTGTGAATTATAGAATCATAGAAAGTTATAGCACAGAAGCAGGCAATTCGGCACATCGTGCCTGTGCTGGGTCTTTGAAAAAGCACTTGTGCTTAGTCCCACACCCTGCTTTTTGTCCATACTTGTCCAACTCCCTTTTTAACATTACTTATTTATTCAGCTTTCACCACCTTTTCAGGTAGAGCGTTCCAGGTTCCGACAACTCTCTGAGTAAAAATAATTCTCCTCATCTCCCCTCTAGATCTTTTACCATCGATGTTAAATCTATGACCTCTGGTTATTGACCCACTCACCAGAGGGAACAGTTTTTCCCTATATACTCTATCAAAACCTCTCATCATCTTGAAAACCTTTATTAGGTCACCTCTTAACCAATATTCCCTTAAAAATTTTCTGGGTGCGTGGCCCCTTTAAGGGGCTGCGCGGCCCATTAAAAATACTGCACACGCGCACTTTTTACCATTGTGAAGCCGACAAGTGGCCAGCATGGGACCTTCACTGAATCCCGAGCAGTCTCCGGAGGGCCCAGGGCGGAGGGCCCAGGGCGGAGGGCCCAGGGCGGAAGGCCCAGGGCAGAGGGACCAGCTTGGAGGGCCCAGGGTGGAGTGCGAAGGGCTGAGTTGGCCCTGGTAGTGCTTTCGTCATGTGACCTGATTTGAGGTGTATAGCTTGTCCCAGTCTTCGCATTGCCTGTCCTGTACCAAGCCCACAGTGGCCTGAGCCCAAATATCACCCACCGTCAGACCCCACATTGATATTATTAGCACTGGCACACACCTTGCTGTGACTTTGAAAAACTGGGCATTACAAATTCTTAATTTTTGTTTAGAATACAATAATTTCGCTCTTACTTGATACTGAAAAATCACCCACCTGAAACTCGAGAGAAGTACCCAATCATCGCAACGTGGTGATAACTGATAGGATTTTTTAAAGTTTTTTGTGAGGCATTTTCAGATGCAGTAATCAAGGCCTAGAAATTGGAGGTGTTAGCCCTGGCCGTTAAGGCCCGTCTTGTTGAAAAGAATGGCGGCCGCCTCACCTCCGGCTGCTCTATTTTCCCTACTTTCCTCCCTCAGCCTCTGCACCAAGCAACTTCTTATCCTCGGTGATTTCAACCTGCATCTCAATTCATTTGTTTACTAAGGAGGTGGATGCTGACAAAATATCGATAGAAGTGGAAGAGGTAAAAGCAATGGAAGGGGTGAAAATTGATAGACAGGATGTACTGGAAAGGCTGGATATGCTCAGAGTGGACAAGTCGCCTGGTCCAGATGGCTTGCATCCCAGGTTGCTAAGGGAATTGGGGGAGGAGATAGTGGAAGGGCTTGCCATAATTTTCCAATCTACCCTAGATGCGGGAGAGGTGCCTGAGGATTGGAAAGTAGCAAATGTGACACCATTGTTCAAGAACGGGTGTAAGGACAATCCTAGTAACTATAGGATTAACATCAGTGGTGGGTAAAGTTTTAGAAACAATAATCAAGGAAAAAATTAACGGGCACTTGGAGAGGTTTAAGCTAATTAAGGAGAGCCAACACAGATTTGTAAAAGGCAGATCATGTTTGACTAATCTAATTGAATTTTTTGATGAAGTAGCAGAGAGGATTGATGAAGGGAATTGCAATGGATGCTGTCTACATGGATTTTCAGAAGGCATTTGACAAAGTACCACATAGAAGGCTGGTTAACAAAATTGAGGCTCATGGAATAGGTGGGTCAGTGGCAGCTTGGATAAGGAATTGGCTTAAGGACAGAAAACAGCGAGTTGTGGTAAATGGCTGTTTTTCAGACTGGAGGATGGTGGACAGTGGCGTTCCTAAGGGTCGGTGCTGGGGCCACTGCTTTTTTTGATATATATAAATGACCTGGAAATTGGAATACAGTGTAGAATTTCTAAATTTGCCGATGACACCAAACTTGGGGGTGTGGCAAACAGTGATGATGATACCAATCGACTGCAACAGGACATAGAAAGGCTAGCAGAATGGGCAGACAAGTGGCAGATGGAATTTAATACAGAGAAGTGTGAGGTGATGCATTGTGGCAGAAGCAACAGGGAGAGGCAATATACACTGAATGGCACAGTTTTAAAGAATGCGCAGGGACAGAGGGCCCTGGGAGTTAATGTGCATAGGTCCCTGAAGGTGGCAAGACATATTGAGAGAGTGGTTAACAAAGCATATGGGATCTTGGGCTTCATAAATAGAGGTATTGAGTAATGCTTAACCTTTATAAAGCGCTGGTTAGGCCACAACTGGAGTATTGCGTCCAGTTCTGGTCGCCACACTTTAAGAAAGGATGTGAAGGCCCTTGAGAAGGTGCAGAGGAGATTTACCAGAATGGTTCCAGGGATGGGGCATCTTAGCTACAAGGACAGGTTGGAGAAGCTGGATTTGTTTTCATTAGAGCATAGGAGGTTGAGGGGTGATTTGATAAAGGTGTACAAGATTATGATGGGTTTGGATAGGCTAGACGGGGAAAGGCTGTTCCCACTAGTTGATGGTACAAGAACTAGGGGACACAGATTTAAGGTTTTGGGCAAGAGATACAGGGGGGACGTGAGGAAAAACATTTTTACGCAGCGAGTGGTGATGACCTGGAATTCGCTGCCGACAGAAGTGGTGGAAGCGGAGACACTCAGTGTTTTCAAGGGTAGACTGGATAGGTACTTGAGGGAAATAAAATTGCAGGGCTACGGGGATAGAGCGGGGGAATGGGACTGACTGGATTGCTCTACAGAGAGCCGGCACGGACTCGATGGGCCAATGCGCAAAGGCCAAGGAGTGAGGCGCTAACTCAGAGCGCTGGCGAAGCTCATGTAATGTCAGTCAGCAATGAAACACACACACAATGGCACGGGCCAGTTCTTAAAGGGGATGGTTAATCTTGCTTTCCATCCACATCCTGTTCATTGCAGCCTTGAATCTCGGCCTGGAGAGACTTGCACATCAAATGTGCTGGAAAGAACAATGGAGAGTACCAGGCAAAGAGCTCAGAGTGCAGCTCCCACAGTCTCTGCTAAATCGATACAAGGAATGGCAAATCAAAATGAACCTGCAAAGTGCTGCTCAGTACCCAAAACTCCTTCACACAACGTTGAATCTCTCCAGAAGTCTCTCCCTCTCTCTCTCAGAATGCGTAGTTCAAAAATGCCACCAACAATAAAAGCCAGGAAGAGGCCCCCTTTAAATAGCGCCCCCCCCCCCCCCAGCCCCACAGCGATTGATAGCGTTCCAGTCTTCTGGTCGTTGGATGCGCCAGGCGGTAAGGCAGGGGGCGCCACTCAATTTCCGCTCCGGGGCGCCACAAGGGCGTTGCACCATGGAATGACGTCACAATCTGCGCGCGCAGGTGGTCGCAGCGGTAAGTTTTAGCGCCGCCGCACAATCTCAAGTTAAGTTCTCGAGCGGCGCAAACATCGCTGCGCATGGGCGTTAGCGGCTTTGCGCCCCATTAGCGCCCTCTTAAGGCGCTAACGGGAGGCGCAACCAAGTGAATTTTTACCCCTATGACTCATCATGTTCTCTCTCCTCCGAGATCACTGTCCTCCCAGGCTCCCTTAATCTCTCCCTCCATGTAAACTCCCCAACCCATATTCACAGCCACCCCATAAACCTTGCAATCTCACGTGGCCTCGCCACTCCAATCATGTCAATCTCTGACCACTTCCTTGTATCGCTCTCCATCCACATCCTCTTTCCCTCTCACAATCCTACTTCCTTCTGTGTCCACTCCTGGAAAAACTCTCTCCCAACTCACTTACAACTGCACTTTCAAAATCCCAACTGTCCAGCCGTTTGCCCTCCATTCACCACGACATTTCTGCAGCTACCGATCTGCTCAACCACACCCTCACCGCCACCTTTGATGTCCTCGTCCCCATTAAAACCAATACACTCTCCCACTCTGGCCATTCCTCCTGGTATGGCCCTCATCTCCATTCCCTTAAGTCCAAGCATCGCAGACTTGAACGGATATGGTGGACAGCTGGTTTAGCCATTCACCGCCAGATCTGGCTAGACCACATAAAGCATTATCGGGTTCTGCTCTCAATGGCCAAAACTGCTCACTATTTCAAGATCATTCTGGAATGCAAAGATAATACCCAGCTTCTTTTCTCTACTGCAAACCATCTTCTTAAACCTCTCTCCCCTGTCTCCTCCACCCTCACCTCCAACAACAAGTGCAAGGAGCTCATGGACTTCTTTGTCTCTAAGATTAAGACCATCTGTTCAGCTGTCTCTGCCACTTCCCTTCCTTCCCCTAGCCCACCGGGACAAACTTCCTCTAAGGTTCACCCCTGCCCTAGCCCTGAACTTGCACCTTTCTCCAGTTTCCCTCCGATCTCCCCTCATGCCTTCTTCGAACTCATCTTGTCCATGTGACCCACTTTCTGCTCTCTCGACCCTATTCCTACTAAACTGCTGACCACCTTTTCTGGCTCCTATGTTAGCTGATATTGTTAAAATTCTCTCGCCTCAGATACTGTCGCCCTCTCCTTCAAATCTGCTGCCATCATCCCTCTGCTCAAAAATCCAACCCTTGACCCCTCCGTCCTTGCAAACTACTGCCCCATCTCCAAACTCCCTTTCCGCTCCAAAGTCCATGAACGTGTTGTCACTTCCCAAATACATGCCCATCTTTCCTGGAACTCCATGTTTGAATCCTTCCAATCAGGTTTCCGCCCCTGCCACAGTACCAAAATGGCTCTTATCAAAGTCACAAATGACATCCTATTTGACTTTGACTGTGACAAAGGTAAACTATCCCAACTCGTCTTCTGGACCTGTTGGAAGCCTTTGACATGGTTGACCACTCCATCCTCCTCCAATGCTTCTCCACCATCAGCCAGCTGGGTAGGACTGCATTTGTCTGGTTCCATTCTTATCAATGTAATCGTAGACAGAGAATCACCTGCAATAGCTTCTCTTCCCACTCCCGCATCGTTACCTCTGGTGTCCCTCAAGGCTCTATCCTCGGCCTCCTCCTATTTCTCATCTACATGCTGCCCCTCGGCGACATCATCCAAAAACACAGCGCCAGTTTCCACATATACGTTGACGACACCCAGCTCTACCTCAACACCACTTCTCTCAATCCCTCCACTGCTTCTAAATTGTCAGACTGCTTGTCCAATATCCAGTACTGGATGAGCAGAAATTTCCTCCAACCAAATATTGGGATAACTGAAGCCATTGTCTTCGGTCCCCGCCACAAATTCCGTTCCCTAGCCACTGACTCCATTCCTCTCCCTAGCAACTGTCTGAGGCTGAACCAGACTGTTCGAAACCTATGTGTCATATTTGACCCTGAAATGAGCTTCCGACCACATATCCACGCGATACCTAAGACCGCCTATTTCCACCTCTGTAACATTGCCTGACTCCGCCCTTGCCTCAGCTCATCTGTTGCTGAAACCTTAATCCATGTCTTTGTTACCTCTAGACTTGACTATTCCAACGTACTCCTGGCTGGCCTCCCACGTTCTACCCTACATAAACTTGAGGTTATCCAAAACTCGGCTGCCCGTGTCCTAACTCGTGCCAAATCCCGTTCACCCATCACCCCTGTGCTCGCTGACCTACATTGGCTCCCAGTTAAGCAACACCTCGATTTTAAAATTCTCATCCTTGTTTTCAAATCCCTCCATGGCCTGGCCCCTCCCTAGCTCTCTAATCTCCTCCAGTCCCACAACTCCCCAATATATCTGCGCTCCTCTAATTCTGGCCTCTTGAGCATCCCTGATTTTAATGGCTTAACCATTGTTGGCCATGCCTTCAGCTGCCAAGGCCCTGAGCTCTGGAATTCCCTCCCTAAACCTTTCCACCTCTCTACCTCTCTGTTCTCCTTTGAGACGCTCCTTAAAACCTACTTCTTCTTCCCTAATGTCTCCTTATATGGCTCGGTGTCAAACTTTGTTTGATAGCGCTCCTGTGAAGCGCCTTGGGACATTTTACTACGTTAAAGGCGCTATATAAATACAAGTTGCTGTTGTTATTGAAATTGCAACTTTGTAGACAGTGCGGGTGTTTAGTAGGTTCTGAGCCAGAAATGGCAGATGACTTCTGTGTCAATGTTGGTCAGTAGCTGGAAGTTGTTCATTGCAGGTTGGCTGGACCTGCTCAGATGGTGTAGTTGCCTGTTAATGTGGGTTGGGTGATGGCATGTGTGAATGGTCTTGATTAGCTGAATTGCTGCTGAATTAGCTGTTGGCACAAAGCAGCAGCTCCACGCTTTCTTCCTCCCACTTCTCTCCAGCTTCACTTCATTAAGCACCATGCCCACATCTTCCGCCTCCACACACAAGGGGCTGGTTGGCACTTAAAATGCTTGCTAACGCTCATTAAAGAGGCTGCATGGCATTTTGGTGTCTGGCGCTTGTCCTAATGCCTTTTCGTTACAGCGATCAGCTGTTTGGGAGTAAACACGACGTTGATGTCAATTTCAAGCGTTACTTAAAGGGATACTCACAATTTCATGTTCACTTGCTGCTGGAGCTGTGAAGAGCACCTCTGAAACACATTGAGAGACTTTCTGGGACATTTTGTCACGACTTCACCAACACTCGAGCAGCATTTATTCTGGAAATTCTCTGAGGACTGCATCTAAAAAGAGTAAGTGCTGTGCTACTACACCTTATAGGAGTCACCAGGAGAAAGGGAATGCTTGGTCATGGGCATTTTGATAGGAGTTCCCCTTGGTCTGGATGAGGAATGGGAGGAGGAGATGAGGCCAGACAGAGCAGCACCAGCTGCTGCAGGAGAGAGGGACAGGAGGGTGAGGTGGCATCCTTTTCCCCCTGTGGGTACAGGACATCCCTCCTCCTCTGGACCTCCTCCACCAGGACCTCCAGTGCCGCATCTGTGAACCTATGCACTCAGTCCCTGAACCATCCTGAAACCTGCTGCTGTCTGCCAGCCAGAGTACTCCACACATTCAGTGGAAGTGGGTGTGAGGAGCTCACATATACTGCTCCACGAAAATTGCGTCTAATCAGCACTTGTGTGCTAAACCTGCAGGTGTCTGGTTTAGCACCTCCAGGCAAGTTCAAATTATGATAATCAGCTATTAGGACCAAAATTGTGTGCTTACGACAGACTTTCAAAAAGGCATGTTTTATTAGCACTGCACCCATTTAGTGCCTGTTTTCACCCTTTGGCCAAAGTAATCCTTCATGAATCCTTCTTGGAAATGGGGGTGGTGCCTGAGGACTCGAGGATTGCAAATGTTACACCCCTGTTTAAAAAGGGGGAAAGGGATAAACCTGGCAACTACAGGCCAGTCAGCTTAACGTCGATGGTGGGGAATTATTGGAGACAATAATATGGAACAAAATTAATTGGCATTTGGAAAAGTATGGGCTAATAAATGAAAGTCAGCATGCATTTATTAAAGGCAAATCATGTTTGACTAACTTAATCGAGCAGTTTGATGAAATAACGGAGAAGGTTGATGAGGGTAGTGCAGTTGATGTGTATACGGACATTCAAAAGGCATTTGACAGAGTCCTACGTAATAGACTGTAAGCTGCTATACACATAATAAAATCGCTGCTACCATGTGGAGATCGAAATTGCGAACTAATTGTGAAATAATAACGGACGGATTCAAAATGGAGGAGGTCAGTGTGTGATCCTTTGTTTGTGGCTCGGTGTCAAATTTTTTGTCTTATAATACTCCTGTGCAGTGCCTTGGGACATTTTACTACATTAAAGGCGCTATATAAATACTTGACTCTTCCAACGCACTCCTGGCTGGCCTCCCACATTCTACCGTACGTAAACTTGAGGTCATCAAAAACTCGGCTGCCCGTGTCCCAACTCGCACCAAGTCCCGTTCACCCATCACCCTACTCGCTGACCTACATTGGCTCCCGGTTAAGCAGCGCCTCGATTTCAAAATTCTCATCTCTGTTTTCAAATCCCTCCATGACCTCACCCCTCCCTATCTCCATAATCTCCTTCAGCCCCACAACCCCCCAACCCCCCCCCCCCCAGAGATATCTGCGCTCCTCTAATTCTGCCCTCTTGAGCATCCCTGATTATAATCGCTCATCCATTGGGGGCCATGACTTCTGCTGCCTAGGCCTTAAGCTCTGGAATTCCCTGCCTAAACCTCTTCACCTCGCTAACTTTCTTTCCTCCTTTAAGACACTCCTTAAAACCTACCTTTTTGCCCAAGCTTTTGATCACCTTCCTTAATTTATCCTTAAGTGGCTCGGTGTCAAATTGTTTGTCTTATAATACTCCTGTGCAGCGCCTTGGGATGTTTTACTACATTAAAGGCGCTATAGAAATACAAGTTGACATGAATCTTGTCATTCATGTGGAAATGACTTATGAAATAATACTGGGCGGCCTGCTGGTGGCGCTGTCCAGGGAGAGTATAAATACTCGGGCATGGGCCCAGCTTGCTCAGGACATTCTTTAACAGGAACTAAGGAAGGACACAACTAGTTCTCCATGTTGAAAAACAGTTGATTAAAGCTTTGTTTAACGCTTAGACAAAGTGCATAGTAGTTGTCTTACGTCAATAGTTGTTGTTGTTGTTTGGAAGACCACATGGACAGGAAGGGGAAGCACAGGATGAAGAGGAAGTCCTGCCCCCCACACATTTTACTACATTAAAGGCGCTATATAAATACTTGACTCTTCCAACTCACTCCTGGCTGGCCTCCCACATTCTACCCTACGCAAACTTGAGGTCATCAAAAACTCGGCTGCCCGTGTCCCAACTCGCACCAAGTCCTGTTCGCCCATCACCCTACTCGCTAACCTACATTGGCTCCTGGTTAAGCAGCGCCTCGATTTCAAAATTCTTATCTCTGTTTTCAAATCCCTCCATGACCTCACCCCTCCCTATCTCCATAATCTCCTTCAGCCCCACAACCCCGCCCCCCCCCCACCCCCAGAGATATCTGCGCTCCTCTAATTCTGCCCTCTTGAGCATCCCTGATTATAATCGCTCAACCTGAGGAGGACTGTATGTATGAAAAGTCAGACATAGGGCATATATATTGCTGGGGGTATTTTTTATGTATCTTTGACTTAGTAATAAACTGTAGGGCATATACATTGCTGGGAGTATTTTAATGTACGAAACGATAGGGCATATAAATTGCTGGGATAAACTATAGGGCATATAAATTGCTGGGGGTAGTTCTATGTACGCTTAAATTAATAAATTGAAGTGTGAATAAAGATCATTTTAGTTACAATAAATCTATTTGTCATTGTTACGCTTATTTGTAATTCTCGAGGTCCGAACGGTAGTAGGAGAAAGTCCTAAATAGACTTGTTAGCAAAGTTAAAGCCCATGGGATTAAAGGGACAGTGGCAGCGTGGAAACAAAATTGGCTAAGGGACAGAGGGTGAAAAATTCATGTACTTACCGCCACCTGTTAGCGCCAGCGATTCTTGCAAAAATGGCGGCCGCCACTCTTGCGCCAGCTGGAGGCGGTCCCCACAGCAGCCACCATATTCGTGGGCCACTTTGCGGTGTCGGTAACCGGCAACACCCTGTAAAAAAAATTGGTGGCGTGGTGAAGTCATGCCGACTTAACGTTACCTAAGCGAACTTCAACCCTAGTGCTCAATTCAGCGCTGGGTCCTAAGCATGCCAGGTTAACCTGGCGTGCAAGCAGGCTGACAGGGGCGATACCTGCAGCTGTTAAAGGGACACAGCATCAATCAGGTAAGTCTGAATGGAAGGGTTTGACCTTGGTTTTTTGGATTTTATTGAAGTGGTGGCTTGCTGCAATATATGTGAAAAGTTTTGTAAGTGTTTTGGGAGTGCTGCTGGATGCTTGCAAGGGCTCAGATGGTAAGTGAACACCTTTGAGAAGACAGAACATGCTGCGAATACTCAGCAGGTTATGCTACATCCATGGAGTTCACATCTCATTTCATAGTTACAGCATCCACTTGCATAGGGAAGAGGACGATGCAGAAGAGGACGACGCAGAAGAGGAAGACGCAGAAGAGGAGGAAGCCGAAGAGGAGGATTCAGATGGAAGGATGCATCCCAGACAGCTCCTTTGTGGCCGAGATATCCGGGATGGAATCATCCGCCTGCGGTCCCACTGGTTGGGCAGGCTACCTCTTCTTGTTGACCCACTGGCTGGGCAGGCTGCATTTCTTGGGTGTGTAATGAGGAAGGCACAAGGGTGGAGTTGTGCTGACGGGAGAGCAGGAAGCCTGGAGGTGCATGCCAGAAGGGGGATAATGTACGAGGATACCCACATCTTGCATCCTTTCAGCCCCGCCACTGGCCATGGGCTCAGCCATGCCCCTGCCAAGAATGGCCTGCGCCATCTCCTCCAAAGGGTTGAAGTGATGCTTGGAATGGGAGATGTGCCTCGTCATTGGTGCAGATTGCTGGTAGGTGAGTGATTGGGGGTCTTGCATTGAGCAGTGTGTGAGGCTAGTGGTTCAGTTGGTAGGTGACAGCTTTTGAATATGCATTCACTGACCTTGACCAGTGGTCTGAGGTCATGAAGCTTCTTTGGGCACTGGAGCCAGGTAGTGGGGGCGACACTGCTGGCAGTGACGGCCTTGGTAATGTACTCACACATTGTTCTTTCTGGAGTGCCTCCTGGCCTCTATGGGTAGAGGGCCAGTCTTGCAGTGTTAACCCCCTGCACAAAAGCTGGACTGCTGCATGCAAGACCCTGGGTGCCCCTTCCCTGGCTTGATAAGCCATTTGTGTTCGTGATGAAGCAGTTTTCCCATTTGTTCAGTTTAGGAAGGTAATTCAGCTTTAAGAGCTGAATAATCATATTTTGAACTTCTTTTAAATATTGAATATTTGTAAAAAAGACAGAAAGGGCTGAAAAATGTATTGACTCAATGCATTTTATTTTGTCTTGCGTCAATGTGCATGGCCCCTTTAAATTTCAGAGATCCTCACTGTCCACAATGCATTGTCAGCTTCACAGCCTCGCACACAGACGCTCGGGGAAGCAGCAACGCTGCACCAGGACTACAATTGGTCCCAGGACGGCGTTGCACCTAAGGTTAGTGCTGCGCCACCTAACTCCATGCCCCCCACACCAATTTAGGTCGGTTAGCGCTGCGGCCATTTCGGGCAGCAGTTGGCGGTGACACCGACTGCTTTTCTGGTGATCACCAATTTTTCCCCCAGAAAGCGGAGAGTAGTGGTAAACAGTTGTTTTCCAGACTGAAGTGAACTATGTAGTGGTGTTCCCCAGGAGTCGGTGTTAGGACCACTGCTCTTTTTGATATGTATTAATGACCTGGACTTTGATATTTAGGGCATAATTTCAAAGTTTGCAAATGATACGAAACTCGGAAATGTAGTAAACAATGAGAAGGATAGTAACCGACTTCAGGAGGATATAGACATACTGGTAAAATGGGCAGATGCATGGCGGATGAAGTGTGAAGTGATACATTTTGGTAGGAAGAATGAGGAGAAGTAATATGAACTAAATGGTACAATTTTATAGGGGGTACAGGAACAGAGAGACCTGGGGGTGTATGTATACAAATCTTTGAAGGTGGCAGGATAAGTTGAAAAGATTGTTAAATATATGGGATCCTTGGCTTTATTAATAGAGGAATAGAGTACAAAAGCAAGGAAGTTATGCTAAACCTGTATAAAACACAGGTTAGGCCTCAGCTAGAGTATTGTGTTCAGTGCTGGGCACCACACTTTGGGAAGGATATCAAGGCCTTGGAGAGAGTACAGAAGAGATTTACTAGAATGATAGCAGGGATGAAGGACTTCAGTTATGTGGAGAGACTGGAGAAGCTGGGGTTGTTCTCCTTAGAGCAGAGAAGGTTAAGGGGAGATTTGATAAAGATGTTCTAAATCATGAACGGTTTTGATAGAGTAAATAAGGAGAAATTGTTTCCAGTGGCAGAAGTGTCGATAACCAGAGGACACAAATTTAAGGCGATTGGCAAAAGAACCAGAGGCGACATGAGGAAACATTTTTTCACACAGCGAGTTGTTGTGATCTGGAATTTACTGCTTGAAAGGGTGGTGGAAGCAGATTCAATAGTAACATTCAAAAGAGAATTGGATAAATACTTGAAGGGAAAAATTTGCAGGGCTACGGGGAAAGAGCAGGGCAGTGGGATTAATTGGATAGCTCTATCAAAGAACCAGCACAGCACGTTGGGCCAAATGGCCTCCTTCTTTGCTGTATCATTCTACGAGTCTAATATAAACTAATGGCATGTAAGAAGAAGTGATTATACGGAAAATGTAACTTGTAACTTAATCTGTAGGTATACACAACGGGGGAGAAATTCAGTATCGCCCTGTTTGGGGGCGCCAACTTTTGACAGCTGGGAAACTTAGCGCCAGGTGACAATGATTCACAGCATTTAAAAAATTGGGTTTTAGCACTCCAGGAAGGAGGGTGGGAATCAGTAATACTTCCTTCCTGGAGCGCTAAAGGAGGCAGGCGGGGCGGTAGTGGTGCAGCGCTGCACAATAGGCAATGCAGTGCTGCCGAGATCCGAGGCTGCTTCCCTCCCTTAAAGGGACGGGCCATCACTGCAGGCTTTGCATTGGCACTAGTCAGCTGGTCCCCGACGGCGGCCGCGATCCGGCTCGATCGATCGCGACCCAAAGAAAAGTAAAAAAAATTGAACAAAAGCATTTCAGAATTTTATGTACTTACCTCGGCAACCTCCCTTTTAACTTGCACCCCCGAAGCGCCCGGCCTCCCGATCAACGCCTCCTGCAGCTGTCAGTGTCATCGCCCGGCGATGCTGCCGGGGGCGGAACCGAAGTTCAATTCCGAGGCGCTACCGGGATGATGCGCACGGCAATGATGTCACGATCTCCGGGTGAAAGAGATCATGGCACAAATTCTTACCGCCGCCGCAAACCTCTCACCGAAGTTCGCAGGAGTCGTTCATCTCGCCACGCCCGAGCGGTAAGTTGTTGCCCTGGCTGGACAGTCAAGAACTAGGGGGCATAATCTCAAGATAAGGGGTCGACCATTTAAGACTGAGATGAGGAGGAATTTCTTCACTCAGAGGGTTGTGAATCTTTCGAATTCTCTACCCGAAACGGTGCTGAATTGTTGAGTATGTTCAAGGCTGAGATAGATAGATTTTTGGGCTCATGGGGAATCAAGGAATATGCAGATCGGGCGGGAAAGTGGAGTTGAGGTCAAAGATCAGCCATGATCTTATTGAATGGTGGAGCAGGCTCAAGGGACCATATGGGCTACTCCTGCTCCTAATTCTTATGTTCTTATATCCAAATCAGGATGGTGTGTGACTTGGAGTGGAACCTGGAGGTGATAGTATTTCCAATTGGTGCTTGACTTACTGTAGAAAATTCTTTGAAGAAATAAATTAAATACAGTTCATGTAGCTTACATGGATTTTAAAATCATTTGATAAGGTACCAGGTACCATGTAAGAGACCTTGGCAAATGGAATTACGGTGAATTTATCCACATGGATAGAGAGATGATTGAAGGACAGTGACTTGAATCTGTCATTCATGAAAGAAAGACTTATGAAATAATACTGAGTGGCCTGCGGGTGACGCTGTCCAGGGAGAGTATAAATACTCGGGCACGGGCCCAGCTTGCGCAGGACATTCTTAACAGGAACTAGAGAAGGACACAACTCGACCTCCATGTTGTAAAAGAGTTGATTAAAGCTTTGTTTAACGCTTAGACCAAGTGCCTAGTAGTTTTCTTATGTCAGACAGTAAACAATAAGTATGGATAAAAGATATTGGAAAGATGTGGTGAATGGTATTCCATAAAGTTCTGTATTGGGGTCACTCTTGTTTCCCATGGCCATGAAATTCCATGGGCGGTGAAGGGGTGTTTTAATTGTGTTTTTTAGGATTTTGAAAGGAATTGATATGGTAGATAGAGAGAAACTTTTTCCGCTGGTGGAGAAGTCTAGGATAAGGGGACATCATCTTAAAATCACAGCCAGGCCATTCAGGAGAGAAGTTAGGAATTGCTTCTTCACGCAAAGGGTGATAGAAATGTGGAATTCTCTCCCACAACAAGCAGTAGACGATTGCTCAGTTGATAATTTTAAATCTTAGATTGAAAGATTTTTTGCTAGGCAAGTGTATAAAAGGATATGGAGCCAAGGCAGGTGGATGAAGTTAAGTTACAGAGCAGCCATGATATCATTGAATGGCGGAACAGGCTCGAGGGCCTGAATGGCCTACTCCTGTTCCTATGAAGAAGAGCAGAGATGGATCCTTCAGACCTCCTGAGGAATGAGTGTAAGGGCTGGATTTAGTTATTGGGGGCGGGCTGGAGGCGTGTCAGGTGGTTGGCATGTCAGGATCCCGACTCCGATGTAAAGTGGGCCGAAAGTGCGATTTTGCCCTAATTGGGCAAATGATTTCCAGCATTGTAAGGGGGCGTGTCTCAGACGGTGCTGGTGCGAGGTTAGGCCTTCGTTGCCTACACTATTGCTTGCTCTGGTCTCTGGCCAGCCTTTTTCGCAATAAGCACCTGTGAGTGGTTCGACCCACTCGCCCTTACGGTTCTGACACCTGGACTTAGATGCAAGGAGCAGTAATGCAGAGAAAACTCAGATAGACCCGGTTGAATAGCACGAAATGAAAATCTTTATTGCATGGCGTCTAAAATCATGAAATACATGTCATAGGCGCAAATTAACGAGAGTACAAGTATACATACATTCATAAAGCTTGGTCTATGGAAATGGAGAACACACGGCACATCGTAGAAAGGGGAACACATTATACCTTAACCTGATTAAAAACCACCCTCCCTTAATAATACCTAAACTACGTCTGGATCTGTAGGATCGTAAAACATGCTCACCACTCGTTTTACTTCGGAGATTTTAAAGTGAGGCACTCGGCTCGTTTCGCTGCAGCGCCTGACTGTCACGTGTTTGGAAGGGTCTCTGCACCCCACTTGTTTACTTTTGCTGCTGCGAAAAGCAGGCCAGACTCCCTGTTGTCATGAAGAACTCGACGGAACTCGGATAAAATTCAAAGAAGAGTCTTCCTGTGTCCGACACAGGTTGTAGTCGGTAGAACTCAAAGAAGAGTCCTGTATTTATATTTTCGGGCGCGGTCGGGGTTTACTGACCGTGGCGACACGTGGAATTTCTTCTCGTCTTCTTCTCGTCTCGTCTCCTCGGGCCTCCGGGTCCAGACACCGTTTACCGACACTCGGGATGGTGTGCCCTGTTACTTGCCCTTGTCGAGGCGGCTCGTTCCGATTGAGCTCCACCCAACACTCGAATAACCGACCAGTACGGCTAAGAGTCAAAAGTCAACAGAGTCCATAGAATCAAACGACCAACAGTTCAGCCCCAAGGAAAAGAGCTTCAGCCAGGGTCAGCAGAGGGATAATCGAAATAAGAGTTCAGCAAGCGAATAAGAGACCGATGGACATTTGTCCTCTATAGTTATACTGTTGTGTCCGCTTTATCTCCCGCTCAAATCTAAATGTTTTTCTTTGTGTGATTTTGGCGCTTGAAACTCCCAGCATGGGGCGATTATCTTCTTAACGGGTTTCAGTAGCACCTGAAACTGGCCAACTATCCGTTAATGTTTTTCCCCATTGTAGAGCCAGCCAGGATGTGTATGAATCATCTCCTTGACTGGTTTTGGGGCCCCCCGAATACTTGCTTAATCACCCGCCAATGTCTCTCTCATTGTTAAGCCGGGGGGGTATTTGTGTATTGATGTGTCTGGATGGGCCTTCAATTGCCCAGTTCAATGATCCTTACTGTGCACAGGAAAACGATTCCAGCACTTATATCATTGCTATTGTTCACAATGCAAACGGGTTGCATCCTGTCTTTATCAATGTTTACCGAGTATGATCCAATCTCATACTGAATGTATATTCGACGCCATCTTGTCTGCCCACTGTGTTTCTGGAAGCTTCTGCCACGATGCGCGGTGGCCATTTTACAGGCTTCTGTGTCCTTTATTATCAGGACAGCATTTCATTTAATAAAACTGATCACTTGAATCTGCTTCTCTCATGTTCTTTTGAATCGCGATAATTGCGAATTCTACAGCATGTGGGAACCCCTGGCCCAATGAGCCTTTTCATACAGAAACTCGCCTCCGATGACGTCATCAATGCTGCTAGATTTAAGGCCTGCAAGCAGCCTTGCTTCTTTTTCAGCCTTTCAACTTTGTGAACATTGTTCTGAGTAGTTGCTTCTGCAAGTATGTCCAGCTCTCAACCAAAGTGTGCACCTAGATTTGATGACGCCTCCCTCCAAGCTCTGGTGGAGGGAGCAAGAGCAAACAAGGAGGTGCTCTTTCCTTCCTCAGGCAGGAAAAAGCCTCCACAGCAAACCAAAGCTGTGTGGCTGCAAGTGGCACAGGAGGTCAATGCTATTTCAATGTGCAGCAGAACCTGGCTGCAATGCCGAAAGAGGTTTCATGACCTTCTCCGCACAGGAAAAGTGAGTATTACATTCCCATCACCCTCAATCTGATCCCCATTGCCTCTCATCACCAGTACTCTGCTTTGTCAAGCTCCTCCTGCACATCCCACTTCACCCTTACATTCCTGCACCCTTACCCATTCCCTCTCTTTCTATGTTCACATTCACTGAACTATTTGACTATGCAGCCCTCACACTCCCTATCACTGTGATGCAATGCCAACAACTTACAACACACAGGGAGGGCCCTTGGTCTTGGCACCTCACTCCATCTTTGTCTCCTTGTAAGCATCTATGCTATGGATTCTCTACACTCACTCCTTCATTTTCACTCAAACTCCACTTGTGTCCCTCATTGCAGGAAAAGAGAGCCCACAATAAGAGGGAAAGGGCGAGGACAGGAGGGGGGTCACCCTCAATAACCCAGCTCACCAATGCAGAGGAGGCGGCCCTGGAGATCGTGGGAGTGGAGGACGATGCGCAAGTGGGGGACGGACAGACGGGCGCATCACAGCAAGCTGGTGACAGAATAGATTTGCATCTCTCTCATTGACATTGCATGAGTGACTGATAATGATTCTGATGCTCTAACAGATTGAGTTATGATAATCTGCACAATTCAATGTGCATGCAACCTTTACCTCACATCTCCAACTCTTTCCTTCACTCCCCCACAGGACCATCGAGAGCCCCGGTCCCCACTGTCCAGGAGGAGCAGCCTGAGCCTGAAGACTCCTCAGAGGAAGCTGCAATCTCTGAGGGCGCAGCGTCACCAGAATTCAGCACACCCAGCACCAGCGCAGACAATCACACCTCGGTGGGACCTTCGCAAGATAGAGTAGTGTTGTCACCTGGTGTATCACAGCTCACAAGTGTGCATCAGCAGATGGAGACAGGGACAGCAGTGAAGAATCCTCGTCGGAGGGTGCAGGACTCTCCCAGCTTGGCTCCGCTGCATGTCGACCCTGTGCTTCCGGGTCCATCCAGAAGGAGAGCCATGCTGGAACTCCAGGAACAGGTGCAGGAGTCTCTGGCAGGTATTGTCTCCAGGGTCGCTGCGAGTGTGGAGCGAATGGAGGAGTCCATCGCGAACATGAGCAGAGCCTTTGTGGAGGCATTGGCACATGAACGCATCACCACGGAAAGGATGGCTACCTCCGTGGTAAGGCTGGCTACCAGTAGAGGAGAGGATGGCTACGGTAGAGGAGAGGATGGCTACGGCCATGGAGGAGCTTAGTCGCCAGGGTATTGAAAACATGGTGATCGTTCAGAATAAACTGACATCTCTTGAGGAGCGATGGTCAGCTATTGAGCATAGAAACCAGACCTTCATGGAAGTCCTCTGGAGTCGGACTTCCAGTGCAGAAACGGGTCCTCATGGCCCCCCTGAAGTGCAGCAAGGTGCTGTCAAGCCACTTGCTAGCTCTGAAGTGGGGCTGACCCATGAGGGGGATGTTGGTGGCAGACAACAAGGATGTGGAGGCCCCTCTCCAAGCACTCACACGACCATGCCACTGCAAAGCCCTCGGTCAGAGCCCCACCAGATTCCTCACCCAACTGAGATGGGCGTCTTATCCCCTGCACAGCCGCAGGAGCATCAGACTGTTGACGAGCCCTCACAGGCTCGCAACCCCAGAGGACACCCGCCAAAGGTGTCGAGACAGAAGCAGCAAGAAAGTGAGCAAGGGGCCTCCACATCTGCTGAAGCCACAGGGGAAGCACCATGTAGGAGCACACGTAAGAGGAAGATAAAGCACAAGTAGTCACAAGGGTAGTCAAATGGGTGTTATGTTGTGTTTATTTTTGAAATGCCATCAGTTGCTTGTTATGATAAAAATTTCTGATGTCAAACTGTTGAAGTTGTGGCCTGTGTCATTTCGCAAATGGGACTACCACATTGAGAGCTTAGAGCGACTTGCAATTGTCAGTATGGTGGTCAGAGGGATAGGAATCCGCAGGTTCTTGTCCATTGTCGATGCTCTTGTAAGAAGGAGCGAGGCAAAATTGTTTGATTGTGCAGGCTAAGCAAATCTGGCCAACATGAGTGCGTCCCTTGCATACCAGGCAGCAATGTGGTCGTGCGCTGGCGCCTTCTGGCATGTGCAGCTTCAGGTGGGTGAGCAGCAGATTGGCGCTCCTGTTGTTGCTGCTATTGTTCATGGTTCTGCTGCTGCCACGGCTGGTCTTCGTCCGAGTCTGATGTCCAGGCGGATAGGAAATAAATGGTCGCCATGCCTCTGGTATATACCTCAGTTGAGGAAGCGCTCAGTCAAGGTGGGGAGAGGGGTTTCCCAGGAGGTCACACTGGAGCTGGTTGTCAGGCTCCAAACTTCCACAACAATGAGTATGCCTACTAAAAGCTCCCCCAGACCTAAGACAACAAAGTTCTGCCACCTTCAAGTGATCATTGGTGAAAACTAGTTTATAATGGTGGAGCTGCAGCTGTTAGTAAGCAATCCACTTGTGAGGCCGCCAGGATTAACTGGCGTGTTCCAGAGGAGGCGTGTAGGATGGGGGAAATGTGGTAAAATCAGAAAGGCCTCTCAAAATAGGATTATAGAGGCACTTAAGTGGTTGTTAAGGGCCTTAAGGGCCTATCCCGCCTCTTGGAGTCGGGATGGAAACGGGGTCTGAAACCACGACTGTGGGAAAATTGCTCGGAGGCAGGATGGAGGCGGGATCGGAGCCGCCTGCCATTTTTTGTGATTTTAACATCTTACACAGCTCCAATCTCGCCTCCTCGGGCCTGGCAAAATCGAGCCCTTTATATCCGCTCCTCTCAGCCGATTCTCCCGCTCTTTATATCTGCTCCGTCCCACGCCGGGTCCCGCCTCCTTGGAGGCGGGAAGGGATTAAAGCCTATTAACTGCCTGTTAACAGGTAGTTAACAGGCAGAAAATATGATTCTCCCCTTTTTGCCCTCACAAGTGCGGGCTTCCCGAAGGCTCCAAAACACGCCAGCGAGGCGAGGCGAGTACTGGGCCTGCGGGGGTCTGCGGGGGTGCAAAAGTGTGGTGTGAAGGTAAGTGATGGGTGCAAGAGTGTAGAGGTGAGTACCTGAGGTAAGTGCAAAGTGTTTTTAAAAGTGTACTTACCTTTGTTTCTTCCTGTAGGCTTCAGTCGGTTTGTATGTGGAGACTCTCGGACCTCTGTGTTGCAGATGAGAGATGGCCGTTGCATTCTGATATGGAAAAACCATCTCATTTCTGGAAAGAAAGAAGGTTGATGAGGTCTTGTATGCAAGACCTCATCAAACTGCAGAGAATGTCACTGTTTGACAGCTTCACAGAGCTGTCAAACGATGACAATTCACCTGTCAAAAATTTTTGACAGATGCAACGTCATACGTTGACGTGCTCTGCAACCGGCTTTCCCTTGATTGGCCTGCTAAGCCTGCTGGGCGGGCTTAACAAGGTCAATCAAGGGAAAATAGCGTGGGTTGGCCACAAATCGATGGAGGCGGGACATCGACCCGATAAGCAGCAGTCCCGCCTCCAACGCGCCTCCATTCACAAAATCGCCCCCTTGGTGTCATAAGAGCTGCCGACCACATACCTGCGCCATAACTAGGACCGCCTATTTCCACCTCCATAACATCGCCCGTCTCCCCCCCCGCGTCAGCTCATCTGCTGCTGAAACATTCATCCATGTCTTTGTTAACTCTAGACTTGACTATTTCAACGCACTCCTGGCTGGCCTCCCACATTCTATCCTACATAAACGTGAGATCATCCAAAACTCAGCTGCCTGTGTCCTAACTCGCACCAAGTCCCGTTCACCCATCACCCCTGTGCTCGCTGACCTACATTGGCTCCTGGTTAAAAAGAAAGACTTGCATTTATATCGCACTTTTGATGACCACCGGTCATCCCAAAGCCCTTTACAGCCAATGAAGTACTTCTTTTGAAGTGTAGTCACTGTTGTAATGTAGGAAACGCGGCCGTCAATTTGTGCACGGCAAGCTCCCACAAACAGCAATGTGATAATGATGAGATAATCTGTTTTTAGTGATATTGATTGAGGGATAAATATTGGATAGAAAGTCAGAGATAATTCCCCTGCTCTTCTTCAAAAAAGGATCTTTTACGTCCACCTCAGAGGGCAGACAGGGCCTCGGTTTAACGTCTCATCTGAAAGACGGCACCTCCGACAGTGCACCACTCCCTCAGTACTGCACTGGAGTATCAGCCTAGATTTTTGTGCTCAAATCTCTGGAGTGGGAATTGAACCCACAACCTTCTGACTCAGAGGCGAGGCTACCAACTGAGCCACAGCTGACACTAATACCTTAAGCAACGCCTTGATTTTAAAATTCTCATCCTTCTTTTCAAATCCCTCCATGGCTTCACCCCACCCTATCTCTGTTATCTCTTCCAGCCCCACAACCACCCCCCCTCCCCCCCCCCCCCGCCCCGAGATATCTGTGCTGCTCCAATTCTGGCCTCTTGAGCATCCCTGGTTTTAACTGCTCAACCATTGGTGGCCGTGCCTTCAGCTGCCTAAGCCCTAAGCTCTGGAATTCCCTCCCTAAACCTCTCGCCTCTCTACCTCTCTTTCCTCCTTTATGACGCTCCTTAAAACCTACCTCATTGACCAAGCTTTTGCCTCCCCTAATTTTACCTTATGTAGCTCGGTGTCAAATTTTGTTTTATAACACTCCTGTGAAGCACCTTGGGGTGTTTTACTACAGTAAAGGCGCTATATAAATACAAATTGTTGTTGTTGTTCGCACATCCCACTTCCCCCTCATCCCATAATCTCTTCTGATTTAAAAGGTGCAGGTGGTGTAGGCATTCACCTCTTACTTTCCTCCCATCTCCTCACTACAACCCTACCCTTGTGCCTTTCTCCTTTCAGATAACCAAGACCTGCAACCGGGCCAGGCAGTGGTGAAAGAGCAAAGAGGTGGAAGAGCAGGAAGACAGTGATTAAGAAGAAACACCGTCACTCGATTTCACACTCACAGCCATCAGCTCAGATACAGGCACGCCACGTAATTGAGAGGACAACTTAGTGGAGGGACCTGCACGTGGTGAGGTGCAGTTCTACCCCAGTGGCTGCAGGAAGGCTGCTGACTTTCAGTGAGGGAGACTATAGATGGCCTTGCAGTACGACTCGAGTGGACGACGTCACACATGAGATCTGCTGCAGAGGACTTAGATGAGCACTTTGATGGGGCGGGTTACAGAAGAAGGTTTATGGGTATACACAATGAAATGCTTGGTGCATTAGCAGGCCTGCCAGAAAACCAGCGTGAAATGTCTAGGAGCATGGCGGAGTCCGGCACCAATTTGGTGCAGGGCTTGGCACAGAGCTTGGAGCCCATCATTTACAGCACGGAAGTGATGGCCAACTCCATTAGCAAACTTGCAAACCCAAACATGATGCAGTGTCTGATGTCCGATGTCTCAGCTTCCATTGCAGCACACGCAGAAGTCACCCAACATTTGGGTGCTGTAGTAGAAGCTGAGACTTCTGTCATGTAAGCTCAGCTTGCTGCTGTGCAAGCTCAGACTGCTGTCATCGTGGCTGCGCTTACCAGTGTTCAAAGGGGCTCGCAGGGTGTCACAGCAATCCAGCAATCTGTCCTCCAACAGATTACTAGGATTGTTGAGCTGCCACCCCAGGGGAGTGGCAGTGGCTCTGTGGAGCATGAACCTGCTGTCCTCTTTCCGGATGATAGTTTTCGTCCTCCCATCCTGCCACTCCGCCAGTTCCCTTGCCGTTCCCTGTCAGCCAGCCATCCCAGTCTGCTGCCATCCATGCTGAGATGGTGCAGTCCGAAGCCGGGCCTTCTAGGCCCAGAGCTGCTCGAGTCATACTGCAAGGCCATCTACAGTGTCCCCCACTGAAAGTCAGCAGCCTCCCTGCAGCCACTGGGTAACACTGCAAAAGAGCACTAGGACAGGCAAAGGCACACGGAAGTCAGGCACTAAGGGAATGCACGGGGTGATTAGTTGACGTTTGTATGCAATATGACATGGTTCGATTTATAAACTTGGTTTGGAATGTTTATGTTGTGATGGCTTCTATTTTTGCTTTGATGGTCAGTAACAGAGGGAAGGTAAACTGTGGGACTGTTGGTGAATGTCGAATAGAGGTTGGATTTACTGGTATCGCAGGCAGATGAGTCGGTCTCGGACAGCCGGGCCAGGAAGGGGCTGTCTAGGTTGACTCCTTCCTTCCTCTTTCTCCTTCTCCTCCTTCTGCTCTTCAGCTGGTCACCGTATAGCTGGTGGCACAGGCTGTGACCTCATGATGAAGATGTGCAGCATGCAGCAGACCATCACAAATCTTGCCTCCCACCACCCCCAAGTACTGCAGGGCTCCTCCAGAGCGGTCCAGACAGCGGAAGCATTGCTTCAGCATGCCAATGGTCTGCTTGGTGATATTTCCTGTGGCAGCATGACGTTCATTGTATGAATGCTGCCCACGTGTGCATGGGCCATGTTGTTACAGATAGCCCTCGTCACCCAGCAGACACCCTCTGGTTTGTCATGGTGACTTAAATGCAGATGGCACAGCAGACTTCTGCAGAATGAAGGCATCATGACTGCTGCCAGGATACCGGTCATGCACCTGCATGATTCATTGATTATGGTCGCACACCAGCTGGATGTTGAGGGAGTGGAATCCCTTTCGGTTGCGGTACATCTCAGAGTTTACATGCGGCGCCCGCAAAGCGACGTGCATGAAGTCAATGGCACCCTGCACCATGGGGAAGCCTGCAATCCTCACAAAGCCATGTGCTCCCTCCACGTGCTGCTCTCTGGACAGAGAGAATGAAATGCATTCAGCTCTCTTGGAATACAGAGCCTCAGTTACCTCCCTTGTGCAACAGTGGACGGAAAACTGGGAGCTTTTGCAAATATCTCCAGCTCCAGCCTGGAACGAGCACGACACATAAATTTCACGGCCACCATCACCTTCACAACCACTGGCAATGTGGTCTTCGCCTTGCTCTGAGGTTGCAGTTGTAGCTGCAGCAGGTGGCAGATTTCAGTGAGGACATCCTTAGTGAAGTGCAGACGTCTGACACTGTTCCTGACTGAGGTTCAGGCAGGAGTATTGCTACCCGAACACCCTGGGCAGATGTGGCCTCCTGCTGAGAGCCCTTCTCCTCCTCCTTCTTCCAGCAGCTTGTCCTGCTCTGTGTTGTCTCTGCTCATTCTCCCTGTCGCTGTAGGCCAAATGGAATGCCCACTACTGCACCCATGTCTGGGAGCAAGTGGTCTGTGCAGAATCCTTGAAGTCAGGACAAAGTCCTTCAGCATCTGCCACACCTCTCCCTGTAGACTTTAGCAACTTTAAGAACTCTAGAAACCACCAAGCACTTCTGCAACTGTAGCAACTGCCAGTAGACATCAATCAGCAACTAACCTGTGAGTAATTGTTGATCCCTTTAAATAGTGCTGGTCGGGGCGTCCTTCCTGCTGCTGAACACGTGTTCAGCTGTGTGAGCTTACGAAAGGGTGTTAGCTGGAGCATTGATTTCCAAAACGGCAGCGCTGGTGACAAATCAGTGTTACACGCTGATTGATGTCATGATCTGCCTGCTCTGCATACTTCCAGCGCACGTTCACTGCATCTGTGCTGATGCTCCACCAAAATGACATCTGCCGCGACTCGAATCAGAAGTGCACGCATGCACCACGGACCCCATTTTGGATCAAAAACGGCACTCGTAGCGCCAAAACAGCAGGCGCTAAGGAGCCGAATTTTGCGGCCATTATCTGGTCGTTATCACTTTGCTGTTTAAGGGGCCTTGCTGTGCACAAGATTGGCTGCCGTGTTTTCTGCATTACAACAGTGATTACATTTTAAAAGAGCTTCAAAGTAAATCACTTTGGGATGTCCTGAGGTCTGTTCTTATTTTACTTTAGACTGGTAGGTTGAGAAATTCGGTATGTTAGCGCCTCCCGTTTGCGCCTGGAGGGGCGCTAACTGGTTAGCGATGGGGCGTGGCAAATCCAACAGAGGCAGCAGAGGCACAGACAGAGATTGGAAAATGTGGCCTGTAAGAAATCGTGGATTGAAATAAATAATAGTCTGTTATGGGTTCCCTAGATCAGCAGTTTGCCTAAGTTGATGACACAGAAAGGTTCCAGTCATGTCAGAAAAATAGCTGTACAGTGAGCTGAATTACGAGGTCAGAACATAAAAACAGGCCTTCGAGTGGGCATAGCTAGGCCTGATAAGGGATGCAGCAAGGAGCTCGAGGATAAACAAGCTGTCTACAAGAGGGCAACAAGAACTTTAGAACAGAGATAAGGAGGAAAATGACCTCATGAGGCTGGGAGGGGGCTGTCATAGGTAGCCTCTCCCTTGTAATTGGACAATGGGATGGGTAAAAATGATTGACACCAGGTATCCACCAGCCCATCGAAATAAGTTATAAAAACAGATGACCGAGAGAGGAAAACAGGCAGTTAGGGGCAAAGGTTTCCCTGAGGTGGCTGCGGCCTAACACCTTGGTCAAGTTTAGCCTCTGAGGTGGCTGACGCCCTAACACCTCCAACAGCTCGAGGGATGACCCAACGGAAGTGACTGCTGCAGCAGACTGCAGGAATCCACCCAATCCGAGACCCCCATACTGTCTCACCATCTGTCTGGTTGTTTCATTCCATTCCAGGTCCGTAGATCACCCTCATCTGTCACGGGTTGTATGTCTACTGTATCTATTTCAATCGCATGTAGTAGTATCTGATTATGCTTAAACTGTAGCTCTCTAATAAAAAGCCTTACAACTCCTAAGACCCCTTGGGTAATCTGTGTGTGACCTGTGATCCAAATCTTACAGTGGTGTCAGAAGTGGGATCACAGAGTTGGGAGTTGTAAGGTGGTGGTTGTGGGGACCGGAGGGACTTGGTCGCGTGTGATCATCGCTTAAGACTGGGTAGGGAACTCCCTGAAAGAGGGGAGAGAGAGTGAGTTAAAGGTAAAACCAGAAATACAATGGCATTGGCATATCACCGGGAACAGTTGATAGATAGCCTGAAGGAGGTGAAGCATAAAGAGCAGGAGAGAGAGGGGGGAGATAGAGAAGGGAAACAATCTAAGTTGCAGGCTATCCAATCTGAAAACTCAGCAAAGAATTGGAGAAAAAAACTTTGAACTACAATTTAAGTTAAGCTGGTGTGGGAAAACTGAGCAGAACAACAAATTTGTTTAATAAAAGATTAAGATTAAGTCTAAGATTTAACCTTGGAGTCGCGGTTGCTATGGTGAAATTTCCAAAGCAGTTAGATTTGATTCGTTTAAATGTAAAAAACTAATTTTTCTACAGTTATATTCAATGTTTTTGCAGTCATTTGGAAAGGCATCTGAAGAAAGGACAATAAGAAAAATAACGTACTTTACTGTTTTCTGTAAGCATGTGCTATTTTGTTTTTTTTACCTGTTCTGTGTTTCGTTAATACAGTATTGGTCTGAATTAAATTGGAATTATTAAAGGTAACTAACCTGTTAAATTGTGAAAACCCAACTGTCTTTTTCGATCGGGGAAGTTTTTTAAAAATTTACGTGAAGTGACGCAATTGCGTGCGTGTGACAATGTTTCGCTCCGCCTTCTTAAAAACCTGCAAAGGAGTTAACCCTTTCCACTGACAGCTGTTTAAGTTCACCAAGCAACAACTTTAGTATTGCTGAATGAAATTTAAAGATATTGGACATTATTAAATTTAAATTTCGTAATTTTAAGTTAATATTTCCCCACAGTGACAGAAGAAAAATTATGATTTGATAAATTAACCCCTTGTGCTCTTAAGCAGAGCCACAATGGATTCTCTGCTTTCTTTTGTTATATGAAAGTTACCTTGTAAACTAATTGCAGCACTTCTGTCTCTAATGTTAAAACACTGTGTAAACCACCTAGCCTGGGAATCAATTGTTTCTGAAATTGCAACTGATAAGATAAAATTGATAAAAATGAAATTGAACATTGACAAAACCTGTCAGTCCAACAGTTTGGATTTTGGGATAATTTTGAAATGACAAAATGGACTCAGGCACAATCTATTGGGTTACTTTTGGGAAAATAAAAGATCCTCTAAAATAATGATAAATAAAAAGTGTGAATAACTTGGACCAAGTGAGAACGTTTAATCTATGTTTTCTATCTTAAATATTGTACTGGAAAGTAAAGTTCCTCCAGGGCTCATGAATGAGATATGAACAGTAATTACTGGGATGTGTAAAATGGAGAGAGGAAGTGATTGAGGGTGTAAGATAGAAACAGGAGAATTACACCATCAATAGGTGTACAAGATTATGAGGGGTTTGGATAAGCTAGATGGGGAAAGGATGGTCCCACTAGTTGATGGTAAAAGGACTAGGGGACACACATTTAAAGTTTTGGGCAAGAGATACAGAGGGGATGTGAGGAAAAACTTTTTTACGCAGCGAGTGGTGAGGACCTGGAACTCACTGCCAACAGAAGTGGTGGAAGTGGACACACAAGGGAGACTGGATAGGCACTTGAAGGAAATAAACTTGCAGGGCTACGGAGATAGAGCGGGGGAATGGAACTGACTGGATTGCTCTACAGAGAGCCGACACGGACTCGATGGGCCGAATGGCCTCCTTCTGTGCCGTTATGATTCTATAACTTTATGACTTAAGTATGAGCTGCACAATTATGTGGCACAATTCGGGTAATACATTCCCCTGTTGTCTAAGGCCTTCAGTGAGCTCGTGATGCGACTGAACTCCTCCCGAAAGCACTTTTATGTTTTGGAGGAAGACGACTCGAGAATAGATATTGAAATTGACAGCATAGTGGACAACTCACACTGGCGGGATATTGGGCTTAATACATCAGCACACCCTTAGGTTTGTATTATTTCACACGCTCTGGTAGTTCTCCAACATGTAACCCATATAGTAAGACTTTGATACATAAGCCAATTGTGTACTCATGCCTATGACTGACCAGCACTAACAAATTAATTGAGCACACTGAAAGAGAAGATCCGAAGCAACGTAGAGGAGATCCCAGGCGGGGTAAGATCAGGAAAGATAGAAGAAATAGAGGATACCCCAGGCGGGGCAGAATTAGAACACCGGAACAGTGAATTGAATTTGAGTAAGGGGTCAGAGGTTGCTCCTCCACCTCAAAGGAATGGACTGTAAGGAAAGGGAAAATCTTCATTTTCAAGAATCCCTATTAACTAACGCCCAAGTTGAGAGAGCAATAAGAACTAGCCAGATTAGTCAAGAGCTGATTGTGGGAAGTCAATAAGGATATTTCCTTTTCAAGGTGGGGAGATGTAAGAAATCATGGATTGAAAGAAATAATAGTCTGTTACGGGTTCCCTAGGTCAGCCATTTGCCTAAGTTGATGATACAGAAAGATTCCAGTCATGTCAAAAAAAAGAGCTGAATTACGAGGTCAGAACATAAAAACAGGCCTTCGAGTGGGCATAGCTAGGCCTGATAAGGGATGCAGCAAGGAACTGTAGGATAAACAAGCTGACTATGAGAGGGCAACAAGACCTTTAGAACAGAGATAAGGAGGAAAATGACCTCATGAGGCTGGGAGGGGACTGTCATAGGCAGCCTCTCCCTTGTAATTGGACAATGGGATGGGTAAAAATGATTGACACCAGGTATCCACCAGCCCATCAAAATGAGATAGAAAAACAGACGACCGAGAGAGGAAAACAGGCAGTTAGGGGTGAAGGCTTCCCTGAGGTGGCTACAGCCTAACACCTTGGTCAAGTTTAGCCTCTGAGGTGGCTGACGGCCTAACACCTCCAACAGCTCGAGGGATGACCCAACGGAAGTGACTGCTGCAGCAGACTGCAGGAATCCACCCAATCCGAGACTGCCGTTCTGCCCCACCGTCTGTCCAGTTGTTCCGTTCTGTTCCAGGGCCGTAGATCGCCCTCATCTGTCACGGGTTGTATATCTACTGTATCTATTTCAACAGCATGTATTAATATCTGATTATGCTTAAACTGTAGCTCTCTAATAAAAAGCTTTACAACTCCTAAGACCCTTTGGGTAATCTGTGTGTGACTTGTGATCCAAATCTTACAGGCCAGAGGGAGGAGGGCCAACAGGTGGCCTTACCCTCCATGGGTAATCCAGGATCACATCTCCTACATGGGGTGCATAGAGCTCTGTGCAATGTTGGAGGTGGACTCCTCCACACTCCTTACCATTGCCGAGAGGCTCTCGGGCACCCTTGCCATTGCACCTATCATATCCGTGTGCATGCACATCACCCTTCTTCTAAAGGCCTCCCCATCGAGGTCCTCAAATATAGAGTTAGTGATTGGGCAAGAAGGTGGCAGATGGAGTATAATGTGGGGAAGTAAGAAATTATCCACTTTGGTAGGAAGAATGGAAAAGCAGAATCTTTTATAAAAGATGAACGAGTAAATGCGGTTATGCAGACGAATTTGGGGGTCATTGTACATGAATCACAGAAAGTTAACATGCAGGTACAGCAAGAAATTAGAAAGGCAAATGGTATGTTAGCCTTTATTGCAAGGGGGGCGATTTGGTGTATAAGAGTAAGGATGTCTTGCTGCAATTATATTGGGCTTTGGTGAGACCACACCTGGTGTACAGTTTTGGTCTCCTTACCCAAGAAAGAATATACTTGCCTTGGAGGGGGTGAAACGAAGGTTCACCAGATTGATTCCTGGGAGGAGAGGCCTGTCCTATGAGGAGAGGTGGAGTGGAATGGGCTATATGCTTCTGAGTTTAGGAGGATAAGAAGTGATCTCATTGAAATGTATAACATTCTTAGAGGGCTTGACAGGGTAGATGCTGAGGTTGTTTCCCCTGGCTGGAGAGTCTAGAACCAGGGGTCACAGTCTCAGAATAAGGGGTCGGCCATTTAGGACTGAGATGAGGAGCAATCTCTTCACTCAGAGGTTGGTGAATCTTTGGAATTCTCTACCCCAGAGGGCTGTGGATGCTCAGTCATTGAGTATATTCAAGGCTGAGATTGATAGAATTTCGGGCACTAAGGGAATGAAGGGATATGGGGATAGGGCGGGAAAGTGGAGTTGATTGAATGGTGGAGCAGTCTCGAGGGGCCGGTTGGCCTACTCCTGCTCTTATTTCTTATGTTCTTATGTTTACTTCTGTTTTCCACCTGGAAAATGTACACAATGAGGACCAATTTCTAACCTTAAAAAGTGTAGTGGTGTTTTGTTTTCAATCAAGTGCTTGGCTATGTGCTGAAGTCGGGAGTGGTGGATTCAATATCAACAACAACAACTTGCATTTATATCGCTTTAACATAGTAAAACGTCCCAAGGCACTTCACAGGAGCGTTATGAAACAAATTTTGACACCGAAGGGAGGTGGAGGAAGAAATATGCAGAGAAATTAGGGAAATGAGTAAAAAACATAGAATAATAATCATGGGGGATTTCAACTACCCAGAAATTAATTGGACAGAAGAGGTAGGTAAAGCTGATAAGGGAATTGAGTTCCTACAATGTGTAGAGGACTCCTTTCTAACCCAATATGTAAAAAGCCCAACAAGGGAGGATTCGCTAGTAATGGGGAGCGAACCAGCGCAGATAAGAGAAGTAAAAGTAGGGGAACATCTAGGCAATAGTGAGCATAATATAATACGCTTTAAGATAATAATTGAGAAGGACATAGGTATGACAAAGACCAGGGTAATAGATTGGAGAAAAGCTGATTTTAAGGGCTGAGAATAGAACTTCAGAAAATAAAATGGACAACAGTATTGGCAAACAATGATGTAGAACAGCAAAGGGAAACATTTAAAATGGTGTTCAACAGATTCCGGGAAAAATATATTCTGCTGATAAAGAAGAACAAGCTAAACACTAATGAAACACTGTGGATGAATAAAGCCATAAGGGAAAAGTTGAGGGTAAGGAAAGAGGCATACATTAAGTACATGGACAGCAGGGGAGAGCATGATAAGGGAGAATATGAAGAGATTAGGAGAGAAGACAAAAAACAATTAGGAAGGCAAAGAGGAACTTTGAAATTAAATTATCAAGGAACATAAAACAACTTAGTAAAATATTTTACAGGCACATAAATAAAAAAAGGAAGGTTGGGATGGGAATAGGGCGACTAAGGGATGGAAAGGATAATATCACAGGTAGCAATAGAGGGAAGGCAGAGATCTTAAATAATTACTTTGTTTCAGTATTTGCCAGGGCAATAGAACAGGTGGAGATAATATAGGATGATGAGATTAGTAATGAATTAACTGCTTTTAAAATAAAACGAGGAGATATACTAAATAAACTAATGAAACTCAAAGAGGTTAAAACCACTGGTCTGGACAGATTATATCCACGGAGTTTAAAAGAATCTAGGGAAGAAATAGCAGAGGCATTACTACTCATATTTAGTAATTTGTTAGAAAAAGGTGTAGTGCAGAGGACTGGAGGATAGCTAACGTAATATCTATATTTAAGAAGGGAGATAGAACATGTCCAGGGAACTATAGGCCAGTCAGCTTAATATTGGTGGTAGGAAAAATACTGGAATCCCTACTAAAGGAGAAAATAGAAGAACATCTAGAAATGAAAAATATAATAATAAATAGTCAGCATGGATTTCAAAAGGGAAAGTCTTCCTTGACCAACCTAATTACATTTTTGAAGAGGTAACAGAGAGAGTAGACAAGGGTAATGTAGTAGATGTAATTTATCAAGATTTTCAAAAGGCCTTTGATAATGTACCACATAATAGACTAATGAATAAGGTCAGGGAATGTGGAGTTGGGGACAAGTAGCAGAATGGATAGCTAGCTGGCTTCAAGACAGAATGCAGAGAGTTGTGGTAAAGGGTAGCTATTCAGAGTGGTAGAAGGTGGGAAGTGGTGTTCCACAAGGATCAGTGCTGGGACTACTATTGTTCACAATTTATATTAATGATTTAGACCTTGGAATAAAAAACACAATTTCTAAATTTGCGGACGACACCAAATTGGGGGGGCAGAGCCAATACTGAGGAGGACTGCAACAAATTACAAGACATTAATAAACTTACAGAATGGGCATATAATTGGCAAATGAAAGTCAACACAGATTAAGGTGAGGTATTACATTTTGATAAGAAAAATATGGAGGTCACATATTACTTGGAAAATAAGAATCTAAATGGGTTAGAGGAACAAAGGGATCTAGGAATACAAATACACAAATCACTGAAATTATCGACACAGGTTAACGAGGCCATAAAAAATGCAAACCAAGCATTGGGTTTATTTCTAGAGGGATAGAATTGAAAAGTAGTGAAGTTATGCTAAATTTGTATCGAACCTTGATTAGACCACACTTGGAGTAATGTGTACAGTTCTGGTCATCATATTATAAAAAGGATATAGGTGCTGGAGAGGGTGCAGAGAAGATTTACAAGGATGATACTAGAAATGCAAGGGTACACCTATCAGGAAAGGATGACTAGGCTGGGTATCTTTTCTCTTGAAAAGAGAAGGCTGAGGGGTGACCCAATAGAGGTCTTTAAAATCATGAAAGGTTTTGATAGAGTAGATACAGAGAGAGTGTTTCCACTTGTGGGGAAGAGCAAAACTATAGGCCATCAATATAAGATAGTCACCAAAAAATCAAATAGGGAATTCAGAAGAAACTTCTTTACCAAGAGAGTGGTGAGAATGTGGAACTTGCTACCACAAAAGAAAGTGGTAGAAAGTACTCTATGTGGTCCTGCCAATTGCTATGTATCAAAGAAGAAAGTTTTGGGGAAATAAAATCGAACATTGACAAAACCTGTCAGCCCAACAATACTGCTATTTAGATTTTGGGATCATTTTGAACTGATAAAGTTAACTCAAACGCAATATGGTGGGTTATGAAAAATAAAATGTGTTGATAACTTGGACCAAGTGGGAAGGTTTGATCTATGTTTTCTATCTTTAATATTGTATTGGACAGTAAAGTTCCTCCAGGCTTCAGTTGGTAGCACACTTGCCTCTGAGTCAGAAGGTTGTGGGTTCAAGTCCCACTCCACATAAATCTAGGCTGACACTCCAGTGCAGTACTGAGGGAGTGCTGCACTGTTGGAGGTGCCGTCTTTCGGATGAGACGTTAAACCGAGGCCCCGTCTGCTCTCTCAGGTAGATGTAAAAGATCCCATGGCACTATTTCAAAGAAGAGTAGGGGAGTTATCCCCGGTGTCCTGACCAATATTTATCCCTCAATCAACAGAACAAAAACAGATTATTTGGTCATTTTCACATTGCTGTTTGTGGGAGCTTGCTGTGTGCAAATTGGCTGCCGCGTTTCCCACATTACAACAGTGACTCCACTTCAAAAGTACTTCATTGGCTGTAAAGCGCTTTGAGATGTCCGGTGGTCGTGAAAGGCACTATATAAATGCAAGTCTTCCTTTTCTTTCTTTCAGGGCTCATGAATGAGATAGAATTCTTCCTTAGGATGTGCAATGTTACCCGGACTGTGGTTAAGACGTACTTGATTGAGGAAGGAACCGGGGTGTGTGTAAAATAATCAGGGAAAAGAAACCAACTCTGTTACTATCGCAACTACCATGTTTTATGAGACTAACAGGACCTGTCCCATTAATAGCCCCAGTTTCTGCTTCACACTCCATCTACCCAAAACCTACTCACTAGCCACCCCTCACATTCACCCTCATCCTACTGCAAGCATACCAACTAACAACACACAAGGGACTTGGGTGTTTTAACCAATGTTCATGTGAAGTTTCTGGTAATGTGCTGTCAAACATTGAAATCTTTATTTTCAACACTTTGCGTTCTTGGACAGATTTGTTTGCACCTTTGAAAGTGTCTTAGTGAGTTGCAGTGAATGGTGAAACATAATGTCCCCTCCCGCCCCCCACCCCCTCCCCCACCCCCGCAATGGTGATGAGTGTGAAAGGAATGGCTTGGACATTGTAGGGATGCTTTATGATGCTGGTGTGAGGTGGTGGCAACCTGGCGCATCATGTGGCAGCCAGGGTGTACAGTGTTAAGTGAAGCTAATCTGGACATGGCGAGTCCATCGTTGGCATCCCGGGCAGCAATGTGCATGGGTGATAATGCCCTGTGTCCAGTGCAGCATCAGTTTATTGCAGAGAAGGTTGGTGTTGTTGTTGGTGATGCTGGTGTTGGGGCTGATCGTGGTGGGATTCTGAGGACCAAGGTGATATTTTTTCAAGGGCACCGATGTGATGGAATAGATGGCAGGTGAGGTTGAGATGACAGAAGTAATCTGTCAATATTGAGATAGGTTGTTCCAAGGAGGTGACAGTAGATAGAGAGATTACTCCAAACACTTCAAAGGTGCATAAAGCTCAAAAGTGGATTCTAAATCTGAGATTGGAAACTGACCAGCTGTAAAATGGCCGATTTTAAATCACTTTTGCAGCTGGTCACCTATTGAAAGAAATGGAGAGTTGTTCAGAACCCGACATACTTACCTGTCGAGATCCCCGAGCGATGGGATCCTCGTGGAAAACTTGGCAAAATGCTTTGGAACTAGGAAAGTGGGGATTTAATTACTTTAAACACCCTCTTAACTAGCACAATTGAATGACCCGCCGCTTAGTGCCGTGTCTGCAAAGCGCAGGCAGAAACGACACTTGGGAAACTGACAAGGAAGCGAGTACAGAGCGGGATACCGGCCCACTGTCAATCTTTTTGATATTAACAGTGGACCTGCCTCCAAACCTGCCCTCTGAGCACTGGCAAAATTCAGCCCAATGATTGGGTTAATTGGTCCCCATAGGCTTTGCTGGGAAGAAGAGGTATAAGAAGGGGTCTCTCAAACACTTAGGTTATAGAGGCATACGGCAAGGAGCTTGGGAACATCCACCAGACAAGACAAGGAGGGTTTTGGGTTGGCGGTGGACCCACACGCGTCACACCAGGTGAACAAGTGAGCCTAGAGGCTCAGGCCAATGGGGGTTGACCGTGGAGATCGCGTCTTCTACCCAAGGCATAGCGGGTAATATAAACCTTGATTGCGCCTTGTTTAACTACCGCTCAGATGCTGTAATGTATCAAGTCTCACTTATACTGAATAAAATATAATTACTGTCACTGAATAAAATATAATTACTGTCACCAATACGAATCTTTTGGAACTTAGAAGTGAAAGAGTTAATTGGAAAAGACCCAGAAACTCAACAACAGTACTGTAATAACTTTGGAAGGATGGATAGCCAAAGGCTATCACGCTTCCCTGATTCATCGCTGCATACTCTGGTGGAGGTTGTCAGAGCACACAGGGAGGTCATCTTCCCTGCTGATAGGCAAAGGAGACCTCCATAAAAAACAAAAAGAGCCTGGCTGGATATAGCTGAGGAGGTCAGCAGCAGGGATGTAGAGAGGAGGACCTGGATACAGTGCAGGAAACGCTTCAATGATCTCATGAGGTCAGGGAAGGTGAGTGCAATGTCACACTCACCAGCATCCTGAAGTGCCTGTCAACATATCCCCATCACACTGTCTTCCCAAGCCTATTCCTGCAAATCATTCCTCACACCAACCTACCTTTCAGGTCCACCATCCCTCTCTCTATGTACATACTCACATCCCCATCTAACCTAGGTTCACTAGGTTGATTCCTGGGATGAAGGGGTTGACGTATGACGAAAGGTTGAGCAGGTTGGGCCTATACTCATTGGAGTTTAGAAGAATGAGAGGTGATCTTATTGAAACATATAAGATTCTGAGGGGGATTGACAGGGTGGATGCTGAGAGGATGTTTCCCGAGTGGGGGAATCTAGAACTAGGGGGCATAGTTTAGAATAAGGGGTTGCCCATTTAAGACGGAGATGAGGAGGAATTTCTTCTCTGAGGGTCGTGAATCTTTGGAATTCTCTACCCCGGAGAGCTGTGGAGGTGGAATCATTGAATATATTCAAGGCGGAGATTGACAGACATTTGAACTACAAGGGAGTCAAGGGGTATGGGGAGAGAGCGGGAAAGTGGTGTTGCGGCCAAGATTGGATCAGCCATGATCTTATTGAATGGCGGAGCAGGCTCGCGGGGCCGATTGGCCTACTCCTGCTCCTGTTTCTTATGTTCTTATGTTCTCAACTAACCACCCCTCACACTCACACTAATGCAATCACAGCAAGTAACACCACAGAAGGCCATTTGGCATTGTCACCCCCAGTCCCTCATAGTCACCCTCTACAGATGTAACCCATCCATTCCTTACACTCATTCCATCACTCTCACTCAAACTTCTCTTCTTTCCCTCCTTGCAGGAGAAAAGAGCCCATAACAACTGAGAGAGAACCCTTCAGTAATCGCGTACCTTACAGCAGCAGAGGAGGTGACTCTGGAGATCTCAGGAGCTCGAGAGATGCTGGCAGTGGGAGACAAGAGAGGGGGACATCCCAGCAATCTGGTGACAGAATCACATCTCATAAAGCCACATGGCATACAACAATCACTCATATGGTGACTGAATTCAGGAGCCAGTGAAATGTCATCATCTGCATAATGGTAAGGTTACCCATTCTTATTATAGAACTTCTAATTTATCTCTTTACTCCTCGCCAACTGCCCCCACTCCACCACTGTCCAGCCAGAGGAGGAAAACGACTCTCAGAGGAACCTCCATCCTCTGAGGGTGCAGCGTCAGCAGCCCCAAGCGCAGCCAGCACCAGCGCAGATACTCAGTGGGTCCTTTGCGACATAGAGTAGAATTGTCACCTGGTGTCTCACAATTCACAAGTGAGCAAGAGCAGATGGTGTTGACAGGGACAGCAGTGGAGACTCCTCGCCGGGGGGCGCAGGACGCTCCAAGCTCTGCCGTGCTGCCTGCAGATGCTGAGCTTCGGGGGCCGTCAAGAAAGAGGGTGACCTTGGAAGGGCAGCAACAATTGCACGAGGCTCTGGCATCTTTTGCAGCCACGATGTCTGCAAATGTTCAGAAAATGGAGGAGTCCATCGCCAACATGAGCACCACCATGTCGCAGATGATGGCGATGATATGCTCTTCCATGGAAAGGATGGCCACCTGCATGGAGCAGCAAGTGCACCACTCACATGAGCACATGCTAATGTGGACAACAGATGGAAGGCGGTCATAGACCTCCTCTCAAGGAGGGATGTAAACATAGACTTGGGCCTTCATCGCCCCACTGCTGTGCAGCAGGGTGCTCGCCAGCTCCTTGCTAGCAGGGAAGTGCGGGTGGCCCATGAGAGGGATGATGGTGAGAGGGGACATGGAAGTGAGGGCTCTTCTCAAAGTGCTCCCACTTCTCCCATTGCCTCCCCCTCAGTCAGAGCCCCACATGCTTCCTCAGATCCTGATGGTCGAGTCTGCCCCTGCACAGTCGCAGGAGGAGCAGACTTTGGCGGGGCCATCACAGGCTCCAAAACCCAGAGGACGTCTGCCAAAAGTCTCTATGCAGTCGCAGCAGGAAATTGAGCAGCCTGCAACTACCTCTGCTGAAGCCACAGGGATTGCACCTCATAGAAGCACTTGCAAAAAAAATGACACAAAGTAGATGCACGAGGGTATGCACGTGGGTGTATCAAAAAATTTTACTGGTAAGTTTCAGTTGTTTTGATTACACACATAAATGTTTTTCTTTGCACCACTTTCACCGTTTTTGCCTCAAAACCTGGAAGTGGCTTTGTCACTTGGAGTGAATGGTAAGACATTATTTAACCTCGAGCATTGGAGCTTTGGGTGAGAGGAATGGATTGGTCATTGTAGGGATGCTTTATGGTGTTGTTGGTGGTGGGAACTTAGTACAGCAAGTGGCAGGCATATGGTTGCATTGGAGCAAGTTAAGTAAATCTGGCCATGATGAGGCCATCCTGGGCCTCCCGGGCAGCAATGTGTGCCGGTGCTTGTGCCATCTGCATCTCAGGTGCCTCCTCCTCCTCCTGCTCATCTTCCCCCTGCTCCTATCCTCCTCTGAAGAGGCTGTGTGCTCTGCGCCTTGCTCCTCCTGCAGCTCCAATCCTTGCTGTTGCGCTATGTTGTGCAACATGCAGCAGATGACAATGATTCTGGAGACCCTGGCTGGTGCATACTGAAGAGCTCCTTCAGATCTGTCAAGGCATCTGAAGTGCATCTTCAGAATGCCTATTGCTTGTTCTATAACAAATCTGGCGAAGATGTGGCTCTCATTATAATGCTCCTCGGTCTCAGTACTTGGCCTCCTCAGGGGTGTCATGAGCCCTGTCTTCATTGGATAGCCCTGGTCTCCAAGCAGCCAGCCAGTAAGTCTGTTTGGAGGTGCGAAGAGCTGAGGGAGGGTGGACTGGCGCAGCATGAAAGAGCCATGACAGCTGCCAGGGAATCTGGCACACACATGCATGATCATCTTTTTATGTTTGCAGACGAGCTGCACATTGAGGGAGTGGAAGCCTTTGCGGTTCACAAACACTCCTGGGTGTTCTGGGGGTGCCTTCGTGGCCACATGTGTGCAGTCGATGACGCCCTGCACCTGTGAGAAGTCAGCCAGAGCCGCAAAGCTGAGTGCCCGCTCAGTAACACTGGCTTCATCAGTAGCAAACTTGATATAATTGGCTGACTTGAGAAACATGGCATCGGTCACCTGGGTGATGCATTTGTGGGCGACCGACTGCGAGATGCCGCAAATATCTGCTGCAGATCCCTGGAAGGAGCCTGAGGTGAAGAAGTTGAGGGCAGGTGGTGGCTTTGACAGCTACTGATAAGGTGTGTCCATCAGGACCTCTGGGCAGCAGGTCTTGCTCCAGCAAGCTACAAATGTCTGCGACGAACTGACGCAATAGCCTGAGCCTCCTGAAGCACTGCTGCTCAGTCATGCTGAAGAAGCTCATCCTCTGCCTGTATACCCTGTGTTGGGGGTATCACCTCCAGTGTGGTGCAGCCCTGTGGTGGCCCCCTCTCTCCTGTGGAGCATCAGGTCATTGAGGAGAAGGCTGCTGTTGTGGATGCTGTTGCTGTGGTTGCGGCTGGTGTTGTTGGTGGTGGGGCTCATCTTGGTCCGATTCTGAGGACCAAGGTGAGACAGTATAAGTGGCACCCATGCTGATATAGATGGCAGGTAACGTGGAGATCAGAGGGCCAATCCCACAATGTTGTGATAGTGAGTAGCAATGTGGTGAGAGTGGCTTCCAAGGTATCAGAAATGACCTGCAAACTGCAGACACCGATATCTGTGGACAAAATGGAGTGAGCTAGAGCCTTTCCATGAGGCAAATAATGAGGTGTAATGTTGCAGTATTTATGTGCTTTTCTCAGTTATCAATGAATCAACTCGCCAATGGCCACTGAGCTTCCGGCTCCCCTTCACAGGCGAGGTACCCGACCTCTGTGAATCCCGTGCTCCTGCAGTAAAACTCAGAAACAGCCGCCAAAATCACTTAAAGGTCTGTAAAAAAAAAACACTTAATGATTTCAATGAGGTCGCCTGCCTCTGCGGATTGGGTCCTTCAATGCCGCCCGAGTTAAATACGTGAGGCGGTGGGATGATGGCGGGTTCCCAACTCGCTCGCTATTTCCGGCATTTTTACTGCCGACCCGCCCCCAAACCCGCACACGCGGCAACGGGAAATTCCAGCAATTGGCTTCGGTCTTCACAATATTTAGTTGGAGGAAATTTCTGCTCATCCAGTAATGAGTGTTGGACAAGCAGTCTGACAACTTAAAGACAGTGCAGGGGTCAAGAGAAGTGGTGGGAGGTAGAGCTGGGTGTTGTCAGCGTACATGTGGAAACTAACTTTGTGTTTTCAGAAGGTATCGCCGAGGGGCAGCATGTTGATGAGAAATAGGAGGGAGCCAAAAATAGATCCTTGGGGGACACCAGAGGTAACAATGTGCAAGCGGGAAGAGAAGTCATTGCAGGTGATTCTCTGACTACGATTAGATAGCTAAGAATGGAAACAGGCGAATGCAGTCCCACCCAGCTGGATGACAGTGGAGAGGCGTTGGAGGAGGATGGAGTAGTCAACTGTGTCAAAGCTGCAGACAAGTCAAGAAGGATGAGAGGGATAGCTTACCTTTATCACAGTCACAAAGGATGTCATTTGTGACTTTGATAAGAACCGATTCGGTACTGTGGCAGAGACGGAAACCTGATTGGAGGGATTCAAACATGGATTTCCGGGAAAGATGGGCACGGATTTGGGAGGCAACAACACGTTCATGGATGGAGAGAAAAGGGAGTTTGGAGTTTCTTAGAGCAATACATTGAGGAACCAACCAGGGAGCAGGCTATTTTAGATCTGGTAATGTGTAATGAGACAGGATTAATTAATGATCTCATAGTAAAGGATCCCCTAGGTAAGAGTGATCATAGCATGGTAGAATTTCAAATTCAGTTTGAGGGTGAGAAACTTGGGTCTGAAACTAGTGTCCTAAACTTAAATAAAGGCAATTACAAGGGTATGAGGACAGAGTTGGCTAAAGTGGGCTGGGAAAATAGATTAAAGGGTAAGACAGTAGATCAGAAGTGGCAGACATTTAAGGAGATATTTCATAAATCTCAGCAAAGGTATATTTCAGTGAGAAAGAAAGGCTCTACGAGAAGATGCACCATCCGTGGCTAACTAAGGAAGTTAAGGATGGTATCAATTTTAAAGAAAAGGCATACAATGTTGCGAAGATTAGTGGTAGGCCAGAGGATTGGGAAATTTTTAGAAACCAGCAAAGGATGACTAAAAAAATTATAAAGAGGGAGAAGATAGAGTATGAGAGTAAACTAGCAAATAATTTAAAAACAGACAGTAAGAGCTTCAGGTATATAAAAAGGAAGAGAGTAGCTAAAGTAAACATTGGTCCCCTAGAGGATGAGACTGGGGAATTAATAATGGGAAATAGAGAAATGGCAGAGACTCTAAATAATTATTTTGGATCGGTCTTCACGGCAGAAGACACTAAAAACATCCCAATAATAATAGATAATCAAGAGGCTATAGGGAGGGAGGAACTTAAAACAATCTCTATCACTCGAGAAAAAGTACTAGGCAAACTAATGGGGCTACAGGCCGACAAGTCCCCTGGACCTGATGGCCTGCATCCTAGGGTCTTAAAAGAAGTGGCTGCAGAGATAGTGGATGCGTTGGTTGTAATCTACCAAAATTCCCTGGATTCTGGAGAGGTCCCAGCGGATTGGAAAACTGCAAATGTAACACCACTATTCAAGAAAGGAGGGAGACAGAAAGCAGGAAACTATAGGCCAGTTAGTCTAACATCTGTCATTGGGAAAATGCTGGAATCCATTATTAAGGAGGTAATAGCAGGACATTTAGAAAATCATAAGACAATCAAGCAGAGTTTTATGGTTTTATGAAAGGGAAATCGTGTTTGAAAAATTTGCTAGAGTTCTTTGAGGATGTAACAAACAGGGTGGATAAAGGGGAACCAGTAGATGTAGTGTATTTGGATTTCCAGAATGCATTCGATAAGGTGCCACATAAAAGGTTACTGCACAAGATAAGAGCGCACGGGGTTGGGGTAATATATTAGCATGGATAGAGTATTGGCTAACTAACAGAAAACAGAGAGTCGCGATAAATGGGTCATTTTCCGGTTGGCAATCAGTAACTAGTGGGGTGCCACATGGATTAGTGCTGGGGCCTCAACTATTTACAATCTGTATTAATGACTTGGATGAAGGGACCGAGTGTACTGTAGCCAAATTTACTAATGATACACAGATAGGTGGGTTAGCAAGTTGTGTGGAGGACACAAAGAGTCTGCAAAGGGATATAGACAGGCTAAGTGAGTGGGCAAGAAGTTGGCAGATGGAGTATAATGTGGGAAAATGTGAAGTTATCCACTTTGGAAGGAAGAATGAAAAAGCAAATTATTATTTAAATGGAGTGAGACTTCAAAATGCTGTGGTACAAAGGGATCTGGGGGTCCTAGTACATGAAACACAAAAAGTTAGCATGCAGGTACATCAAGTAATTAGGATGGCAAATGGAATGTTGGCCTTTATTGCAAGGGTTATGGAGTATAAAAGTAGGGATGTTTTGATGCAACTTTACAGGGCACTGGTGAGACCGCACCTGGAGTACTGCGTACAGTTTTGGACTCCATATTTAAGGAAGGATATACTTACATTGGAGGCAGTGCAGAGAAGGTTCATTAGGTTGATTCCTGGGATGAAGGGGTTGACGTATGATGAAAGGTTGAGCAGGTTGGGCCTATACTCACTGGAGTTTAGAAGAATGAGAGGTGATCTTATTGAAACATGTAAGATTCTGAGGGGGATTGGCAGGGTGGATGCTGAGAGGATGTTTCCCCTAGTGGGGGTATCTAGAACTAGGGGGCATAGTTTTAGAATAAGGGGTCACCCATTTAAGATGGAGATGAGGAGGAATTTCTTCTCTCAGAGGGTTGTGAATCTTTGGAATTCTCTACCCCAGAGAGCTGTGGAGGCTGGGTCATTGAATATATTCAAGGCAGAGATTGACAGACATTTGAACTACAAGGGAGTCTAGGGGTATGGGGAGAGAGTGGGAAAGTGGTGTTGAGGCCAAGATTGGATCAGCCATGATCTTATTGAATGGCGGAGCAGGCTCGAGGGGCCAATTGGCCTACTCCTGCTCCTGTTTCTTATGTTTCTTATGGAGATGGGGCAGTTGTTTGCAAGGACGGAGTGGTCAAGGGTTGGTTTTTTGAGAAGAGCAGTGATGACGTCAAATTTGAAGGAGATGGGGACAGCACCTGAGGAGAGAGTACCGTTAACAATGTCAGCTAACATGGAAGCCAGAAAAGGAAGTTGGGTGGTCAGCAGTTTAGTGGGAATAGGGTCGAGGGAGCAGGAAGTGGGTCTCATGGACAAGGTGAGGGCGGAGAGGGCACAAGAGCACAAACTAGAGAAAGATGCGAGTTCAGAGCTAGGGCAGGAGGTAAACTTAGAGGAAGTGTGGCCCAGTGGGCTAGGGGAAGGAGGAAAAGCAGCAGAGGCAGCTAATTGGATGGTCTCCAACTTAGAGAAAAAGAAGTCTATGAGCTCCTCGCACTTGTTGTTGGAAGTGAGGGTGGAGGAGACAGGGGAGAGGAGTTTAAGAAGATGGTTTGCAGTAGAGAAAAGAAGCCGGGGGTTATCTTTGCATTCCAGCATGATCCTGGAATAGTGAACAGTTTTAGCAGACGAGAGCAGGACCCGATAATGCTTTATGTGGTCCAGCCAGATCTGGTGGTGAATGGCTAAACCAGTTGTCCACCATATTCGTTCAAGTCTGTGACCCTTGGACTTAAGGGAGTGAAGATGAGGGCCATACCAGGGGGAGCAGCCAGGGTGAGAGAAAGCAATGGTTTTAATAGGGCCTAGGGCATCAAATGTGGTGGTGAGTGTGTGGTTGAGCAGAGCGTTAGCTGCAGAAATGTTGTGGTGAATGGAGGGTGAAAGGTTGGACAGTTTGAATTGCATAAGTGCACTTGTAAGTGACTTGGGAGATAGTTTTTTCCAGGGGCAGGACATAGAAGGAAGTAGGGCTGGGGTGGGGGGGAAGGGCAATGTGGGTGGGGAGCGATATAAGGAAGTGGTCAGAGATGGCCTTATCTCTGACTGACACGATGGGAGTAGTGAGGCCATGTGAGACGGCAAGGTCAAGGCTTTGGCCCTGAATATGGGTTGGGGAGTTTACATGGAGAGAAAGATTAAGGCAGGATAGGAGGGCAGTGAACTCAGAGGAGAGAATGATGAATTGTGATGGAGGTTGAAATCACCAAGGATAAGAAGTCATTTAGCGCAGAGGCTGAGGGAGGCGAGCAGTGAAGATATCTCGGTGATAAAATTTTCATTGCACTTGGGTGGGCGGTAGAGAATGAGAATTTTAATTGAGAGGTGAGAGGAGTGAAACAAGGTGAGATGCTCAAAGGAGTAGAAATGCCACAGGAGGAGGGGGAAAGACCAGGGTGTGAATTGGTGATGAGAGCCACACCGCCACCGCGACAGTCTGGGTGGGGCAAGTAGTGGAAGGTATAGCCAGGCGAGGAGGCTTCATTTAGGGGGAAGGTGTCATCACCCCTCAGCCAGGTTTCCGTCAAGACCACTATGTCGATGTAATCATCTACGACAAGCTCATGGATGGCAAGGGCCTTGTTCACAAATGAACGGGCATTCTGTAGGGAGGTGCGGAGAGGGTCGGTGATGGCTGATCCACTGCCAGAGTCTACAGGTCAGCACTGGGAGGGGCGAGTTTGACGGGGAGGAGATTGGCAAGATTAGCCCCCAGCGGGCATGCTGGACGGGAAGGTCGACGAGAGAGCTGGATGGGACAGTTGGGGTTGCTGCTCGTGAGGAGGCTGCGATGAGTGCCTCGATGGCCCCTTCAGAGGATGCCAAGAGAGGCACAGAGGGAGCTGTAGGCTTATCTAAGAGGCAGTCAAGCCTGGGATAGCGGCAGGAGAGTAGGAATGTCGAAGAGTAACGAAGGGTTGGGGTAGGAATTTGGGAGGGCAGAGTACCCGAGAGAGGAGAAATGAAAGGAGGCATGACAACAGGAGAGAGTGGTCAAGGAGGGATAGAGAGGAAATTAAAAGGGGGAGAAAAACATGGAAATATAAGTGATCGGCTCGGGTCTGGAGCGGCAGCCAAAATGCGCACATGAATAGACACAGGGAAAACTCAAGTTACATAGGCCTGGTTATGCAGCAATTATTAGGATACATATTTCCTGGTTAGTAACAGGGAATAGATAGGAGACAATAGGAGGGAGTCCAGAGTTAAAGTCAGAGGTCCCGTGGTAGGATAAAGTTGACATAGGTAGGGTGGAGTCGGCATGGAGCACCGACAAACTGTTATCCAAGTTCAGAGACAGGTGCAGCAGGCGAGTGAAATCCAGAAGCTATTTGAAGGGTAGGCAATTGGAGATTGAAGGTTATTTCAATAGGAATTAGGATCCAGGAAATGTGCAGAATCGGCTGTGGGGCAGAAAGATGATAGCGAAGTTGATAGCTACCATAGATCAGAAGCGGCGGAGAAATATAAACCATTAGCCAGAAACAAACAAAGTTGAAAAACCAGTAGAACGAGTTTGCCAGTAGCAGGCTCAGCACAGAACAGCAACAGTGGGGGAAGGGCTGTAACTGACCAAAGTTACTTTAAAATTTTAGCAGCAGAACAGATAATCAGAGACACAGCAGATGAGTCTTACGGTGTAATACAGTGTAGTTCAGTGCAGAAGCCTTCGATTAGGCACTTTAGAGCCTTCTGGACTCAACATAGGGTTCAACAATTTCAGACCATAACCTCTGCCCCTATCCTTTTTTTACCCATTTATTTATTTTTTCTCTCTCTCCCACATGGCAGCTGTCTTTCATTCTGCCAGTGCCATTTACACTTCATCTAGAGCCATCTTTTGTTTCTTAACTTGTCCCATTACCATCTCCTTTTGCCTTGCACCATCTCTTAATCTCTCTTAATGGCCCAAAAATTCGTGAGGAAGCCTTCGTGCGAGGGTAAGGCTTCCCCGCGATCTCTCACTGCGCGTTGGCTTTTTCAGTTCCAGCTCGCACGAACTTGATGTTCTGGACAGCTGCTGTGCTGGGCTTGCGTATCCCACAGGCGCAGTTAATTCGTGCGAGCTATGGGATCACGTGACTCAGTTAGAGCCAATGGCAGCACACCATCTTCCATTCATAACTTTCACATAAGTGCTGTGAAAGCTATGAATACTATAGCCCCCCAAAAGAACAGCTAAACCTCAATTAATTTTTTTTAAAAAACCATCACATTAATAAAATAAGTATAGTTAAATAAATTAACCATTTTAAATAAAAAATTAAATTTTTGAAAAAATTTAAAATCTTTTAAAAAGTTATAAAAATAAACTTACCTGTCTTTAAAGTCTCTAAAAAAGATATACCTGTTAAAAAAAATTCAAAATAATACTTAATTCACTACTTACCTTGTTAAAAGTGGGTCTTACTCCTCCTTTTTTTATGTGTAAAATCTTCCATACTTACCTGCGCGTTGAAACCACTAAGTGCACTGCATGCGCGCAGCCTGTAGCGCGCACGCGGTTCACCTAGGAACCGCCCCCTTTTCCATTCACCAAGTGCCGGTTTTCAGCGCATGCGCGGTGCATGCAGAAAACCGGCAATTGGAGACAGAATACGCGAGAGTACACAGTGCGTACTCTCGCGTAGCGGCACTAATTTTTGGGCCAATGTCTCTTAATCTCTCCTGCCTTCCACCCTATCACAGACCTTCCCTTTTGTTCTTTCCTCCCCTCCCCCCTTTCCCTGCCCCTGCACTTGCTTCAAAACCTGTTCCATCTCCAGCTTTTTCCAGTTCTGACGAAGGGTCATCGATCTGAAATGTTAACTCTGTTTCTCTCTCCACAGATGCTGCCTGACCTGCTGAGTATTTCCAGCATTTTCTGTTTTTATTTCAGATTTCCAGCATCCGCAGTATTTTGCTTTTGTAGCAGGCATAGGGGGTTGGGGGATGGGTAATGGCAGTTTAAAATAGCAGTTAACTTGAAGTTAGGGCTAAATGCACCACCTAATAGGGGCTGGGGAAACTTGAACAGTGGAAGCGAGGAGATTTGGGAGAGAAGGGACAAAGGATAGCTACAGATTTCCATGGATAGAGGTGAAGCAATGAATAGCTCCCTACGGATCAGCCAGCCTAGGAGCAGCCATCTTACAAGGAGGATTAGGTATGAGGATACCGTCATCTTCGATGATTTCAGCTCTGCCGTTGGCCACAGCCTCAACAATGGCCACTCCAATGACGTTGACCACCGTCTCCTCCATCGGGTAATGACATGCAGCCGTGCCTGTCCCCGCCGGTTAGCTCCGGCTGCCTTTGGTTTTGCACCAACTTGACCTGCAAGAGAGAGGGACGTGTGTCAGTGAATGTGGTGCAATGTGGTTGGGTGATATGCCCATCATAGTTGAATAACCTTGTTTTATTTATTTCATAATTAACGTTTATGCATTTAATCAACTTAGTTTATAATTTTAGTTTTTTAACTAATTACTTGATCTAGTTTAAGTTATAAGAGCATAAGAACTAGGAGCAGGCGTCGGCCATTTGGCCCTTCGAGTCTGCTCCGCCATTCAATAAGATCATGGCTGATCTTCTACCTCATCTCCACTTTCATGCACTATTCCCATATCCCTTGATTCCCTTAATATTCAAAAATCTGTCGATCTCTGTCTTGAATATACTCAATGACTGAGCCTCCAAAGCTCTCTGGGGTAGAGAATTCCAAAGATTCACCACCCTCTGAGTTAAGAAATTGCTCCTCATCTCAGTCCTAAATGGCCCACCCCTTATTCTGAGACTGTGACCCTTGGTTCTCAACATCCCAGCCAGGGGAAACATCCTCCCAGCATCTAACCTGTCAAGCCCTGTCAGAATTTTGTATGTTTCAATGAGATCACCTCTCATTCTTCTAAATATCTTCTAAGTATCATGCGACACTACAGTTTAACATCTATTCAACAAGTCATGGACTTAAAAGATTCTCCAGATTTCTTTTACTCGTATCCATCTTGTGGATAATTCTTGCTAAACATGATTTCTCCTTAGCCCTCAATTGTCCCAATCCAAATTCCATGTATTTCTCCACTTCAATTTCAATTTCAATCTCTCTAACAGGTACCAGTGTGCTTAACTCTATTCTGATTGTCTCATTAATGAGATAATTTCTCGATGGAGTATGTGTCAATGCTTTAAAAGTTGTCGCACTCTCCTGAGCTTCATTAACCATTTCATGTCGTGCTGTTGTCAAGTAACTGAGCATGTCTGTGACCTGTTCTTCAGTGCAGATTCACCATGCATTTCCGGATGGTAATTGCTTCATACGTAACAAATCACATTTGCACACTCATATCAGTATCTCAATATCGTGCCACACATGCCATCCAATACAAGCCATTCTCGGGCTTTCAGGTGATCTTATCAAAAGATTATATGGAGATCTTTGCTCATCTACCACTGCATGGTCCCGATGTCTCAGGTAGTGGCCAGACTTCAAATTCAGTTTTCTTAAAAAGTTCATTATAGGTGGGGACACAAATGTCTCCAAGAGAAAGTTATCAATTTACTATTCGTAACTACACTTTCCTGACTTTCACTAGAATGAAAATTCCCATTAATACCAGATTCTATCTCATTCATGAGCGTCTGGGAGAAACTTTACTGTCCAGTACAATATTAAAGATAGAAAACATAGATCAAAGTTGTTTGGTGACCCAATTTTTAAAAAAAACAGCTGCCAGCGGAAAGGGTTAACTCCTTTGCAGGTTTATAAGGCGGCAGAGCAAATATTCTTCTTAACTAAACACAATACAGACCAGAAAATAAAACCAAAAAAACCAGTAAATTACATAATATTTCTCTTTGTTCTTTCTTCAGATGCGTTTTCAAATGACTAAAAATACTGAATACAACTGGAGAAAAATTAGTTTTCACCTTTAAACTAAGCAAATAAAACTGCTTTGGAAAATTCACGATAGCAACCGCAACTCCAAGGTTAAATCTTAGACTGAAACTTAATCTTTTGTTCAACAAACTTTTTGTTTTTCTCAGTTTTTCCACACCAGCTTAACTTAAATTGTAGTTCAATTTTTTTTTCAGTTCTGGGTGCACAATCTTATTCGCACATTCTTAAAACTTCCAAAATCCAAGACAAGACTACAAAGGGTTAAACGGCTTTCAGCACAGAGAAGTGGGTGGAGCTAAAACAAACATAACAGACATTGGGCCATAGTTTCCGACCCCCACGGGTGCGTACGAGGTGCGCACGCACCCATGGTGCCGCGCAAGTTCTGGGTTTAGGCATGCGAAGCGCATGCGCTGAAACCCGGCACTTGCGATCTGTCAAGAATTCTCTTGACAGATCCTCTGCATCCCCGGGAGATGGGCCTCTGCGGGTGGAGAGTTGCGCTATTTGCACAACTTCCGCCCGCTGAATGCCTGTCAAATTCTTACGCCTGGTAAAAGGAGGCGTAAGGCTTGCTTTTACCAGCATAAGAGTTTAAAAAAATAGAAAAATAAAATGATATCACTCATTTATAAATTAAAAATACTCTTCAAAAAGGTAAGTTTATTTTTAGCCCCGTAAAAACATTTAATTTTTTTTCAAAAAAAATTAATTTTTGTTTAAAATATGTAATTAAATGGCATTTTAATTAATTTTAAATATGTAATTTAAAAATATATATATTTTCATGTGTTGGTGTATTTTTTAAGTGATCCCCATTCATACTTATGACAGTTCTGTACGTGCAGAACTGTTAAAAGTATGAATGGGGATTCCCTTCTTTTATTACTGCTTGCGCCCCTGGGATACATGGGGCTCTGCCCATTCAGACCCGAAGAGGCCCAGGATCGCAAGCCGCCGTACCTCTCGGGCCATCAGGTACTTTCGTAGACATTTTGCAAGTCGGAGGCATCCGCCGCGGGAAGCCTCCGATCGCAAATGTTGGCCCACTTTCTTTTAAAGACAGACTTTCAGACAAAAGGAATACTGTAACTTCTTAAACATTCATAGTTAGGAAAACTTCCTCCCTTTAACACACACTTTCACACAAAGTGAAATTCCAGCATCCTTTAAGGTTCCTTTCACTCAGCAAATCTTTTTCTCGGCACAGAAACTTGCTTCAGTGTTGGTAAAATTTTAAGTTCCTTTTTTCCTTCTTTTAAATCGTCTCAGCAATTTATTCCCTCAATCCCTGTTTTTTTCTTTTCTTTGCTGAGTTTTCAGATGGGTTATCATGCAGCTTAGATTTGTTTCCTTCTCTATCTCCCACACTCTCTCCTGCTCTTTATGCTTCACCTCCTTCAGGCTATCTATCAACTGTTCCCGGTGATATACCAATGCCATTGTATTTCTGGTTTTACCTTTAACCCACTCTCTCTCTCCCCTCTTTCAGGGAGTTCCCTACCCAGTCTTAAGTGATGATCACACGCGACCAAGTCCCTCCGGTCCCCACAACCGCGACCTTACAACTCCCAACTCTGTGATCCCACTTCTGACACCACTGTAAGATTTGGATCACTGGTCACACACAGATTACCCAAAGGGTCTTAGGAGTTGTAAGGCTTTTTATTAGAGAGCTACAGTTTAAGCATAATCAGATACTACTATATGCGATTGAAATAGATACAGTAGACATACAACCTGTGACAGGTGAGGGCGATCTACGGCCCTGGAATGGTACGAAACGACCGGACGGACGGTGAGACAGTACGGCAGTCTTGGATTGGGTGGATTCCTGCAGTCTGTGGCAGCGGTCACTTCCGTTGGGTCGTCCCTCGAGCTATTAGGCCTTCAGCCAGCATTGACCAACCTCAGAGGCTAAACTTGACCAAGGTGCTAGACAGTAGCAACCTCGGGGAAGCCTTCGCCCCTAACTGCTGTTTTCCTCTCTCGCTCACCTGTCTTTATACCTTATTTCGATGGGCTGGTGGATACCTGGTGTCAATCATTGTTACCCATCCCATTGTCCAATTACAAGGGAGAGGCTACCTATGACAGCCCCCTCCCAGCCTCATGAGGTCATTTTCCTCCTTATCTCTGCTCTAAAGGTCTTAGAACATAAGAACATAAGAAATAGGAGCAGGAGTAGGCCAATCAGCCCTTCGAGCCTGCTCCGCCATTCAATAAGATCATGGCTGATCTGATCCTCACCTCAAATCTAAAGAACACAAGAAGTAGGAGCAGGACCCGGCCACACAGCCCCTGGGCCCGCTACGCCACCCACAGGGCCTCGACCGATCCGAACTCAGCCTCATGTCCAATTTCCTGCCCGCTCCCCGTAACCCCTAATTCCCTTTACTTCTAGGAAACTGTCTATTTCTGTTTTAAATTTATTTAATGATGTAGCTTCCACAGCTTCCTGGGGCAGCAAATTCCACAGACCTACTACCCTCTGAGTGAAGAAGTTTCTCCTCATCTCAGTTTTGAAAGAGCAGCCCCTTATTCTAAGATTATGCCCCCTAGTTCTAGTTTCACCTATCCTTGGGAACATCCTTACTGCATCCACCCGATCAAGCCCCTTCACAATCTTATATGTTTCAATAAGATCGCCTCTCACTCTTCTGAACTCCAATGAGTAGAGTCCCAATCTACTCAACCTCTCCTCATATGTCCACCCCCTCATCCCGGGGATTAACCGAGTGAACCTTCTTTGTACTGCCTCGAGAGCAAGTATGTCTTTTCTTAAGTATGGACACCAAAACTGTATGCAGTACTCCAGGTGCGGTCTCACCAATACCTTATATAACTGCAGCAATACCTCCCTGTTTTTATAATCTATCCCCCTAGCAATAAAAGCCAACATTCCGTTGGCCTTCTTGATCACCTGCTGCACCTGCATACTAACTTTTTGATTTTCTTGTACTAGGACCCCCAGATCCCTTTGTACTGCAGTACTTTCCAGTTTCTCGCCATTAAGATAATAACTTGCTCTCTGATTTTTCCTGTCAAAGTGCATAACCTCACATTTTCCAATATTGTATTGCATCTGCCAAATCTCCGCCCACTCACCCAGCTTGTCTATATCCCCTTGTAGGTTTTTTATGTCCTCCTCACTTTCTACTTTCCCTCCCATCTTTGTATCATCTGCAAACTTTGATATGTTACACTCGGTCCCCTCCTCCAAATCGTTAATATAGATTGTAAAGAGTTGGGGACCCAGCACCGACCCCTGCGGAACACCACTGGCTACTGGTTGCCAGTCCGAGAATGAACCATTTATCCCAACTCTCTGCTTCCTGTTAGATAACCAATCCTCCACCCATGCCAGAATATTCCCCCCAATCCAGTGATTTTTTATCTTGAGCAATAATCTTTTATGTGGCACCTTGTCGAATGCCTTCTGGAAGTCTAAATACACTACGTCCATTGGTTCCCCTTTATCCACCCTGTACGTTATGTCCTCAAAGAACTCAAGCAAATTTGTCAGACATGACTTCCCCTTCATAAAGCCATGCTGACTTTGTCCTATTGTCTTGTTGCCCTCTCGTAGATAGCTTGTTTATCCTACAGCTCCTTGCTGCATTCCTTATCAGGCCTAGCTATGCCCACTCGAAGGCCTGTTTTTATGTTCTGACCTTGTAATTCAGCTCTCTGTACAACTCCTTTTCTGACATGACTGGAATCCTTCTGTGTTATCAACTTAGACAAACTGCTGATCCAACCCATAACAGGTTATTATTTCTTTCAATCCATGATTTCTTACAAAGTGGTGGGAGGAAGTTTCTGGGTGTGCTCGTGGTGAGAAGGTGGTCTTGGGGTGTAGGAGGACCGGATTGATGGTAGCAGGGTGTGACAACATAGGGGAGGCAATCGTGGGAATAATGTGAGGAGGATCGGTGAGTAGGAATAGTGGCAAGGGTTGCAGGATCTGGGAGCATTGGGAATGGTGTTGCAAGAGTCTCAGAGCAATGGGAGGGGGAAGGTGAGGCTTGGGAGCAGTGGCTAGGGTGCTGGACTCTGAGAGAATGAGGGGATGGATGTGTGGGTGGGTGTCAAATATGTGGTAGGTGGTGTGGTCTGAGACCATTGGTGAGAAGGGAGAGGGTATCACAGGATGTTGGAGTACAGGGTGTATGATTGCATTGTGTAGAAGTATTGAAGAGGAGTGCAAATGTCCAGATGATTGGAAAGATAGGTCATAGGATCAATGAGGATTGAGAAGTCAAGAAGGATTGTAGAAAGTAAGTTGTGGATCTATGGGGCCCCTGGCAATGTTGAGAGTCTGGCAGTATTTTTAGGGGTGGGGGTGAAGGAATTCAAAGATTGTAAGCCATTATTAATTCCTACCCTGCAGAAAATTTACAACAGCGCTTTCCCAATGCCACACACTTACTGTACTGTGCACTTTAAATAACTAAAGCAGGCTTCTCAGCTAAGCACTCTGAAAGCCCTTTGGATAATCCTGCCACTGTACCAAGTAAAGGTTTATAGATATGTTCCCGGCTTTGATGCTGGAACTCTTTTTAAGCTGGGAACATACACAATTCCTTTGGGAGGTGGGGGAGAGACACTTTCCTCTCACCTGGCAACAAGGCCGCATATTGCGGCATCATGGTGCTGCCAGACACCTGAGGTTCGCTCCTGGTGCTCACCACATATGCTAATTAGGTGAACTCCCTTCCCCAGTGGATAGCGGTGGAGGGCAGGCAGGATCCTGGCAAAAGTGCTGGGACTGTTGGCCTGTACGTTTTCGGGGCCAGAATGTTTTCTTCATTAAGCGTGTTCATTATTCTAAAAAAAAATTACATAGAATTACATAGAAACAGGTCATTCTGCCCAACTGGTCTATGCTGGTGATTATGCTCCACACAATCCTCCTCATACCCTACTTCATCTAACCCTATCAGCATATCCTTCTCGTCATTTCTCCCTCATATCCTTATCTAGATTCCCCTTAAGTGCATCTATGCTATCGCCTCAACTACTCCTTGTAGTAGCGCGTTCCACATTCTTACCACTCTGGGTAAAGAAGTTTCTCCTGAATTCTTTATTGGATTTATTAGTGACTATCTTATATTTATGGCCCTAGTTTTGGTCTCCCTCACAAGTGGAAACATCTTCTCCACCTCTAACCTATCAAACCCCTTCATAATTTTAAAGTCCTCCATCAAGTCACCTCTCGGTCTTCTCTTTTCCAGATAAAAAAAGCCCCATCTAGATTCAAAGGGTGAGAAATTCATTATAGCCCCGTTTGGAGCGCTAAAACTTCGGAAGCGGAAAAATGATCGTCAGTCGCTAATGATGAGAGGCTCCTGCGCAATTCAGTTGTAGCGCTCCAAGAGGGAAGTGGAGCGCTAAATCAAGCGCTGCCACTTCCCTTAGAGCGCTAAAGGGAGTGAGGGGGCGGTATTGGCAGAGCGCTGATCAATGTTCCGTGCAGCGCTGCCGGATTCGCAGGCTCCTTCCCTCCCTTAAAGGGAAGGGCCAATGCTCACAGCAGTTAAAGGTAAGGTTGGGGATGGGTCGGCGACAGCACCCGCGATCCGCGAGGAGCAGCCCCAAGCTCTCTAAGAGAGTGCAGGGCTGATCAATCGCGGCAATGAAAAATGAAAAAAACAGTAAAAAGGGGTGAGAAAATGTAATTGGCCCACCTGACCACCAATCCCTTTCATTACCGCTCCCCAAGTGAATGGCCAAGGTCACAACGCCTCCTGCAGCTGCCGTTGCTGACGCCCGGCGAAGCTGCAGGGGGCGGAAGCGAATTTAAGATCCGGGGCGATAACGGGGCGCTGCGCACCGGATGACGTCACGATCTCCGGGGCGCAGGAGACCGAGGCGGTAAGTTTTACCGCCGGCGCTACCCCCACCATTGAATTTCGCAGGAGTCATTTCTTTCGCTACGGCCAGTCGGTAAGTCGTTAGCGCCCCGTTATTGCCCCCCCCCCGGAGGTGATAACAGGAGGCGCAAAAGAGGCCAATTTCTAGCCCTTATTTTCCAAGGATTATGGGGCCTCCTTATTCCTCCTACCAAAATGCACCACCTCTGACCTATCTATATTGAAATTCATTTGCCATTTACATGCCATTCTGAAAGTTTATTAATGTCTCCTTGTATTTTTTCACAGTCTTTCTCAGTGTTAACTATACCCCTAATTTGGAATTTGGTGGCATCCGCAAGTTTGAAATTGTACTTCCGATTCCTGAGTCCACACCGTTTATGTAAATGCTGACCAGCAGTGGTCCCATTATTATTTGAATTTTGAAACAAAGAGCCTCTGATTATCTCAGCTGATTACCACCTGTCGTGTGGACAGATAATGTAAACATTCTAATTACTAACAGCTGTCAGGCACACAGTGAGAGACAGAGACACACAGGGCCTGAAAATGCACAGACAGGAGCATCCTGGCGTACATGCTGCCTCGTGCTTGGCCACGGCTGCCACTGTCAACCCCGCTGAAGTTTGCGGGGTCAGGCGATAGCCCTCAAAGCCTGCGTTTGGCACTTGGAGACGAGGTGCTGCCCACCAGAAGAGTCTGTATAGTGCGGCATAAATGGCCAGCTGGGAGGAGGCCGGCCCTCTCCAGAATCAGGATCGGTGAGCCTGGATTCTCCATCATTTCTCTCTCGGTCTCTCTCACTGCGATAAGACAATGTAAACAGTCTAGTTACTAGCTATCAAGGAAACATGAATAGTAATTTCAGAATTTCGCTTGTTTTTTTAATTGAGCAATAAATTAAGTGAAAACGATACCGTGGAACACTGCTGAAATTTCTTGGGGAGTTCTGCTGGTCTTGTGTCACATCTCCTGCAGGAGATTGGCAGAATGGTCCAGAAAACAATGGAGACATGGTTGTGCAGGTGTCCTCCATTTCCAATGGCTAATAAGGGTTGGAACCTCTGTCTGCCCCTTACTTGGGCACATGATTCAGAGAAGATCCCATATGGATATCGGAATTTTTAATGGGAAAAAGTTGACAAACAAAGGCACGGGCTCGATGGGCCAAATGGCCTCCTTCTGTGCTGTAACCATTCTATGATTCTATGAAAAGTGTGACAAAAGGAAGTCAAGTGGTACATACACTAAGTACCGCAGACATAAAATGTTATATATAATATAGATATTATAACCATGGAAAGGGTAGTGCAAAAATTTACTAGAATACCAGGAATTAAATTTTATATTTATGGAGAAAGAGAAGGAAAGGGGAAATTCACAGTATTAGCTTTCCAAAATTATGAAGCGTACTGAAAGTTAGTTTCCACTTGTTGGTGAGTTGATAAGAAGGAGTCACAGCCTCAGGATTATCACAAGAAGAATAAAGGGGGAAGTTAGAAGAAAGTTTTTCACACGGAGGATTTTGGAACATGGAATGCTTGATAAGAAGTGGCACTTGAGATAAACTATTACATTATTTAAAAAGGAATTGAATATGTATTTGAAAAGTAATAATATGTAAGGATACAGGGAAAGAGCAGGGAAATGGGATTAGAATGGACAGGTCTAGTTGAAGAGCTAGCATCGGCACAAGCTCCATTCTTTGGGCTTTAAACATTGTGGGGGAGAAATTCAGTTGGTTAGTGCCTCCCGTTAGCACCTAGTGGGAACACTAACGGGGCACTAATGAAGTAGCGCTGGGGCGAGGCGAATCCAGCGTTGCACGGCAAATCCAATCGCCCCTTAGCGCCGCCGCTAACAGTTAGCGCCTGGGCCTTTAGCACCAGGCAGATTGTGATATCAGTGAGCATGCAATGCTCACTGAGCGCCCAATCTGCCAAATTGATTATCGCCCCCTGCCTTAGCGCCTCGCCCCAACAACAACAGGAAGAAGAGGTGTGAAGCAGGCAGATGGCGGCTCCAGGGGCGATATTAAAGGGATGAGTCGCAACTGTCAGGTTAGTGCTGTTTCACTGCTTCCTTGTCAGTTTGCGATTGTGCGAGAGTTTAATTCAGTAATTTAAAGGTCCTTTAGTATCAGGAGTGTTGTGGCTACTAAAAATTTGTTACATTTATTCGGACAAAATTTCAAAGTGCTACACATCGTTACATTAATGGGAGCTGTACTGGCAGTCGACCTCGCCCTCCAGGATCTACTGCGGAGATAGCAGAGGCAACGAGAAAGATTGCAGGATGGTTCCAGAGGGAGGAGGGCCATCAGGGCTCTCAACAGAAGGCCTTACCCTCTGAGGGTATTCCGAGAGCACTTCTCCTACCTCCAATTAAGCGAGGAGCAGTGTATTAGAAGGCTTCGCTTCAGCAAGGATGTGGTCGCTGAACTCTGCCACCTCCTGCAACCAGACCTCCAGCCTCAGATCAGGTCAACCACAGCTCTCTCAGTGGCAGTCAAGGTCACCATCGCCCTCAATTTCTTCTCCAGCGGTTCCTTCCAGTCTGCAACAGGGGATATAGCGAACATCTCGCATTTGCCCGTCCATCGCTGCATCCGAAAGGTCACAGAGGCTCTCTACAGTAGGAGAAGGGACTATATTAGCTTCCCCATCAACAGAGAGAAGCAGGACGAACGTGCATGTGGCTTTGCCAGGCTAGCGGGCTTCCCCATGGTGCAGGGCGCCATTGACTGCAGGCACCGCATAACAGCCTGGCGCATCCAACGACCAGAAGACTGGAACGCTATCAATCGCTGTGGGGCTGGGGGGGGCGCTATTTAAAGGGGGCCTCTTCCTGTCTTTTATTGTTGGTGGCATTTTTGAACTACACATTCTGAGAGAGAGAGGGAGAGACTTCTGGAGAGATTCAACGTTGTGTGAAGTAGTTTTGGGTACTGAGCAGCACTTTGCAGGTTCATTTTGATTTGCCATTCCTTGTATCGATTTAGCAGAGACTGTGGGAGCTGCACTCTGAGCTCTTAGCCTGGTACTCTCCATTGTTCTTTCCAGCACATTTGATGTGCAAGTCTCTCCAGGCCGAGATTCAAGGCTGCAATGAACAGGATGTGGATGGAAAGCAAGATTAACCATCCCCTTTAAGAACTGGCCCGTGCCATTGTGTGTGTGTTCCATTGCTGACTGACATTACATGAGCTTCGCCAGCGCTCTGAGGTAGCGCCTCACTCCTTGGCCTTTGCGCCTTAAGACAGCCTGAGGTCTTCCGTAACCTCAAAGGAGGAGAACAAGGACGAGGAGGAAGAGGAAGACAAGGAGGAGGAGGAGAAAGAGCAAGGGAGGAGGCAGCCACTCAATTAGACTTCTGGAAGGACGGTCAATGAATGCCTCATCAGACTTCCAATAAATTAAACCCCAGATCCCCGTTGCTCACCACATCCCCATCAGGCCATATCACAGGGCAAAGCTGAAATGAGAGACGCCACAAAATACTCCAAACAGAATTATTACATTTATCAATAATCAGTGAATGCATATTTACAACAACAATATTACCCATTCACCCTTGTGCAATCCCTTAGTGCCTCTCGGTCCGGTGCCTTTGCCTACTCTAGTGCTCCTACGAAGTGTTGGCCCAGTGGCTGCAGCAGGGCTGGTGGGAGGCTGCTGAGTGTCCGTGCGGGAGACTTCAGATGGCCTTGCAGGATGTCCTCGACCAACTCTGGGCCTGGAGGGCCTGGCTGTAGACTGCACCACCTCAGCATGGGCAGCAGATGTCTGGGCTGGCTGGATGACAGGCAGCGACAAGGGCAATGTCGGAGTGGCAGTGGTGGGAGCAGAAATGCTGTCATCCTGAGAGAGGACAGCAGCTTCCTGCTTCACTGACCCACTGTCTCTGGCCCGGGCAGCACCTCAGAATCCCTAGCAATCTGTTGGAGCACAGATTGCTGGCCTGCTGTGGCACCGTCAAAGCCCCGATCGATGGTGGTAGACCCAGCCACGATGGCAGCAGTCAGAGCTTGCGTTGTATCAAGCTGAGACTGCATGGGCTCCATGGTGTGCGCAGGGCTCCGTGCAATGTTGGAGGCGGACTCCTCCACAATCCTTACCATTGCTGACAGGCTCTCGGGCACCCTTGCCATTGCACCTATCATCTCCGTGTGCATGCCCATCACCCTTCTTCTAAAGCCCTCCCCATCGAGGTTCTCATCTGAGTCCTGTGCAGCAGAACTCGCGCATGAACTTGCCCTCTGGGGAGTTGGCTCCCGAGCTACTCTTTCCCCCTGGCCTTGCTGCAGCCCGCTCATCCCTGGTGCATCAGCCTGTGCAGATCCCGCTACTATACTAGCCTCTAAAGAATGCGTAGTGCCAGTATCTAAGCTGGTGCCTGCAGGTGAGACATGCAGTGACACGGTGTGTTCTTCCTCCTCCTCTTCTCCCGCCTCGCTCTCAACGGTGCCCTCAGGAACAGGCTGCTCAGGTGCTTGCTCATTATCTGAAAGCATAAAAGCACAAGATTCAGGTTAAGGTGAGGGGAGGGGGCTGGAAGGGAGAAATGCATGTATGCAGCACGATTAGCTGGAAATTGCAAAATGCTTGTGGGGTGAGGGGGAAGTAGGGATGTGAGAAGAAGGAGTAGGGATGAACATACCGTTGTTGTCCCCAAGGGGGTCAACATCACCGGTGGCCACGGCGCCCACCACCTAGCGCCCAATAATCTCCAGCACTCTATTTTCCAGCGCAGACAGTGGTTGGGTGTCGGCTTGTCCCCCGCCTGTGCGCTCCTGCTCCCTCCTGTTGTGAGCCACCTTGGCCTGCAAGAAAAAGGAAAGTGTGTGAGTGGGTGTGGAGCAATGTGCTTGGGTGAAGTGCCTGCCATAGTTGAATAGCTGTGATTGTGTGCAAGGTGTGAGATGTAGTTGTGAGTGTTGGTAGGTAGAGATTGTTGCTGGGTGAGCACTAGGGGTGTGGTGGTTTGGCCAGTGTATGCAGACTGTGGTTCAGACGGTGGTATGTAGCATTTGTTGAGGCATTGACTCACCCTGACCACCTTAGTGAGGTCATTAAATTTCTTACTGCACTGTGTGTGGTTCCTGGGAGCCACAGTGCTGCCCGAGACATGCTGGGCAACCTCCCTCCACATGGCATGGAGGACTTGCGGCAAGGGCCTCCTGCCACTTGCCAGGTAGAGCACCGCCCTACATCTCTCCACAGAGGACACCAACTCCTCCAATGCTTGGTCCGAAAATCTGCGGACTCTCTCCTTGGGACATGTATCTGCCATCCTGACACCTGCTTGAGTAGTCCGGCTCCTTGGGCTTGGCCTGCTTCTGCTTGCTGACACAGGTTCACAGCCAGCAATGCTGAGAATGAGGTTCTGCAGCATCAATGAACCTCCCCTTTAAGAACTGGAAAGAGCCTGTGGCAATGATGACTTGCGATTAGACTGCACCTGATATTGGTTAGCGCTTTGAGTGTAGCGCCAGTGAGCTAGGCGCTTGATTTAGCGCTCCAATCCTTTTTTGAGCGATGAGTCTCAATTTTGCGTGCAGTGTGATTCATTAGCACCTGCCGCTAATTCTCAAGCTTTTCAAAAGTTACCGCCCATTCCTGGGCTATAATGAATTTCTCCCCCTCAGACTCTGGTAATTTCCCAACAACAGATGTTCGGTTAATTGGTCTATAATTCCCTGGTTTCCCTCTCTCACATTTCTTAACTAGTGAAGTGACATGTGCAATTTTCCAATCGAAAGGAACAGTTGCTGAATCGAGAGAACTTTGGAAGATTATAGTTAGAGCATCTACAATCTTCTCACCTACTTCTTTTAAAACCCTGGGATGGAAACCATCCGGTCCTGGGGATTTGTCACTCTTTAATGCCATTATTTTCTTCATTACTGTTATTTTGTTTATGTTAATTTTGGTGAGACAACGTCCCTGATTAAATACTCGTTTCCGGCATGCTATCCTGTTCCACTACTGTAAATACTGATGCAAAGTAATTATTCAACATGTCCGCCATTTCTTTATTTTCATTTACAATATCACCGTTATCAGTATTCAAGGGGCCTACATTGTAAAAAAAAATATTGTGTTGAAATGCTGGCAGCACCTCTTAAAGGGACCCACACATTTTTCAGGTAAATTTGCATTTAAGCTTTTGGACTGGATTTTTCTTAGTTTTTTGAAGCAGTGGCTTGCTGCAATAGATGTTAAAAGTTGTTTTTTTAAGTGTATAGGGAGTGCTGCTGAATGCTTTCAAGGCCTCGGATGGTAAAGTAAGGCCTCTGAGAAAACAGAAAATGCTGCAAATACTCAACAGGTCAGGCAAAATCCATGGAGAGAGAAACAGAGTTCACGTCTCAGGTCGAGATGCTGCCTGAGCTGCTGAGTATTTTCAGCATGTTATGCTGGCATTTCAGATTTACAGCATTCGCTCACAGAGGGAAGAGGGAGAAGCAGAAGGAAGAAGAAGAAGCAGAAGAGGAGGAAGTTGAAGAGGAGGAAGCAGACAGAAGGATGCATCCCAGACAGCCACTTTGTGGCCGGGATATCTGGGATGAAATCATCCACCTGCGGTCCCAGTGACCACAACCCCAATTCCCCTTTCAACATTAGTCCCACACCTTACCTTCCCTTTGTTACTGACCATCACAGCGTCCTTTGGCCACAATGCTGAAATAATAAAGCAAATCTTCCAATCCAACTTTACACATCTAGCCATCCAATATGACATCAAGAAATCAACTCATCACTCTTATGTATTTCCTTAGCGACTGTCTTGTGTGTGCCTTTGTCTATCCTGGTGATGTCACGCAGTGCTACCCCAGTGGCTGCAGCATGGCTGGTGAAAGGCTGCTGACTTTCAGTGAGGGATACTGCAAATGGCCTTGCTGGTCGACCTTGAGAAGCTGCTGGCTGGGAGTGTCAAACCAATCTTCTTCTTCTTGTTCTTCTTCACTCTCCTCTCCCTCTTCTTGGCCAACCACTGGCTGGGCAGGCTGCATTTCCTGGGTGTGTGAAATGAGGAAGGGTGGAGCTGTGGTGAAGGGAGGACGGGAAAGCAAGAGGTGCATGCGAGAAGGAGGATTACGTAACCCCGCCGCTGGCCAAAGGCTCAGCCGTGCCCCTGCCAAGAATGGCCTTCACCGTCTGCTCCAACGGGGTGAGGTGAGGCTAGGAATGGGAGATGTGCCTTGTGATTGGTGCAGATTGTTGGTAGGTGAGTGATTGGGGGTGGGGTCGTGCATTGAGTAGTTGTGAGGCTAGTGGTTCAGTTGGTAAGAGGCGGCTTTTGAAGATGCATTCACTGACCTTGACCAGTGGTGTGAGGTCATGAAGCTTCTTTGGGCACTGGAGCCCAAACTTGAGATCATCGGCTGCCCGTGTCCTAACTCGTACCAAGTCCCATTCACCCATCATCCCTGTGCTCGCTGACCTACATTGGCTCCCGGTTAAGCAATGCCTCGATTTCAAAATTCTCATCCTTGTTTTCAAATCCCATCATGGCTTCGCCCCTCCCTATTTCTGTAATCTCCTCCAGCCCCACAACCCCCTGAGATATCTGCACTCCTCTAATTCTGCCCTCTTGAGCATCCCTGATTATAATCGCTCAACCATTGGTGGCCATGCGTTCTGTTGCCTAGGGCCTAAGCTCTGGAATTCCCTGCCTAATAATTTAATAATTCATTAGAAAAAGGTGTAGTGCCAGAGGACTGGCAAATAGCTAACGTACTACCTATATTTAAGGGGGATAGAACATGTCCAGGGAACTATAGGCCAGTCAGCTTAACATCAGTGGTAGGAAAAATAATGGAATCCCTACTAAAGGAGAGAATAGAAGAACATCTAGAAACGAAAAGTATAATAATGAATAGTCAGCATGGATTTCAAAAGGGAAAATCTTGCTTGACCAAACATTTTGAACTTTTTGAAGAGGTAACAGAGAGAGTAGACAATGGTAATGCAGTAGATGTAATTTATCTGGATTTTCAAAAGGCCTTCGATAAGGTACCCCATAATAGAATAATGAATAAGGTCAGAGAATGCGGAGTCAGGGGACAAGTAGCAGAATGGATTGCTAGCTGGCTTCAAGATAGAAAGCAGAGAGTGGGAGTAAAGGGTAGCTATTCACAGTGGCAGAAGGTGGGTCGTGGTGTTCCACAAGGATCAGTGCTGGGACCACTGCTGGTCACAAGTTACCTTAACGATTTAGACTTTGGAATCAAAAACACAATTTCTAAATTTGCAGATGATACCAAATTGGGGGGGATAGTCAATACTGAGGAGGACTGCAACAAATTACAGGAGGACATTAATAAACTTGCAGAATGGGCAAATAATTGGCAAATGAAGTTCAACACAGACAAATGTGAGGTATTACATTTTAGTAGGAAGAATAGGGAGGTCACTTATCACTTGGAAGGTGCAAGTCTAGGTGGGGTAGAGGAACAAAGGGATCTCGGAGTACAAATACACAAATCACTAAAAGTTGCGCCACAGGTTAGCAAGGCCATAAAAAATGCAAACCATGCACTAGGGTTTGCATTTTTGAAGTGAACCCTACCTCTTGAAGTGACATAGATTAGCATGCCTCCCCAAATATCAATATTTGTGCTGTGCAGATCTCAGTCCCTGTCAGAAGCTGAAGGGTGGGGCTTTTAGAAGACACATTAGGCCGAATTTTCCACTGGGATGGGTTTTCATCTAGAGGAGGGTTGGAGTGGGACTTCCACTATTGCCCCAACTTTGCTGTGACCCCGACCCATTTCCTAGTTCAGCGCTCATTAGCAACGTTGTTGCCATAAAGAGGAAGAGACCAGTTAAAGGGATCAGAAGCCACCCAAAGATTTCCTAAAGTAGGGTACCTAAAACTGAGCACAATATTCTAACTGCAGCCGAGACTATAAATGATATGGTTTTAGCATTACCTCTTTGCTTTTGTACCCAATATCCCTATCTATAACACGTAAGATCACATGTGCTTTTTTTACAGCTTGAAGACAGTGTGTAGCACTAGTAGTGGATGTTTAAGATGGTGGATGAGCTGCCGATCAAGATGACTGCTTTGTCCTGGATGGTGTCGAGCTTCTTTAGTGTTGTTGGATCTGCAGCCATCCAGGCAAGTGGAGAGTATTCTATCGCACTCCTGACTTGTGCCTTGTAGGTAGAAAGGGGGAAAAATTAGGTCGCGCCCCATTTGGGGCACAAATATCGTCTGGACGCAAATATTAGCGCCTGGCGCTAATTATCGCCACTGACTGGAAACTTCACTTTTACCGCCCCGGGAGGTGAGTGGAGCGCTAAATCAGGCGCTGCACACCTGTCTTAAGGCGCAAAGGCCGAGCAGTGAGGCGCTAACTCAGCGCGCGAGCGCAGCGTAGGTTCTGCCAGTTAGCGAGGGAACACAGACACACTGGCGCCGGCCAGTTCTTAAAGCGGGGGGGGGGCCAACTGTTAGGATCAGTAGGCAAAACTACCTCACAAAGCGTTGACTCAATGCAGAAGTCTCTCTTTCTCTCTCTCCGAATCTCTCTCTCTCTCTCAGAACGAGTGGTGCAAAAATGTCGACCACAGAAAAAGACAGGAAGAGGCCCCCTTTAAATAGCGCCCCCCCCAGCCCCACAGCGATTGATAGCGTTCCAGTCTTCCGGTCGTTGGATGCGCCAGGCGGTAAGGCAGGGGGCGCCACTCAATTTCCGCTCCGGGGCGCCACAAGGGCGTTGCACCATGGAATGACGTCACAATCTGCGCGCGCAGGTGGTCGCAGCGGTAAGGTTTAGCGCCGCCGCACAATCTCTAGTTAAGTTCCCGAGCGGCGCAAACATCGCTGCGCCCGGGCGTTAGCGGCTTTCCGCCCCATTAGCGCCCTCTTAAGGCGCTAACGGGAGGCGCAACCAACTGAATTTTTACCCCAAAATGTTTTAAGGAATCAGGACTGGGAGGTGAGCCACTTGCCGCGGAATACCCAACCTCAGACCTGCTCTAGTAGCCATGGCATTTATGCGGTAGTTCCAGTTGAGTTTCTGGTCAATGGAGACCCCCAGGATGTTGATGATGGGGTATGTGGCGATAGTAATTCCATTGAATGTCAAGGGGAGATGGTTAGACTCTCTTGTTGGGGATGGTCATTACTGGGCACTTGTGTGGTTACCTTCCCGTTATAAACACAAGCATGTTTATAAACTAGTGCGTGGGTCTACATCCAATTGAAAAATCTAGGTTACCTGGGAGGAAAGGAATGGGGAAGCATTTGGAAGAAGTTTGTAAAAAATTTAATTTGCTGCCTACACTTCTGGCAGGAAATCTGAAAAAAAAATCAGATATCTCGACTGGAAGACATTCAGAAATATCAAATAACATGTAGGAAAGGCTCCTGCTTAATAATGAAAAATAAAATGCACTATTCTGTCATCAATTTTATTTGGGATGCCATTCACCATAGACATCTGAGACACATGATGCTTGGGATCATTCCAGGAAGAAATACCAAGCACCGACTCCATCCCTCTCCTTGGCCACTGTTTGAGGCTGAACCAGACCATTCGTAACCTTGGCATGCTGTTTGACCTTCAGATGAGCTTCTGACCCCATATCTGCTCCATCATCAAGTTGGCCTACTTCCACCTTCGTAACATCGCCAGTCTCAGCCCTTGCCTCAGCATATCCGCTGCTGAAACCCTCATCCATGCTTCTGTTATTGCTAGACTTGCCTTCAGCTGCCTCAGCCCTAAGCTCTGAAATTTTCACCCTAAACCTCTCCGCCTCTCTACCTCCTTTAACATACACCTTTAAACCAACCTCTTTGACCAAGCTTTTAGTTACCTGTCCTAATATCTCCGTATGTGGCTCAGTGTGAAATTTTGTTTGAAATGCTCCTATTGCCCTGGGACTCGGTAAAAGGCGCTACATAAATGCCACTTGTTATATATATTGGATATCGCACCTGTATTGATGGAATGATTTGGCTGCCTGCATATCCCACGCAGCCCACGACCAACAGAAATATTTAATGCAACAAACATTTAATGGAATCAATTCTTGACAGTAGTAAATATATAAACAGAATTTGCACTTTGTGATCATTTCTGTTCCATAGAAAAAAAACAGTTTCTCCTGCCTATAGAATAAGAATATTTCAGTGCTGAAACAGGTTGTTTACTAAAGGGATAGCAAAATACTGCGGATGCTGGAAATCCGAAATAACAACAGAAAACGCTGGAAAAACTCAGCAGGCCAGGCAACATCTGTGGAGAGAGAAAGAGAGTTAACGTTTCAGGTCGAAACCCTTCGTCGGAACTGAAAGAGCAAGAAATAAACAGATAAAAATGCAAGGGGGAGGCTGGGGGGAGCAATAAAAGAACAAAAGGGATGGTCTTTAGTGAGTAGAGACATTGAGAGATGCTCAAGGCAAGACAAGATGGTAATGGGACAGGTTGAGAAACAAAAGGTAAGGTGTGAAATGCTAGCAGAATCAGAGACAGCTGCCGTGGGGGGAGAGAGAGAAAAAAAGGAAAAAGGCACGGACCAAAAGAGTGGATAAATGTTTACTAAAGGATTCCGCTTTAAGAGTACAGGGAGGAGACAGTGTCGGGTGAAGATTGGATTACTATTTAGACTTTGAAATAATGCAGTTCTGCAAACTTCTGGTCCGCCCTCCTTCGGCCAATTGCTGCAGTTTTACGGAAGAAAATCGCTGCCTGTCCTCCCGCTGCAACTAACATGCGGGATTACGATGAAATTACCGCTTTTCTCGGAGAATGGGGACCCTACCAGAAGCTCATCTTCTTCCTTTTGAGCCTCAGTGTCTTTCCCAACGGCTTCGGTGGACTGTCCATAGTTTTCGTCGGGGACGTTCCAGAGCATCGCTGCTTAATTCCCGGGAATCTCAATCTCAGTGAAGCGTGGATGAATCAGACGATCCCTCTGGTGCAAGAAAGAGGCAAACTCCAGTACAGCAAATGCAGACGGTACCGGTTGGACGTGATAATGAATCTTTCAGAGACATTTCCCGACTCAGATTTCTTCAATATGTCTGAGGTAGAACAGGAGCCCTGTTTGGATGGATGGGAGTACAGTAAGGAGCAGTACATCTCCACCATCGTCACCGAGGTATGTGTCTGAAGGGGTGCGGTGGTCACACCGGCAATAGTTAGCCTGAGAATAGTTTGTGAAGATCACTGGAATATATTCAGATGTTTTCAAAATAAAACGAGCAGATACATTTGAATCCAAATATGACCAGGCAGCTGCAATGATTTCTCTTGCATGGCCTCGGGTCAGATATATTTTAATATTTTTTGGGGTCTATAAACAATAGAAATTTGAACTTTAACACCTGTCTCTAACTTTTTACTCTCTGCCCTTAATCTTGCTCCAGTTCTAAAAGGTTTGTCCTAATTTATCGATTTTCCAACGACAACCTCAATTCGTTTAACACAGTCAGAGATTCTACAACGAGAGGGTAATGCCTCAAATTTAGTAAAGGGAGTGTGAAAAGACAGTTTAGATCTAACTACTTGATGCAGAGAGTGGTGAATGTGTGGGAAGGACTGCCAAGGGAAGCAGCAGGATTGACTGTATCAGCAGATTTAAGAGAGAATTGGATATGTACCTGGACAAAAATTTGATAGAGGGGTATGAGAAGTATTGTCATAGAGTCATAACGGCACAGAAGGAGGCCATTCGGCCCATCGAGTCGGTGCCGGCTCTCTGTAGAGCAATCCAGTCAGTACTATTCCCCCGCTCTATCCCCGTAGCCCTGCAAGTTTATTTCCCTCAAGTGCCTATCCAGTCTCCCCTTGAAAACATTGAGTGTCTCCGCTTCCACCACTTCCGTCGGCAGCGAATTCCAGGTCATCACCACTCGCTGTGTAAAAAAGTTTTTCCTCACACCCCCCCTGTATCTCTTGCCCAAAACCTTAAATCTGTGTCCCCTAGTCCTGTGTATTGTGTGGTAAGATAGTTGATAGATATTGGGACTGGACAGATTGGGCTGCAATATCTTTTATGGTTCCACACATTTCTATATAACTGATTTCCTCTCGTGACCAGAACCTTTTTGTGAATTTACTTTTCTCCCCGGATCAATCTTTCCCCTGCTTTCCTGAAGGTAGTGACCATAGCAACAAGAACAACTTGCATTTATATAGCGCCTTCAACATAGTAAAACGCCTCAAGGCGCGTCACAGGAGCATTATCAAACAAAATTTGACACCGAGGCACATAAGGAGATATTAGGGTCGATGACCAAACGCTTGCTCAAAGAGATAGGTTTTAAGGAGCATCCTAAAGGAGGAAAGAGAGGTAGAGAGGCGGAGAGGTTTAGGGAGGGATTTCCAAAGCGAAGGGCCTCGGCAGCTGATGGCACAGCTGTCAGTGGTGGAGCGAGTAAAATCAGGGATGTGTAAGAGGTCAGAATTGGAGGAATGCAGAGATCTTCGAGGCTTGTAGGGCTGGAGGAGGTTTCAGAGATAGGGAGGGGCGAGGCCATGGAGAGATTTGAAAACAAGGATGAGAATTTTAATATCAAGGCGTTGATTAACCAGGAGCCAATGTGGGTCAGCGAGCACCGGGGTGGTGGGTGCAGGGGATTTGATACGAGTTAGGATATGTGCGACAGAGTTTTGGATGAGCTTAAGTTTATGGAGGGTGGAAGATGGGAGGCCGGTCAGGACTGTGTTGGAATAGTCAAGTCTAAAGGTAACAAAGGCATGGATGAGGGTTTCAGCAGCAGATGAGCTGAGGCAGGGGCAGAGTTGGGTGATGTTACGGACGTGAATATAGGCGGTTTTAGTGATGGCGTGGATATGTGGTTGGAATCTCAACTCGGGGTCAAATATGACACCAAGGTTGCGAACAGTCTGGTTCAGCCTCAGACAGTTGCCAGGGTGAGGGATGGAATCGGGGTTAGGGAATGGAGTTCGTGACAGGGACCAAAGACAATGGCTTTGGTCTTCCTAATATTTAGTTGGAGGAAATTTCTGTTCATCCAGTACTGGATGTCGGACAAGCAATCTGACAATTAAGAGACAGTGGAGGGGTCAAGAGAGGTGGTGGTGAGGTAGAGCAGGATGACGTCAGTGTACATGTGGAAACTGATGCTGTGTTTTTGATGATGTCGCCGAGGGGCAGCATATAGATGAGTGATAGGAGGGGGCCAAGGAGAGATCCTTGGGGGACACCGGAAATAACGGTGCAGGAGCGGGAAGAGAAGCCTTTGCAGGTGATTCTGTGGCTACGACTGGATAGATAAGAGTGGAACCAGGCGCGTGCAGTCCCACCCATCTGGACAACGGAGGAGAGGCATTGGAGCAGGATAGTTTGGTCAACCATTTCAAAGGCTGCAAACAGTTTGAGAAGGATGAGGAGAGATAGGTTACCATGGTCACAATCACATAGGATGTCATACATGGATACAAGCAACAACTACTTGCCGTTTACACAGCAACTTTAATGTAGAAAAATGTCCCAAGGAGCTTCACGGGAGCGTGATAAGACAAAAATTGACACCAAGCCAAAGAAGGAGATACGACTAAAAGCTTATCAGAGGTAAGTTTTGAGGATCTTAAAAGGAGGCGGAGAGGTGGAGAGATGGAGAAGTTAAGGGAGGGAATTGCAGAGCTTAGAGCGTAGTCGGCTGAAGGCACAGACACCAATGGTGTGGTGACGAGAGTGAGGGAGGCACAAGAGTCTAGACTTGGAAGAACGCAGAGTGCTCGGAGGGTTGTAGGACTGGAGGAGGTTACAGAGATAGTGTGGAGTGAGGCCATGGAGGGGGATTTGAACACGAGGATGGGAATTTTAAATTGAGGTGTTTGTGGACCGGGAGCCAATGTAGATCAGCCAGCACAGGGGTGCTGGGAGAGTGGGAATTTGTGTGAGTTAGATTATGGGAAGCAAAGTTTTGGAGGAGCTTAAGTTTATGGAGGGTGGAAGACGGGAGGCGGCCAGGAGAGCATCGGAATGATTGAGAATGTAAGCAGCAGATAAGCTGAGGCAGGAATCAAGACGGGCAATGTTATCGAGGTGGAAGCAAATGGGCTGTGTGATGGAGAGGATATGGATTTAGAAGGTCAAATAGGATGACCAAAGATAATGGCTTTGGTCTTCCCAAAGGACTGGATGTCGGACAAGCAGTCTGACAACAAGAGTGGTCGAGAGAGGCAGAGCTGAGTGTCGTCAGCGTACATGTGGAACCTGATATCATATCTTCCAATGATGTCTCCAAGGAACAGCATGTAGATGAGAAATTGGACAGAGCCAAGGATTGATCCTTGTGGAACTCAAGAGGTAATGGTGCGGGGCGAGAAGAGAAGCCATTGCAGGATATTCTCTGGCTATGACTGGATAAGTAATAGTGAAACAAGGGGAGGGCAGTTCCACGCAGCTGGATGATGGAGTAGAGGCATTGGAGGAGGATGGTGTGGTCAACCATGTCAAAGGCTGGAGAGAAGGTGAGAAGAATGAGGCGGGATGGTGCACTACGGTCACAGACATAGAGTATTTCATTGGTGACTTTGATTCGGGTGTTTCAGTGCTGTGGCTGGGGAGGAAACTTGATTGGAGAGGTTCAAACATGGAGTTAAGGGAAAGATGGGCATGAATTTGAGAGTCGATAACACATTCACAGACTTTGGAGAGGAAAGGGATGTTGGAGATGGAATGGTAGTTTGTCAGGACAGAGTGTTAAAGGTTGTTTTTTTTTTAGGAGGAAGTTGATGACTGAAAATTTAAATGGGACAGGGAAAGTACCTGAGGAGAAGGAACTGTTTACAATATCAGCTAACATGGGGACAAGGAAGGGAAGTTGGGTGGTCAACAGTTTAGTGGGAATAAGGTCAAGAGAGCAGGAGGTGGTTCTCATGGATAAAATGAGCTCGGAAAGGGCATGAAGGGAGATAGGTGAGAAGGATACGAGTTCAGGGCTAGGGCAGGCGAGAACCTTTGGGGAATCTTGACTTGGTTGAAGAGGCAGCTGAACAGATGGTGTCAATCTTAGTGACAAAGAAGTCCATGCGCTCCTTGCACTTGCTGTTGGAGGTGAGGGTGGAAGGTGTAGGAGTGGCGAGAGGGCCTGATTGTGCTAGATACGATACAGCCAGATATAGCAATGCTTCTTCTTAGGCAGTCCCTTGGAACCGAGGATGACTTGCTTCCACATCAAAAATGAGTTCGCAGGTGACTGATGAGTCCAATGCGGGACCCACAGTCTCTGTCACAGGTGGGGCAGACAGTGGTTGAAGGGGCGGGAGGGTGGGGTGCTTGGGTTGACGTGCGCTCCTTGCGCTGCCTGCACTTGGCTTCCGCTTGCTCTCGGCGAAGAGACTCGAGGTGTTCGACGCCTTCCCGGATGCTTCTCCTCTACTTTGTGCGGTCTTGGGCCAGGGATTCCCAGGTGTCAGTGGGGATGTTACACTTTTTCAAGGAGGCTTTGAGGGTGTCCTTGAAGCGTTTCCTCTGTCCACCTGGGGCTCTCTTGCCGTGCCGGAGCTCCGAGTAGAGCGCTTGTTTTGGGAGTCTCGTATCGGGCATGCGGACAATGTGACCCGTCCATCGGAGCTGATCGAGCGTGGTCAAAGCTTCGATGCTGGGGATGTTGGCCTGAGCAAGAACACTGACGTTGGTGCACCTATCCTGCCAATGGATTTGCAGGATCTTGCGGAGGCAGCGTTGGTGGTACCTCTCCAGTGCTTTGAAGTGCCTGCTGTACATGGTCCATGTCTCTGAGGCTTACAGCAGGGCGGGTATCACTGCTGCTCTGTAGACCATGAGCTTAGTGCCGAGTTTGAGGTCCTGGTCTTTAAACACTCTCTTCCTCAGGCGACCAAAGGCTGCACTCGCACACTGAAGGCGGTGTTGGACTTCGTCGTCGATGTCTGCCCTTGTTGACAGTAGGCTCCCGAGGTATGGAAAGTGGTCCACGTTGTCCAAGGCCTTGTCGTGCTAGATACTGCTAGATACGATACAGCCAGATATGGCAATGAATGGCTAAACCAATTGCGTGCCACATACATTCATGTCTGCACACCTTGGACTTAATGATTCGAAGGTGGGGGCTGACTAGGGTGGGAGCGAGTAAGGGGTTTGCTGGGGACATGGGCATCAAAAGCATAGGTGCGGGTGTGATTGAGCAGATCTATAGCTGCAGAAGTATTGAAGTGAATGGAGGGTCAAGGGCTAAACAGTTGGGAGTTTGAAAGTGCCATTGTAAGTAACTTCCGGGAGAATTTTTTTACAGGGTCGGATGCAGAAGGAAGTGGGGTTGGAAGGGGGAAGTGAGTGGTGAGGGATACAAAGAAGTGATCAGAGAAGGCCTTGTCTGTGATTGAAATGATAGGAATAGAGAGGCCACGGGAGATGGCAAGGTCAAGGGAGTGAGCGTGAATATGGGTAGGAGAGTTTATTATGGAGGGAGAGGTTAAGGGAGGACAGGAGGGCAGTGAACTCAGAGATCCAAGTTCAAGGTGAGTGAGATGGAGGTTAAAATCACCGAGGATGAGATGTCACTCAGTTCGGAGACTGAGGGAGGAAAGGAGTGAGGATATATTGGTGAGAAACTTGAGGTGGGACTTGGGTGGGTGATAGGGATCAACGATTTTCAAGGAGAGGTGAGCGGGTTAGAACAAGGTGAGGTGCTCAAAATAGGAGATTGTGCCAGAGGAGTAGGGGACAGACCAAGGTGAGATTTGGTGATAAGGACCACACTGCCACCATGGCGGGTTGGGCAGGGCAGGTGGTGCAATGTATAGCAAGTGAATACAATTTCATGGAATTTGGGAGTCCTCATCCAAGGGGGCATTTTTGACACTTGAATCTAGATAATGACTCTTAGCAAGTAGACTGTGGGGCAGACATCACAGAGAAGCCTGTCTTCAATCAGTGTCCACGCACACACTTTCCAGTAGAGTCACTGTAGAGCAATCAGGAGTCAGAATACTGACCGATTTATCTCTTCCTTAGCCTAGTAAGTAAGAAAGAACTTGCATTTATATAGCGCCTTTCACAACCTCAGGACATCCAAAATTTACAGCAAATGAAGTACTTTTTAAAGTGTAGTCACTGGTATAGTGAAGCGGCAGCCAATCTGTGCACAGCAAGATCCCACAAACAGCAATTTTTAAAAAGTGATATTGGTTGAGGAATAATAATGGTCTGAGACCAGAAGAACTCCCTGTTATTCTTCGAATAGTGCTATGGGATCTTTTATGTTCACCTGAGCAGGCAGACAAGATCTCAGCTTAACCTCTCATTTGAAAGCACCTCTGGGAGTGCAGCACTCCCTCAGTACTGTACTGAAGTGTCAGCTGGATTATGTGCTTAAACCTCTGGTGTGGGGCTTGAACTGCATGACCCTCCTGACTCAGTGGTGAGAGTGTCTAACACTGAGCCAAAGGCTGACACCTAACACTGTAACAATTGGAGTACCCCATCATTAACACGACTGAGATTAGAAAACTCAAGATAAACCAAGAATCAAACCTGAGATGTTCTTGACCTGTTTGGCTCAGTACCACACCACGTGGTGTATTTACTTGAATTTGAGCTGAAACACGGGGAGGGCAGCCAGGGCGAGTCCTTGAATTTTCTTTAACTTTTAGCTTCTCTTCCATCATTTATGAACTTTAAGAAAGAAGAGGACTTGAAGGGGTCAACTTTGGAAGGCGTTTAACTACACCAGCTTTTGCTGGTACTGCAGGTGATCCTCAGGAATGAGTAGCTGTATATTGTGCAGTAATTACAGTGTTCCAAATTATTTCAAAAATGCGATAAGACCCTAAGATGATTTGACATAAATCAGCATATCCAAAGTCTACATTAATTAACTTCAGGATTTGTGGGCTTTATATGCAGTTGTGAAAAAAATTGTTTAAGGTTCAGTCTCTAAACAAAGAGGCTGGAAGGTATTTCTGTTCCAAAGCTTAAAAGGTTTACTAAGAAGCTACAATACAAGAAATAAAGATTCAATAGTATGATTATAACATTCTAACAAGACATTGAGATACAACTTTACACCGACAAGGTTCCGAGGTGGTCAAAGTCAAATGGCCTTGCGACCACTTCAATGGTCCAGTCTTCATTCCAAGAATATTGTAACATACACAATCCCAGTCTCAACTTATATACATTACCAGTTCTTGTAGGATCTTGAGCCTGCTTTGGGTCCATTTGCCAATCAATTTCACTGTCTCAAGCCCAGCACCCATCTGATGTCTCCTACACATTCCACAACAAGGTTAGAAACAGATAATAATGCTTCCCATCCAAGAAAAAATGGCGGTCGCCTAGCTTCTGCCCGCTTCCGGTGGGTCCTGTGGCGGCCGCCATTTTGGGAGGTCGGTAGCGCTGCTGTTCTCAGCTTTCCTTCCCTTTTAATGAAAATTAATGTTCACTTGTAAATGGTACAAATAAGAGTTTCTTGTGAGTGTATTGGCAGTTAAAATTAAGCCATTTTTTGATTTTAAAAGTCATAGGGGTAGAAATTAGGTCGCGCCCCATTTGGGGGGCAAATATCGTCCGGACGCAAATATTAGCGCCTGGCGCTAATTATCGGCACTGACAGGAAACTTCACTTTTACCGCCCCGGGAGGTGAGTGGAGCGCTAAAGCAGGCGCTGCACACCTGTCTTAAGGCGCAAAGGCCAAGGAGTGAGGCGCTAACTCAGCGCGCGAGCGCAGCGCAGCTGCTGCCAGTTAGCGAGGGAACACAGACACACTGGCGCCGGACACTTCTTAAAGCGGGGGGGGGCCACTTGCTCCCCAGCCACACCCTGCTCATTGCAGCCTTGAATCTCAGCCTGGAGAGACCTGTAATCCATTTTGCTGCCAAGCATGGAGAGGGTGAGAGAACGCGCTCATCGCTTCACCGAGCGGGCCTTGGATGCTCTGGTTGACGCAGTGGAGCGCAGACGATGTATGCTGTTCCCTGAGAGTGGCAGGAGGCCTTTGCCACGCGAGTTCAGAAGAGTGTGGAGGGAGGTGGCTCAGAGCGTCTCATAAGAACATAAGAACATAAGAAATAGGAGCAGGAGTAGGCCAATCGGCCCCTCGAGCCTGCTCCGCCATTCAATAAGATCATGGCTGATCTGATCCTAACCGCCAATCTACTATCTATCACAGAACCATCTCCTGCATCTAACAGAATTGCACACACGAAATAGGAGCAGAATCAGGCTACACAGTCCCTGGGCCCGCTCCACTACCCACAGGGCCATGACCGATCCGAACCTAGACTCATGTCCAAATTCCTGCCCGCTCCCCGTAACCCTTAATGCCCTTTACTTCTAGGAAACTGTCTATTTCTGTTTTAAATTTAATTAATGTTGTAGCTTCTACAGCTTTTTGTGGCAGCATATTCCATGGACCTACCACCCTCTGAGTGAAGTAGTTCCTCCTCATCTCAGTTTTGAAAGAGCAGCCCCTTATTCTAAGACTATGTCCCCTAGTTCTCGTCTCACCCGTCATCGGGAACATCCTCCCCGCATCCACCCGATCCAACCCCTTCACAATCTTATATGTTTCAATAAGATCGCCTCTCATTCTTCTGAACTCCAATGAGTAGAGTCCCAATCTACCCAACCTCTCCTCATATGACCACCCCCTCATCCCCGGGATTAACCGAATGAACCTTTTTTGCACTGCCTCGAGAGCAAGGATGTCTTTCCTTAAGTAAGGACACCAAAACTGTATGCAGTATTCCAGGTGCGGTCTCACCAATACCTTGTACAACTGAAGCAATACCTCCCTATTTTTATATTCTATCCCCCTAGCAATGAAAGCCAACATTCCATTTGCCTTCTTAATCACTTGCTGCACCTGCATACTAACCTTTTGAGTTTCGTGCACCAGGACCCCCAGATCCCTTTGCACTTCAGTACTCTCCAGTTTCTTGCCATTAAGATAATAAATTGCTCTAGGATTTTTCCTGCCAAAGTGCATCACCTCACACTTTCCAGTGTTGTATTCCATCTGCCAAATCTCTGCCCACTTACTTAGCCTGTCTATGTCCCCTTGCAGGTTTTTTATGTCCTCCTCATTCACTACTTTCCCTCCCATCTTTGTATCATCTGCAAATTTTGATATGTTACACTTGGTCCCTTCCTCCAAATCGTTAATATAGATTGTGAAGAGTTGGGGACCCAGCACTGACCCCTGTGGAACACCACTAGTTACTGATTGCCAGTCTGAGAATGAACCATTTATCCCAACTCTTTGCTTTCTGTTAGATAGCCAATCCTCTATCCATGCCAGAATATTACCCCCAATCCCGTGATTTTTTACCTTAAGCAATAATCTTTTGTGTGGCACCTTGTCAAATGCCTTTTGGAAGTCTAAATACACTACGTCCACTGGTTCCCCTTTATCCACTCTATATGTTACTTCCTCAAAGAACTCCAGCAAATTTGTCAAACATGACTTCCCCTTCGTAAAACCATGCTGACTTTGTCCTATTAAATTATGATTATCCAAATGTCCTGTTATTGTTTCCTTAATAATGGACTCCAAAATTTTACCTACCACAGATGTTAGGCTAACCGGTCTATAGTTACCAGCCTTCTGTCTACTGCCCTTTTTAAATAAGGGTGTTACATTAGCAGTTTTCCAGTCTGCCGGGACCTTAGCGGAATCCAGGGAGTTTTGAAAAATTATTACCAATGCATCTACAATCCCTACCGCCACTTCCTTCAAGACTCTAGGATGTAAGCCATCAGGTCCAGGTGATTTATCCGCCTTGAGTCCCATTATTTTACCGAGTACCACTTCCTTAGTGATTTTGATCGTGTTTAGCTCCTCTCCCCCTATAGCCCCCTGTTTGTCCAGTGTTGGGATATTCTTAGTGTCCTCTACTGTAAAGACTGATACAAAATATTCATTCAGTGTTTTTGCCATCTCCATATTTCCCACCATTAATTTCCCGGTCTCATCCTCTAAGGGACCAACATTTACTTTAGCCACCCTTTTTCTTTTTATATAACTATAAAAACTCTTACTATCTGTTTTTATATTTTTTGCTAATTTACTTTCATAATCTATCTTCCCTTTCTTAATCAATCTTTTTGTTATTTTTTGCTGCCTTTTAAAGTTTTCCCAATCCTCTGTCCTCCCACTAGATTTCGCTACCTTATATGCCCTTGTTTTTAGTCGAATACTATCCTTAATTTCTTTACTTAGCCACGGATGACTGTCCTTTCTTTTACACCCTTTTCTTTTCAGTGGAATATATTTTTTTTGGAAGTTGTAAAATAACTCCTTGAATGTACACCACTGATCATGTGTCGTCTTACCCTTTAATCTATTTTCCCAATCCACTCTACTCAATTCCGCTCGCATACCTTCATAGTCTCCTTTATTCAAGCTTAGCACGCTTGTTTGAGATCCAACCTTCTCACCCTCTAATTGAATATGGAATTCAACCATGTTATGGTCACTCATTCCAAGGGGATCCTTTACTAGGACATTTTTAATTAATCCTGTCTCGTTACACAGGACCAGATCTAAGGTTGCTTGCCCCCTGGTCGGTTCAGTTACATACTGCTCAAGAAACCCATCCCTAATACACTCAATGAACTCATCCTCAAGGCAGCCCTGCCCCATTTGATTTGTCCAATTAATATGATAGTTAAAATCCCCCATAATTATAGATGTTCCCTTATTACATGCCTCAACTATTTCCTGATTGATACTCCGTCCAATAGAGTTGCAACTGTTCGGAGGCCTATAGACTACGCCCACTAATGTTTTTTTCCCCTTATTATTCCTTATCTCCACCCAAACTGTTTCATTATCATGATTTTTTGACCCAATATCATTACTCTGTATTACAGTGATTCCTTCCTTTATTAACATAGCCACCCCACCTCCCCTTCCTTCCTGCCTGTCCTTCCTGATCGTTAAATAACCTGGTATGTTTAATTCCCAGGCATTGTCACCCTGCAGCCATGTTTCTGTAATGGCCACAATATCATAACCATATGTAGTTATTTGTGCCATTAACTCATCTATTTTGTTACGAATGCTACGTGCATTCAGATAGAGAACTTTCAAATATGCTTTGTGGCACTTAGTTCCTGCTTTTTCACTTTTTACCACTTTACCTTTTACTCCACACACTCTGTCCCTTCCTGCCACGCTCTGATTTGTGATTCCCCTACTGCTACCTATGTCTATGACCCTCTCTGTTGTCATTTTTATTTTTTGCTCTCTTGAAACCTCCCCCCCACTAATTAGTTTAAAGCCCTCTCCACAGCCCTAGTTATTCGATTCGCCAGGACACTAGTCCCAGCACTGGCCAAGTGAAGTCCGTCCCAACGGAACAGCTCTCTCCTGCCCCAGTACTGGTGCCAGTGTCCCAAGAAGCAAAACCCATTTTTCCCACACCAGTCTTTGAGCCACGCATTCAACTCCCTGATTTTATTTACCCTAGCCAGGAGCATGGTGCCCAGGACCCATACTCAATGCCGCAAAAAGTTCAACGACCTCACTCGGGTCGTCAGGGTGAGTGGCTTTTTCTCAATACCTCTCCATCCCTCCATCTCAACCTCACTCTATGGCCAGAGGGTCTTAAAACCCCAATGCACAACACTCATCCAACACCTATGGCCCTTTCATCAAACACACACACACATTCCACACTTTGCATACAGTAAGGGCTATTCACCTATGGGAGGCACATCAGGCAAGACCATGGCTGTATATTGTAAGGGCTATTCACCTATGGGAGGCACATCAGGCAAGACCATGGCTGTATATTGTAAGGGCTATTCACCTATGGGAGGCACATCAGGCAAGACCATGGCTGTATACAGTAAGGGCTATTCACCTATGGGAGGCACATCAGGCAAGACCATGGCTGTATATTTACTCAGATGCTGTCCTTTTTCTTGCAGGCTAAGCTGGCTCATAATAGGATACAGCAGCAACGGACAGGTGGAGGGCGGCTTCAGCTGCAACCCCTCAGCGATCTGGAGGAGCGCGTCCACAGGATTGTGGCAAGCCGGGTGATCGGTCCCGTCGCCACTGGAGACGCCGACCCCGTTGTGGACAGCAATGGTAAGGTCATCACCTTTTTGTCCTCTGTCCTTCCACTTGTCCCTCACAACACCAGCCTTTGACACTTTCAATCCAACTTGCTAACTCGCTGCACTTATTCCTCCCTTACTGCCACCCTGTCCTCACGCTAAAGCCACTCTTGTACCTCCCTGCTTTCAGATGGTGATTCACCAGCTGAGGAGATGGGCCCTGAAGCTGCCACTGGGAGTGATGCTGCAGCTGAGGAGGAAGAGGAAGCCAGAGCATCAGTGCCACCCTCTCCCGAGGAAGTCCATGCCCACACTGGGAACACGCCTTCCCCGGAGGGGAGCAGGGGGGAAGGGGCTGATGATGGTGAAGCTCCAGGACCCAGCGGGCTGCAGCAACGCCATGGGGGGGAAGGGAAGAACGGGGTCCTTCTCCCCAGAGGGAGTGTATGCCAGACACTCCTACTGCAATGGACGCAGAGGAGGAGCGGCTGATTGCAGAAATGAACACCCAGGCGGTGGGCATGCACACTGAGCTCATGGGTGCAGTGGGAAGGGTGCCCGAATGCATTGAGTCACTGGCAAGGAGTGTGGAGCACTTCGCTGTAGCACAGGCGGATGCCACACTAACGCTTAGTGCTGCAATTCAGTCACTGGCTGCCGTGATCCCACCTCTGACTGCTCTCATACAGACTCAAATGGAGGCCACGCGAGCACAGACTGCTGCCAACCTCGATGGTTCGTGCACATGTCCCCGGGGCTGTCACCGCGCCGCAACAGGCCAGCAATCTGTTCTCCGGCAGATTGCTCCGGATGCTGAAGTGCTGCCCCGTGGGAGTGCCAGTGTGTCGGTCGAGCAGGGAGTTGCTGGCCTCTCTCACGATGCGGAGATGCCGGTGTTGGACTGGGGTGGACAAAATTGAGAGGTCGCACAACACCAGGTTATAGTCCAACAGTTTTATTTGAAATCACAAGCTTTCGGAGCTATCGATTGCTCCTTCCTCAGGTGAAGTAAATTAGATACAGAATCGCCAAAGCATATATAGATAGAGAACAAAGCATGTGTACCTTACAATTGCAGACCACTAAATTAAATCATCCTGACTATCTGCCGAGGTGTGATCACACCTCGGCAGATAGTCAGGATGATTTAATTTAGTGGTCTGCAATTGTAAGGTACACATGCTTTGTTCTCTATCTATATATGAGAAGTCGCACAACACCAGGTTATAGTCCAACAGATTTATTTAACTTTACAATCTTTCGGAGCAGTTCGCTCCTTCGTCAGGTAAGTTTAGCAGTGAGAGAATCTCCCAGAATTCACAATTTAAACACAGACAAAATATATTCAAATCTTTCCCTACATCAAAGAGCATAGCCAAGACAATGAGATGTGTCCCAGGGGGTCCAATGTGTCAAACCACCTGCTGGCTGCATATCCTGTCAATCTGTGTAGGTTCTTGTGTTAGCCTTTTTTTAAAAAAAAACACCTGGGAAGACCGGCCATGATGTCAAGTCACGTTCTGTATCGTGACATGAACCCGATATCGCGATTGAGGCCATCCTCATGAGTGCGGAACTTGGCTATCAGTTTCTGCTCTATGATTTTGCGCTGTCGTGTATCTCGAAGGCCGCCTTGGAGAACGCTTACCCACATATCCGAGGCTGAATGCCCCTGGCTGCTGAAGTGTTCCCCGACTGGGAGGCAACCCTCCTGCCTGGCGATTGTTGCGCGGTGTCCGTTCATACGTTGTCTCAGTGTCTGCATGGTCTCGCCGATGTACCATGCTCTGGAGCATCCTTTACTGCAACGTATCAGGTAGACAACGTTGGCCGAGTCACATGAGTATGTACCGTGTACCTGGTGGGTAGTGTCCTCACGTGTGATGATGGTATCTGTGTCCATGATTTGGCATGTCTTGCAGAGGTTGCCGTGGCAGGGTTGTGTGGTGTCTTGGTTGCTGTTCGCCTGAAAGATGGGTAATCTGCTGCGAACGATGGTACTTTTGAGGTTAGGCGGCTGCTTGAAGGCGAGTAGTGGAGGCGTGGGGATGGCCTTAGCAAGGTGTTCGTCGTCATCAATGACATGTTGAAGGCTGCGAAGAACATGGCGTAGTTTTTCCGCTCCGGGGAAGTACTGGACGACGTAGGGTACTCTGTTGGTTGTGTCCCGTGTTCGTCTTCTGAGGAGGTCTATGCGGTTTTTCGCTGTGGCCCGTCGGAACTGTCGATCGACGAGTCGAGCGTCATATCCCGTTCTTACAAGGGCGTCTTTCAATGTCCGTAGGTGTCCATCGCGTTCCTCCTCGTCTGAGCAGATCCTGTGTATTCGCAGGGCTTGTCCATAGGGGATGGCTTCTTTAACGTGGTTAGGGTGGAAGCTGGAACCTACACAGATTGACAGGATATGCAGCCAGCAGGTGGTTTGACACGTTGGACCCCCTGGGACACATCTCATTGTCTTGGCTATGCTCTTTGATGTAGGGAAAGATTTGAATATATTTTGTCTGTGTTTAAATTGTGAATTCTGGGAGATTCTCTCACTGCTAAACTTACCTGACGAAGGAGCGAACTGCTCCGAAAGCTTGTAAAATTAAATAAATCTGTTGGACTATAACCTGGTGTTGTGCGACTTCTCATTTTTGTCCACCCCAGTCCAACGCCGGCATCTCCACATCATGATATCTATATATGCTTTGGCGATTCTGTATCTAATTTACTTCACCTGAGGAAGGAGCAATCGATAGCTCCGAAAGCTTGTGATTTCAAATAAAACTGTTGGACTATAACCTGGTGTTGTGCGACCTCTCAACTCTCTCACGATGACAGCATTCCTGCTGCCAACACTGTCACTTCTCCACTGCACTTGCCACCGCCTGTAGGACAGACTGCTGCCGCCCATGCAGAGTTGGTGCAGTCTGCAGCCGGGCCCTCCAGGCCCAGAAGTGGTCGAGGCCGTCCTTCAGGGGCATCTGCAGTGTCAGGGTCTGACGAGCAGCAGCCTTCCACCAGCCTTGCTGCAGCCACTGAGGTCCCATTACGGAGGAGCAGTAGGGTTAGAAGGGGGGAAGTGCGCAAGGGAAGGAGATCACCCTCGAAGGGCAAAAAGTAGGAGGTGTGACAAAATGCTGGTCATTTTTTTTATTAAAGGTCGAGGTTCATGGTCCAACTTTTGTTTAGTGTTTTGGACATTATCTCCAGGTTGTGAGAACCAGTTATGTTATTGACTGTTTTTTTGTGTTTATTTCTATGAGTTTGTCATGAGGAATTGACACACACAGAGTTTGTAAAATAAATAAGTTTCTGTATTCAAAATATACATGGCTGGTGGTTGGAATTATTGGTGCCTTGGCCGGCTTAGGGGTTGCGTGCTGGGTTGGTTAGTGTTTGTAGCAATGGCAGGGGCCCTAGAAGCGGCTTGCTATTAGTCGTTGACGGACGGCCCTTGCAGTTTGACCATTGTGGGCCGCCCTCCTGCCTTGGTGCTGCTGATGATCATCGTCCTCGTCCTCTTCCTCCTCTTCCTCCTCCTCCTCTGGTGGTGCTACAAGGCCTGGTGGCATTGGCTGGGTCCTGAGGATTGCCATGTTGTGCAACATGCAGCACACGACTACGAAGTTCGAAACTTGCTCAGGCGAGTACTGCAGGGCTCCTCCGGAATGGTCCAGACAGCGGAACCGTTGTTTCAGCACGCCGATTGTGCGCTCAATAATGTTCCTGGTTGCTTGATGGCTTTCATTGTACCGCAGCTCAGCAGGGGTGTTTGGCGTACGGAGCGGTGTCATCAGCCAGGTGCTCAATGCGTACCCCTTGTCCCCGAGAAGCCAACCAACTGGCTGATGCGGTGCCTCGAAAACTTCTGCCACAGTAGTCTGGCGCAGGATGAAAGCATCGTGGCAGCTGCCCGGATAGTGGGCATTGACAGCGAGTATCACCTGTCTGTGGTCACAGACCAACTGCACATTCAAGGAATGGAACCCCTTTCTGTTCCTGAATTCCTCTGCATTCTCTCGCGGAGCACGCAAAGCCACATGTGTGCAGTCAATGGCGCCCTGCACCATGGGGAAGCCCGCTACCCTCGCAAAGCCCAGAGCGCGGTCACGCTGCTTGTCTGGGGTCATAGGGAAAGAGATGAAGTCTCGTCTCCTTCTGAAGAGGGCATTGGTGACCTGCCGGATGCAGCGATGCACCGCAAACTGGGAGATATTGGCGAGGTCCCCAACAGCAGCTTGGAATGAGCCAGTGGCGTAGAAGTTCAAAGCCACTGTGACCTTCACTGCCACCGACAGAGACGTCCTGGACCTCAGCTGAGGCTGCAGATCTGGCTGCAGCAGGTGGCAGAGCTCAGTGACCACCTCCTTGCTGAATCGCAGCCTTCACAAACACAGCTCCTCGGACATATGGATGTAGGAGAGCTGTTCACGATATACCCTGGGAAGGTAAGCTCTCCTGTACATGCGCCTGATGGCCCTCCTCCATCTGGCCATCATTGCCACTCTCTGTCTGCGTCTCGGTATCCTCCGATTCAGCTGGAGCAGGACGACGCCCCCAATCATTGCAGCCCCCATATTCTCTTTGCCAGAAAAGTAATGAGGTACAGCAACTAAAGTAGCAACAAAGTTAGGATGAATAGGCAAAACTACCTCACAAAGCGTTGAGTCAATGTAGAAGTCTCTCTCTCTCTCTCTCCGAATCTCTCTCTCTCTCTCAGAACGAGTGGTGCATAAATGTCGACCACAGAAAAAGACAGGAAGAGGCCCCCTTTAAATAGCGCCCCCCCCAGCCCCACACCGATTGATAGCGTTCCAGTCTTCCGGTCGTTGGAAGCGCCAGGCGGTAAGGCAGGGGGCGCCAGTCAATTTCCGCTCCGGGGCGCCCCAAGGGCGTTGCACCATGGAATGACGTCACAATCTGCGCGCGCAGGTGGTCGCAGCGGTAAGTTTTAGCGCCGCCGCACAATCTCAAGTTAAGTTCTCGAGCGGCGCAAACATCGCTGCGCCCGGGCGTTAGCGGCTTAACGCCCCATTAGCGCCCTCTTAAGGCGCTAACGGGAGGCGCAACCAACTGAATTTTTACCCCATAAGGTTTCAGACTTGGAAATTGAATAAGTTACATTTGATTTGAAGGCTTACTGTATTCCAAAGACTCATCCAAGCAACTGCAATCAGTCGAAAAGGATTTAGAGGCATTGGAGAAGGTGCAAAAAATATTTACAAGGAAGGTACCAAAACTAAGAGGTTATAAGTATCAAGAAAGACTGAACAGGCTGGGGCTCTGTTCTCTATAAAAGAAATACTGAGTGGTGACCTAATAGAGGTCTTTAAAATTATGAAGGGCTTTGATAGGGTAGACGTAGAGAAGCTGTTTCCTCTTGTAGGGGGATTCAAAACTAGGTTAATAAATATAAGATAGTCACCAATAAATCCAACAAGGAATTCAGGAAAAACTTCTTTACCCAGAGTGGTTAGAATGTGGAACTTGCTACCACATGGAGTCGAGACGAATAACATAAATGCATTTAAGGGGAAGCTAGATATGTACATGAGGAAGAAAGGAATAGAAGGATATGCTGATAGGGTTAGATGAAGTAGAGTGGGAGGAGGCTCGTGTGGAGCCGAGACCAGTTGGGGCGAATGGCCTGTTTCTGAGCTGTAAATTCTATGTAATTCTATGTAAATAGTCTGATTCTGATGAACTAAATGAATGTGTTATTGAAAAATTGCAGTGGTTTTCTTGTGAAAAAAAATCATGTTCAGAAGTTTTTTTTAAATGACGTAATTTAAATTTTCCTCTGGTGTCCCCCAAGGATCTATCGTTGGCCCCCTCCTATTTCTCATCAGCATTCTGCCCCTCGGCGACAGCATCTGAAAACCCAGCAACAGTTTCCACATGTACGCTGACGACACCCAGCTCTACCTCACCAGTACCTCTCTCGACCCCTCCACTGTCTCTAAATTGTCAGACTGCTTTTCCGACATCTAATACCAGATGAGCAGAAATTTCCTCCAACTAAATATTAGGAAGACCAAAGCCATTGTCTTCAGTCCTCGCCACAAACTCCATTCCCTAGCCACCGACTCCAACCCTCTCCCTGGCAATTGTCTGAGGCTAAACCAGACTGTTCACAAACTTGGTGTCATATTTGACTCCGAGATGAGCTTCTGATCACATGTCTGCACCATCACTAAGACTGTCTATTTCCAGCTCTGGAACATCGCCTGATTCCGCCCTGCCTCAGCTCATCTGCTACTGAAACCCTCATCCATGCCTTTGTTACCTCTAGACTTGACTATTCCAACGCACTACTGGCCGGCCTCCCACGTTCTACCCTGAAAACAGTGACTACACTTCAAAAAGTACTTCATTGGTTATAAAGCGCTTTGGGATGTCCGGTGGTCGAAAAAAGCGCCATATGAATGCAAGTATTTCTTTCTCTTTTCCGTAAACTTGAGGTCATCCAAAACTCTGCTGCACGTGTCCTAACTCGGACCAAGTCCCGTTCACCCATCACCCCTGTGCTCGCTGACCTACATTGGCTCCCAGTTAAGCAACACCTCGATTTTAAAATTCTCATCCTTGTTTTCAAATCCCTCCATGGTCTCGCCCCTCCCTATCTCTGTAATCTCCTTTAGCTCCACAACCCTCCGAGATAACTGCGCCCCACTAATTCTGGCCTCTTGAGCATCCCTGATTTTAATCGCTCCACCATTGGTGGCCGTGCCTTCTGTTGCCTAGGCCCTAAGCTCTGGAATTCCCTGCCTAAACCTCTCTGCCTCTCTACCTCTCTGTTCTCCTTTAAGACACACCTTAAAACCTACCTCTTTGATCAAGCTTTTGGTCATCTACCCTAATATCTCCTTATGTCGCTTAGGCCACGAATTTAATAGACCTCAGAGGGTGGATTTGGAGGCGGGTCGGTAGCGAAAATCGGAAAAATTGACAGCGGGCTGCGAACCCGCCTCCATCCCGCCTCCACACTACTTTGGCAAGTGTCGGGTCAGTAGCTCCCGAGTTGACCTGACACCAAATGGCAGGAGACACAGTTAATCTTATTTTGACTGCCTGTTCGGATATTGCAGCTTTTTCTGCGTGCTTCAGAAAAACATGCCAGCTGCATTGAGTCGGGTTTAGTAAGGACCTGAATTGTTGGCAGCTGCTCGATCAGCTTAAAAGCGGTCCTGCAATATCTCAAAGTTTCAGATGCCACAACTTAGTGCTTTGAGGTTTGGGACACATTTTGCAGCTCTATTAATCTTGTGAGTGTTGACGCTGAAATCCATCTGCAGTGTGACCTCCTTGGAATATCCTCTGGCCACTTTTTCTGAGCGTAAACAACCTCCATTCCTTGACTGAGATATATACCAGCGGGATGGGAACCATTTATATCCTCTCATCCTGGTCATCAGATTCGGAGGAAGAGCAGCCGCGGCAGCAGCGCAACCAGGCACAGCAGCAGCACCAACAGCAGGAGCGCCAACCTTCTCCTCAGCCACCTGATGATGCACAGGGCAGAGGGCGTCAGCGCAGGCCTGCACCTTGCCGCACGAGATACCCCCAACACCGGGTTTACAGGCAGAGGATGAGCTTCCTCAACATGAGTGAACAGCAGTGCCAAAGGAGGCTGAGACTTCCGCGAGACATAGTCGCTGACATCTGCGCAATGCTGCACCAAGGAGCCCAGAGGAGCGGGTGGACACTCCTTACAAGTGACTGTCAAAGTCACCACCGCACTCAACTTCTTTGCTTTCGGCTCCTTCCAGGGATCATCTGCCGACATCAGCGGCATCTCCCAGTCGGCCTCACATGCCTGCATCACGCAGGCTACCAATGCCCTCATTACAAAGGCGCATCCACTTCTCCACGGATGAAGCAAGTGTAACTGCACGTGCGGTTGGCTTCGTAAATATGGCAGGCTTCCCAAAGGTGCAGGACATCGTAGACTGCACATATGTGGCCATTAGGGCACCCCATCACAACCCAGCTGTATTTGTCAACCGCAAGGGCTTCCACTCCCTTAACGTCCAGCTGGAGTGTAACCACAGGAAGATAATCATGCATGTTTGCGCAAAGTACCCTGGCAGTTGCCATGACTCCTTCATCCCGCGGCAGTCTACTGTGTCTCAGCTCCTCAATCTGCCAATGCAACTTTCCGGATGGCTGCTTGGAGACAAGGGCTATCCACTGAAAAAGTGGTTCATGACACCGATGAGGAGGCCATCAAATGAGGCTGAGGAGCGGTACAATCTGAGCCACATTTCCACCAGAAGCATCATAGAGCAAACCATCAGCTTGCTCAAAATGCTATTCAGATGCCTCGACAGATCTGGTGGAGCCCTACAGTATGCATCAGCCAGGGTGTCCAGAATCATTGCCATCTGCTGTGCCCTGCAAAACATCGCACAGCAGCGTGGCTTGGCGCTGCCTGAGGAACAAGTGGCTCAGCGCACAGCCTCCTCAGAAGAAGAGGAGGAGGACGAGGAGGAGGCCGAGGATGATGAGGCCCGCCTTGAGGGCCGAATGCGGCCAATGCAACAGCACTCCATCACATTGCTGCCCGTCAGGCAAGGGATGCACTCATCCATGCCAGATTCGTGTAAGCTTACGCATCAACCACAGGTGGCTGGCATATGGCTATGAATGTGAGGATGACCTTCTTAACATGCCATACATCATCTCTCCAATAAACAGTGCTTTCCTATCACTCTTAGCACCATCATTACAAATGCAAGTCGCCCTGAGCCCTCACTGTGCAACTTCCATTTCTCAGAAAACATAGGCCAGAACTTCAACTCTTTTGCCATCACTGTTGTTTAATCACATCACAAAAGGATGACAATCCATACTTTACAACAAAAAAAAACACCCAAGTGACTACCCTTGTGACTATTTGTGTGTTAACTTCCTCTTACGCGTGCTTCCCCTGTGGCTTCAGCAGATGTAGAGGCACCTTGCTCACTTTGATGCTGCACCTGCTTGGACACCTTTGGCGGGCATCCTCTGGGTTTGGGAGCTCCTCCACAGTCTGCTCTTCCCGCAGCTGTGCAGGGGCTGAGACGGCCATCTCAGTTGGGTGAGGAATCTGGGGCTCTGACCTAGGGCTCCGCAGTGGCATGGTCATGTGAGCGCTTGGAGAGGAGCCCCCACTTTCTTGTTGTCGGCCACCAACATCCCTCTCATGGGTCATCCACACTTCAGTGCCAGCAAGTGGTTGGAGAGCACCTTGCTGCGCATCAGTGGGGCCATGAGGACCCGTCTCTGTACTGACAATCCTCATAACAGGGACGTCCATGTACTCTGGTGTCTCTCCTCAATAGATGCCCATCTATCCTCCATAGCAGACCATCTATTTAGAAGAGTCACCATGTTCTCCAGAGTCTGGCGACTTATGTCCTCCATGGAGGTTGCCATCCTCTCCATGGCGGCACGTTCATGCGCCACTGCCTCCACAAAGGTAGTGCTCATGTTTGAGATGGACTCCTCCATTCCCTCCACACTCGCAGTTACCGTGGATGCAAACCCTGCACTTGTTCCTCGAGTTCCAGCACCGCTCTCTTTCTGGATGGCCCCAGAGGCACAGCGTCTACATGCAGCTGAGCAGAGCTAGGAGCATCCTGCGACCTCCGACGAGGACTCTCCACTGCTGTCACTGTCTCCACCATCTGCTGATGCTTACTTGTGAGCTGTGATACACCAGGTGACAACACTACTCTATGTCACGAAGGCCCCACCGAGGTGTGCGTTTCTGCGCTGGTGCTGGGTGCGCTGAGTCCTGGTGACGCTGCTCTCTCAGAGGCTGCAGGTTCCTCTGAGGAGTCATCCGGCTCCTCCTCCTGGACAATGGGGAGGGGGGCTCTCGATGGTCCTGTGGGATAGTAAAGGCATGAGTTAGACATCTGATTTTTAGATAGCAGACACATCCTATTGTGCAGATGATCAGAAGTCAATCTCTATGAACATCATATGCCTTTGCAGTCAATCATTAAATCTAAATGCAAGGGTTGAAAATCCATTCTGTCACCAGCTTCATCTAGTGCGCCCGTCTCTCTGTCCCCCACTTCCAGCTCCTCGCCACCTCCCACGATTTCGTGCACAGCCTCCTCAGCACTTGTCAATGTCGCCAGGGATGGTGGGCCTCCTCCTGTCGACGCTCTCTCCCTCTTATTATGGAATATCTTTTCTTGTAAGGAGGGTCACAAGTGGAGTTTCAGTGAGAGTGATGGAGTGAGTGTGAAGAATCCATAACATAGAAGCTTAGAGGGAGACCAAGATGGAGTGAGGTGCCAAGAGGAAGCTGCCTCCCTGTGCGTTGTTAATTGTTATCATTGCATAACAGTGAGAGCGAGTGTGAGGACTGCATAGTAGGATGGTGAAGTGATTCAGTACAGAGAGAGAGATAGAAAGCTAAGGGTGCAAGGGAAGTAAGGATAAGGTGGGATGTGGAGGAGCAGGCTTACAAAGCAGAGTGCTGGTGATGAGAAGAGAAGGGAAGCAGATTGAAGGTAAGTGTGATGTGATACTCACTTTTGATGATCGCAGAAGATCATTAAACCGTTTCTGGCACTGGACCCAGGTGCATGAACATAAGGACCTCGCGCTTATTTCCTCAGCAATGTGCAGCCAGGCTGCCTTTGTTTGCTGAGGAGGCTTCCTCCGGCCATCGGGAGGGAACAGAATCTCCCTGCGCCCTCTTACTCCCTCCACAAGAGCTTGGAGGGGGTCCTCATTGAATCTTGGACCAGCCTTGGCTTTGGCAGCAGTCATTGTAACCTGGGCCCATTCACACAGCAGCAGAAAGGAGAAATGAGAGGCTGAGGCTACATGGGCCCCTTAAAAACAACTGCAGCAATGATGTCATCAGTGGAGAGCAACAGACCCGCTCCCACTCATTGGACCGGGCAGCGCACACAACGGGACTAATTTGGGAACTTAAACTTAAATCTGAAATCGGGAGCGGCTGAAGCCGGAAGCGGGACCGGAATCCGCCCACCAGGCAACCCAACTCCAACCCGCCTCCTCTATTAAATTCGTGGCCTTCGTGTCAAATTTTGTTTGATAATGCGCCTGTGAAGGACCTTGGGATGTTTTACTGTGTTAAAGGTGCTATATAAATACAAGTTGTTGTTGTAGTAGTATAATATCTTTAAATTTTTATATAACAGTGCCGATGAACTCTGAGGTGCTGTGTTTTTGGAAGGCAAAAGCTCAGGATCACTATGAGAAAATGCAATGGTCTTGCCCTCCAAAATGCTGGAATAATGCATCACCCCTCCAGAAAAGAAATCTCACACCTTCAAGAGTTGCATCTTCCACAACCTCCTGGCTCTGAGGTGTAAATTGCTGCCACTGAGCTTAGCTGACATCATAGTCGGCTTGGTGAGCCAAATGGGCTTTTCTAGTAATGCGCTGTTTCTGTCCATTCTGATGACGTCGCGTGCACATTCTTCGATCCAGTGCAGGAAAATCGCTTACCTGTAATTTTGCCCAAGACCACATATTTGGAGTTTTTCATTTCTCTTTGTATTTCAGTGGGACTTGGTGTGTGACAATGACTGGAAAGGGCCGTTCACTTCGTCCGTATTCTTCGTGGGAGTGCTGGTTGGTTCCTTTCTTTCTGGAATGTTGTCAGACAGGTGAGTTATTTCCTTTATTCAACTCTGTTAGAAAAACTATTTATTGTAGAAAGTGTTCAACTGTTGCCGATTGATTGTGGACCCCTCTGCTGGGGACATATAAATGGCAGATCAAATGATTTACGAGACCGAGGTGACTATATTCTACACCAAATGTAGTAAAGGAGATGACTGTCTCAAAACGTATTTAACATTTCATCAACAAGTTCATGGGTTACACAGAGAACATTCTGTAGAGTGAAATCACTTGATTGTGGAAATGCAATTGTATGAAGTTCCTCTCCTGTATTTTAACAAATGCATTAACCCGTTTAAATAAGTGAGTTAACAGGTTTATATGTCACTATCACAAACTGCGATTTCACCTCTCTGATCCTGTCCTTTGTGCTTCACTTTGCCACATTACAAAATAATTTGTATATAAGAATAAAAGTGAAAATAATTTTATTTCCATATCTCTGACAGACTTTTCTGGATATGGATATGTGAGTGAATTTTTGTGTGAACCCACGTGTTTGTGTGAAATTGTGTGTATTAGAGAGTGTGTGAATGAATGAGTGAGTCTGCTTGATGAGTGTGGACATGTTTGTTCATGTTCCAGTGACTGGGGGTAATTTAAACTTTCTGCCATGGAATAAATCAGGCAATAATCGATCGGCCGCACATTATACACCCTTCACAACCTTCATTTCCATTGAAGTCGGGTAAGATTTACCCTTTTTTATGATATGACATGCTTGGGCAAACTTCCACATTAGAGTCATAGAATCATAGGGCTAGAAATTCATTATAGCCAAGAAATGGGCAGTGTTTAGACTAAAAATGGTTATGTAGCACCACCCGAAAATCGTCGAGGATGCACGCAAAATTCATGCTCAGTCCTCGTTAAAATGATTGCAGTCATGATTCTCATCTAAAAACTCAAGCTGATTGGCGTTACACTGAAAAGCTGGACCAATATCGGGGGCAGTCTAATTGCAAGTTATGATTGCCACAGGCTTTATTCACTACTTTAAGGGGATGTTCATTGTTGCTGCAGCACCTCATTCTCATCATTGTTGGGTGTGCAACTGCCCCAACATTCCTAAGAAGAAGAAGAAGAAGAAGGAGAAGGAGGAGGAGGAGGACGACGACAAGGACAAGGTGCTGAAACTTCCTTACCTGGGCGGGTCCGTTGCAGCCGGTGTCCGTGGCGGGTCGCGACCCCGCTGCTGGCTCCAACCCACTGTAGAAAATGAACTTACCTTAATAAGACCTATTAAGCCCACGCAGCGTGTTACCTGGCCCAATTAGATGGAGCGGGTCTGTTGACGGCATTCATGACGCATTTTAAGCTGGGATCCTTAAAGGGACCCTGGCCACATTACATTTTAAGTTTAATCTAACATAGTGGGTGTTGAATCTTTACTGTACAATAATATAATAAAAGTTATATATGAGTGACAAAGAAATATTTAAATAAAATTATTAAGTAATATGACGCCATCTACAAATACGATTACGAACATAATTTAAAAAGTACATTCAGTGGGAAGTTATTGGTGCTTTAGTCACAAATCTATAGATGTTTGTATCAGTAACTGATACAAATAAAAGATGTGTGTTTATAGGTAATACATAAAATTAAGTAGATTTTAACTGTAATTGTAAAGGGGTGGATTTACAATCTTATGCACGTTCAGCGGCAGAGCGGTGAAATCCCTGACAAACAGTATAAGTGGTGCTTACAAAGTGTTTCTGGGATTTCTGCAGCTCTTCTGTTGAAGTTAACAATGGACAAGTGAGAGAACCTCTGCAGAACTTCACCCTAGTCTCAGACTGAAACATTTAATTAGTCATATTCAGGGACTAAAAGCAAATTGAACCAGTGTGATGAGTGATAAGAATAAAATTGCTACAGTTGATGACTTGATTTAATGTGTAACTGGACAATCATAGTATACTGTGAGAAAAACCTGACCAGAAACAACACAAAAATGTATTTAAATGGTATATGTCATTTTTTATAGTGCAGATCAATTCACTGCAATTACTGTTCAGTTGGAAGGCAACAGCCGAGAATGGCCAGTGAAAAATTAACATTTACCAGTAGCTTTTCAAGTAGAACCGAATCTGTTAGCTGATGTAATCAACATGTTTTTATTTTGGTTTGTTTTTCATGCGGTCCAGTAATCAGCTGGAGCAATGGCCACGGAACTCCCGCCTCAGGTTGACAGACGTGGTTCCCGAGCTGTGTGAATCCCGTGGCCACACAGGGAAATTTAAAAAGTAGGGGGGAAAGGCTCTTAAGTGTCTGTAAAGTACCTCATAATGATTTCAATTGGGTCCCCCGCCGCTGCAGGTCGGGTCGGTTCCGCGATGATAGACTCGCCAAGGGGAATGGCACATGGGAGCGAGATGACAGTGGGTTTCCGACCCGCTGTCAAAAAAAACAACTTTCCCACCCGACCCACCACCGATCGTGCCAGCTACCACCATGGAAAATTCAGCCCAAGGACAAGGAGCACTTATTTACAAATCCTGATGGCAGAACGCCGCCCCAGGGAGAGAGCCCGGAGGTTTTCAGATGAAGCTTTGGAGGCATTGTTTTTTGCGGTGGAGAGAAGGTGGGCGGTCCTGTACCTGGCAACTGGCAGGAGGCCCTCAACACAAGTCTGCCTCACTATGTGGAGGGAGGTGGTACACCACGTCACAGGCAGCACTGTGGTCACCAGGTCCCACACCCAGTGCAGTAAGAAGTTCAATGACCTCACGCGGGTGGTCAGGGTGAGTAAAGGCTTCAACAAATGCTACATACCACCATCTGTACCACAGGCTTCACACACAGCTCAATGCACCACAGCCCCAGCACTCACCCACCAACAGTCTCTACCTATCAACACTCACACACACCCACATCTCACACCTTGCACACAATGACAGCTATTCAACTATGGCAGGCACATCACTCAAACACATTGCTCCACACTCACTCACACACTCTCCTTTCTCTTGCAAGCCAAGGTGGCTCACAACCGGCGTGAGCAGGAGCAGACAGGCCGGGGCCAAGCCCAGATTGAAGAGCTGAGCCAGCTGGAGACGAGAGTGCTGGAGATCATTGGGCACCAAGTCATCGGCACCGTGGACAGCGGCGATGTTGACCCCCTTGGGGACAACAACGGTATGTTCATTTCTAGTCCTTCTTCTCACATCCCACTTCCCCCTCAGCCCACAATCTTTTCTTACTTTCAAGCTACTCATGCTGTATGCATGCATTTCTGCCTTCCTGCCCCCCTCCCCTCACCATAACCCGACTCTTGCACCTTTCTGCTTTCAGATAATCAGCAAGCACCCGAGCAGCCTGTCCCCCAAGGGCTCCGATGAGCGCAAGCGGGGAGAAGTGGAGGAAGAAGAGACTGCGCCACTTCATCCGTCGCTCGCGGACACCAGCTCAGATACTGGCACCACGCGTTTTTTAGAGGCTAGTATAGTAGCGGGATCGGCACAGGGTGAGGCACCGGACACGACTAAGCTGCAGCACGGCCAGGGGGAAAGGGTAGCTCGGGGGCCAGCTCCCCGGAAGGCCAGTTCGCGCGCGAGTTCTGCTGCACAGGATCAGATGAGGACCTCGATGGGGAGGCCTTCAGAAGAAGGGTGATAGGCATGTACACAGAGCTGATAGGTGCAATGGCAAGGCTGCCAGAGAGCCTCTCGGCAATGGCAAGGAGTGTGGAGGAGTCGGCCTCCAACATTGCACAGAGCTCTGCGCAGAGCATGGAGCCCATCATTTCCAATCTGCAAATGATGGCACACTCCCAGAGAGACCGTGGCGACCCAGACATGATGGCGCGCGTGATGAGCCTGTCGCAGCTTCCATTGCAGCACAGGCAGAAGCGACCCAATGTGTTAGTGCTGCAGCGGCAGCTCAGACTGCTCTCATGCAGTCTCAATGTGATGCCACCCAAGCTCTGACTGCTGCCATCGTGGCTGGGTCTACCACTGTCAACCGGGGTTTTCGCGGTGTCGCAGCAGGCCAGCAATCTGTGCTCCAACAGATTGCTAGGAATGCTGAGGCGCCGCCCCGGGGGAGTGGCAGTGTGTCTATGGAGCAGGAACCTGCTGTCCTCTCTCAGGATGACAGCATTCCGACTCCCACCACTGCCACTCCCCCATTGCCCTTTCAGCTGCCTGTCAGCCAGCCAGCCCAGAGTGCTGTCACACCTGCCGCAGTGGTGCAGTCTACTGCCGGGCCTTCTAGGTCCACAGCGATTTACTTGTACTTCTTGCAATTTAGTATACTGTATTCGCTGCTCACGATGCGGTCTCCATTGGGGAGATCAAACGCAGATTGGGTGACCGCTTTGCGGAACACTTCCGTTCAGTCCATAAGGATGACTCCGAGCTTCCGGTCGCCTGTCACTTTAATTCTCCGCTCCACTTCCAGTCTGACCTCTCTGTCCTCGGCCTCTTACACTGTTCCAATGAAGCTCAACGTAAGCTCGAGGAACAGCAGCTCATCTTTCAATTAGGCACTTTACAACCTTCTGGACTTAACAATGAGTTCAACAATTTCAGACTATAACCTCTGCCCGTATTTTTTCAGGCAGCAGCTGTTGATGATTCTGCCATCCCCACTTGCAACATTTAATCTCTCCTGCCTTCCACCCTATCACAGACAATCCCTTTTGTTCTTTCCTCCCCTCCCCGCCCCCCACCTTTCCCTGCCTCTGCACCTGCTTAAAACCTGTTACATCTCTAACTTTTTCCAGTTCTGATGAAGGGTCACAGACCTGAGCCGTTAACGCTGTTTCTCTCTCCACGGATGCTGCCTGGCCTGAGTGTTTCCAGCATTTTCTGTTGTTATTTCAAATTTCCAGCATCTGCAGTATTTTGCTATTTTGTTCTTCTAGGTCCACAGCTGGTTGAGGTCATCCTGCAAGGCCTTCTGAAGTGTCCCGCATGGAAACTCCGCAGCCTTCCACCAGCCGTGCTGCAGCCACTGGGGGCGCACTGCGCAGGAGCACTAGAGTAGGCAAAGGCACACGAACGGCAGGCACTAAGGGATTGCACAAGGGTGATTAGTTATTAGAATTCATGTGATGTGTGTGATATGTTTATAGATAAATTTATTCATTGTGTTTGGAATATTTTGTGGTGTCTCTCACTTCAGCTTTGCGCCCAGGAGGACGCTGTGATATGGCGTGAGAGGGATGGTATGATGGGGATGTGGTGAGCAACGGGGATCTGGGGTTTCATTCATGCAAATCGGAGTCTGATGAGCCGGTCACGGACAGCCCATCCGGAAGGCCGATTGTCTCGCTGCCTCCGCCCTCCCTCCTGTTCCTCCTCCTCCTCATCCTCTTCTTCCTCGTCCTCCTCTGCCTCATTGTCCTCCTGAGGTGGTCCGCATTCCCTGCTGTCAAGGGTTGTGCCCTCTTGATGGCCAAGTTGTGGAGCATGCAGCAGATCACCACGCAATGGGACACCCGCTCAGCCGAGTACTGAAGGGCTCCTCCCGAGTGGTCAAGGCAGCAGAACCGTTGATTCAGTAGGCCGAGGTCTGCTCGATGATGTTCCTGGTGGCAGCATGGCTCTCATTATATGAGTGCTGGGCATGAGTATTGGGGTTGCGGAGGGGAGTCATGAGCCAGGTGGAGTGCGGATAGCCCTTGTCTCCAAGCAGCCATCCTCGAGCTTGACATGATGGCTGGAAGAGTACTGGCCCACTGGTCTGGCGCAGGATGAAGGCATCGTGGCTGCTGCCAGGATAGCGGGCACTGACATTGAAGATTCGCTGTGTGTGGTCGCACACCAACTGCACATTAAGTAAGCGGTAGCCTTTGCAGTTACGGAAGATCTCAAGATTGTTATGCGGTGCCCGCAAAGCCACATGGGTGTAGTCGATGGCGCCCTGCACCATGGGGAAGCCCGCTAGCCTGGCAAAGCCACATGCACACTTGTCCTGCTTCTCTCTGGTGATCGGGAAGCCAATGTAATCCCCTCTCCTGCTGTAGAGAGCCTCTGTGACCTCCCGGATGCAGTGATGGATGGTGAACTGTGAGATGTTAGCTATGTCTCCTGCTGCAGACTGGAAGGACCTGCTGGCAAAGAAATTGAGGGCCACGGTGACCTTGACTGCCACTGGGAGAGCTGTGGTGGCCCTGGACTGAGGCTGGAGGTCTGGTTGCAGGAGGTGGCAGAGTGTACTTGCCAGAACACTCCCTGATACTAAAGAACCTTGAAATGACTACAGAAAACTCTTGCAGTTGCAGGAAGTAGCACACAGCCACTCAAACTGCAAAACCCTGTCAGACACGAGTGATTGGTGAGGATTCCTTTAAATAGCGACGCTGCAGCCGGCTTCCTGCTGCTGCACGCCATCTCAACTTGTTGTTTCTTTCTCCAGCCAGTAAGTTCAATGGCCAAAATGAAGTTGGGAGATCAGGCGTCAAGTGAGCGTTGCATACTCACTGACCTCATGATCTCCGTGATTGCGATGTCCCCAGCGTTCGAGATTAACGGCAGTGCTACCGGCAAGACGCATATGGCGTGCGATGCTGGAACCGCCATCAGCATTTTAGCACTATCTCGTGGCGCTAACATGTGGCGCTAAACACACTAATTCCTCCCCCATAGAATCTTACAGCACAGAAGGAAGCCATTCGGCTTACCTTGCCTGTGCCAGCTCTTTGAACGAGCTGTCCAATTTAGTGTCACACCCTGCTTATTCCCCATAACTCTGAAAATTATTCCACTTCAAGTTCATGTCCAAATGCCTTTTGAAAGTTCCTATGGAATCTGATTCCATAGTTCTTCTATACTTGCTCTCTCAAAACCCCTGTATTAGGTCTCCCCTTAACCTTCTCTGTTCTAAGGAGAACAATCCCAGATTTTCCAATCTCTCCACATGCCTGGTATCATCCTGGTAAACCTCCTCTATACCCTTTCCAAGATCTTGACATCCTTCCTAAAGTGTGGTGCCCAGAATTGTACACAATACTCTAGCTGAGGCCTAACCAGTGATTTGTAAAGGTTCAGCACGACTTCCTTGTTTTTGTATTTAATGCCCCTATTTACAAAGCCATGTATCCCAGACACTTTCTCAATTTAATCTGTTAATTAGAGGTATGGCAGGGCAGCTCACACCCGTGGAATGCACATCCTGTGCCATGTGGGAAGTCCTGGACACCTCCCGTGGTCTGGACGACCACATGTGCGGGAAGTGTCGCCAGCTACAGCAGCTCGAGCACCGGGTTACGGAGCTTGAGCGGCGGCTGCAGTCACTGCTGTGCATCCGCGAGGCTGAGAGCTACGTGGACAGCACGTTTCGGGAGGTGGTCACCCCGCAGCTTAAGAGTGTGCAGGCAGAGAGGGAATGGGTGACTGTCAGACAGAAGAGGAGGACCAGGCAGGTAGTGCAGGAGTCCCCTGAGCCCATCTTGCTCACCAACCAGTATTCGGTGCTGAGTACTGGTGAGGGCTATGGTTCCTCTGGGGAGTGCAGCCAGAGCCAAGTCCACAGCACCACAGAAGGCTCAGCTGCACAGGCAGGGGGGAAGAGGAGAGGGAGAGCAATAGTGATAGGGGATTCAATAGTTAGGGGAGCAGACAGGCGTTTTTGCGGCTGCAGACGTGACTCCAGGATGGTATGTTGCCTCCCTGGTTCCAGGGTCATGGATGTCACTGAACGGTTGCAGGACAATCTGAGGGGGGAGAGTGAACAGCCAGAGGTCATGGTCCATATCGGTACCAACGACATAGGTAGGAAGAGGGATGAGGTCCTGCAGGCAGAGTTTAGGGAGCTAGGGAAGAGGTTAAAAAGCAGGACCTCAAAGGTAGTAATCTCCAGATTACTACCAGTGCCACGTGCTAGTGAGTACAGAAATAGGAAGATAGAGCAGATGAATGCGTGGCTGGAGAGATGGTGTAGGAGGGAGGCTTTAGATTCCTGAGGAATTGGAAGCATTTCTGGGGGAGGTGGGACCTTTACAAGCCAGACGGGTTGCACCTCAACAGAACGGGTCCAATATCCTCGCGGGAGGGTTTGCTAGTGCTGTTGGGGAGGATTTAAACTAGCTTGGCAGGGGGATGGGAACCTAAGTATAGAGTCAATAGGGAGGGAAGAAAAACTGGAATTGGAAAACAAAAACGTAGAAAGTAAATTGGAAGGACAGAGGAATCAAGGGCTAGATAGTAGTCAACAAGGAGGTTTGCCTGTACTAAATGGTACATACTTCAATGCAAGGAGTATAGCGAACAAGGCAGATGAGCTGAGGGCACAGGTAGATACTTGGAACTATGATATTATAGCTATTACAGAGACGTGGCTGAAAGAGGGGCAGGTGTGGCAGCTCAATATTCCTGGTTACAGGATTTTCAGATGGGATAGAGAGGGAGGTAAAAAGGGAGGGGGGGTCGCGGTATTAATTAAAGAAACTATTACAGCTGTGAGGAGGGATGATATGTTGGAGGGATCATCAAACGAGGCCATGTGGATCGAATTGAAAAACAAAAAAGGGGCGATCACACTACTGGGAGTGTACTACAGACCCCCAAAGAGTGAGAGGGAGATAGAAGAACAAATATGTAGACAAATTTCTGAGAAGTGCAAAAACTATAGGGGAGTAATAATAGGGGATTTCAACTACCCCAATATTAACTGGGATAAAATTAGTGTGATGGGTATAGAGGGATTGGAATTCCTAAAATGCATCCAGGAGAACTTTTTTAGCCACTATGTAGCAAGCCCAACAAGGGAGGGGGCGGTTCTGGACTTAGTTTTAGGGAATGAAGCTGGGCAGGTAGAAGGCGTATCAGTGGGGGTGCATTTTGGTGCCAGTGACCATAATTCTGTTAGATTTAAGGTAGTTATGGAAAAGGACAAGGATAGACCAGGAATAAAAATTCGAAATTGGGAAAAGCAAATTTTGCGAAGCTCAGAGGGGATTTAGCCACAGTGGACTGGAAACAGCTACTTGAAGGTAAATCAGTGTCAGAGCAGTGGGAGGCATTCAAGGAGGAGATCATGAGGGTTCAGACCAAATATGTGCCCTTAAAGAAAAAAGGTGGGACTAACAAATCTAGAGCCCCCTGGATGTCGAGGGACATACAGGGTAGGATGAAGAAAAAAAGGGAGGCGTATGACAGATACCGAGGGCTAAATACTCCAGAATCTTTAGAGGAGTACAGAAAGTGCAGGGGTGCAATTAAAAAGGATATTAGGAAAGCAAAGAGAGAGCATGAAAAATTCTTGGCAAGTAAAATCAAGGAAAACCCAAAGATGTTTTATAAATATATTAAGAGTAAGAGGATAACTAAAGAAAGGGTAGGGCCTATTAGAGATCATGAGGGTAATCTGTGTGTGGAGGCGGGAGACGTCGGTAGGGTTCTTAATGAATACTTTGCGTCTGTTTTCACAAAGGAGAGGGGCGAAGCAGACATTGCTATCGGGGTGGGGGAAGGAGTGTGAAATATTAGATGAAATAAACATAGTGAGAGAGGATGTATTAAGGGGTTTAGCAGCTTTAAAACTGGAGAAATCCCCAGGCCCAGATAAAATGTATCCCAGGCTGTTAAGCGAAGCAAAAGAGGAAATAGCAGAGGCACTGACAGTCATTTTTCAATCCTCTCTGGCTTCAGGTGTGGTGCCGGATGACTGGAGGACTGCTAATGTGGTACCCTTGTTTAAAAAGGGAGAAAAGGATAGACCGAATAATTACAGGCCAGTCAGCCTAACCTCGGTGGTGGGAAAATTATTGGAAAGAATTCTGAAGGACAGGACAAATCTTCATTTAGAAAGACAGATTAATCAAGGATAGTCAGCACAGATTTGTTAAGGGAAGGTCGTGTCTGACAAACTTGATTGAATTTTGAGAGGAGGTAACAAGGAGGGTAGATGAGGGTAGTGTGTTTGATGTAGTGTATATGGACTTTATCAAGGCTTTTGATAAGGTTCCACACGGCAGACTGGTCACGAAGTTAAAAGCCCATGGGATCCAGGGCAAAGTGTCAAGTTGGATTCAAAACTGGCTCGGAGACAGGAAGCAGAGGGTAATGGTTGATGGGTGTTTTTGTGACTGGTAGGCTGTTTCCAGTGGGGATCCGCAGGGCTCAGTACTCGGTCCCTTGCTTTTTGTGGTATATATCAACGATCTTGACTTGAATATAGGGGGTATGATTAAGAAGTTTGCAGATGATACTAAAATCGGCTGTGTGGTTGATACTGAAGGAGGAAGCTGTAGACTGCAGGAAGATATCAATAAATTGGTCAGGTGAGCAGAACAGTGGCAAATGGAATTCAATCCGGAGAAGTGTGAGGTAATGCATTTGGGGAGGGCTAACAAGGAAAGGGAATACACATTAAATGGTAGGACACTGAGTAGTGCTGAGGAACAAAGCGACCTTGGAGTACATGTCCACAGATACCTGGTAGATAAGGTGGTTAAGAAGGCAGACGGAATGCTTGCCTTTATTAGCCGTGGCATAGAATACAAGAGCAGGGGGGTTATGCTTCAACTGTATAAAACACTAGTTAGGCCTCAGCAAGAGTACTGCGTGCAGTTCTGGTTTACAGGAAAGATGTGATTGCACTAGAGAGGGTACAGAGGAGATTTACAAGGATGTTGCCGGGAGTAGAGAATCTTAGCTATGAGGAAAGACTGGATAGGCTGGGTCTGTTTTCCTTGGAACAGAGGAGGCTGCGGGGAGACCTTATTGAGGTTTATAAAATTATGAGGGGCATAGATAAAGTGGATAGAAAGGACCTATTTCCTTTAGCAGAGGGGTCAAAAACAAGGGGGCACAGATTTTAAGTAATTGGTGGAAGGTTTAGAGGGAATTTGAGGGGAAAGGTCTTCACCCAGAGAGTTGTGGGGGTCTGGAACTCATTGCCTGAAAGGGTGGTAGAGGCAGGAACCCTAACCACATTTAAAAAGTACTTGGATGTGCACTTGGGATGCTCTAACCTGCAGGGCTACGGACCAAGAGCTGGGAAGTGGGATTAGGCTGGATAGCTCTTTGTTGGCCGGCGCGGACACGATGGGCTGAAATGGGCTCCTTCCATGCTGTACCTTTCTATGATTCTATGATGTTATTCTTTGTGAATGTGAGCAATAGTGAGAAAGGATATTGGCTCAGAAAATCAAGATGTAGAATCAGTCTGGTTGAAGCTAAGAAGAACCAAGGGGCAGGAAACATTGGTGGGAGTTGTCTGTCAGCCTCCAAACAGTAGTGGTAATGTAGGGGATGGCATCAAACAGGAAATCAGAGACACATGTAACAAGGGTACTACAGTAATCATGGGTGACTTTAATCTACATATAGACTGGCCAAACCAAATTAGCAATATTACTGTGGAGGATGAATTCCTGGAGTTTGTACGAGATGGTTTTTTTTAGACCAGTACATTGAGGAGCCAACCAGGGAACAGGCTATCCTAGATTGGGTATTGTGCAATGAGAAGGAGTTAATTAATAATCTTGTTGTGTGGAGTCCTTTAGGGAAGAGTGACCATAACATGATAGAATTCTTCATTAAAATGGAAAGTGAAGAATTCCAATCCGAAACTAGGGTCCTAAATCTAAACAAAGGAAATGACGATGGTATGAGGAAGGAGTTGGCTATGATAGATTGGGGAGCTTCATTAAAAGGCATAATGGTGGATAGGCAATGGCTAACATTTAAGGAACGAATGCATGAATTACAACAGTTATACATTCCTTTATGGCGCAAAAACACAAAAGGAAAAGCGGCCCAACCATGGCTCACAAAAGAAAATGAGGATAGTATTAGATCCAAAGAGGAGTCATATAAAGTTGGCAGAAAAAGTAGCAAGCCTGAGGATTGGGAGCAGTTTAGAGTTCAGCAAAAAAGGACCAAGAGATTGATTAAGAGGGGAAAAATAGAGTATGAGAGTAAACTTGCAAGGAACATAAAAGCGGACTGTAAAAGCTTCTACAAGTATGTAAAAAGAAAAAGATTGGTGAAGACAAATGTAGGTCCCTTACAGTCAGAAATGCGAGAATTTATAATGGGGAACAAGGAAATGGCTGAGCAATTAAACAAATACTTTGGTACTGTCTTCACTGAAGAGGACACAAATAACTTCCCAGAAATGCTAGGGAACCAAGGGTCTAGTGAGAAGGAGGAATTAAAGGAAATTAGTATTGGTAAAAAAAGTGCTGGAGAAATTAATGGGACTGAAAGCTGATAAATCCCCAGGGCCTGATAATCGGCATCCCAGAGTATTAAAAGAGGTAGCCATGGAAATAGTGGATGCATTGGTTGTCATCTTCTAAAATTCTATAGATTATGGAACAGTTCCTGCAGATTGGAAGGTGGCAAATATAACTCCACTATTTAAAAAAGGAGGGAGAGAGAAAACAGGGAACTACAGACTGGTTAGCCTAACATCAGTAGTAGGAAAAATGCTAGAGTCTATTATAAAGGATGTGATAACAGGACACTTAGAAAATATCAACGGGATTAGACAAAGTCAACATGGATTTATGAAAGGGAAAATGCAGGGCCTTGGTGAGACCACACCTGGAGTACTGTGTGCAGTTTTGGTCTCCTTACCTAAGAAAGGATATACTTGCCATAGAGGGAGTGCAGCGAAGGTTCACCAGACTGATTCCTGCGATGGCAGGACTGTCGATTGAGGAGCAATTGGGTCGACTAGGCCTGTATTCACTAGTGTTTAGAAGAATGAGAGGCGATCTCATTAAAACGTATAAAATTCTGACAGGGCTGGACAGACTGGATGCAGGGAGGATGTTTCCCCTGGCTGGGGGCTCTAGAACGAGGGGTCACAGTCTCAGGATACGGGGTAGGACATTTAGGACTGAGATGAGGAGAAATTTCTTCACTCACAGGGTGGTGAACCTGTGGAATTCTCGACCACAGAAGGCTGTGGAGGCCAAGTCACTGAATATATTTAAGAAGGAGATGGATAGATTTCTAGATGTAAAAGACGTCAAGGGGTATGGGGAGAGAGCAGGAATATGGTATTGAGATAGTGGATAAGCCATGATCATATTGAATGGCGGAGCAGGCTTGAAGGGCCGAATGGCCTACTCCTGCTCCTATTTTTCTATGTTTCGATGATTGTCAGGTGAACTTACTATGCACCCAGTGTAAGCAGCACACGTAATGAGTAAAACATAACCCATTATACTGGAACTTACCGGACACTTAAATGAATTACAGTAAAGAAAAAAAGTGAAAGACATTATGGTGGGCATTGAAACTAAAGATAAAAAGCAATAGTTTTACTTGTTATCTGCTGGGTGGTAATTCATCAAGGTCATTAACCCCACCCATGAACAGACTCATGATACCACCTGTGGACAGTTTAATAGCCCCAAAAAACCTGTCTAACATCTCTCCCATCTCATTGGGCTTCCCTTGTTAAATGGCTTCAAATGAATAAATACCATCTTTAGAATATATCAGCCAGCTTAAATTTGCATAATACCCAGATAGAAAATTATATTATTCTGAATTATATTCATAACTACTGTATCAGTATCCAGAGAGCTGAATTAATTCATTTAATTCAATTGTTTGCTGTACCTAAATTAACATTATAGCAGAAATAAATATCTGGTTGTAAAATGACAACTACTTGTATCACAAGATGGAGGTTTCCAGCCTGTTTAGATTGATGAGTTTGCATTACAGTAGAAGTGATTGCACCACAGCATTTCCTTGAGGTCAGAGCAGCACAGGAATGTGCCTAACCCAAAAATGTAGGTTGAGAGAAAAAAAAGAGAGACTGAAAAACACATATCCCTGCAGTGGTGATCCTATGGGAAGCCAACAGACTGCTGGACATATGCCTGCAACAAAAGTACAGTGACCATCCAGGTCCGAAATAGTGGACTAATATCGCGATAGCAACAGAGAGCACTGTCTTAATATACCTGCGAAAGCACAAAAACAGCTGCAGAGAAAGCTCTGAGTTCTCTCGCCATTGAGAGTAGGCATGTGCCCTGCACAAAGCCAATTTCAGGCAGAGCATAGTGAGAGACAAGCCTGGTTATTAAACCAAAGCAAGGCAGAGAGAGAAGAGAGGAGCATCTGAGCATCAACAGGTTGTACTATTTACTCTACATTGTGCGTACTCCTTATTCCTATAACAATTCTGGATAGAGACGGATGTAAATTTTGCCTCGTAGGGTAGCATGAAATTAGTACTGTATTGCAGCATATTGTAACATGAAAATGCTTAAGTATTCAGAGGGAACCTTTGTGCAAATAAAATACACACCATCCTGATTTGGAAGTATATCGCCGTTCCTTCATCGTCACTGGGTCAAAATCCTGGAACTCCCTACCTAACAGCACTGTGGGAGTACCTTCACCACACTGACTGTTGCAGTTCAAGAAGGCAGCTCACCACCACCTTCTCAAGGGCAATTAAGGATGGGCAATAAATTCTGGCCTTCCCAGCGATGCCCACATCCCAGGAACGAATATTTTTTTTTTTTTTTTAAACCCATCTGTGCCTGTACATCTGTCGATACTGAAACTAACCGATTTGGCCTTCCTCTGCGCAGTGGCCATACAATATGCAGAAGATATGATTCTACAGTGTCAATTATCATCTGGCACCTTACTGAAGTGGCCACTATTCATGCATAAGCCTTGACAGTGTATATTGGCAGGCGATTAAACTACAATGAGCCAGGTAACATCTCAGGCAAACCCACTGGTCCTCCCCCACTGTCCCTGTGCACCTTCAGAAGTGGTTACCACACAGCAATTAGGAGCAGGGTTCCACCTCAGTAACCCATGGCACTGAATCAGCCACCTTGGCCCTACTCTCTGGAACCCCCTCCCTAAACCCCAATTCTGTTTCCACTCATAAAAGCCTATTCAAAATCAATCTTTGACCAAGCTTTTGGTCACACTTCCTAATCTATCCCGCTATGATGCAGTGTTTATCCCCCTATCTATTTTCATTGTTAAATGCATTGGAATGTTTTTTATGTTAAAGATATTGTATAAATGCAAATTGTTGTTCTTGCTTCATTCCTCTGACAATATTTCTTTTTGTCTCTGCAATTTGAGATTTAATAGGCATGATTTTAGTTTTGAATTCTTCACCTCATTTCCTGGAACACCAAAGATCTTGACTGAGGGCAACTTAAAGTAAAATGTTCTCCCTAAAGTAAAATTTCAACTTCTGTGAATCAAAGCTACAGTGAGACGCAAAGGGTCAGAATTTTCTATTTAAATAGTGAACCATTTCCAAGCAATACAAGCAATTAGCTGGGCGGTGCCCTGACAAAATTGTGGCATATTAGCATCTGTGTTGAAATAATGGGCCAGAAATTCAGGTCGGAGGCTTCCCGCGGGTGCAAGCCCCCGACCTTCACTTACCTAGCGCACCTGCCGTTGTGCTGTGGGCCCGCGTGGGATTCCGGTCCTGGGCCTCCTGCAGCTGCCGGTGTGCAGTGCTTGCGTATCCCAGGGGCGCAGTTAGTTCGAAGCGTCCCCTGGGATCACGTGGGCCATGGAGAGCCAATCGGAGCAGGGAATCTCCATTCATAGATTCGACAGGAAGACCTGTCAAATCTATGAATAGAGATCACCCCCCAAAACCTAACTAAAACTTCAAATAAATTTAAAAAAAACCATCACATTTTTAAAATAACTATAAATTACATAAATTAACTATTTTAAACAAAAATTTAATTTTTTTTTAAATTAATTACTGTTTTTAACAGGGCTAAAAATAAACTTACCTTTCTTTAAAGTATTTAAAAAAGATAAACCTGTGAAAAAAGTGTTTAAATTTCACTTAATTCACCACTTACCTTGTTAAAAGCAGGCCTTGCGCCTGCTTTTTCCCCGCGCAGCTGCCAGGGACTTACCCTCACTTCAAAACCTGTAAAAAAAAACGGAAGTTCGCTGTGTGCGCGCTGCCTCTCCGGCGCACGCGTTTGACCTCCAAACCCCTTCCTTCAAGGGAACGGAAGTTCCGGTTTCCAGCGCGTACTCACCCGTGGAGACCCGAATTTCTGGCCCACTAGCCCCAAGTAAGTGGTGTACCCTGTGGAACACCCACAATCTGATTGTATAGCCTCTCTGGAGCCGCCTTCAGACCAGAACTGGAAAGACAGCACCTTCCTCCAACCTACGTATTTGCAACTTTATGATATTTAATCACAGAACGTCTTAGTCCAGCTAAACCTTTCTGTTTGGTGGTTCATCTTCTGAAAGCTGGCAAAGATGGCATCATGGATGCTAAATAAATTACTTTCTTAACATTCATTGTATATTTGAATCCAGAGAGAGAACAAAGCTGAATCTGTATTAATTAATAGGGAATAGAGGGAGCTGCAGCTGTTATTCACTCGAATTTCTGCCCTGACAGTGTGTGCTTGGAAACAAGGGTTAAAGCTTTCCCTAATAGATGCACAGGGCAGTAACACCCCTTTAAGGGAACTTTTTTTAACTGGTTCAAAGAGGCTCAAGCTCTAAATCGTTTCTAATCAGACACGTATTTTAACACATACCATAGTGAAAAGGTTCAATTGGTTTATATGTAAGTCACTGTTTGCAAGGCTATGCTGACAGCACAGAGCCTTGACTGCAGTAGGCACACACCACCCTGTGCACCCATAAAAACCGAGTGCCTGGGCGTTGAGTGTTACTTGCGGAAAGTCAACACCCGTACTGGTTTAAAATATCTCATCTCAATGCTACTTAACCACATAATTGTTTCTTTTCACGACAGCCTCAGTTGGTAGTTCACATGACAGCCGGGCAACAAATTTACAAATAATTGAACTAAGAGCAGCGAGAAAAGAATTCAAATATAAAAAGATGTCAATTTTTAATCTTTTTATACAATTTAAATGATGGAATCAGATTTCTGATCTGAGGTTTTTATTGTATCACTGAAGGATTGATATTTGTGATGGGGCTGGAGGAGAATGTTTATAAGGCAGCTAGTTAGGTTGGGACCAAATAGCCATCATGCCAACAACATTGCTACACCAACAGCTTCAGCAAAAACTACTGCTGGGAATTTCCTTGGGGGTTCTCCCGATTAGCTGCATTAACTTAGGCAGAAGATCAGGGGAGACCCCAGATAGACGCGTAAACGGAGGCTTCGCCAATCTTTTACGTCAACAAATCTGGAGAAACCCGAGGAAATTCCTGGCATACAAATTCACGGGAAGAAAGGGCCCGATTTTCCTGTTTCTTCACCACCATGAAACAGAGTCTCAGGCTCAATAGACAATTTATTTAACACAAAACTGGTAAATGAACAGTAGTAAGTGCAAAACAGTTTTTTTTTAAGAGAGAAATTTGCAGATTTTGCGATCTTTCACCATGTAACAAGGCAATCAAAACATTTTTCCTGTGCTATCTTTCAACAAACTGGTTCCCTGAAAATCATTGCTTACTTGCAATGTGGCGAAACACTACCATGGAATCAAATTAGCCAAACCTTCTGCTGTCTGTAAACTATACACTGACTTGGTATGTGCAGGAAACCACAGATAAACCCCCAATCAAAGGTTTCTGGCCACAGCGTTGTCAATCAATACATTACAGCTAATCATGTCATCTGCCCCATCTCACAAGCTTGTGACACAGCTGTCAATCAAAATGATCCTCCCAAAAAAAACTTGATTCCGTATAACGTGACTGACCTGCTTTCAAAATCTTTTGAAGAGAAGGCAGAACAAAAGGCATTAGGGCAGATTTTAACAGGGTCCGCTGGGCAGAAACTGGGCGGTAGCACCCCGAAAACGTGAGAAAAACATCATCCCATTCCCGCTCCCACTTCGATGGATGCTATATTTTTCAGGTCATTCATGAAGGCTGGTTGAAGCTGGCATTTAGGTATTTAAATCGGGATCCTATAACGTAGGATCAGATGACAATGCCCAATGCCATTTTGAGTAATCAAGGCAGAAGTACCACTGAGTGGTGGACCTGCATAGTAATTTTGGATGGTACAGGAAGGCAACGGCACTTGGGAGGGATACATACAAGGGCACTCACCTGCAATGTGTCAGATATCAGGAATGCTCCTGAATTTAATTTTCTTGTCTATTTTGAGCATTGAGAGAGTTAATTGGAACACCATAATACTAAATTCATCCAGAATTCCTTTAGTAACATCAGGGAGGGACTGGAAACTTTTGACAATGGAAGTCATTCTGGCCACTCAACTGTAGGTGGAGGAGAAAGCTTCGGGCTCATTTCAGACTGCAGCTGGGGACATGTATCACACCGGTCAATCTACAGCACATGGCTGCATTAAGGAGATCATGAAAAGCAAACAGGCAGGTACAACAAGCAATTAGGAAAGCAAATTATATGTTAGCCTTTATTGCAAGTGGGTTAGAGTACAAGAATAAGGAAGTTTTGCTGCAATTATATAGGGCTTTGGTGAGACCATACCTAGAGACCAGTTTTGGTCTCCTTACCTAAGGGAGGATATACTTGCCTTAGAAGGGGTGCAATGAAGGTTCACTAGATTGATTCCTGGGGTGAGATGGCTGTCCTATGAGGAGAGATTGAGTAGAATCGGCCTATATTCTCTGGAGTTTAGAAGAATGAGAGGTGATTTCATTGAAATGTATAACATTCTTAGAGGGCTTGACAGGGTAGATGCAAAGAGGCTGTTTCCCCTGGTTGGAGAGTCTAGAACTAGGAGTCATAGGGGGGAATTTTGCCAGCCCTGGGGAGTCAGGTATGGAGGTGGGACTGCCGGGAAAATGGTAGAAACTGGGAGCGGGTACCGACCCCGCTCCCAACCCGCCTCCGTGCCACTTCCCGGGAGGCGGGTCCCCGATTTGCGCAGGGACCCGTTTCCTCGAGGCGGGAAGGGGATTAGAGCCAATTAACTGCCTGTTAACAGGCAATTAACAGGCAGTTTTGAGGCTTATCCCCATTTTACCCCTGCAAGTGCGGGCTTCCCGATGGCTGCGAACCTCGCCAGGGTCAGCAAGGCGAGCAGTAGTTCTGCGGGGGTGAAAGGGATCGAAAAGTCTGCTGTGGAGGTGAGTGATGGGTGCAAGTGTGGAGAGGTAAGTATGAGATGTGAGTGTAAAGTGTTGGAAAAAGTTTACTTACCTTTGCTTCTTCCTGCTGGCTTCAACCCTTGGGGATCCGGAGGTGCCTCATCTCAACGGCAGAGATGACAGAATGGCTGCTGGATTCTCAGATGAAGCAGCCATCTGCTTTCTGCTGAGGAGAGAGGTTTTGGGGAGTCTTTGTGCAAGGGCTCACCTTAGAACAGAGATTGTCAGTGTTTGACAGCTTCTCAAAGCTGTCAAACGCTGACAATTCATCTGTCAAAAATTTTTCGACAGATGAAACATTATACGCTGACATCCTCTGTCACCGGCTTTCTCTTAATTGGCCGGCTAAGCCCGCAGGGCGGGCTTAACAAGGTCAATCAAGGGAAAATAGTGTGGGTTGGCCAGACGTCATTGGGAGCGGGACTGAAACCCGACAACCAGCAGTCCCTCCCCCAACGCGCCCCCATTGACAAAATCCAGCCCATTGTCTCAGGATAAGGGGTCGGCCATTTAGGACTGAGATGAGGAGAAATTTCTTCACTCAGAGGGTTGTGAATCTTTAGAATTCTCTACCCCAGAGGGCTGTGGATGCTCAGTCATTGATTATATTCAAGACGGAGATTGATAGATTTTTGGGCACTCAGGGAATCGGGCAGGAAAGTGGAGTTGATGTAAAAGTTCAGCCATGATCTTATTGAATGGCAGATCAAGCTTGAGGGGCCATATTGCTACTCCTGCTCTTATTTCTTATGGATGCGCTTTTTACCAAGGCAAACAATTACACCAAGTCCCTCATGGACACCTAAAGTCAACAGGAAAGAGCTGTAGGGTTTGTTGCCATTACAGGGTTCCTCTAAGTACAGACAATCATTGACTGTACGTGCCTCACCATCAGGACATCTCCACATGAGCCAACTATATTCCTCAACAGAAAAGGGTACGATTCCTTTAATGTACAGCTGATGTTATCACCAGCAGAGAATAATGCAGGTATGTGCTCAATTCCACGGCAGCTGCCATGATGCCTATATAGTGCGCCAGTCCACCATCTCCTCACCGATTGACCAAGTTGAGCAGATCAGAGTTGGATGCTGGGGCACAAGGTGCACCCTATCTCAACATGGCTGATGACACCTCTGCGGACCATTGCACCCCAGCTGAACACTGATATAACGTGAGCCATGGCAGCACACAAGACTTTATAAGTTTGCTGAAGCAATGGCTTTTGGTGCCTTGACAGATCGGGCGACTTTCTGCAATACAGGCCATAAAGAATTTTCCGGATTGTTATGATGTGCTGTGTCCTCCATAACTTTGCTGTTCAAATAGGGGCAGAATGTAGAGCCACCACTGCCAGAAGACCAGCTGTCATCTGATGATGATGGGCCCGTGACAGTGAAGATGGAGGAGAAGTGGGAGGAAGACAGTTGCTGCTTTGCACTAACAGCTGATTCAGCAGCAATTCAGCTAATCAAGACCATTCACACACACCATCATCCAACCCCACATTAATAGGCAACTGCACCATCTGAGCAGGTCTGTCCAACCTGCAATGAACAACTTCGAGCTACTGACCAACAATGAAACAGAAGCCTTCTGCCATTTTGAGCTCAGAACCTACTAAACACCCACACTGCCGACAAAGTTGCAATTTCAACAACAACAACAACTTGTATTTATATAGCATCTTTAATGTATGTAAGGTTTCCAAAATTTGCAGAGCCCCAAAACCTAAGGAAAAAGGACTTTGGAACTACCTCAGAGTGATAAAAATGCATTTGGGCCTAACATAAGGAATTTAAGACCAAAAACCAAGTTTTCGCATTTTAAAAACATGTCTGGGCCTGTAAAGGGAGAAAAGGCTGCGAAGGAAGTTGGGATCGACCTCTGCAATTAACTGCAATACCCAAACTGCTTTTGCAATGTCTGGGGAATCGGGATGACCTCACTCAAGCCCCAGCAAGCATTAACATTTCGACAATAGACCCTAGGAGGAGACAGTCCCACCCAAAACAACAGGTCCCATCAAACCGATTACAGAACCCATTAAAGACATGCATAAAGCAAATATTCGATCGAAGTCCTAGACCCAGTCAAGAAACCCAAAACATGAGGACAATTCAAACTCCGATTAAACAACAGATTGACAGGATGGAGCTATCCAGAAACCACTTCACACATTTACAAAACCAGTTAACATGCTAGTAAAGTCGTTAATGTTAACGAGGTCTTGCAATGACCGGGATTTGATTTGGTTTTGATAAGGCCACTTCAATTTAGTATAATTGAAAGCCCATCAAGCAGTTCAGGAGTAACAACAGTTCAAGTTCAACAGAAGGCAGTTCTGGAGTTCAATTTGAAAGCGTGTTTTTCAGCAGAAGTCGGTGCTGGAATTACAGAGTTCAGGAGAAGCAAGTTGGGCAGTTAAAGAAGACAGTTCAGTAAGAAGGGATGTCTCCAGTAAAACAGTTCAAATTCAACAAGCAGGCAGAAGGCAGTTTCCACAGTTCTGCAAGAAGGCTGTTCCATAGCTCGGAAGAAGACAGTTTAAACAGAAAGCAGTTCAACAAAGAAAGCCAACAGCTCCAGAAGTAGGCCGACACGCAAGAAGAAACCAGAGCGACCGCCTCAGTGACCATCAGACACCTCGCGGCAACAAGGGCCTTATGAAACCTTTTACTCAAAAGACTAAACCCTAACTCTCAACTGTCAAGGATTCGTTTGGTGAGCATTATCCCTGGTTCTCCAGAGTCCAACCTAGCTAGTGAAGTGGGATTGAGTGGTGAAGTATTCTTTTAATGTTATTTCCCTCGCGTGTACCAAAGTGTTCCCCACCTTTAGAGTGTTTGTGTTGTGTTTTACTTTCTTGAATAAAAGTCAAAATTCTTTCATCAAAACCTGTTGTCTACTGCACCTTTGTTCACAACCCCCAAATAAGTCCAAGGTCTAGAACCAGGTGCGTGGGAGCGATTCGAACCGCTCACTGAGTCAGAGGTGAAGCTGACCCTACACACCACCCCCTACAGTGCTTCACAGGAACGTTATCAAACAAAGTTTGACACCGAGCCATATTAGGACAGACTTGGTCAAAGCGGTAGATTTTAAGGAGCGTCTTAAAGGAGGAAAAAGAGGTAGAGAGGTGTAGAGGTTTAGGGAGGGAATGCCAGAGCTTAGGCCCTTGGCGGCTGAAGGCACTGCCACCAGTGGTGGAGCAATTAAAATCAGGGATACTCAAGCGGCCAGAATTGGAGCGCAGATATCTCGGATGGTTGCAGGGCTGGAGGAGATTACAGAGATAGGGAGATAATTTCCACACATGTGACTTTTTAATAGCTGACACAACTGTCATAACACAAGATAATCACCCACAGTGTGTTTCTTAAGTGATTTATTGCCTATTCTACTGGTCTTCTGAAGTTATCCCCAGTGGCTTGAGCATGTGTGTTGGAATGCTGCTGATGTTGAGATGAAAGCCTTTAAGATATTTGTGTTGGCTGAACTCTAGGAGCTCGGGGCTTGGCTGCAGACTGCAACATCTCGGCTGCTGTCAGAGCAGACTGGCTTAGCTGGCTTTCTTGTACCCTTTCTTGCATGGTGAGCATTGGTTGAGTAGGGGAAGAGGGAGCTGATGTGCTGTCATCCTGAGAGAGGGTAACATGTGCCACTCCCATTGAGCCACTGCCACTCCCATGGGTCTGTGACTCATCACTCCCAGTGATCTGCGGGAGAGAAAACCGCAATCAAAATCTACCTCATTAACAAACTGAAGCACTTTAATTCCATAAATGGGCTGCCTTTCGAAGTATTTTAGCCTAGACAATGTTTATGGAACAAGTCTGGAACCATTTGTGGTACAGAAGCTACAAAATGAAAAAAATGCCCATTTAAGCAATTAACATCTTAAACTTTGTATTATCCATCAGAGACCAGTACTACTTCACATTTGCACATTAATTAGCATTCAACTTGTCTGACTGAAATGTAGAAATAGTCAATAGATAACAAAATTCACCATGTGTGTACTATGGTGAGCAATAAAGAAACTAATCAATACTCTAACCCAGATAGAAATGCTTATTTTTTCTCACAGTTGCAATAACTTTAATTGAATCTAATACTGAAAATATTCATTTAATTGATTATTCCAAACTTTAATATATGCATTCCTTCATCAACTCCAGACTTGACTACTCCAACACTCTCCTTGTTGGTCTTCCATCTCCCACCCTTGATAAACTCCAACTTGTTCAAAATTGCTGTACATATCCCACCTCCCACTATCATCTCTGTCCTCACTGACCTATATTAGCTCCCCGCCCTCAATGCATAAAATTTAAATTCCCCATCCTTATCTTTAAATCCATCCATGGCCTCACCCCACCCAATCTGCAATCTGCCCCAGCCCTATATAACCCCCTGAATAGACCATTCATCTAACTGTGGCTTTTGCACATCCTTCTTCCTTTGCCCCACTGTTCATGGCAGAGCATTAAACTTCCCAGTCCTACTCTCTGGAATTCCCTCCCTAAACCACTCTGCTACACCACTCTCTCTCTTTCCCTTCAAATCCCTTTCAAAACCCTATATCTTCAACAAAGCTTTCGGTCACCCCTCCAAATTCCTCCCTTCTTGGCTTAACATCTGAATTTGTTATGCATAATCTGTGAAAATTCTGGGACAATTTTTTTCATAAAGGTGCTATAGAAATGCAAGTTAATGTTGTTTAATGTAGGGGTGGCAAATGCTGTCTCATCAGCTGCATGCGGATATTCTGTGGTTGAATTGCGGCTCTTTGAATGAACTCACTCAGTTCTAGTGTGAGTGTTCCAGAGCAACAAAGAATGCATTACAAAACAAGCAGTATCTTTTCTATTCTGATCTGAATAATCTATAAATATATTAACTATTTATGGTTTTGTGGGTAACAAAGGGAGATAGTAAAGGATTTTTAAACACATAAAAATAAAAGGATTGTTAAAGAAATGGTAGGGCAGTTTAGAGACGGAAAAGGAAGTCTATTATGGAAGATGAAGGAATGGACAAGATACTAAATGACATTCCCTCTGTCCTCACAGAGGAGTGTGATAGAGGAGGAAGTGAAGCAATTAGATAGGATAAATATAGATAAGGAAGTAGTACTTAAGTAAGGAAAACTAAAAGTGGATAAAACACTAGGCCCTGATGGCATGCACCCCAGAATGCAGAGCAAAGTCAGAGAGGAATAGAAGAAGCTCATCCACATATCCTTGGATATGGAAGTTGAGCCAGAGGTGAAGGATTACCAATGTATTACCTCTGTTCAAGAAGGGAGTAAAGGATAAACCAGACAAATATAGATCAGTCAGCCTAACATTGGTAGTGAATAAGCTTCCACAGGCCAGAATATGGGAATAAAATTAATACTCACGGTATGAAAGGGAGTGTGGCAGTATGGATAGGAAGTTAAGTTAAAGGACAAAAAATAGAGACTAGTGGTTAATGGATGGAGGGAAACTGGGAGGAGCGCATCAAATTTCTGGAGTGATGTTTTTCAGACCGGAGGGATGTAAACAGATGAGACAATTTATTTTCTCAATAAACGTAAATGGTTTGGACTTGGGTCTTGGGTGCACAATATCAAAATTTGCATATGACACAAATAAAGGGAATATTATTAACTGTGAAGTGGACTGCAAGCAACTTCAGGAGCACATAGACAGGATAGAAGATTGGGCAGATACATGTCAGATTAAATTTAATGCAGAGAAATGTGAGGTGCTATATTTTGGGGAAAAGAATAGGGAATATTGTATACGCTAAATGGTTAAACTTTAAAAGTGATACAGCAGCACAGAGACTAGGGTTCGTAATCACTGCTCTTTAACAGTGAGAGGACAAGTTGATAAAGCTGTAAGAAAAATGGAAATCAGCAGGCCTGCTATTGTCTGAAGCGTGCTTGCAGCATGAGGTTTATATTACCACAGGCGAGGACCCAGAAAATCTACCCTTGTGGCACTGTATATTGGAGCTCCGAATGGTGCGAATAAATGGGAGGGGTTTTGTGGGCTCCAACCTGCAACTTTTCCAGATGGTGGGTTTTCCCCACTGTCCGTTATATTGTGGTGAGGAAGTGCTGAGCTGAGAGGGAAAGCACTTTTCCCACAGGGAAAGAAAACCAGAGGGCCAGTCACCTCAGTCATTGTGCATTTCCTCAGTGTGAAGAGTTATGTATCAGTGTGGTCTGGGGTCGAACCCGTCATCCATGGCTGATGAAGGTGCAAGACACAGGAAAGCTTCACAAAAAGGTCACGTTCTCCCCACCGCCCCCGCTTACAGTTTATGTACTACCTTTACTGTCTGATCCTTCACTTCAAGTACAACAACTTGTAATAGCAACACAACATACCCACCATTGAGCGCATTCAGTTTTCCCGAATTAAAAATAATTCAAGTCAAACGCTATCCGAACAGCGGAAATAATTGTTCTACGTTAAATGTGCGGAGAGTGGGAACTTTCGACAAACCTTTTGGATGATTTAAGAGGACAGAAAAGCAATAAAAACTGCCTCGAGTGTGGTTTTAGAGGGGAATAGACAGGGCTTGGTGGCCGGCGTGGACACGATGGGCCGAAGGGCCTCTTTCTGTGCTGTCTAACTCGATGACTATTCTTTTCCCTTCTGCAGCCTTCAGAGAACAGTAAATATTGTGAAGGGAAAGCAAGGACGCCTTATCTCAAGTACATTCGCAGTTAGTGTTTAGCAGGAGCATCTGTAATTGCGGTACACTCCGGATATCTGTACATCGCAATCTGTTATCCCTTTCTGCCATATATTAGGGGATTTTCACTTTGGCACAAGTACAGGGCTTTTCCTACGTTGTTGACACCCCTGTATTCAAAGGTCATCAGAAACACAAATCGTTCAGCTTCGGGCTCAAATTAAACACTTGACCAGCAACCAGAGGTAAAATGTGCAATACATCAAAGTTCTAAATGCACAACAATTTTAAACTGCTGTGTTAATATTTATATTGAAAATAAAGATGTACTTTTAATGGAAGGATAATGTCGTTTGTGGCAGTGAGGCTGTGGTAGAAATGAGCAATGGCACAAGCTCTGGTATGACTGCACACTGCATGCCCAGCACCACCCTTCTGTTTACCAGTATTAGACTTTAAGAAATTAGACTGGAGAAATGTAATCTGTATGTGTAAACTAGACCTGATGGGGATGTACTGAGCAGGAAGGAATTGGTTACAGTGCAGAATGAAAAGGGAAGTCTTTCAAAATGCAGCCTTTATCTCCTGACCTTCGCCTTCAATAATATACACCATTTCCCATACTGAGACAGTATTAAAAGGTGCACTGTACAAAGTGTGACCTTTAATATTGCCAGCTTGCGCAGTTTTAGTCATAGGACTCCTTCATTAACATAAATACTGTGGCTACAAGAGCAGGTCAGAGGCTGGGTATTCTGCGGCGAGTGACTCACCTCGCAACTCCCCAAAGCCTTTTCTCCATCTACAAGGCACAAGTCAGGAGGAGTGTGATGGAATACTCTCCACTTTGTAGAATTCGCAAAATTATCGCGATTTAATAAAAATAAGAAGAAGGAGACATAAAGCTTCGTATAAACAGCTTTATTTCAGCAGAATGCTGTCAGGTTTCAAAACGGACACAAACAGCCTGTAAAATGGCCACCACGCCTCGTGGCAGAAAGTTCTGGACTTTCAGTAGGCAGACAAGATGGCGCTTCAATAAACATTTCAGCAAGATCGGACAGGACTCAGCACATTTGAGATAATTGACAAGACATGATGGGTTTGCATTTTAAACATAAATACTGGAATCGGTCCCCCAGGTGCAAACAAGGGCTATTGTACTGAGCGATCAAGGACCCATCCAAAGACATTAATATGCAAAATCCCCACGGCTCTACGATGAGAGAGCCGTTCGCGGGTACTCACAGCAAGCATTTGGAAGCCCCAAAACCCCTCCAGGGAGACTACTAGCCGGTTCCACAATGGAAGAAATATTAACGGGTACTCAGACAGTTACAAGTGTCACCGAAACCCATTAAAGACTGAGATCACCCCATACAAGAAGTTTGAGCGCCAAAACCCTGACAAAAGATAGACATTAAGATTGGGCGGGAAAAGAGGAATTACAGCACTATAACTGTAAAGTACAATCGTCCATCTCTCTCTCTTGCTGCTTTGACTCGCTGGAAGGCTGCTGAACTTTTATTCTCTTGCCTGACGACTCTGGACTCTGATCCGCTAGGATCAACCTCGTGGCTTGTCGCGAAGATCTGTGGAGAACCGGGCTGTGAGGCCTGGAGGCGGGCGCACCATCCCGAGGAGTCGGTAAACAGTGTTGGAACCGAAGGCCCGAGATGAGATGAGATGAGAAGAAGACTACACGTGTCGCCACGGTCAGTAAGCCCCGACCGCGCCTAAAAATCTACGGACCATTTTCGAATTCTATCGGCTACTCCACAACTGGCCCGAGAAGACTGTTCTTCGAGTTCTACAGGCAACTGGTGTAGGACACAGGAAGACTCTTTTTTTGAGTAGTATCAGAACTCCAAGGACAACACAGATCTTCATGACAGCAGACGGTCCAGCCTGCTAGCCGGAGCAGAAACGAGTAAACAAGTGGGGTACAGAGACCCCTGATCAACACATGGATAGTCAGGTGCTGCGGTAAAAACATCCGAGCAGAGTTTCGGAATTCTCCGAGTTATCACGAGTGGTGAGCATGAGTCTCGATCCTACAAATCTAGATTAGGACAGGTATTGATGGGGGAGGGTTTAAGTTTTAAGGATAATTATAATGTGTGTCCCCTTTTACGATGTGTCGTGCGCTCCTCGTTTCCCTAAAATTAGTTTCCTAACTGTGTGTAAGATTGTACTGTCATTAATCTGTGCTTATGACATGTATCTCGTAATCTTGAATAATATGCAATAAAGATTTTCCATTTTGCACTATTCAGCCGGGTCTACCTGAGTTTTCTCTGCATTATTGCTCTCGCACCTAAGTCCAGTGTCAGAACCGTAAGGGCGAGTGGGTCGAACCACTCACAGGTGTCTAGTGTTACCAGGCTGGCTGGAGACCAGAACAGGCAACAAGGCCTAACCCCGCACTAGCACTCAGGCTAAGCACAGAGCCACACGTCACCCCTTACAACTTGCCTGGATGAGTGCAGCTTCAACAACAAACAAGAAGCAGGCGTGGACACGATGGGCCGAAATGGCCTCCTTCCGTGCTGTAACTTTCTATGATTCTATGATTCTATAACCGCCTTATCAACTTGCCCTGCCACCTTCAAGGATTTATGAATATGCAGCCTTAGGTCCCTCTGCTCTTACACCGCCCTCAAAATAGCACCATTTAGATTTTTCTGCCACTCCATGTTGTTTCTCCCAAAGTGCATCACTTCACAGTTATCCGCATTATATTGCATCTGCCATGTGTCTGCCCATTTCACCAGTCTGTCTATGTCCTCCTGCAGTCTGTTACTATCCTGCTCACTATTTACTACGTTGCCAAGTTTTGTATCATTCACAAACTTCAAAATTGTACTCCCTATACCCAAGTCCAGGTCATTTGTATATAACAAGAAAAACAATGGTCCTAATACCGACCCCTGGAGGGCCTCACTGCATACTTCTCTCCAGTAAGAAAAACATCCTTTCACCACTTCTCTCTGTCTCCTATCCCTTAGCCAATTTTGTACCCAAGTTACCACCGTCCATTTCTATTTTCCAAATAAGTCTGTTATGCCGTACTTTATCAAATGTCTTTTCTAAGTCCATATATACAACAACAACTTGTATTTATATAGCATCTTTAATGTAGTAAAACGACCCAAGGCGCTGCACAGGAGTATCTTAAGACAAAAAAATTGACACCGATCCACATAAGGATAAATTAGGGCAGAGGTAGGTTTTAAGGAGCAACTTAAAGGAGGAAAGAGAGGTAGCGAGGCGGACAGGTTTAGGCAGGGAATTCCAGAGCTTAGGGTCTAGGCAACAGAAGGCACGACCACCAAAGGTTGAGCGATTATAATCAGTGATGCTCAAGAGGGCAGAATTAGTGGAGCGCAGGTATCTCGGGGGGTTGTGGGGCTGACAACATACAATATACAACATCTATGGCACTACCTTCATCAGTCCTCTCTGTTACTTCATTAAATAACTCAATCAGGTTGGTCAGACACAATATGCCTTTAACAAATCCATGCTGGCTATCCTTTATTAACGCATGCTTCTCCAAGTGAAAATTAATTTTGTCCTTGACAAATTGTTTTCCCACCACTGACGTTAGACTGACTGACCTGTAGCTACCAGGTTATCCCTCTCCACTTTTTCAAACATGGGTTTAACATTTGCAATCCTCCATTCCTCTGGCACCACTTCCATATCCAAGGAGGATTGCAAAATGGTGGTCAGAGCTTATTCTATCTCTTCTAGTTTCCCTCAACAACTTAAAATGCATCCTATCTGGACTTCCTTTTTAGTACCTCCTTTCGATATATTTTTATCCTATCCAATATCACTACACCCCCCCTCCTCTACTGCAACATCATCCTCTTCATTGTTGCATAGATACAGCTGAACTGAAATAGTTTAGCTCGGGGATCCGCTAGCAGTGGTGCACGGGTCTTCAGCATTACAGCCGGGACGTTGTCTCAGCCCATAACCTTTGCTGTGTCCAGGGCAGACAGACATTCCTTAATGCCACGTCGAATGAATTGAATTGGATGGACCCTGGCATCCATGATCAGAGGGAGGCCGAATAAGGTCATCTATTCAGCACGTTTGGCTGAATACACTTGCTTAGTGCTGAAAATCAGCAAGGAGGTGCACCCCACTGTGAGCGCTGAGTAGTACCTGCCCCAAACCTCCATCACTGACCCTGTCAGAGTGCAGTTCCTTCAATATCAAGATAATGGTGGGTGCCCACGACATGATAGCGCATCTAGGGCACCTGGTCGCCCAAGTGGCCAGAAGTTCCATAGAGTCAGAGTTATACAGAACAGAAAGAGGCCCTTCAGCCCATCGTGTCCGCACCGGCCATCAAGCCCTGTCTATTCTAATCCCATTTTACAGCACTTGGTCCGTAGCCTTGTATGCTATGGCATTTCAAGTGCTCATCTAAATGCTTCTTGAATGTTGTGAGGGTTCCGGCCTCTACCACGCTTTCAGGCAGTGAGTTCCAGATTCCAACCACCCTCTGGGTGAAAAAGTTTTTCCTCAAATCCCCTCTAAAGCTCCTGCCCCTTACCTTGAAACTATGCCCCCTGGTTATTGACCCCTCTACTAAAGGGGAAAGTTCCTTTCTATCTACCCTATCTATGCCCCTCATAATTTTGTACACCTCAATCAGGTCCCCCCTCAGCCTTCTCTGCTCTAAGGAAAACAACCACAGCCTGCCCAGTCTCTCTTCATAGGTGAAGCGCTCCAGCCCAGGTAAGATCCTGGTGAATTTCCTCTGCACCCTCTCCAATGCAATCACATCCCTCCTATAGTGTGGCGACCAGAACTGCACACAGTATTCCAGCTGTGGCCTAACTAGCGTTTTGTACAGCTCCATCATAACCTCCCTGCTCTTATATTCTATGCCTGGGCTAATGAAGGCAAGTATCCCATATGCCTTTTTAACCACCTTATCTACCTGTCCTGCTGCCTTCAGGGATCTATGTACATGCACACCAAGGTCCCTCTGATCCTCTGTCCTTCCTAGGGTCCTACCATTCATTGTGTATTCCCTTGCCTTGTTAGTCTTCCCAAAATGCATCACCTCACACTTTTCAGGGTTAAATTCCATTTGCCACTGTTCTGCCCATCTGACCAACCCGTCTCACTCGTCCTGTAGCCTGAGGCTTCCCTCCTCGCAATTTACCACTCCACCAATTTTCGTGTCATCTGAGAACTTATTGATCATACCTCCTACATTCATATCTAAATCATTAATGTACACTACAAACAGCAAAGGACCCAGCACCGATCCCTGCGGTACACCACTGGACACAGGCTTCCAGTCACAAAAACAACCTTCGACCATCACCCTCTGCCTCCTGCCACTAAGCCAATTTTGGATCCAATGTGCCAAATTGCCCTGGATCCCATGGGCTCTTACCTTCTTGACCAGTCTCCCATGTGGGACTTTGTCAAAAGCCTTACTGAAGTCCATGTAGACTACATCAACTGCACTACCCTCATCCACACACGTAGTCAGCCAGTCGAAAAATGCAATCAAATTGGTTAGACATGATCTCCCCCTGACAAAGCCATGCTGACTATCTTTGATTAATCCTTGCCTCTCCAAGTGGAGACTAATTCTGTCCATCAGAATTTTTTCCAATAATTTCCCTACCACTGATGTTAGGCTCACAGGCCTGTAATTCCCTGGTTTATCCCTACTACCCTTCTTGAATAATGATACTACATTAGCTGTCCCCCAGTCCTCTGGCACCTCCCCTGTCGATAGTGGTCATGATGCGGAGATGCCGGTGTTGGACTGGGGTGGACAAAATTGAGAGGTCGCACAACACCAGGTTATAGTCCAACAGTTTTATTTGAAATCACAAGCTTTCGGAGCTATCGATTTGCTCCTTCCTCAGGTGAAGTAAATTAGATACAGAATCTCCAAAGCATATATAGATGGAAAACAAAGCATGTGTACTTTACAATTGCAGACCAATAAATTAAATCATCCTGACTATCTGCCGAGGTGTGATAAAGTTAATTAAGTCAGCCAGGAAGGTACCACATCAAAGACATAGCAAGATACAACTGGGACAATGAGGTGTAGTCGCAGGGGTTCTAACGTGTCAAAAGCTGCCGTCTGTATGTAAAGCAATTGTAAAGTACACATGCTTTGTTTTCCATCTATATATGCTTTGGAGATTCTGTATCTAATTTACTTCACCTGAGGAAGGAGCAAATCGATAGCTCCGAAAGCTTGTGATTTCAAATAAAACTGTTGGACTATAACCTGGTGTTGTGCGACCTCTCAATTTTGACCTCCCCTGTGTCCAGAGAGGTTTTGAAAATTTGTGTCAGAGCCCCTGCAATCTCCTCCCTTGCCTCACACAGCAGCCTGAGATACATCTCATCAGGGCCTGGGGATTTATCCCCTTTTAAGCCCGCTAAAACCGCTAGTACCTCCTCCCTCTCAATACTAATTTGTTCAACTATATCACAATCCCCCTGCCTGATTTCTATGCCAACATCGTCCTTCTCCATAGTGAACACAGATGCAAAATATTCATTTAAAACCTCACCTACATCTTTCGGATCTATACACAGATTGCCACTTTGGTCCCTAATGGGCCCTACACTTTCCCTGGTTATCCTCTTGCCCTTAATATACTTATAAAACACCTTGGGATATTTTTAAATTTTGCCCTCCAGTGTTTTTTCATGTCCCCTCTTCGCTCTCCTAATTTCTTTTTTAAGTACCCCCCTGCACTTTCTATAATCCTCTAGGGCTTCCACTGTTTTTAGTCCTTTGTATCTGCCAAAAGCCTCCCTTTTTTCCCTAATCCATTCTTGTATATCCCTTGACATCCAGTGTTCCCTGGGCTTGTTGGTCCCAGCCTTGACCTTTATGGGAACATGTTGGCGTTGTACTCTCCTCTCTATTTCCTTTCTGAAAGACTCCCACTGCTCTGATGTGGATTTTCCTACAAGTAGCTGATCCCAGTCCACTTTGGCCAGATCCTGCCTTATCATATTAAAATTGTCCTTCCCCCAATTTAAAACCTTTATTTCCGGTCCATCTTTGTCCTTTTCCATGACTACCTTAAAGTTCACCGAATTATGGTTACTGTCACCAAAATGCTCTCCTACTGACACTTCTACCACTTGCCCGGCTACATTCCCTAGAATTAGGTCCAGTACCGCCCCCTCTCTTGTCGGACTTTCTACATGCTGGCTCAAAAAGCTCTCCTGGATGCACTTTAAGAATTTCGCACCCTCTAAGCCTTTCACACTCTGACTATCGCAGTTAATATTGGGGAAGTTGAAATCCCCTACTATTATTACCCTATTATTTCTACACTTCTCTGAGATTTGCCTACATATCTGTTCCTCTATCTCCCCCTGACTGTTTGGGGGCCTATAGTACACTCCCAGCAAAGTGCTTGTCCGCTTTTTGTTTTTAAGTTCTACCCATATGGACCCATTAGAGGAACCTGCTAAGATATCATCCCTCCTTACAGCAGTAATTGACTCCTTGATAATATTGTGACACCCCCTCCTTTTACACCCCCCTCTGTCTCGCCTGAAGATTCTATACCCCGGAATATTGAGCTGCCTGTCCTGCCCCTTCCTCAACCATGTCTCTGTGATAGCAACAATATCATACTCCCATGTGTTCATCAACACCTTCAATTCATCTGCCTTACTCGCAAGACTCCTTGCATTAAAATAAATGCCATCCAGCCTTGCCATACTCCCTTGTGCCATTACATATTTGCTCTGCCTTCCAGGCTGACTTGTTTTATCCTCTATATTTGGCTGTGCATCACCCCCTACTATAGCTCCACTCCGTATCCCATCCCCCTGCCAAGTTAGTTTGAACCCCCCCAACAGTACTAGCAAACCTCCCCGCAAGGATTTTGGTCCCGTTCCGGTTCAGGTGCAACCCATCCGACTTGTACAGGTCCCACCTTCCCCAGAAGCAGACCCAGTGATCCAGGAAACTAAAGCCCTCCCTCCTGCACCAACTCTTTAGCCACGCATTCATCTGCTCTATCCTCCTATTCCTATACTCACTAGCACGTGGCACCAGGAGTAATCCAGAGATTACAATCTTTGAGGTCCTGCTTTTTAATCTGCTACCTAGCTCCCTAAATTCTTGTTGCAGGACCTCATCCCTCTTTCTACCCATATCGTTGGTACCAATGTGAACCACGACCTCTGACTGTTCGCCCTCCCCCTTCAGAATGTCCTGCAGCCATTCAGTGACATCCTTGACCCTGGCACCAGGGAGGCAACATACCATCCTGGAGTCACGTCTGCGACCACAGAGTCATCTATCTGTTCCCCTTATGATAGAATCCCCTATCACTATTGCTCTCCCACTCTTTTTCCTCCCCTCCTGTGCAGCTGAGCCAATCGTAGTGCCACGGACTTAGCTCTTGCTGCATTCCCCTGAGAAACCATCTCCCCCATCAGTAGCCAAAACAGAAAATCTGTTGGAGAGGGAGATGGACCCAGGGGACTCCTGCACTACCTTCCTAGTTCTTTTACTCTGTCTGGCGGTCACCCATTTCCTGTCTGCCTGTGCACTCTTTACCTGTGGTGTGAGCACCTCGTTAAACGTGCTATCCACGAAGATCTCAGCTTCACGGATGCTCCACAGTGACTCCAGCCGCAGCTCCAGCTCTGAAACGCGGATTTTGAGTAGCTGCAGCTGAAGACACTTCCTGCACATGTGTTCGCCCTGGACACCTAAAGTGTCCCTGACTTCCCACATAGCACAGGAGGAGCACTCCACGCAGCCGAGCTGCCCTGCCATGTCCTACCCTTAATTTACTCCCTTTACTTACTTTAAATTAAAGAATATTAAATACACTATGGACCTTACCTCCCTTTAAATACTACTTACTCTATACTAGAGACCTTACTTTTACTTTAACGACTGGAGAAATACTCACCAGGTCCTACTTACCAATCAGCTCCTTCCCTGGCTGTGACGTCACTTTATCGATTTTGCAGTTGTTGTTGTTTGACTGCTCCCACTCTCAGACTCTTTCCTTGGTGTAAAGTAAGAACCAATTCCTACAGGGTGAAAAGTTAGGAAAAACAAAGGCGAATCAAGGGAGCTCCTCCTTCCACTCCTCACCTGACCCCCTGACTCACCCAACTCTCAGCACTCTGTTTAAACTGCACTGCAAAGCCTGTTTTATAGGCCCTGAAACAAAGGAGCTTGCTGGGTTCTGCTACAGGAGAACCAGTTTAATCTAGTTTCCCTAATTAACTGCCTTCAGCTGCTCTGAATTGTAGGCCTTGTGTATCCCTTTATAACCCTGCTTGCTCCAAATGAAGATTAACTGATCGGCGGGTGGGGAGGCGGGGTGCTTGCTTCCCAAAACATAAACAACTTCAGGTTTCCACAGTGATCCCTTTTGTAAGGGGGGGCACATTGAACTTTTTTTTAAATTGGAAATCCTTTTCTTCAGGGTACAAGCTGGAATCTCAGCCTGGAACCCCAGGTGGGCCCCACCTCCACTGTTTGACAGGTAGATATGCCTGATCTCACCAATCGTATCTCCATCGACTCTGGGTCTCTTTGAGGGCCAGGTTGGCGGGAATTCATAATGCAGGGTAACGCGACCTCCAGCCTTGCTCCCTCTTATACCAAAGGCCTTCTTTTGGAGCAGGCAGAGGTTATACCCCCGTCAAGTCATCTCAGAATCCTAGGGTTAAGACCCTGAGTATCTGGGTCCTTAATTTCTAACCTTTCCAGTGTGCCCTTGCCAAAGTTATGGCAGGAGTGTGCCAGCCAGATCATAGCTTTTCAGTCTCAGTGTATTGTTATATAAGTATAAGCGTAAATGGATGTGTCTGTGTTTATGTGCATGACTGCTTATGTAACTGAAAGAATATATATCTGGCATGTGCACTAGTGTACATGTGTATGTACAGATGCATGATTTAGCATGTGTATAACTACATGCATGAGTTTATGTGTATGTTTGTCAGTAGGTATGCAGTACTGTATATATTTGAAACTTTGGTTGATTCTGCTTTGCAGGTTCAGGCGGAAGAAAGTTCTGTTTGGGACCATGGCTGTATAGACTGGATTCAGCATGCTTCAAGTATTCTCACCAAACTGGGAAATATCCTGCCTGGTTAATTTCTTGAATGGTATTAGACAGATCTCAAATTATGTGGCTGCCTTTGTTCTTGGTAAGTGTCCACACCATTCAGTCCTTTTATTAGCCCTTTCCTCGTGACCTTTGATGATTTTGTCACTCTCAGTATGACACTAAGTCCTGCCTATTACATGTTGGCCCAGATTTTTATGCAACAGCGAGATTGATGACATACAACATGAATCTCACCATTCCTAACTTGTTCCAAATTTTGCTGGTTTTCTAATCAGAATACACCACAATGAGCATAGGGGTGAATCAGGCACTCAGTGTCAATCTAAGAGCTCAAGTGACAGCACATTCACTATATGGAGCCACGGGGAGGGAGGCATGGGGCAGGTGACAGGTTTAAGTGAATGGAAGTCTAGCTTCTTAAATAAACGTTCATTAACAATTGATCTTTGTATTAAATTTAGATTCAGTGTTGGGGGCATGATTAAGAAGTTTGCAGATGATACAAAAATTGGCTGTTTGATTGATAGTGAGGAAGAAACTTGTAGACCGCAGGAAGATATCAATGGACTGCTTAGGCGGGCAGAAAAGTGGCAAATGGAATTCAAACTGGAGAAGTGTGAGGTAATGCATTTGGGGAGGGCTAACAAGGCAAGGGAAAACAGGATACTGAGAAGGGTAGAGGAACAGAGGGAGCTTGGAGTGCATGCCCACAGATCCCTGAAGGTAGCAAAACAGTTAAATAAGGTGGTTAAGAAGGCTTAGTATCAGGGCACTTAGAAAATCATAATATGATTGGGCAGGGTCAACACAAATTTATGAAAGGGAAGTCTGTCAGAGTTTTTGAGGTTGTAACTAGCAGGGTAGATAAGGGGAACCAGTGGATGACCAAAAAATTGATAAAAAGGGAGAAAATATGAGAGTAAACTAGCAAGAAATTAAAAAAACAGATTGCAAGAGCTTCCACAACTATGTGAAAAGGAACAGAGTAGTAAAAGTAAGCGTTGGTCCCTTAGAGGCTGAGACAGGTGAAATTATAATGGGGATTAAAAGAAATGGCAGAGACTTTACACAAATATTTTGTATCTGTCTTCACAGTCGAAAACACAAAAAGCATACCAAAAATAGTAGGGAACCAAGGGGCTAATAAGAGTGAGGAACTTAAAGTAACTAATATCAGGTAGAGAAAAAGTACTTGAGAAACTAATATCTAAAATCCAACAAATCCCCTGGACCTGATGGCCTACTGCCTAGGGTTCTAAAAGAGGTGGCTGCAATTTTAGTGGATGCATCGGTTGTGATCTTCCCAAATTACCTAGCTGCTAGAACGGTTCCAGCGGATTGGAAGGTAGCAAATGTAACCACGCTATTCAAGAAATGAGGAAAGAGGAAACAGGGAACTACAGGCCAGTTAGCCTGACATCAGTCATCGGGAAAATGCTGGAATCCATTATTAAGGAAGTGGTAGTAGGGCACTTAGAAAATCATGATGTGATTAGGCAGAATCAACACGGTCTTATGAAAGGGAAATTGTGTTTAACAAATTTATTAGAGTTCTTTGAGAATGTAACTCGTAGGGTAGATAAAGGGGAACCAGTGGATGGAGTATGTTTGAAGTTCCAAAAGGCATTTGATAAGGTGCCACATAAAGGGTTGTTATGCAAGATAAAGGCTCATGGTGTTGGGGTAATATATTAGCATGGATAGAGGATTGGTTAATGGACAGAAATCAGAGAGTAGGGATAAACAGTTATTTTCCAGTTGGCAGGCTGTAACTAGTGGGGTGCTGCAAGGATCAGTGCTTGGGCCTCAGCTATTCACAATCTATATTAATGACTTAGATGAAGGGATCGAGTGTAATGTATACAAGTTTGCTGATTATACAAAGCTAGGTGGGAAAGTAAGCTGTGAGGAGGACACAAAGAGGCTTCAAAGGGATATAGACAGGTTAAGTGATTGGGCAAGAACATGGCAGATGGAATATAATGTGGAGAAATGTGAAGCTATCCACTTTGGTAGGAAAAATAGAAAAGCAGAATATTTTTTAAAAGATGAGAGACTGGGAAATGTTGGTATTCGGAGGGACCTGGGTGTCCTTGTTCCCGAATCATAGAAAGTTAACATGCAGGTACAGCAAGCAATTAGGAAAGCAAATGGTATGTTAGCCTTTATTACAAAGGGATTGGAGTATGATAGTAAAGAAGTCTTGCTGCAATTATATAGGGCCTTGGTGATACCACACCTGGAGTACGGTGTATATTATTGGTCTCCTAAGGAAGGATATACTTGCCTTAAAGGGAGCGCAACAAAGGTTCACTAGACTGATTCCTGGGATGAGGGGATAGACCTATAAGAAGAGATGCCTTAAAGTTTAAAAGAATGAGAGGTGATCTCATTGAAACATATAACATCTTTCAGTGGATTGACAGGGTCAATGCTGGGAGGATGTTTCCCCTGGATGGAGAGTCTAGAAATAGGGGTTACAGTCTCAGAATAAGGGGTTGGCCATTTAGGCCTGAGATGAGGAGAAATTTCTTCACTCAAAGTGTTGTGAATCTTTGGAATTCTCAACCCCATATGGCTGTGGGTGCTCAGTCGTTGAGTCTATTCAAGATAGAGATCAATAGATTTTTGGATACTAAGGGAATCAAGGGATATGAGGTAGGGCAGGAAAGTGGAGTTAAGGTAGAAGATCAGCCATGATCTTATTGAATGGTTGAGCAGGCTCAAAGGGCCAATTGGCCTATTCCTGCTCCTATTCTTATACATAGATACATAGATACATAGAAGATAGGAGCAGGAGTAGGCCATCCGGCCCTTCGAGCCTGCTCCGCCATTTAAGGAGATCATGGCTGATCCTCCAATTCAGTATCCCGTCCCCGCCTTCTCTCCGTAACCCTTAACCCCTTTTGCCTGTAGAAATACATCTAATTCCCTCTTAAATATATTTAATGAGCTGGCGTACACTGCCCTCTGTGGCAATGAGTTCCACAGGTTCACCACCCTCTGAGTGAAGAAATTCCCCCTCATTTCTGTCCTAAATGGTTTAGCCCTTATCCTTAAATTATGTCCTCTAGTTCTGTTCTCACCCGCCAAGGGAAACATTCCTTCTGCATCTAGTCTGTCTAGACCTGTCAGAATTTTATACACTTCTATGAGGTCCCCTCTCAATCTTCTAAACTCCAGTGTGTACATCCCTAAACTACATAGTCTCTCCTCATAGGTCAATCCCGCCATTCCTGGTATCAGCCTGGTGAATCGCCGCTGCACCCCCTCCATGGCAAGAACATCTTTCCTCAGATGAGGCGACCAAAACTGTACACAGTACTCGAGGTGTGGTCTCACCAGTGCCCTGTACAGCTGCAGCAAGGTATCCCTGTTCCTGTATTCCAACCCTTTTGCTATGAAGGCCAGCATACCGTTTGCCTTCTTGATCGCCTGTTGCACCTGCATGCTCGCCTTCAGTGACTGGTGTACAAGAACACCCAGGTCTCTCTGTACTTCCCCCTCTCCCAATTTATTGCCATTTAAATAATAATTTGCCCTCCCGTTCCTGCACCCAAGGTGGATAACTTCGCACTTGTCCACATTATAGTGCATCTGCCATTTATCCGCCCAATCACCCAGTCTGTCCAAATCGCTCTGGAGCTTCCTGGTCTCCTCCTCTGAGCCCACCCCCCCTCCTAGTTTAGTGTCGTCTGCAAATTTGGAAATGCTGCATCCGACTCCCTGATCCAGGTCATTAATGTAAATTGTGAACAGCCGGGGACCCAGGACAGATCCCTGTGGTACCCCACTTGTTACTGCCTGCCATTCAGAAAATGAGCCGTTTATTCCAACTCTCTGTTTTCTATCTGACAGCCAGTTCTCTATCCACGTCAATACTTTCCCCTTTATCCCATGAGCTTCAATTTTCCCTGCTAATCTTTTATGTGGGACCTTATCGAAGGCCTTTTGGAAGTCCAGGTACACCACATCTACTGGCTCTCCCCCATCTATTTTACCAGTTACTCCCTCAAAAAATTCCAATAGATTAGTCAAGCACGATTTACCCTTTGTAAATCCATGTTGACTCTGTCCTATCCTGTCCCCATTTGCTAAGTGCTCCGCTATTTCATCCTTAATGATGGACTCCAGCATTTTGCCCACAACTGATGTAAGGCTTACAGGTCTGTAATTACCTGCTTTTTCCCTGCCCCCCTTTTTGAATAGTGGGGTAACGTTAGCTACCCTCCAATCCATGGGCACTGTTCCCGAGTCTAATGAATTCTGAAAAATCATACTTAGTGCATCCGCTATCTCTAGGGCCACCTCCTTCAGTACCCTAGGATGCATGTTATCAGGCCCTGGGGATTTGTCCGCCTTCAATCCCTTTAGCTTCCTTAACACCATATCCTTAGAGATATTGACTTGCGTCAGTTCCTCCTTTGCAAATGTCCCTATTTTTCCCGATATCCCAGGGAGGTTTTTTGTGTCTTCCTTCGTAAAGACTGACCCAAAGTATGCATTTAGTTGGTCTGCCATTTCCTTATTTCCCGTTATATATTCCCCCGTATCTGACTGCAATGGGCCAACTTTGGTTTTCACCAGTCTTTTCCTCTTGATATACTTATAAAAGCTTTTGGAGTTAGTTTTTATATTTTCCGCCAGCTTGCTTTCGTAAGCTATTTTGCCCCTCTTGATTAAGCCCTTTGTCCTCCTTTGCTCTATCTTAAACTGTTCCCAATCTTCCGCTCTGGCGCTTTTTTTGGCTATTTTATACGCCCTATCTTTGGATTTTATGCTGTCTCTAATTTCCCCTGTTATCCACGGTTGAGTCACCTTTTTAGATTTCCTTTTATGCCAGATTGGTATAAACAATTTTTGCAATTTTGTCATTCTATCTTTAAATGCTTGCCATTGTTTATCTACCTCCAGTCCTCCCAGGAACGTTGTCCAATCAGACCTACTCAGTTCCCGTCTAATGGCATCATAATTCCCCTTGTTTAAATTCAGGACCTTAGTATCTGAGTCAATTTCTTCGCTCTCCATTTCGAGTGAGAAATCGATCATGTTATGATCGCTCTGACCCAAGGGTCCCCGTACAACAAGATTACTAATTAGTCCCTTCTCATTGCACAGTACCCAGTCCAATATAGCCTGTTCCCGAGTTGGTTCCTCGACATATTGATCCAGATAACCATCCCTTAAACACTCAAGGAATTCCTCCTCCTCATTATTTTTACTGATTAGGCTATTCCAATCTATATGTAAGTTAAAGTCACCTATGATGACAGCTGTGCTCTTATTGCACGCTTCTCTAATTTCCCTCGTGATGCCCTCCCCAACCTCTATTTTACTATTTGGAGGCCTATATACCACTCCTATTAATGTTTTTCGCCCCTCGCTATTTCTTAGCTCCACCCATATAGATTCTGTATTAACTGAGTTAATATCCTTCCTTTCAATTGCATTTATCCCTTCTTTTACCAGCAATGCTACCCCTCCTCCCTTTCTTTTTCGTCGATCCTTCCTAAATACTGAATACCCCTGTATGTTAAGCTCCCAGCCCTGCTCACCCTGCAACCATGTTTCCGTAATCCCAATTAGATCATAATTATTAACCTCTATTTCCACAGCTAATTCATCTACCTTGTTCCTGATGCTTCTCGCATTAAGGTATAAAACCCTCAGACTTTTTTTATGCTCACATTTTTTATGAATTAGTTTGGCCCTTTGTTTTTTGTTCCTCACTCTTTTACCATTTATTTCTGTCTGCCTTTCACTTTCCTTATGCCAGAGTGGGAGTGGGGCGGAGAATTAAAATGACAGGCGACCGGAAGCTCGAGGTCATGCTTGCAAACTGAACGGAGGTGTTCTGCAAAGCGGTCAACCAATCTGCGCTTGGTCTCCCCATTGTAGAGGAGACCATGAGCAGCGAATACAGTATACTAAATTGGAAGAAGTACAAGTAAATCGCTGTTGCACCGTGAGTTTTTGGGACCCTGGAGGGTGGGAAGGAAGGAAGGAAGTAAAAGGGCAGGTGTTGCAGCTCCTGCACTTGCATGAGAAGGAGCTATGGGAAGGGGATTGGGCGTTGGGGGTGATTGAGTAGTGGACCAGGGTGTCGCAGAGGGAACGGTCCCTTCAAAATGCTGAAAGGGACGGGAAGATGTGTTTGGCGGTGGCATTATGCTGGAGGTGGCGGAAATGGCGGAGGGTGATCCATTGTATGTGAAGGCTGGTGGGGTGGAAGGTGAGGACTTGGGAAACCCTATTGTGATTCTGGGAGGGAGGGAAGGGGTGAGAGCAGAAGTACGGGAAATGGGGCGAACACGGTCGAGGGCCACGTCAACCACGGTGGAGGGGAATCCTCGGTTGAGGAAAAAAGAAGACATATAAGAAGCACTGGTATGGAAGGTGGCATCGTCAGAACAGATGGGATGGAGACGGAGAAACTGGGAGCATGTTATAGAGTCCTTACAGGAAGTGGGGTGGGAGGAAGTGTAGTCAAGGTAGCTGTGGGAGTCAGTGAGCTTTTGTGGATATTGGTCGATCACCTATCCCCAGAAATGGTGATAGAGAAGTCGATGAAGGGAAGGGAAGAGTTGGAGATGGACCATGTGAAGGTGAGGGAAGGGTGCAAATTGGAAGAAAAGTTGATGACATTTTCTAGTTCGAGATGAGAGCAGGAAATGGCGCCGATGCAGTCATCAAGGTACTGGAAACTGAGGTGAGGGAGGGAACTCGAGTAGGACTGGAACAAAGAATGTTCCACATATACCACGAAAATGCAGACATAGCTAGGACCAATGTTTCCTCTTTTTTTGGGTGCGCGGCCCCTTTAAGGGGCTGCGCGGCCCATTCATAGTTTCGCGCACGCGCAAATCTTTACATTTAAAAAGCCAGTCCCAGCTAGGAACCATAGGGGTTGCCATAGAAACACCTTTTATTTGGAGGAAGTGAGTGGAGTCAAAGGAGAAGTTGTTCAATGTGAGAACAAGTTCAGCCAGTCAGAGGAGGGTGATGGTGGATGGTGACGGATTTGGCCTTTGTTCAAGGAAGAAGCGGAGGGCCCTCAGGCCGTCCTATTCGGGGGTGGAGGTGTAAAGGGATTGGACGTCCATGGTGAAAAGGAGACGGTTAGGGCCATGAAACTGGAAACTGTTAAAGTGGCAGAGGGTGTTGGAAGAGTCGCGGATGTAAGTGGGAATAGACTGGACAAGGGGAGAAAAAATGAGTTGAGATTGGAAGAAATCAGTTCCGTGGGGCAAGAACAGGCTGAAATGATGGGTCTACCAGGGCAGTCCTGTTTGTGGATCTTGGGAAGGAGGGCTGTGTGGGGTTGGAAGAGTATGAGGTTGTAGGACATGGAGGGAAGATCTCCAGAGGAAATGAGGTCACTGACAGTCTGGGAAACGATAATTTAATGTTCGGTAATGGGGTCATGGTCCAGGGGAGGTAGGAGGAGGTGTCGGAGAGTTGCCGTTCAGTAATGGGGTCATGTTCGGTAATGGGGTCATGGTCCAGGGGAGGTAGGAGGAGGTGTTGGAAAGTTGCCGTTCACCCTCCGCAAGGCCGGTTTGCCAAACAACAGCGCCACCCTTGTCAGCAGGTTTAATGATAATATTAGTATTGGAACTGAGAGAATGGAGTGCTGCAAGTTCAGATGGTGGTAGGTTAGAGTGAGTGAGCGGAGTAGAAAAATCGAGACAGCCGATGTCACGCTGGCAATGAAAAGCTCTGGAGAGGGTAAGAAGCCAGAGGAAGGGGTCTAGCTGCAACGAGAATTCTGAAGACGGGATTAAGGTCCCACTGCGTTTTACTACATTAAAGAACATATATAAATACAAGTTGTTGTTGTTTTCACAACTTAGACTGTGATCAGTATACTAAGCAGGTAGATCAGGTTTGTATACCACTGCTCTTTGGTTTGGGTGCCTGGGATCTGGTTGTGATGAGTGAAGTTTGGAACAGCGACATAACATGGTTTACATAGAATTACATTGAATTTGCAGCAAAGAAACAGTCCATTCGGCCCAATTGGTCTATGCGGAGATTATGTTCCACACGAGCTTCCTCCCACCTTACTTCATCTAATCCTATCAACATATCCTTCTATTCCTTTCTCCCTCATGGACTAATCTAGCTTCCCCTTAAATGCATCTATGCTATTCGCCTCAACTACTCCATGTGGTAGTAAGTTCCACATTCTCATCACTGTCTGGGTAAAGAAGTTTCTCCTGAATTCCTTACTGGATTTATTAGTGACTATCTAATGGGTGTCCTTAGTTTTGGACTCCCCCACAAGTGGGAATATCTTCTCTAAGTCTACCCTATCAAACTGCTTCATAATTTTAAAGATCTCTATTAGGTCACCCCGCAGAGAAAAGAGCCCTAGCCTGTTCTGTCTTTGCTGATATTTATAAACTTTCAGTTCTGGTATCATCCTTATTATTTTCTTTTGCACCTTCTCCAGTGCCTCTATCATTTTTGTAATACATGGTTTAACCAAGGTTCTATACACGTTTAAAATAACCTCTCTGCATTTCAATTCTATTCCTCTAGAGGATTTTTGCATTTCTTGCAGAGTCATCATGTATATTGCTTTCCGTACTAACAGGTACCAAAATTCAAATGTCAAATTTACACACCATCAGATCATGAACAGGGACACAAGCCAATTCACCCAACACGGCTGTTATTTTAACATCACAGACCATGAGAGCGCAGCTGTACTGCTTCACATAGAACTTTACTAAACCTACATACAGGAGCTCCCTGATGACTCAGTGGAAAAATGTGTTTTGCAGTTGATTATTACGTCACATAAGCCGTTAAATTCCAAGAATTCTGCTTGATCACTGCATCACCTTTCCCTAGTGAATCTTTGGGGCCCTCTTAAGGTCCTTAGTGGGACGCACACTAGCTTTCAGCTTTGTAAGTGCCCATGAAGCTTTATAAGGCTGGAATGAGTAGAATTTCCCAAGGGAGAGCAGGAATTTCCCAAACACACCTCCTTTACATGGGGGTTGGACAGAGTTGCCCCAAATTCCCAACCTTCCCCTCCCTGACAGAAATCTTCCATTCTGTCCTCCGGCAGCCCAGGAATTTCAGTGCCATATGAAACCAGAAGATCTGAGACTTGATCCCTGTTTATGTCAAGTTACCTGATCTCAGTTATGGTGATAGGTGCGTACTCGAGGACAGCGCAATGATCCACGAATCCCAGGGGCACAGCGTGTGCAGAAACATACCTGGGATCACGTGGGCCTGGTGCTCCAATCAGTGGAAGCACCGAGTTTCCTGCTACATTTCTTGTAATTGAAGAGCAGGTTATATCGACAGACAAAAGGAGTTAATGGCCCGGAACTGACCGCAAATTAAAATATGCTGCTTTGCGTCTCTCACTTTGGATGTATTTTCAGAATAATTATAAGGACTAAGAACATAAGAAATAGGAGCAGGAGTAGGCCATTCGGCCCTTCGAGCCTGCTCCGCCATTCAATGAGATCATGGCTGATCTTCTGCCTCAACTCCATTCACCGGCCCTATCACCATATCCCTTGATGCCCTTACTAGTCAGAAATCTATCGACTTCTGTTTTGAATATACCCAATAACTGAGCCTCCACAGCCCTCTGGGGTAGAGAATTCCAAAGATTCACCACCCTCTGTGTGAAGAAATGTCTTCTCATCTCAGTCCTGAATGGCCTACCCTCTATCCTGAGGCTGTGGCCCCTGGTTCTGGACTCCCCAGCCAAGGGAAACATTCTCCCAGCATCCACCCTATCAAGCCCTGTAATAATTTTGTATGCTTCAATGAAATCCCCTCTCATTCTTCTGAATTCAAGAGAATACAAGCCAAGTTTACTCAATCTCTTCTCATACGACAGTCCCACCACCCCAGGAATCAATCTCATGAACCTTCGTTGCACTCCCTCTATGGCAAGTATATCCTTCCTTAGGTAAGGAGACCAAAATTGTACACAGTACTCCAGGTGTGGTCTCACCAAGGCCCTATATAATTGGAGTAAGACTTCTTTACTCCTAGGAAAATAAATAGTTCCAAAATGACCCGCGCTCTCTCTCTCTCTCATACAGACCCACCTAAAAAAATGTTGGGAATTAATTCTTAAATCTAATTTAGGAATTAGAGTTCTGATAAATCGTTCAAGTTCTGTGAAATTTCATATAAAATACATCTATAAGAAGCGGAAATATCTGACAGTATTAACATGGACAGGTTACACAAACATAAATACAACAGAGCCCAAACAAAGATCTGAAGATGTAGGATTAGTTATTGTAAAAACACAGAAATAGTGATTACAGTCTTTTGCACTGATATTATAATGATCTGTGTCGATAGTATAGTAATATGATTGCATTAGTAGCCTGGATCTAAAAAATCAGTACATTAATCATTGGAGATGTTTCGGACTGTTTTACAGTTCATTACATCACATTCCGGAACTAATAGAATGCATAACTGTCTCTATCTAATCCCCTTACGCTGATGGAAACAGCCCGTGTGCCTGCTTGCATCAGCTGTAAAGTTTTCGTACATAATTGCTGGGCAGTTGGTGGGCAATTAGCCGAACTCTGTGCCCATTGAGATTTCCAAGGCGGAGCGGATGATCTGTCAAGTCGTAACGTGACAGATCGCAAGTTCGGGATTTGCGCAGGCGGAAATCCTGAACTTGTGGTCCAATTCAAAGGTAGTATGATGGTGTACTCTGAGAGTACGCCGTCATACCCACCATAAATTCTGGCCCATTATTCTGTAGGACTGATGGTTGTTTTCATTGTCCTTGGTCTAAAGTCCATGAGTGAAAATTAAACACAACCCACTGCAATTTAACAATCAGCAGCTAAGGATTCCACACTCCCACCACCACCACCACAATGAAACCCCCTAAAATAAACAACATCTGTCCTGCTGACCAGTACATTCCTGGCATTCTTTTACTGTAAGAAAATCATTGATGACTCAGTTATAGTCCGAGGTTTTGGACATTGGGTCTTTCACACTCTTGTGAGATGGTCATTCGTAGTTAATGTTTAATTATTATGTTTACAATTAATCAAAATTCTGTAAATATTTTGCTTGTTCCATAAAAGTAGATTATTTTATTGTTCTAGTGCCTCTCTGTTGGCCCCTAATTAGTCCTCTCCATGTATAAACACTCATTAAGGTTGCTTGATATAGAATATTCTTTCAAAGGCTGCTATTACTTTACGTAAACTTGAGGTGAAGCCAAATTCTGCTGCCCGTGTCCTAATTCACACCAAGTCCCTTTCACCCATCACTCCTGTGCTCGCTGACCTACATTGGCTCCTGGTTAAGCAATGCCTCGATTTTAAAATTCTCATCCATGTTTTCAAAACTCTTCATGGCCTCGCCCCTCCCTATCTCTGTACTGTCCTCTAGTACTACAACCCTGTGAGACATCTGCGCTCCTCCAATTTTGGCCTCTTGCTCATCCCTGATTTTACTCGCTCCACCATTGGCGGCCGTGCCTTCAGCTGCTGAGGCCCTAAACTCTGGCATTCCCTCCCAAAACGTCTCTACTTCTCTTTCCTCCTTTAAGACGCTCCTTAAAATCTACCTCTTTGACCATCTGCCCTCATTTCTCCTTCTGTGGCTCGGTGTCAAATTTTGTTTGATAATGCTCCTGTGAAGCACCGTGGGATGTTTTACTACATTAAAGGTGCTATATAAATACAAGTTGTTGTTGTTTTCACAACTAAGGTTGTGATCAGTATACTAAGCAGGGAGATCAGGTTTGTACACCACTGCTCTTTGGTTTGGGTGCCTGGGATCTGGCTGCGATGAGTGAAGTTTGGAACAGTGACATAACGTGGTTTACATAGAATTACATTGAATTTGCAGCAAAGAAACAGTCCATTCGACCCAATTGGTCTATGTGGTGATTATGTTCCACACGAGCTTCCTCCCACCTTACTTCATCTAACCCTAGCAACACGGTGGCATAGTGGTTAGCACTGGTGCCTCACAGCGCCAGGGACCCGGGTTCGAATCTGACCTCGGGTGACTGTCTGTGTGGAGTTTGCACATTCTCCCCGTGTCTGCGTGGGTTTCCTCCGGGTGCTCCGGTTTCCTCCCACAGTCCAAAAATGTGCGGGTTAGGTTGATTTGGCTATGATAAATTGACCCTTAGTGTTAGGGGGGGATTAAATATGTGGGGTTACGGGGATAGGATGGGATATGTTAGGGGGAATTAAATACGTGGGGTTACGGGGATAGGGTGGGATATGTGTCGGTGCAGGCTCGATGGGGATTCTGTGTGAGAAAGCAGGGACAGGGTATTGGATTTGGATGATCAGCCATGATCGTATTGAATGGTGGAGCAGGCTCGACAGGCCGAATGGCCTACTCCTGCTCCTAGTTTCTATGTTTCTAACATATCCTTCTATTCCTTTCTCCTTCATGGACTAATCTAGCTTCCCCTTAAATGCATCTATGCTATTCGCCTCAACTACTCCATGTGGTAGTAAGTTCCACATTCTCATCACTGTCTGGGTAAAGAAGTTTCTCCTGAATTCCTTACTGGATTTATTAGTGACTATCTTATGGGTGTCCTTAGTTTTGGACTCCCCCACAAGTGGGAATATCTTCTCTAAGTCTACCCTATCAAACTGCTTCATAATTTTAAAGATCTCTATTAGGTCACCCCGCAGAGAAAAGAGCCCTAGCCTGTTCTGTCTTTGCTGATATTTATAAACTTTCAGTTCTGGTATCATCCTTATCATTTCCTTTTGCACCTTCTCCAGTGCCTCAATATCATTCTTGTAATGCATGGTTTAACCAAGGTTCTATACACGTTTAACATAACCTCTCTGCATTTCAATTCTATTCCTCGAGAGGAATTTTGCATTTCTTGCAGAGTCATTGGGCTGGATTTTGTCATTGGGGGTGGGCTAGGGGCGGGACAGGTGGTCGACGGGTCCCGCCCCCGCCTTCGATGTGAGGCGGGACAATTGAGCGATTTTGCCCGAATTGGGCACTTGATTTCCAGCGTGTGGGAACCCCTGGCCCAATGAGTCTTTTGGTCCTGAAACTCGCCTCCGATGATGTCATCTATGCAGCTGCATTTAAGGCCTGCAAGCAGCCTTGGTTCATTTTCTGCCTAACTACTTTGTTGCTGAGACTTCTGAAGGATTATTGGTGCAACCATGGCAAGCGCAAGGCCCAAGAGTGCACCCTGCTTTGATGAGGACTCCCTCCAAGCTCTGGTGGAGGGAGCAAGAGCGCATAAGGAAGTGCTGTTTCCTTCTTCTGGGAGGAAGAAACCTCCCCAACAGACCAAAGCTGTGTGGCTGCGAGTGGCACAGGTGGTCAGTGCCATCTTAATGTGCAGCAGAACCTGGCTGCAGTGCAGAAAGAGGTTTCATGACCTTCTCCGCACAGGAAAAGTGAGTATTACATCACCATGACCCTCAATCTGATCCCCATCGCCTCTCATCACCAGCACTCTTCATTGTCAACCTCCTCCTCCACATCCCACTTGACCCTTACATCCCTGGACCCTTAACCATTCCCTCTCTCTCTATGTACACATTCACTTAACTATTCGATTATGCAGCCCTCACACTCCCCATCACTGTTGCTATGACAACAACTTACAACACACAGGGAGGGCCCTTGGTCTTGGCACCTCACTGAATCTTTGTCTCCTTCTAAGCATCTATGCTATGGATTCTCTACACTCACTCCTTCATTCTCACTCAAACTCCACTTGTCTCCCTCATTGCAGGAAAAGAGAGCCCACAATAAGAGGGAGAGGGCAAAGACAGGAGGAGGGCCACCCTCAATAGCCCAGCTCACCAGTGCAGAGGAGGTGGCCCTGGAGATCGTGGGAGTCGAGAAGGATGCGCAAGTGGGGGACGGACAGACAGGCACATCAGAGCAAGCTGGTGACAGAATAGATTTTCATCTCTCATTGACATTCCATGAGTGACTGATCTTGATTCTAATGCTCTAACAGATTGACTTATGATCATCTGCACACTTCAATGTGCATACAACGTTTATCTCACATGTGTAACTCTTTCCTTTACTCCCCCACAGGACCATCGACAGCCCCCCTCCCCACTGTCCAGGAGGAACAGCCTGAGCGTCCAGACTCCTCAGAGGATGCTGCAACCTCTGAGGGCGCAGCATCAGCAGAATTCAGCGCACCCAGCACCAGCACAGACACTCACACATTGGAGGGACCTTCGTGAGATATAGTGTTGTCACCTGGTGTATCACAGATCACAAGTGAGCATCAGCAGATGGTGGAGACAGGGACAGCAGTGGAGCGTCCTCGTCGGAGGTTGCAGGACTCTCCCAGCTCGGCTCAGCTGCATGTCGACCCTGTGCCTCCGGGTCCATCCAGGAGAGTGGTGCTGAAACTCCAGGAGCAGGTGCAGGAGTCTCTGGCAGGTTTTGTCTCCAGGGTCGCTGCGAGTGTGGAGCAGATGGAAGAGTCCATCGCGAACATGAGCAGAGCCTTTGTGGAGGGATTGGCGCATGAACGCATCACCATGGAAAGGATGGCAACCTCCGTGGAAAGGATGGCTACCTCCATGGTAAGTCTGGCTACTGTAGAGGAGAGGATGGCTATGGTAGAGGAGAGGATGGCTACGGTCATGGAGGAGATAAGTCGCCAGGGTCTTGAAAACATGGTAATTGTTCAGAATAGACTGACATCTCTGGAGGAGTGATGGTCAGCTATCGAGCAGATAAACCAAACCTTCATGGAAGTCCTCTGGAGTAGGACTGCCAGTGCAGAAATGGGTCCTCATCACCCGCGCCCCCCCCCCCCCCCCCCCCGAAGTGCAGCAAGGTGCTGTCAAGCCACTTGCTGGCTCTGAAGTGGGGCTGACCCATGAGAGGGATGTTGGTGTCAGACAACAAGGAAGTGGGGGCTCCTCCCCAAGCGCTCACACGACCATGCCACTACAGAGCCCTCGGTCAGAGCCCCAGCAGAGTCCTCACCCAACTGAAATCGGTGTCTCAGCCCCTGCACAGCCGCAGGAGCAGCAGACTGTTGGCGAGCCCTCACAGGCTCACAACCCCAGAGGATGCCCGCCAAAGGTGTCGAGGCAGGAGCAGCATGAATGTGAGCAAGGGGCCTCCACATCTGTTGAAGCCACGGGGAGGCACCACGTAGGAGCACGTGTAAGAGGAAGATAAAACACAAGAAGTCACAAGGGTAGTTACTTGGGTGTTCTGTTGTCTTTAATTCTGAAATGCCATTCGTGAAATTATGTTACAAAATGACTTGATGGCAAACTGTTGACGTTGTGGGCTGTGTCATTTTGCAAATGGAACTTTCACATTGAGGGCTCAGGGTGACTTGGAATTGTCAGTATGGTGGTCAGAGTGATAGGAAGCCGCAGGTTCTTGTCCATTGTCGATGGTGTGGTAAGAAGGTGCGAGGCAAAAGTGTTTGATTGGGCAGCCTAAGCAAATCTGGCCAAGATCAGTGCTTCCCTTGCATCCCGGGCAGCAATGTTCTCGAGTGCTGCTGCCGCTTGTTGATCCGCCTCCGTAAGCTGTTCGTTGTCTCTCTCCTCCTCCTCCTCCTCCTCATCCTCATCTGAGGAGCCTATGTGATGAGCCACTTGTTCCTCAGGCAGCTGCAAGCCACGATGCTGTGACATGTTGTGAAGTGCACAGCAGACCACGACGATTCTGGAGACCCTGGCTGCTGAGTACTGCAGGGCTCCACCTGATCTATTAAGGCATCTGAATCACATCTTCAGCAAGCCGATGGTTTGCTCGATTATGGATCTGGTGGAAATGTGGCTGGAGTTGTAGCACTCCTCAGCTTCGTTGGATGACCTCCTCAACGGCGTCATTAGCCACGTCTTCAGGGGATAGCCCTTGTCTCCAAGTAGCCATCCGCAAAGTTGGTCTGGCAGACTGAAGAGCGGAGGCACACTAGATTGGCGCAGGATGAAGGAGTCATGGCAACTGCCAGGGTATTTGGCGCAAACATCCAAAATTTCCTTCTTGTGGTGACACATCAGCTGCACGTTGAGGGAGTGGAAGCCTTTGCGGTTGACAAAAATACATGAATTTTGATGGGGTGCCTTAAGGGCCACATGCATGCAGTCAACAACACCCTGCACCCTTGGAAAGCCTGCCAGATTAGCAAATCCAACTGCACGCGCGGTTACACTTGCTTGATCCTTGGAGAATTTGATGTAATTGTGCGAGTTGGCAAAGAGGGCATCGGTTACCTGCGTGATGCAAGTGTGTGCGGCCGCCTGGGAGATGCCGCTGATGTCTGCTGTTGATCCCTGGAATGAGCCTGAAGCAAAAAAGTTGAGTGCGGTGGTGACTTTGACGGCCACTGGTAAGGGGTGCCCGCCTGCTCCTCTGGGCTCCAGGTCTTGCTGCAGCAGTGCGCAGATGTCACCCGCTACCTCTAGCGAATGTCTGAGCCTCCTTTGGCATTGCTGCTCAGTCATGTTGAGGTAGCTCATCCTCTGTCTGTAAACCCTGTTTTGGGGGTATCTCCTGCGGTGACGTGCTTCCATGCGCTGGCGCCTTCTGGCCTGTGCAGCTTCAGGTGGGTGAGCAGCAGGTTGGCGCTCCTGTTGTTGCTCCTGCTGTTGGTGCTGCTGTTGTTCCGGGTTCTGCTGCTGCCGCGGCTGGTCTTCATCCGAATCTGAGGTCCAGGAGGAAAGGAAATAAATGGTTCCCATGCTGCAGGTATATACTGTCGAAGTTTCGACTTCCGAGTAAGACTCTTGAAACAATATCGTCAAAGAAGGCTTTATTATTTACTTGCTTGCAAGGAGAATGCAACCGTAGTCAAATAGCTACGATGACACACTGAAGAATCACAGAAAATGGAAGATCTTATACACTGAAAACATAAGCTTCCCATATCACATGACATGTTGTTTAAGGTAAGCTAAGTTTAAAAAAAATAGAAATGCCTTACGATGAGACTAGCTAATCTCTACAGTAATTGGAGTCTGTCTGTCTGTTCTTCTTCTCCCACCAAGGCCAAGGCATCTGGCTGTTTACTTCATTAGTCCTTGGTTATCTCAAGTTGATTAGAAGAAGCCTTTTTTTTCTCTGTACTAGCAGACTTTGCAGACAGCATAGTCTGCAAGTTTAAATTCATCTCCATGAGAAACATAACAACTTTATCTTTTCCCAAACAAGTCAGAGTCGGCCATTTTGTATCACTCTTTGTCTCTAGGAAGCCATTTTGTCCGAGACAAAAACTACACTTCCACATTCCCCCAATAGCTCAATTTAACCCTTTCGGTCTCTCCTGTTGGTTCCTGTACCAAATTTGGATTTTGGCCAGGGATGCCAACTTCTTTTCTGTTTTAACCATCCTCGGGATTATACCTGTATTGATGGCTGACCTTATTTAAGATCGTCTCTCCTTTCTGTCTATCCTTAGGGTTGGCCATGTAATTCTTTCAATTCTAATTTGTCCAGTTTTAATTTTGGCCACTGTAACTAGCATCATCTTGGTCATCTAATCCTTAAAAAATTATCTTACCCAATTGCCTTAGCTCTTCCCGTAGGGGACTGTTCTTCTCTTCTTCTTCATTTACTTCCCTCTGTACCATTACTCTTATAGCTAACATTTCAGCACTCATTTCGGACAATCCTTCCTCAGTTTCATTTGCCACTTTTTCTATCAGATCTGCTAGCTCGTTTACTTCTCCCATTAACGTCCCTATTCCGTATGGGGCTATTAATACTCCAAAGACTCTTTCATAAGTTGCTATCTCTCTTTTACTTCTTTGGAATTCATAATGTTCTCCTATATTGTCTAAAATGTGGATATAAGGTACTACATAACCCAAATAGCAGGACCCTGTCCAGTTATGTGGCAATCATGGATAAGCCTTGTTCCCGCATATAAAATAGGTACAATTATAGGCCGTCAAGTTACCCTCTCCTCCCATCCATATTCGGATAGGGTCACCTGTCCAGGGGGACCTACTGGTTTTATTATTTACTTTAGTCCAGTCAAATTGAAAAAATCCCTGCTCAAGCAGGCCAGGAATTGGTGGTTGCCACATGACTGTTTGATTACAGGAACTCTCTCCGACTTTCTTTTCATCCTGCATCCTGCTTACTGCAGCCTGCTTTTTAAAACATAATGCCCCTTGTGGTCTACCGACTCCTGAGGTATTAGTTAATACAAGAAACGGGGGTGTTCGAGTATGATTATAATTGGGCTGATACCACCCCTGAAAGGTGGTTAGGTTATACCCTGCTGATCTCCACTGTTCTACATCTGAGGTCTTATCCGGGTCCCTTGAACTGTTTCTTCTTATTACCCATTCTGCTGTTTCGGAAGTATTAAAGGGAATTGATCTGAGGGGGATCCCTCCCGTGGTGTGAATAGATATATGGGCACAGACCCAACAACTAGATCTACCACTAGTTTTAGCATGCTCGTAAGACATGCACAAGAAAGTGTTAATGTGTAATTCTCGTTTCTTCCGGGATCCTTCCCCACCTCTTTGGCACGTCATGCGTATCAATCCGATTAATATGCAAAATATAAGTAACAGCTTCATTGTGTAAGTCCTTCAAAATTTAATTTTTCGACTCCATTTTTTTTCCTATTATCCCCCACCCTGTGTTGTTTTGCATTTTATGATTCCCTTATCACTTCTATTTGTCTTTTGATGCTTGATATTCGACCTTGCTGGCATTTCTGCTATCTGTTCCTGGCTGCATGTTGTCAGTTTCTGTTCTAAGAATTAAAACCCATCTTTGAATCTAACAGCTATTTCTTACAATTCCCTTCTTTGAGAAGGAAATAACCCTTATTGACTTCTCACAATCGGCTCTTGACTAATCTAGCTAGTTCTTATTGCTCTCTCAACTTGGGCATTAGTTAGTAGGGAGTCTTGAAGATTTCTCCCTTCTAATAGTCCATTCCGGTATTCCAATTCTGCCCCGCCTGGGGTATCCTCTGTTTCTTCTATCTTCCTGATGTTACCCCGCCTGGGGTCTCCTCTACATTGCTTCGGATCTTCTCTTTCGGTGTGCTCAATTTGTTAGTGCTGGTTAGTCATGGGCATGAGTACCCAATTGGCTTGTGTATCTTACTACATAGGTTACATATATCAAATACACTATCATTACAAGTTGGAGAACTACCAGAACGTGTGAAATAATACAAATCTAAGTGTGTGCTGATATATTAAGCCCAATTATCCCACCAGTGTGAGTTGTCCCCTATGCTGTCAATTTCAATATCTATTCTCGAGTTGTCTTCCTTCAGAACATAAAAATGCTTTAGGGAGGAGTTCAGTCGCATCACGAGCTCACTGAAGCCCTCAGACAACAGGGGAATGTAGTATCCAAATTGTGCCACATAATTGTGCAGCTCATACTTAAGTATCTCATTTACTGTCAGTTTCACTTGAGCATAGGTTTCGATATTATGTAACATGTGTTGGTTGATGGGACAGGTCCTGTTAGACCCGTAAAGCATGGTAGTTGCGGTAGTAGTGACACAGGAGGCACCACCAAAACCACCTCATACTGGATTCGCACTGGTTTTTCCCACGCTCTGTTACCTACAAAACACAATTATTACAGTCACAGCCAAATTCAGTCTTACAATCATTTCAAGCAACATTACAGTTTAACAAAAACTACACTTCCACAATACCTCAGTTGAGGAAGCACTCAGTCAAGGTGGGGAGATGAGTTTCCCAGGAGTTCACACTGGAGATGGATCTCCGCTTCAAAACTTCCAAAATTAATAGGCCTGCTAAAAGTTCTCCCAGATCTGAGAAAACAAAGTTCTGCCACCTGCAAATGATCATTGTTGAAAACTCCTTTTTAATGGTGGAGCTGCAGCTTTTAGTAAGCCCGCCAGGATTAACTGGCGTGTTCCAGAGGAAATGTGCAGCATGCGGGAAATGTGTTAAATTAAGAAAGGCCTCTCAAATTGGCATTATAGAGGCACTTAAGTGGTTGTTAAGTGTCTTAAGGGCCTATCCCACCTCTTGGAGGCGGGACCGAAACGGGGTCTTAAAGTCTGCTTTTGTGAAAGTTGCTCAGAGGCGGATTGGAGGCGGGATCGGAGCCCGCCGCCATTTTTTGCAACTTTCCCACCTGACCCGCCTCCAAACCCGCCTCCTCGGGCCTGGCAAAATCCAGCCCATCATGTATACCGCTTTCCGTACTGACAGGTACCAAAATTCAAATGTCAAATTTACACACCATCAGATCATGAACAGGGACACAATCCAATTCACCCAACACGGCTGTTATTTTAACATCACAGACCATGAGAGCGCTGCTGTACTGCTTCATGTAAGACTTACCACACCTACACACAGGAGCTCCCTGATGACTCAGTGGAAAAATGTGTTTGCAGTGGAGTATTAAAGTCACATAAGCCGCTAAATTCCAAGAATTCTGCTCGATCACCAAGTGTGGTGGAGCGGAACGGAACCCGCATCCACCCACACCTGTTCACAAACCCAACCCAAATTGCAGGGACGATATCATTGCAATGGATGCTTTGGTCCTGTAAGGGTGTTTCAGCAGTGCCTGCCCCAAACCACCAGCCAGAATGTCGAAGTGGCACCATGCAATTTTGACAGCAGAGAAGAGGTTCACCTAGGGCCCAACAAAAATGTTCTTTCTTCAATTTCATGCTCCCAATAGAGCAGGTAGGCCTCTGGGATTGATTACCTTTCTCTAGTGAATCTTTGGGGCCCTATTAAGATCCTTAGTGGGACCTGCACTAGCTTTCAGCTTTGTAAGTGTCCATGAAGCTTGAAAAGGCTGGAATGAGTAGAATTTTCCAAGGGAGACCAGGAGTTTCCCAAACACACCTCCTTGGCATGGGTGCTGGACAGAATTGCCCCAAGTTCCCTCCCCAACAGAAATCTTCCATTCTGTTCCCCTGCAGCCCAGGAATTTCAATGCCATATAAAACCAAATCATCTGAGACTTGATCCCTGGTTTATGTTGAGTTACCTGATCTCAGTTATGGTGGTAGGTCAGATGTTACAATTGAGTTTAGCGCTTCTGGGCCAGGAAGGGAGAAATTCAGCAAGAAATGCTGTGCCTCATTGCTGACAATTGAACCCCTGCTGGAAACTTATGGGCCCATCAGAAGAGCAGGAGGGCAGGACTTCCCGATACCATTCTGCCCGGCATTGACCATGTCCAAAATCCCAGGATAACATCATTCGCATTAAAGGCGAAGACACCTGTATCATTTAAGGGACTCCCCAAGTATCTGCCCTGTGCAGAACCAAGAATATCAGAGTGACACTTTTGCTGGTCATATGGAGGAGGACATTCTGGCCAAAGATAGAACATTTGTTTCCATTGCCTTTTAAACTTCACTTTGTTGTCAGTTGTTCTCCAAATGTGTTGCATTCTTTTTTCCTCTCTTCCCTACCATGTGCCATGCTCCATCTTTTATCTCATCCCTGCTTATGCTGCTCAATCACTGGCCTCTGGGAGGTGCACACGATGGGCTGAGGTGACATATCTGCATTCAGGATCTTTCACACAACTTGGTTTGTGGGGTAAGTTTAGAGAGCATTCAACTTCATTACTGTAGGCTTTTTTAACTGAACATAAAGAAAAGTTTCTTTTAGAATGGCAATAATAAGCAATGAAATAAACTTAGGTAATAACTCACAATCAGTGTTGTTCTTAACCTGGTTATTCTCTTCTTATAGGATCGGAACTTCTTGGGAAATCCATTGGGATTGCATACTCTACACTGGGAGTTGGCATTTTTTATGCATTCGGCTACATGTTCCTGCCTTTGGTTGCATACTTCATACGAAGCTGGAAGATATTGCTTTTCACCCTGTCTTTCGCTGGCCTGCTGTACATTCCTTTGGGGCGGTATGTAGGAATGAGAACCTCAACCTATTTAATAAGTAGATTCGGACCTTTTATTGCAGTTAACTTCTGGGACTGATTCTGACCGAGATAAAGAAAATAAGAGTCCTTCTTGGATGAGAGTAGGGATGGGGATCAGCATTGGCAGTGTATTAAAGAGGTGTCGTAATATCTCCTTGATTGTGATGAGAGGCTGGACATTCAGTAGGGGTCATTTTCACCTTCACTGCCTGGGCGGTACAGTCCCCACCCAGTCTCAGCATCAATGGCCACACAAATTAAGTATGGCACAGTTACCAGCAGAGTAAAGCTCCATCTATGCTCTTCCATCAAGCTCCCTCTAATTTGCTCCACCAATATTCCTTAACCCCACCCTCAGAAGAGCACCATCGGCTGTTCCAGTATAACATTTCCATTTCTATACCAGTCACCATTATGGTACTTCAGAGAGTGAGGTTGTCAATTCTTTGTCAATGTGTATCAAGATATAACATTTTTGAGCTATGGGATCATGCCCATTAGCAAGTGCATTTCAACAACTCCAAAGTCATCTCACTCAGTGCCCTTAGAATCAGGAAACACTTTCATCCCTCTATGCTGGGATGGACTCTAACAGCATGATAGTGAGGCAGAGAGATTTTAAACACAGTTTAGAACTTCAATAAGCAGGAAATTTTAGAGAGTACGGTACATTACTGGACTAGTAATCCAGAGGCCTGGAATAATAATCTGGAGACGTGAGTTCAAATCCCACCACGGCAGCTGTGAAATTTAAATTCAGTTAATTAAATAAATCGGGAATAAAAACCTAGTATAGTAATGGTGACCATGAAATTACTGAGTTGTCGTAAAAACCCATCTGGTTCACTAGTATCCTTTAGGGAAAGAAAACTGCCGTCCTTACCTGGTCTGGCCTATATGTGACTCTAGACCCACAGCAATGTGGTTGACTCCTAACTGCCCCCTGAAATGGCCTAGCAAGCCACTCAGTTGTAACTAACTGCTACAAAAAACAAAAAGAATAAAACCAGGTGGACCACCTAAGCTTTGGACACAACAACAGCACACCCAGCCCAGTCGACCTTGCAAAGAGCCCCTCACTAACATGTGAGGAGTTGTGCCAAAATTGGGAGAGCTGTCCCACAGACTAGTCAAGCAACAGCCTGACATAGTCATACTCACAGAATCATACCTTACAGCCAATGTCCCAGACTACTCCAACACCATCCCTAGGTATGTCCTGTCCCACCGGAAGGACAGACCCACCAGAGGTGGTGGCACAGTGGTATACAGTCAGGAAGGAGTGGCCCTGGGAGTCCTCAACATTGACTCCAGAACCCATGAAGTCTCTGGCATCAGGTCAAACATGGGCAAGGAAACCTCTTGCTGATTACCATCTACCGCCCTCCCTCAGCTGATGAATCCATGTTGAACACCACTTGGAAGAAGCACAAGGGTTGGAAATGGCACAGAATATACTCTGCGTGTGAAACGTCAATGTCCATCACCAAGAGTGGCTCGGTAGCACCACTACTGACTGAGCTGACCGAGTCCTGAAGGACATAGCTGCCAGACTGGGCCTGCAGCAAGTGGTGAGAGAACCAACACAAGGGAAAAACCTACATGATCTCATCCTCACCAATCTACCTGTCGCAGATGCATCTGTCCATGAGAGTATTGGTAGAAGTGACCTCAGCACAGTCCTTGTGGAGACGAAGTCCCATTTTCACACTGAGGACACTCTCCATCATGTTGTGTGGCACTACCACTGTACTAAATGGGATACATTCAGAATAGATCTAGCAGCTCAAAACTGGGCATCCCAGAGTTGCTGTGAGCCATCAGCAGCAGAAGAATTGTATTCCACCACAATCTGTAAACTCATGGCCCAGCATATCCTTCACTCTACCATCAAGCCAGGCAACCAACCCTGGTTCAATGAGGAGTGCAGAAGAGCATGCCAGGAGCGGCACCGGGCATACCTAAAAATGAGGTGCCAACCTGGGGAAGCTGCAACCAGGACTACATGTATGCTAAAAAGTGTAAACAACATGCTATAGACAGAGCTAAGCGATCCCACAACCAGTGGATCAGATGAAAGCTCTGCAATTCTGCCACATTCAGTTGTGAATGGTGGTGGGCCATTAAACAACTAACGGGAGGAGGAGGCTCCATGAATATCCCCATCCTCAATGATGATGAAGCCCAACATGCAAGTGCAAAAGACAAGGCTGAAGTGTTTGCAAACATCTTCAGTCAGAAGTGTCAAGTAGGTGATCCATCGCGGCCTCCTCCAAAGGTCCCCAGCATCACAGAAGCCAGTCTTCAGCCAATCCAATTCACTCCACATGATATCAAGAGACAGCTGATGCGCACTGGATACAGCAAAGCTATGGGCCCCGACAATATCCCGGCTGTCGTGCTCAACACTTGTGCTCCAGAACTAGCCGCGCCTCTAGCCAAGCTGTTCCAGTACAGCTACAACACTGGCATCTACCTGACAATGCGGAAAACTGCCCAGGTATGCCCTGTCCACAAAAAGCAGGACAAATCCAATCTGGCCAATTACCGCCCCATCAGGCTACTCTCAATCATCAGCAAAGTGATGGAAGTTGTCGTTGACAGTGCTATCAAGCGGCACTTACTCACCAATGACCTGCTCACTGATGCTCACTTTGGGTTCCGCAGAAACATAAGACATCATTACAGCCTTTGTCCAAACATGGACAAAAGAGCTGAATTCCAGAGATGAGGTGAGAGTGACTGCCCTTGACATCAAGGCAGCATTTGACCGAGTGTGGCATCAAGGAGCCCTAGTAAAATTGAAGTCCATGGGAATAAGAGGGAAAACTCTCCACTGGCTGGAGTCATACCTAGCACAAAGGAAGATGGTTGTGGTTGTTGGAGGCCAATCATCACAGCCTCAGGACATCGCTGCAGGAGTTCCTCAGGGCAGTGCTCTAGGCCCAACCATCTTCAGCTGCTTCATCAATGACCATCCTCCAATATAAGGTCAGAAATGAGGATGTTTGCTGATGAATGCACAGTGTTCAGTGCCATTCACAACTCCTCAGATAATGAAGCAGTCCATGCCCGCATGCAACAAGACCTGGATGACGTTCAGGCTTGGGCGGATAAGTGGCAGGTAACATTCGTGCCACAGAAGTGCCAGGCAATGACTATCTCCAATAAGCGAGAGTCTAACCACCTCCCCTTGACATTCAATGACATTACCATCACCGAATCCCCCACCATCAACATCCTGGGGGTCACCATTGACCAGAAACTTAACTGGACCAGCCACATAAATACTGTGGCAACAAGAGCAGGTCAGAGGCTAGGTATTCTGTGGCGAGTGTCTCACCTCCTGACTCCCAAAGCCTTTCCACCATCTACAAGGCACAAGTAAGGAGTGTGATGGAATACTCTCCACTTGCCTAGATGAGTGCAGCTGCAACAACACTCAAGAAACTCAACACCATCCAGGAAAAAGCAGCCCGTTTGATTGGCACCCCATCCACCACCTTAAACATTCACTCCCTCCACCACCGGCGTACCGTGGCTGCAGTGTGCACCATCTACAAGATGCACTGCAGCAACTCACCAAGGCTTCTTCGGCAGCACCTCCCAAACCCACAACCTCTTCCACCTAGAAGGACAAGGGCAGCAGGCACATGGGAACATCACCACCTCCAAGTTCCCCTCCAAGTCACACACCATCCTGACTTAGAAGTATATCGGCGATCCTTCATTATCGCTGGGTCAAAATCCTGGAACTCCCTACCTAACAGCACTGTGGGAGTACCTTCACCACACTGACTGCAGCTATTCAAAAGACAGCTCACCACCACCTTCTCAAGGGCAACTAGGGATGGGCAATAAATGCTGGCCTTGCCAGCGATGCCCAGATCCCATAAGCGAATAAAAAAAGCCAAATGAAACTTGGTGGAACAACTTACTCCCATGTCTTACTCATCCAGTTATCGACATTGATGACTTTAAAGCTACCACACAGACTGGGGTTATTCACAGTCCAACGAAGATGGTGCTTGCTTATGAAGCTGGGCACCAAGTAATGACCTTGCCCTGATCCACGATCCTAAACAGCATGGCACCTTCTGCTCAGCGAGATGCGGGTCAAGACTACTCCCCTGACATCTGCTGGGACACATCAATCAACAATCACTCACAACCAGCATCATGCACTGTTCTCAATGGCTTTCCACACAGTCAACACCGACCATCACTTAACCATGTCGGCCCGCGACTACTCATCAAAAGTACAAGAAAACCCCGATGGAACTACAGGATATCTCATTGACTTTGTTTACAGAGACTGTTGAATGAATCATTGTTACTATTCCATGGCATACTAAACCACTCGTGGAAGCAGGTAAATGCTTTTGTGGCATCCTCTACAAAGCTGCAAACTCTACAATCCCACGTGGCTTTAGACCCTTGTACACTCTGTGCCTGGGCAAAAAGTCAGTCACCTGGATGCTGGTCAATGTCCACCTGGACAGACTCGATGATCTGCGTCAGCCAATACCATTGCTGGTCACCTACTAAAAATGCCCTGAACTAGGTCCCCCACCAGCCCTCACACCATCAGAGTTCGACACTGTGCTGCAAAATATAAAATCTGGTACGGCAGGTGGCTACAATAACATATACGCTGAATTTTTGAAGCACCTTGCTCCACAAGGTTGTAATTGGCTCTCACTTTTCTTCACTCATATCATCCTTGATGACCGAATTCCAGCAGTATGGTGCCGAGCAAAGATCATTTGCCTACTTAAGCCCACAGTTAGTTGCGAGCTAGTGATCAATCTCTCGCCTGAGTCTTTGCTATAAGTGACTGGTCCTCCAGTGTATATCTCTGTAGTTGATGCTGCACTGAGCTGAGACGGAGATGGTTTCCACCGTGGTTGCAGCACTTGTAACCAAGCACTCACCCTAACCACCTTTATTGAGAATGGCTTTGAGAAAAACCCAAGCCTGATGTTGGCTTCCTTGATCTGGCTTCCTCATGCCGAAGAACCAGACGGGTCTTTAATGCCCTCCTTTAACTCCTCACCAAAGAACCTCCCAGTGTAGTCATGTGACGAGTGATGCCTGACTCAGCTCCTGAACTGTCTTAGATTTAACCCAGCTTCGATTAAAATGACTTTATTTTACTAGCACTCGGTTAGGTTACCCTCAAGTTGTGAAGTAGGTGATTAACTCTTTATTGTCAATTTGTCAAGGAAGGAACCAGACCACAATAAGAACAAAGAACATAAGAGATAGGAGCTGGAGCAGGCCATTTGGTCCTTGGAGCCTGCTCCGCCATTCAACAAGATCATGGCTGATCTTCTACCTCAACTCTACCTTTCCGCACTATCCCCATATCCCTTAATTCCCTTCGTTCCCAAAAAATTATCGACCTCTGTCTTGAATATACTCAATGACTGAGCATCCACAGTTCTCTGGGGTACAGAATTCCAAAGATTCACAACCCTTTGAGTGAAGAAATTTCTCCTCATCTCTGTCCTAAATGGCCGACCCCTTATTCTGAGACTGTGACCCCGTGTTCTAGATTCCCCAACCAGGGGAAACATTTTCCCAGCATTAACCCTGTCAAGCCCCTTAAGAATTTTATGGGGGAAAAATTCAGTTGGTTGCGCCTCCCGTTAGCGCCTTAAGAGGGCGCTAATGGGGCGCAAAGCAGCTAGCGCCCGGGCGCGGCGAAGTTTGCGCCGCTCGCGAAATTAACTAGACATTTTGCGGCGGCGCTAAACACTACCGCCACGATCTCCTGCGCTGGCAGATCATGACGTCAGACGAGTGTGCAACGCCCCGGTATCGCCCCGGAGCGGATATTGAGTGGAGCCCCCTGCCTTACCGCCTGACGCTAGCAACGACAGGTTGATAGGAGCGTTCTTATGTCATGAAGGGAAAGGGGGAGCGCTATTTAAAGGTGACCGCTTCCTGCCTTTTATTGTTGGTGCCATTTTTGAACTACGCATTCTGAGAGAGAGTGAGAGAGACTTCTGGAGAGATTCAACGTTGTGTGAAGGAATTTTGGGTACTGAGCAGCACTTTGCAGGTTCATTTTGATTTGCCATTCCTTGTATCGATTTAGAAGAGACTGTGGGGGCTGCACTCTGAGCTCTTTGCCTGGTACTCTCCATTGTTCTTTCCAGCAGATTTGATGTGCAGGTCTCTCCAGGCCGAGATTCAAGGCTGCAATGAGCAGGATGTGGATGGAAAGCAAGATCAACCATCCCCTTTAAGAACTGGCCCGTGCCATTGTGTGTGTGTGTTCCATTGCTGACTGACATTACATGAGCTTCGCCAGCGCTCTGAGTTAGCGCCTCACTCCTCGGCCTTTGCGCCTTAAGACAGGTGTGCAGCGCCTGATTTAGCGCTCCAATCACCTCCAGGGGTGTTAAAAGTGAAGTTTCCAGTCAGTGGCGATAATTAGCGCCAGGCGCTAATCTTTGCGCCCGGACGATATTTGCGCCCCAATCGGGGCGCGACTGAATTTTTCCCCCTATATGTTTCAATTAGATCACCTCTCATTCTTCGAAACTCTAACGAAAATAGGCCTAGTCTACTCAATCTCTCCTCATAGGGCAATCCCCTCATCCCAGGAACCAGTTTAGTGAACCTTTGCTGCACTCCCTCTAAGGCAAGTATGTATTTCCTTAGGTAAGGAGGACAGAACTGTACACAGTACTCCAGGTGTGGCCTCACCAATGCCCTGTATAATTGTAATAAGACTTCTTGGGGAAAAATTGAGTCACGCCCCCTTTGTGGTCTAACTTCGCCGGGGCGCTTGAAAAATTTAGCGCCCCCGCGGCCAAAATTCTTCAGTAGCGCCCCAAGAGGGAAGCGGGGCTCTACTGGAAGCGCCCTGCCTCCCTCTTGGGGCGCTGCGAGGGAATATCACGGCGCTGCGGCACGTCGCACCATGGTACTGCAGGTCTTCCTCCCCTTCTTAAAGGGGAGGAGCCTAGCGCAGCGCAACCCGGGGCCCAGCTGGGCCACCAGGGATCGGAATGCCAGCAAAAGAGCCCGGCACTCTGCAGGGGGGGCTGCTGAGGAGGCCGGGACGGCAACGGGAGCAGATGCTGGCAGGCGGCCAGCAACAAAAATGGCCGCCCGGCACCGCGCCTTTAATTAGCGCTGCCCCAGCCGCGGGTAGGCTCCTCTGACCCCGTCGGACATAGCGTCCGGCGGTAAATCAGGGGGCGCTACCAAAGATCGCAAGCGGGGCGCTGCACATGGCCATGATGGCATCGCCGGCGGCGCTAACGATTACCGCCGCGGCTAACCTCCTGCTGAATTTCGGGCACCAGTTGCTTTGCGCCCCATTAGCGCCCTCTTAGGGCGCTAACGGGAAACGCAAATCAACCGAATTTTTCCTCCCCTTTACCCTTATACTCTTAGGGGGAGAAATTCAGTATCGCCCCATTTGGGGCGCAATTATCGACCGGGCGCAAAGATTAGCGCCTGGCGCTAATTATCGCCACCGACTGCAAACTTGACTTATCATCCCTGGAGGTGATTGGAGCGCTAAATCAGGCGCTTCACACCTGTCTTAAGGCGCAAAGGCCGAGGAGCGAGGCGCTACCTCAGAGCACTGGCGAAGCTCATGTGATGTCAGTCAGCAATGGAACACACACACAATGGCGCAGGCCAGTTCTTAAAGGGGAGGGTTGATCTTGCTTTCCATCCACATCCTGCTCATTGCAGCCTTGAATCTCGGCCTAGAGAGACCTGCACATCAAATCTGCTGGAAAGAACAATGGAGAGTACCAGGGAAAGAGCTCAGAGTGCAGCCCCCACAGTCTCTTCTAAATCGATACAAGGAAGGGAAAATCAAAATGTACCTGCAAAGTGCTGCTCAGTACCCAAAACTCCTTCACACAGCGTTGAATCTCTCCAGAAGTCTCTCTCTCTCTCTCTCTCTCTCTCAGAATGCGTGGTTCAAAAATGTCACCAACAATAAAAGGCAGGAAGCAGTCGCCTTTAAATAGCGCTCCCCCAGTCCCTTCCTGACTGCAAAACGCTCCCCTCAACCTGTCGTTGCTAGCGGCAGGCGGTAAGGCAGGGGGCGCCACTCAATATCTGCTCCGGGGTGATACTGGGGCATTGCGCACTCGACTGACGTCACGATCTGCCAGCGCAGGAGATCGTGGCGGTAGTGTTTAGCGCCGCCGCAAAATGTCTAGTTAATTTCGCGAGTGGCGCAAACATCGCCGCGCCCGGGCGCTGGATGCTTTACGCCCCATTAGCGCCCTCTTAAGGCGCTAACGGGAGGCGCAACGAACTGAATTTTCCCCCTTATACTCTAATCCCTTTGTAACAAAAGTTAACATACCATTTGCTTTCCTAATTGCTTGCTGTACCTGAATGTTAACTTTTTGTGATTAAAATACAAGGACACCCAGGTCCCTCTGAGTGCAAACATTTCCCAGTCATGCACTAAACACTATTTATTGGTTTACAAATCACAAGTTAAAGTTAAAGTTGGGTGCATGAACGTTTAATAGACATGCATAATTGTAATCAGTTATCTAGCAGTTGAACAGCAAATCATAATGGGCAGTGTTACTTAACAAAATGAGTAGCAAAGGCTACACAGGCAGTTCAGTGTAAATTAGCACTCAGGATGCTGAGCACTAAAAATAACAGCAACCGGGATATTGGTGAGATTACTTTCAGAGTAGTTCCTTCGATAGCTGAACCCACCTTACGCACAAGTGCCAATATCTGATTTAGCCTCACTCTCACCTCTCTGACCTTGAGCACTTATAAAGTTAGTGGCTGCGAAATTCGGCACCTTACCGCCGGCAATTAAGACTGGTTTCAAGAAAAAAATGGCGTCTGCCTCGCTTCTGCCATTTCCAGCGCGGCCCACACTGGTTGCCATCTTGGTGAGGTCAAAAGTGCGGAGTAGGCAGATTGTGACGTCAGTCAGTGTGTAACGCTGATTTGACGCACGACATGCTATTTTTGGCGTCGCTGCTCCATTCAAGGCCCTCTCCTAAACACGCACAGCTGAACGTGCATTCAGGTAAACAAGGGACCCACCCCATCACCGCTATTTGAAGGGATACATCCAACTTGCAGGTAAGTTGATTATTTCTTCTGCACTGGCTCTTGCAGAGTTAATATCGATACTGGCTTGCTGGAAGACATTTATAACGTTTAAGTGTACAGGGAGTGCAACTGGACGTTGGGAAAGCATTGATTGAAACGACATCAATTGCTCTCAGTTATGGGAGCTCTACTTGCAGTCCCCCTCGTGCTGCAGCATGACAGGGAGATGGAGCAGAGGCAGCAAAGACAAGGTGCTCGCAGAGGGAGAGGGAGGAGGGCTCTCAGCAGGAGGCCTTACCCACCTAGGGTCTTCAGGAAGCACTTCTCCTACCTACACCTAAGCCAGGAGCAGTGTCTTCAGAGGCTCCACTTCACCAACTCTTTCACAGAACTCTTCCACCTCTTGCAACCAGACCTGCAGCCTCAGAGCAGGCCGACGGCGGTGCTGCCAATGGACCTCAACTTCACCGTGGCCCTGAATTGTTTTGTCGGTGGATCCTTCCAGGCTGGAACAGGTGACATAGCAAATGTCTCACAGTTCGCCATCCATTGCTACATCCAGGAGGTCACAAGGGCTCTGTACTCTAGGAGAAGCGACTTCATTGTCTTCTCTCTAAACAGAGAGAAGCAGGAGGAGTACGCATATGGCTTTGCCAAGATATTGGGCTTCCCCATAGTGCTGGGCACCATCGACTGCACACACGTGGCTTTGTGGGCACCGCATACCAATACTGAGATGTACCATAACCACAAAGGCTACCACTCACTTAATGTGCAGTTGTTGTGCGACCACGCCCAGCACTTCATGATGGTGAATGCCAGTCTGCTGTGCCAGCAATCTCCCAGCCACCACGTCGAACCCGAGGGTGGCTGCTCAGTGACAAGGGCTATCTGCCCTACACCTGGCTGATGACTCCCCTCCGCAACGCCATCAGTCTTGGCCAGCAATCATATAACGACAGCCATGCTGCCATGAGGAACCTCATCGAGCAGACCATCGGGGTGCTCAAGCAATGGTTCTGCTGCCTTTACCGCTCAGGAGGAGCTCTCCAGTACTCACCAGAGCGGGTGTCCCAACTCGTGGTGGTCTGCTGCGTCCTCCACAACTTTGCCATCATGAAGACGCAGCCCTTGTCACCACGGGTTCCGCAACCACCTCAGGAGGAGGAGGAGGAGGAGGCAGCCTGCAAGTGCCCATTCCAGATGGGTTGCCCGTGAGCGCATCATCAGACTCCAGTTCCCCTGAATGAAACCCCAGATTCCTGTTGCTCAACATTCCCACCTTAAGAATCCCTGTGTCACAGAACATCATAGTGTCCTCTTGGGCACAATGCTGAAATGAAACCCACCACAAAACAAACATTCCTAACATAATTTATAAATGATTAATTCCAATATTACTTTACAAAGTCAACTAATTACCCTTCTGCATTCACTTAGGGCTGGATTTTGAATGACCCATGGAGTCGGGTTTGGAGGCGTGTGGGGGGTTAAATTTGCGGGGTCGGGCGTCCCGACCCCATCCCGCCTCCACGCAATTTTGACAAAATCAGTCGCGGGGTTCCCGACTCCGTCCCGCCTCCAAGAGGCGGGAGAGGCCATTAAAGCCCTTAACAGGCTCTGTAAGGCCATTTTCAAACGTTTTAGCTTGTTTAACCCTTTTCCGACGTGAAGCACGCCTGATGTGAAACCCGCCAGTGAAACCTGGCGGGAGCACAAGTGGATAGCTGACTATCAGCTGCAGGTCCACTATTACAACGGAGATGTGATGAAGGTAGTAGTAGTATTAGGTCTGAAAGTCGCCTCTGATGCTGCTGCATTGAATGTCTTCAGAGACTGCATGGCCTTTGCTGTGATTGAGAGGACTTGGATGCAAAAAAGTCTCTGTCTCTCTCTCTGTTGTCTCTCTCTGTCGTCTCTCTCTCTCTCCCCCGTCTCTCTCCCCCCGTCCCCGTCCGTCCGTCTCCCCGTCCGTCTGTCTCCCCATCCATCTCCCCGTCCATCTGTCTCCCCGTTGCCCCATCCATTGCCCCGTCTGTCTCCCCGGCGCCCCGTCTGTCTCCCCGTCGCCCCGTCCGTCCGTCTCCCCGTCCATCCGTCTCCCCGTCCTTCCGTCTCCCCGTCCGTCCGTCCGTCTCCCTGTCTATCCGTCTCCCCGTCTGTGCTTCCTTTCACATGTTGCATCCAGGTCCACTCACATCAAAAGCCAGGCAGGTCCTCTCTCACCAACAGCCAGACAGTCTGAGACCAGGCAGTCAGCAATCATGACATCATCAGAGGCGCCTTTCAGACTGAAACCACTAATTAGTTCATGGGTTCCCACATGCTGGAACTCAATTGCCCAATTAAGTGAAAATTGAATCATTCATCCACATTAATCTGGAGTCGGCGGGGGGAAACATGAAATGCGGATGACACGACCCCAACCCGACCCAGTGTCTGTCTTTCGTGCTCCTTTGCTTATTCTAGTGCTCCTACGAAGTGCTACCTCAGTGGCTGCAGGATGGCTGATGGAAGGCGACTGACTTTCCGTGGGGGATACTGTAGATGGTCCTACAGGATGACCTCAAGTAGCTTTGAGAAGGCCCAGCTGTGGGCTGCACCACCTCGGCATGAGCTGGCTGGCTGACAGAAAACTGCAGTGGCACTGGCGGAGTGGCAGTGGTGAAAGTACGAATGCTGTCATCCTGAGAGAGGACAGCAGGATCTTGCTCCACGGGGCCACTGCCACTCCCCAGGGGCGGCGCCTCAACATTCCTAGCTATCTGTTGGAGGACAGATTGCTGGACTCCTGTGTGACCCTGCAAGCCCCTTTCCACACTCATAAACCCAGCCACGATGGCAGCCACCTGATCTTACATGGCATCAAGCTGAGCCTGCATGAGAGCAGTCTGAGCTTGCGTGGCAGTGAGCTGAGTCTGCAAGACAGAAGTCTGAGCTTCCACTGCAGCACTCAGATGCTGGGTTGCTTCCGTTAGGCTGCAATGGAACCTGCAACATCGCTCATCACACCCAGTATCATGGTTGAGTCCACAAGTGCTCTAATCGAGTTGCCCATCACTTCCATCCTGGAATTCACGGGCTCCAAGCTCCGCACAAAGCCCCATGCAAGGTTGGAGCCGGACTCCTCCATGCTTCTAGACAGTGACAAGAGGTTCTCTGGCAGGCCTGCCATTGCACCAAGCATTTCTGTGTGCATGTCTTTTGAAGGCCGCCCCATCGAAGTCCTCACCTGAGTGCTCTGCAACAAAACTCGTGCGTGAACTCGCCGTCCGGGGAGCTGGCACCTGTGCTGCCCTTTCCCCCTGGCCTGGCTGCAGCCCATTCGTGCCCGGTAACTCGCCACGTGCAGATCCCGTCTCTATACTACCCTCTAAAGTTTGCGCAGTGCCATTTTCTGAGCTGGTGCCTGGGAGTGTCAGATCGAGTGATGTTGTCTCTTCTTCTCCTTCACTCTCCTCCTCTACTTCTTCCTGCATAGGCCAGGCTGGTGGCAGTCCTTGGGTATCTGAAAGGAGAAAGGCACAAGGTTCAGGTTGTGTTGAGGGGAAGCGGGGGGGTGGGGGGAAAGCAAGACGTGCATGCTAACTCCATCAGCAGCTTGTAAGTGAGAAGAGGTTGTGGGATGAGGGGAAAGTGGAATGTGAGAAGAAGGATTAGGTATGAGATCACCGTCATCATCAATGCTTTCAGACTCGCCAATCACCACGGCCCCTGTGACGGCCCTCCAATCACCTCCAGCAATGTCTCCTCCAGCTGGGTCAGATTCTGCAGCCCTGCTTGCCCCCCCGCCTGTTTGCTGCTGCTCAAGCTGGTTATGAGCCACGTTGGCCTGCAAGAGAAAGGGAAGCATGTCAGTGAGTGTGGTGCAATGTGTTTACGTGATGTGTGTCAGTGAGTGTGGTGCAATGTGTTTACGTGATGTGTGTCAGTGAGTGTGGTGTAATGTGTTTGGGTGAAGTGCGTCAGTGAGTGTGGCGCAATGTGTTTGGGTGAAGTGCGTCAGTGAGTGTGGTGTAATGTGTTTGGGTGAAGTGTGTCAGTGAGTGTGGTGCAATGTGTTTGGGTGATGTGCCTGTCATGGTTGAATAGCTGACATTGTGTGCAAGCTGTGAGATGTAGGTATGAGGCTTACAGCAGTGGTAAGCGTGTAAGGGTGAAGTGAAGCTATGATTGTGAGGTATGAGTCGTGATTAATCAAGATTGTTGGTAGGTGAGTGATGGGGCTGTGGTGTATTGAGCAATGTGTGAGGCTAGTGGTACAGTTGGTGGGATATGGCATTTGAAGATGCATTCACTGACCTTGACCACTCATGTGAGGTCATTAAACTTCTTCTGGCACTGGATCCAGGTCCTGGGGAAAGACTGGTGGCACTGACGGTTTCAGCAATCTCCTCCCACTGCCTTCGAACAGTGTGTCTGGAAGGCTTTGTGGCCCCTGCGGGTAGAGGACCTGTCTCCTCCTGTAGACCCCCTGCACCAAGGCCTCCAGTGCTGCATCAGAGAACCGAAGTGTCCTTTCTCTTCCCTGCTGAGACACTGCTAAGTTCCAGCTCCAGTTACAATGAGGTACTTCTCTCACAAAGCACCTCTCCGTTATGAAGTGCAGACAGCCTTTTACGCTGCAGGCAACCTTTAGAGAGCAGACTCCCCACGCTATTGGTCCCCTTGTTGAGCACTGAGCCAACCAGCAGCATGTTTAGCACTCAGCTCAGCGCTGCAATCATGTTAATGAGCAGGCAGCATAAATTTTGCAGGCTGCCTGCACTACTTTCAATGGGTGCGGGCTGATCGGGCATTGCGATCCCTGAGCTCGTTTTCGGTCCTTATCCAATTTAGCCCCAGTGAGTCTTTGCCTGCAATTGGCTGGTACACCCTCACAAGATAAATCAGTGTTTTACTCCTTGTCCTAATGCACTGTTCTTGCAAAGGTACCTTTCCACGTTGGCTAGGTAGAGGTTCTTACATAACAAATATACTCGAATTGAACTAACAGCGAGACAGCTTGTTCTCTCTATAAAAAAGACTACTACAGACTGTTAACTACTACTGACCAGCAATTGTCTAACACTGATCAAGCTGAGTGGTGCAGAAACCTCGATTTTATATTTTAATTTTAAAAGGTTTCCCTTAAACAATCAGGATGACACTGGTTCCAGAAGGTCATGCCCACTTTCTGCCAATAAAACCTGATCAATGTGGAGGCCTATGGCTGACAATGAGTTCCTGGAGCATGGTTTTCCCCCAGCAAGATAGACTATAGGGCTACGATTTTTACTAAATGCCCCCCACCAACACCAGACCCCGACCCCACCACTAAACTTACCTTCTCACAGGTTTGTTTCACACAAATGGGAAGAGGTGACGTCTTTATGTTCCATTAGGTGTTAACATGTGGTTTGAGTTAGGGATAATGGCTTCTCATACTAGTAAGGGATGCCTGTAGTATAAACACCGATCTTCCTGGTACAATTGACCTAGTGGTTTTATGGCTTTAATTAGTTTAGGGCCTTTAGTTTTGAAAATTGTCCAGGAAACACCATGTCTAAAAGCTTGGTAATGGTTTGAACTAGCTGAGAACTAGTGTTAGCTAAGATTCATTTCCCAGCATTCAGTTCAGCAGCTGAACTCCATTTGGTGTAGTTAACTTTCAAGCTAAAACCACTTTTGAAGGCATATTTCAGAGCATTTCCCCAACCAATCTTGAAGGCATTCTCTGACAATTAATGGAGCACTGTTCCTATACAGCAGCCTATGACAGTCTGGCATACTAATCCTCTGGCATACTGGTCTTGCGAGAGTCCTGCCATATTGGGCCACCTCCTTGGTGAATTACTGCAATAGGACCAACGTTTCAGAGCACACATGGCAGACCTCACCAGCTTGTGGAGATACCAGATCAATGGCCTCACCCTTAGGGATCAGCTTTAGCACCACAGTGACTTATGACAAATACTCTGCTGGCATCACTGTCTGTGCACACACATGAATTAGGCCTGCTTGAGTGAAATACCAGAGGATGGCCAACACTTCTGGAACTATACCCGAGAATGAGTCACTGCTGCAAGAGAGGAAACAAGAACATGAAGGCTAATCTGTTAATTCTTTAAAGTAAAATAAAAACAAAAGTTATGTAAAAAAAAAATCACTACGGCAGGTGTTTACCACTGTACTTTATCAAACTAAAGTTATTTTTTAAATACAGTGCAATGAACCACAAGTAATTTCCCTATTCATGGAACCTGTATCCACGAGAGGTGCAATACCTACTGTGAATTGATCAGTTCCATGGGATCAAGGTGGTAAATGTATTTGGTGAGTGTTGTCAATGGCTCAAACCAAGAATTGAGCCTTTGTAGCAATAAAGACACAAATGTGACTCCTTGCACTGCACCACTGGATCCTGCCGATCACAGAGCCTGCCATTTACCTGACAGAATCTCAGCGTTTAATTTCTGAAGGCTTTTCTCAAGGGCCTCTCTTCCTTTACCCTTCATAAACTTCAGTTAATCCAGAACTGTGCAGCCCGAGTCCTCTCTCACACATGGACCCTCTCCTTACCAAGCTTCACTGGTTCCTGCTCCCTCATCATGTCAACTTTAAGGTCCTTCAAGTTCCTCCACATTCTTGATCCTCTTCTTCAGTTAAATGCCCCATTCACACCCTCCACTTCTCTGAATCTAAATTAATGTTTTTCTCCCAAACTTTCAGCCACTACACCCTAGCCTTTGGATTCTCCCCAAACCTCTTTGTTTTGCTACAGATTTTCCTTCCTTCCAATGCCTATCAACAACCGCTCTCTTCAAATGTGACTTTGGTCTCTCTCTCTTCCCCCCCCACCCTGTTTAATCCTCTGTCCTCTGCTCCGTATTCTCCAGTGCCCCCCGGAAAGCACTCTGAGATATATGTTAGCAGTGGATTATAAATGCATGTTGCTCTTCTCAGTGTTGATCTTCATACACAAAACACTTGTAAAGTTCAGCTACATTCCAGCAGATGGTGCTGGAACTGCATTCACTCTTAAAACGGTTTGAAAAGTGTCAGCTAGATTTATTGATTATTTTCTTTATATCTAGATTTGTGGCAATTATATCATTAATTAAAGACTCTCAAATATTCCCTATCACAGATGTTAAGCCAGCTGGACTTTAATTACCTGGATTAGCTCTGTCTCCTTTATTAACCATGATGTGGAGATGCCGGTGTTGGACTGGGGTGGACAAATGTGAGAAGTCGCACAACACCAGGTTATAGTCCAACAGTTTTATTTGAAATCACAAGCTTTCGGAGCGCTGCTCCTTCGTCAGGTGAAGTGAAGAGATGTATATCGGCACATTATTAACAACGGCTACTACATTGAACACTCTCCAGTCTTCCTGCACCCATCCACACTCAATAGAGAGCTGAAATATAATTTCTAGCAACTCTGCAATTTACTCCCTCATCTTCTTCAGGATCCTAAGGTACATCCCGTCAGGCCCTGGCATTTTGTCATTCCTTGGTTTAACTAACTTTTCTAGCAATTTCCTTTTATCATCACCATATCGTTCTCAACCACTTCAAGATTCACATCCTCTCTGATATCCTTCTCTTTAGTAAAGACTGAAATATATATTAAATATCTCTGACATTGTTTGATTATCCTCTACAAATTGACAATCCTTCTCTCAGGAGTCCATCTCACTTTTAATAATTTTCTTTTTACTGATATAGTTGTAAAATAACTTACTGTTCCTTTTGATACTTTTTTATTTTGATTTCCTTAACTTTCCTTAACCTACTCTTAACCTCTTTTCTTATTTTCATATTATTATTATTCTTATAGTCCTCATAGGCCCTTTTTTTCGATGTTAATTTTTTTAACAGCTTTATTTATCCTGGCATCCTTAAACTATTAGTAGTTTCCTTGGGTTAGAAATTCGTGGTCTTAGCGCCACTCCATAGCTCCATTAAATGGCACTAAAACGGCCGCCGCCGCTCTTTCGCCACCTGCTGGCAGGTCCCATGGCGGCCGCCATTTTCATCCTTACCTTTGCACTGCTGGTAATTGGCAGCACCATCCCGAACAAAATGGCAGCGTTGTGACGTAAATCAGCGTGCAACACCGACTTAACATCACAAACGCAAACTTCGACATTCAGCGCTGGATCATAAGCACGCCAGGTTAACTTGATGTGCAAGCAGGCTGACAGTGGCGATGTCTGCACCTCTTAAAGGGACACACACATCATTCAGGTAAGTTTGGATTTAAGGTTTTGACCGGGTTTTTTTGATTTTATTGAAGTGGTGGCTTGCTGCAATAGATGTGAAAAGTTTTTAAGTGTGTAGGGAGTGCTGCTGGACACTTGCAAGGGCTCGGATCGTAAATAAAGGGCTTTGAGAAGACAAAACATGCTGCAAATATTCAGCAGGTCATGCAACATCCGTGGAAAGAAAAACACAGTGCACGTCTCAGGTCAACCAGCTGAGTATTTCCAACATTTTATACTGTCATTTCACATTTAAAGCATCGCTTGCAGAAGGAAGGGGAAGACACAGAAGAGGAGGAAGCCGCAGAGGAGGAAGCAGAAGAGAAGGAAGCAGATGGAAGGATGCATCCGAGACAGCCGGGATATCCGAGATGGAATCATCCGCCTGCGGTCCCAGTGACCGCAACCCCAATTTCAACATTAGTCTCACACCTTACCTTCCATCTGTTACTGACCATCACAACGTCCTCTTGGCCACGATGTTGAAATAAAAGCCACCACAAAGCAAATTTTCCAATCCACCTATATACGTCTATCTATCCAATGTGACATCAAGAAATCAACTCATCACCCTTATGCATTCTCTTAGTGCCTGCCTTGTGTGTGCCTTTGCCTATCCTACTGATGTCACGCAGTGCTACCCCAGTGGCTGCAGCATGGCTGGTGGAAGGCTGCTGACTTTAAGTGGGGACACTGCAAATGTCCTTGCAGGTTGACCTTGAGGAGCTGGTGGCTGGGAGTGTCAAATCAATCATCTTGTTCTTCTTCACTCTCCTCTCCCTCTTCTTAGTCATGCACTGGCTGGGCAGGCTGCATTTCTTGCGTGTGTGAAATGAGGAAGGCACAAGGGTGGAGTTGTGGTGATGGGAGGGCGGGAAAGCAAGAGGTGCATGCCAGAAGTAGGATAACGTATGAGGATACCAGCATCTTGTATCCTTTCAGCCCTGACGCTGGCCAAGGGCTCAGCCATGCTCCTGCCAAGAATGGCCTGCACCATCTCCTCCAAGGAGGTGAGGTGAGGCTAGGAATGGGAAATGTGCCTCATGATTGGTGCAGATTGTTGGTAGGTGAGAGATTGGGGGAGGGGTTCATACATTGAATAGTGTGTGAGGCTAGTGGTACAGTTGGTAGGAGACGGCTTTTGAAGATGCATTCACTGACCTTGACCAGTGGTCTGAGGTCATGAAGCTTCTTTGGGCACTGGAGCCAGGTGGTGGGGCAACACTGCTGGCAATGATGGCCTCGGTGATGCACTCCCACATCGTTCTTTCTGGAGGGCATCCTGGCCCCTGTGGGCAGAGGGCCTGTCTTGCAGTGTTGACCCCCTGCATTGACTTTTTTTCTCTTTCTAGTTGGATCTTAAACCTTATTATATTGTGGTCACTATTCCCAAGGTGCTCACTCACATTTAGCTGATCCACCTGATCTACTTCATCACACATAATCAGATCCAGCAACACCTCTGTCCTTGTAGGCCAATTAACATACTGCTTGAGGAACGAGTCCGAAACACATTTAGGAATTCCATTCCCTCTTCTCTCTCTGTCCCAATGGATAAGTAGATCATTAAAATCTCCCACAACAATAATTTTGTTACACCGACTCGTCTCTATAATCGAACTGCAGATTTCCTCTTCAATTTCCTTGGCATGATTTGGAGGTCTGTAATACACCCCGACTAATGTAACAAGCCCTTTTTTTAAATCTTTGAGCTCTGACCATATTGACTCTTGTCTGCACCCATTCCTTATCTACATCAATCCTCTCTAGAGAATATATTCCTTCTTTAACCAATATTGTCACTACATCTCCTTTCTTACCTTTTCTATCCCTCTTAAATGTATTATGTCCTGAAATGTTTATTTTCCAGTTTTGTCCAGTTTGCAGCCGGGTTTCCATTAATGTTATTGTCCAGAACTCCCTGTAAAATAATGGGCCAGATTTTGCGACCCCTATGGGTGCGTACGTGGTGTGTACGCACCCGTAGGGGCCGCACAAATGCCGGTTTTAGGCATGCGACAATTCTCTTGACAGATCATCCGCCTGCACAAGAAAAGTGCCTCTGCGGGTGGAGAGTTGCGCTTTTTGCACAACTTCCTCCCACTGAATGACTGTCAAATTCTTACACCTGGTAAAAGCAGCTTAAAAGTTTAAAAAAATAGAAAAATGAAATTTGATAACTCATTTATAAATTAAAAATACTCTTCAAAAAGGTACGTTTATTTTTAGCCCCGTTAAAACATTTAATTTTTTTTTCAAAAAATTAAACTTTTGTTTAAAATATTTAATTAAATGGCATTTTAATTAATTTTAAATATGTAATTTTTTTTTTAAGTATTTAATGTGTTGGTGTAATTTTTAGGTGATCCCCATTCATACTTTTGACAGTTCCATACATACAGAACTGTCAAAAGGTTGAATGGGGATTCCCTTCTTCCATTGGTTGGGCCGGCCCAGGTGATCCCAGGAGCGCCTACGAACCGCTTGCGCCCCTGGGATACATGGGGCTCTGCCATTCTTCCCGGGCCACCAGGTAAATTCGTAGACATTTTGCAAGTCAAAGGCGTCCGCCCGCGGGAAGCCTCCGATCGCAAATGTTGGCCCATTGACTTCCAGTTCCGCTAGTTTATTTCCCGCACTCTGTGCATTGCAATACATGTCTTTTAACCTATGATTATATTTTTTAACACTATTCATTTTCTCATAATTTTTGTGCCTGATCTATCTCCTACCTTCACCAGTCTTTTGCTTGTTTATATCTAGTCTATTGGATTTTATTCTTCTATTCCATGTCCCTCTTGCTAAATTGTTTTCTTAATTATTATCATCTATTTCTTCCTTTTCCATTAGCTGATTCTGATTGTTTTTATTTATCCAGCCACCAACCGCCACCCCTCACCTCCCCTTCACCCCCATTTGTTGTTCCTCTTCAGGTCTTCCTGCACCACACACATTGTCACAGTGAGAGTGTCCAAACCTTGCATACCTTTGCCAATGATGCACATGATCTGAGCATTTCTGTAAGCCTATTAAAATCCATATTAAACACTGTTCACACCATCCATGCCATTGTCGTGTCTGAATCCACTCCTAAATCTGAATACAATTACATGTTAATGTCTGTTATTAAAGCGTATCTTAATATTAATAGTAACTTCACAAGTCCTTTGTGTGATTTTAATGCTCTTTTCTTAAAATAATACTTTTAATCCCAGGTTCATTCCTGAATCTCCACGCTGGCTGCTGTTAAAGGGAAGGATACAGGAGGCTGAAGCAATAATCCGACTCATTGCAAAGAAAAATGGTGTCACTCCACCAGCAGTGATCTTCACTGACCTCGAGGTACTGGCACACAATATTGTTTTGTTTCCTGTGCAGTCGTTTAGCCCTTTAATACAGACCTGCTCTTATCCTTGCAAATGTTTCTCATCCCCCTTCTGTCCTGAAAGTGTTGACTCTCTGCTATGATATGGTTCTGATGCGGAGATGCCGGTGTTTTGTGATTTCAAATAAAACTGTTGGACTATAACCTGGTGTTGTGCGACCTCTCAATGATATGGTTCCACAGGTGTCACTCACCTCCCTTGTCCAAGTGACTATTCTTCATATATGAGCCCAGATAGTGAGTGCTATCAGGTTATTGGACCATCAAGGATCTCACAGTCAAGCCCAATTCCGTCTTCGCCCAAAAGCAGACACACATGCACATTCCAGCAGGATTCTCTGCATAGCAATTAGGTATGAGAATCCTGGCTGATTTGTTTTTGCTTCCCTGGGGTTCTTAGGACAACTGTAGTGTCACCAACTGCACAAACAAGAGATCAAACATGAACTGTATGTCTTAACTACCCACTGGATAAAATAATTGAGCCGGTGAGGAGCCTTTTCTTAATTTATAAGGATTTAGGGATGAGGTCATGTTTGCACTGTTCCATCAGTTGATAAAGACATGCATTACATTAGAGCACCCCAGATGATGATTAGATTCTTTGTTTACACTATGCTTTCCTCCCTCTTCAATTCTTGCAATTTTCTTGTGGCTTTTTCCTCAATATCCATGATATTAGTGAAATATACACCAGGTAAAGTATGGGAACAAGCTGTACTGTTCATGATAGTGAAGAAATAGAAATGTCCAGCTTTTGAGTCTGGTGTACTTCATTAACCCACAAGTGCCACGTCCGCAAGAGGTGAGTGTACACTGAAAGCCATTAGATTGGGAAGTCTAGTTGGATCCTTAGGGATGCTGCACATATTCTAACTGTTCAGAGATTGCATCTAATATTCGACACACTCCCCATGCAGAGATTAGGTAGCACAATTTTCACCAATAAAAAGGCTTTCTGTAGGCTCTCTGTAAGGGATTGGTCAAGGTAAGGGTAGATCTATTAAGCGACATGGGGGTAAATTCGATAACCCCCGAAAACGAGCATGGGGATCACAATGCGCGATTAACCCGCGTCCGTTCAACATAATGCAGGCAGCACACCAACAAGTTATGCTGTATTCCAAGGGGAATTCCTACTAGTGCACCCATGTGGTTTGTGCAGAAGCCTTTATCCTTCAGCACCTGCCACACCACTCTCTTTAGACTTTGGCAACTTTAAACTACTATAGAAAGCACCAAACATTCGTAGAAGAATAGCAACAGCCAGAAGAAATCAACCAGCAACTAACCTGCAAGTAGTTGATGATCCCTTTAAATAGCGCTGGTGTGAGGTCTTTCCTGCTGCAGTATGCGTGTTCAGCTGAGCGAGGTTAAGCGAGGGCATTAGCTGGAGCATTGAGCACCAAAATGGCAGTGCTGGTGTCAAATCAGTGTTGCACATTGATTGACGTCATGATCTGCCTGTTCTGCATACTTCCGACGGGTATTCACTGCGCGCATGAATGCCCTCACTAATATGGTGTCCTGCGTGATTCGCCCCACATGTGTGCATGCGTGCCGCGGTCGCCATTTTGGAGCGCTAAGGGTACGTGTAGCGCCCAAAATTCGGGTGCTACAGATCCAAATTTTGTGCCCAAAGAAGATTAAGGGAATGACAAAGATACTAAATAAACATTTTGCCTCAGTTTTCACAGAGGAGCTGGATATTGGGATTATAAAATGATCAGAAGTGGGTGTAAAACCATTAGTGAAGGTTTTAAGGAGAAATGGTATTAAAGGAGTTACTCAAACTCAGTTCAAACAAATCACTGAGATCTGATAGTTTATGTCTGAGGGAAGCGAGGGAAGATACAGTGGATGCTATCACTACAATTTTGCATAATTCTGTGTAAAGGAAAATTGTACCAGATGAGTGCAGACTGGAAAATGTGACATGTCTCTTTAGAAAAGGAGTCAGGATAACTCAGGAAATTATAGGCTGGTCAGTCTCTAGCCATTGGTAAACTATCAGAGTCTCTCATGCAGGATGAAATTACTAAGCAGTTGGAGAAACAAAAGTTAATCATATCAGTTTGCATGCATTTCTTAAAGGCCGTTTTGAAAAATTCATTCTCGGGATGTGGACGTCGCTAGTGAGGCCAGCATTTACTGCATATATCTAGTTGCCCTGGAGAAGGTGGTGGTGAGCCTTCTTCTTGAACCGCTGCAGTCCATGTGGTGAAAATATTCCCACAGTCCTGTTAAGTAGGGAGCTCCAGGATTTTGACTGAGCGATAATGAAGGAACGGCGATGTATATCCAAGTCAGGATGGTGTGTGACTTGGAGGGGAACTTTGAGGTGATCGCGTTCCCAAGTTGTGCTTGATTTACCGTAGAAAATTCTTTGAAGAAATAAATTAAATACAGTTCACGTAGCTTACATGGATTTTAAAATCATTTGATAAGGTACCAGGTACCATGTAAGAGACTTTTGGCAAATGGAATTAAGGGAATTTATCCACATGGATAGAGAGGTGGTTGAAGGTCAGAAAACAATGGGTATGGATAAAAGATATTGGAAAGATGTGGTGAATGATGTTCCATAAAGTTCTGTATTGGGGTCACTCTTATTTACCATGGCCATGAAATTCCATGGTGGGGGGAGGGGGGGTGCGGGGTACTCTCCCGATCACCCACCGTACCTTGAGCGGAACACCAGTGAAATAGCATCAACTGTTAAAAAGGAAATTGGGAAAAACCCTTTGGAATGTTAGGGCTTCTTTATACATAAATGACCAGAGGACACAGATTTAAGATAATTGGCAAAAGAATCCGGAGGGTGGAGGGGGCGCAGAGGTGGAATGACGAGATTTGCTTTTACGCAGTGAGTTGTTATGATGTTGAATGCACTGCATAAAAAGGTGGTGGGAGCAGATTCAACAGTAACTTTCCAAAGGGAATTGGATATATACTTGAAAAAGAAGAAATTTGTAGGGCTATGAGGAAAGAGCAGGGGAGTGGGACTATTTCGATAGCTATTTCAAAGATCCAGCACAGACATGATGGGCTGAATGGCCTTCTTCTGTGCTGTGTGATTCTATGATTCTACAATATTGAAATTTTCTGATGACACCAACTTGGGGGAAATGTTAAGTTGTGATGAGAATTGTGAAGCACTGCATGAGGAGATAGATTGTCTAGCAGGATGAGCAGACTGGGGGCAGATGCAGTTTAGTGTAGAAAAATATGGATGACTACATTTTGGAAGTATGAATAGAGAAAGGAAATATACGTTAAATGGTAAGATTTTAAATATACTAGGTGGACATTAGTGTTCAGACACACAGGTCATTAAAGGTGGCAGCATGAATAGATAAGCCCATAAAGAAAGGAACAGAATTCTTAGCTTCCTATCTAGAGGCACAGAATACCAGAGCAAGGGAGTAATATTGAACTTGTTCAAGACCTAATTAGGTCTTAATTGGAGTATTGTGTTCAGCTTTGGGAATATAAAAGCAATGAAAAACGTACAGCATGACTCCCTTAAGCAGTCTGAGTGCCTATTCGTTATGGAGGTTGACTCTTATTGCCATATATCTACTTGTGCAGTATTGGGCCCAAGGAGTGTAACAGTTAAAGGGGGTAAAATTCGGTTGGTTAGCGCGAGCAACTTAGCGCCCGAGCGCGGCGATTTTAGCGCCGCTCGCGAAATTGACCTGTCATTTTGTGCTGGCGCTAAACACTACCGCCACAATTTCCTGCGCCCGCAGATCGTGATGTCATGCAAGTATGCAACGCCCCGGTAGCGCCCCGGTCCGGAAATTGATTCGTGCCCCCTGCCTTAGCGACTGCCGCTAGGAACAACAGGTAGAGGGGGACATTTTCAAGTCGGGAAGGGGCTGGGGGAGCGTTAGTTAAAGACGTGTGCTTCCTGCTTTTTCTAGTCGGCAACATTTTTGGTACACGCATGTTGATAGGGAGAGAGACGTCTGGAGAAATTTAACACTGTCCTAAGGAGTTTTGATCCTCAGCACCACTTTTGAGGTTCCTATTTATTTGACCTTCATATTTAGCATATTTAGAAGCTTTTCTGGGGGCTGCACTAACTCGGGGAGTCGTCTTCGAGCTTCACCTTCGGAGGCAGCAGAGGCGAAGAGAGAGAGTGGCAAACGTTGCCAGAGGGAGGAGGGCCAACAGGCCTCTGCACAAGAGACCTTACCCTCCCAGGGTATTCAGGGAGCAATTCTCCTACATTCATTTGTCTGAGAAGCAGTGTTTCAGAAGGCTGTGCTTCAGCAAGGAGGTGGTCACTGAGCTCTGCCACCTCCTGCAACCAGATCTGCAGCCTCAATTCAGGACCAGGACGTCTCTGTCGGTGGCAGTGAAGGTGACGGTGGCTTTGAATTTCTATGCCAGCGGCTCCTTCCAGGCTTCAACTGGGGACATCACCAATATCTCGCAGTTCGCTGTCCATTGTTGCATCCGGGAGGTGACAAATGCTCTGTATAAAACGAAACGGCAGTACATCTCTTTCCCCATGACCCGGGACAAACAGCACGAACGCGCATGTGGCTTTGCTAGGATAGCGGGCTTCCCCATGGTTTAGGGCGCCATTGACTGCACGCATGTGGCATCGCGGGCACCTCATGAGCATGCAGAGGTGTTCCAAAACCGCAAGGGCTTCCACTCTCTGAATGTCCAGTTGGTGTGTGACCAGACAGCGCATCCTCGCCGTGTGGGATGTGCATGTGAGTTTTATGAGATGGCCATATTTCTTGGCTGAGTGTCGGGCATTTGGGTTTTTAAACCGTCTGGGCACAGAGTGAAGTTGAGATGGAGGGATGTAGAGGTATTGAAAAGCAGGTACTCACCCTGACCATCCGAGTGAGGTCGTTGAACTTCTTGCAACATTGAGTGTGGGTCCTTGGCACCAGGCTCCTTAAGGAGACATGCTGAGCCACCTCCCTCCACACCCTCGGAACTCCTGTGGCAATGGCTTCCTGCCACTTTCAGGGAACAGCACTGCCCAATCTCCGTTCAACAGCGCCAACCAGAGCCACCAATGCCTGGTCGCTGAAGTGCCAAGCTCTTTCCCTGGGCCTCTCCATTAGTACTTCCAACACAATTGCTTTCGAGGTCTTTCCAGGCCGAGATTCAAGGCTGCAATGTTGCTGGCCAGCAAGATGGCCCCTCCCCTTTAAGAACTGGACGGCGCCAGTCTGTCTGGCTTCCATGGTAACTGTCATCGCATGAGCTTCGGTAGCGTTCTGAGGTAGCGCCTTGCTCCCCGATGTTTGCGCCTTAAGAGAGGTGAGTAGTGCCTGATTTAGCGCTCAAATCACCTTCAGGGGCGATAGAGGCGAATTTTGCAATCGGAGGCGATAATTAGCACCAGGCGCTAAATTTTGCGCCCACCCTATAGTAGCGCCCCAAAATGGGCGATACCCTATTTTTCCCCCAAACTCTCTTGTGATCCGAACTCGATCGCCATGTCTTAAGCACGTTTATTCCTTCACTCTCTCTGAAGGTGGTCTGAATTAACACTACTTGAGGCAAAATTTGGTTTGAAATTTAAACTGTTTTATTCCACAATAGATAAAACATACAGGATGATGAGTAGGAAGAGCATGGTAGAATTTGTACAGTGCTGTTCTCGTTCTGTCACAAAAACAAAGAAAACCCGAAGATTACTCTTTTTCACTGGGTCATCTTGCTCAACTTAAAACTGTGACAAGGGGTTACAGTTATAAATAGGTTTGAGAAGTCAGTCATTTCTCTCAGTAGGACTGAGAAGGTTTTTAAGGAGTGATTTGATAGAGGTTACCAAGATTATAAAAAGTTGTGATAAGGTAAATAGTGAAAGATTGTTTCACGGGCAGGTGGGACAGTATAAGGAAGCACAAATTCAAGATAATCACTAAAAGAAACAACACAACAACAACTTTCATTTATATAGCGCCTTTAACATCGTAAAATGTCTGAAGGCACTTCACAGGAGCATAATCAGACAAAATTTGAAACCGAGCCACATAAAAAGACATTAGGACAGGTGACCAAAAGATTGGTCAAACAGATAGGTTTTAAGGAGCCTCTTAAAGGAGGAGAGGGAGGTAGAGAGGCGGAGATATTTAGGGAGGAAGTTCGAGAGCTTAGGGCCTAGGCAGCTGAAGGCCAGGCCACCAATGGTCACGTGATTGAAAACGGGGATGCATAAGGGCCCAGAATTGGAGGAGTGCAAAGATCACAGAGGGTTGTAGGACTGGAGGAGATACCAGAAATAGGAAGGGGCGAGGCCAACGAGGGATTTGTGCACAAGAATTAGAATTTTAAATTTGAACAGTTTGGTTCAGCCTCAGACAGTGGTCAGGGAGGAGGATGGAGTCATAGAGTCATAGGGGTAAAAATTCAGTTGGTTGCGCCTCCCGTTAGCGCCTTAAAAGGGCGCTAATGGGGCGTTAAGGCGCTAACGCCCGGGCGCAGCGCTGTTTGCGCCGCTCGAGAACTTAACTTGAGATTGTGCGGCGGCGCTAAAACTTACCGCTGCGACCACCTGCGCGCGCAGATTGTGACGTCATTCCGTGGTGCAACGCCCTTGGGGCGCCCCGGAGCGGAAATTGAGTGGCGCCCCCTGCCTTACCGCCTGGCGCTTCCAACGACCGGAAGACTGGAACGTTATCAATCGGTGTGGGGCTGGGGGGGGCGCTATTTAAAGGGGGCCTCTTCCTGTCTTTTTCTGTGGTCGACATTTATGCACCACTCGTTCTGAGAGAGAGAGAGAGATTCGGAGAGAGAGAGAGAGAGACTTCTACATTGACTCAACGCTTTGTGAGGTAGTTTTGCCTAGTTCATCCTAACTTTGCTGCTACTTTCGTTGCTGTACCTCATTACTTTTCTGGCAAAGAGAATATGGGGGCTGCAATGATTGGGGGCGTCGTCCTGCTCCAGCTCAATCGGAGGATAGTGAGACGCAGACAGAGAGTGGCAATGATGGCCAGACGGAGGAGGGCCATCAGGCGCATGTACAGGAGAGCTTACCCTCCCAGGGTATATCGTGAACAGCTCTCCTACATCCACATGTCCGAGGAGCTGTGTTTGCGAAGGCTGCGATTCAGCAAGGAGGTGGTCACTGAGCTCTGCCACCTGCTGCAGCCAGATCTGCAGCCTCAGCTGAGGTCCAGGACGTCTCTGTCGGTGGCAGTGAAGGTCACAGTGGCTTTGAACTTCTACGCCACTGGCTCATTCCAAGCTGCTGTTGGGGACCTCGCCAATATCTCCCAGTTTGCGGTGCATCGCTGCATCCGGCAGGTCACCAATGCCCTCTTCACAAGGAGACGAGACTTCATCTCCTTCCCTATGACCCCAGACAAGCAGCATGACCGTGCTATGGGCTTTGCGAGGGTAGCGGGCTTCCCCATGGTGCAGGGCGCCATTGACTGCACGCATGTGGCTTTGCGTGCTCCGCGAGAGAATGCAGAGGAGTTCCGGAACAGAAAGGGGTTCCATTCCTTGAATGTGCAGTTGGTCTGTGACCACAGACAGGTGATTCTCGCTGTCAATGCCCACTATCCGGGCAGCTGCCACGATGCTTTCATCCTGCGCCAGAGTACTGTGGCAGAAATTTTCGAGGCACCGCATCAGCCAGTTGGTTGGCTTCTGGGGGACAAGGGGTACGCATTGAGCACCTGGCTGATGACACCGCTCCGTGCGCCAAACACCCCTGCTGAGCTGCGGTACCAGGAAAGCCAACAAGCAACCAGGAACATTATTGAGCGCACAATCGGCGTGCTCAAACAACGATTCCGCTGTCTGGACCATTCCGGAGGAGCCCTGCAGTACTCGCCTGAGCAAGTTTCCAAATTCGTAGTGGTGTGCTGCATGTTGCACAACATGGCAATCCTCAGGACGCAGCCAATGCCACCAGGCCTTGCAGCACCACAAGAGGAGGAGGAGGAAGAGGAGGAACAGGCCGAGGACGATGATCAGCAGCAGCACCAAGGCAGGAGGGCGGCCCACAATGATCAAACTGCAAGGGCCGTCCGTCAACGACTAATAGCAAGCCGCTTCTAGGGCCCCTGCCAGTGCTACAAACACGAATCAACCCAGCACGCAACCCCTAAGCCGGCCAAGGCACCAATAATTCCAACCACCAGCCATGTATATTTTGAATACAGAAACTTATTTATTGTACAAACTCTGTGTGTGTCAATTCCTCATGACAAACTCATAGAAATAAACACAAAAAAACAGTCAATAACATAACTGGTTCTCACAACCTGGAGATAATGTCCAAAACACTAAACAAAAGTTGGGCCATGAACCTCGGCCTTTAATAAAAAAATGACCAGCATTTTGGCACACCTCCTACTTTTTGCCCTTCGAGGGTGATCTCCTTCCCTTGCGCACTTCCCCCCTTCTAACCCTACTGCTCCTCCGTAATGGGACCTCAGTGGCTGCAGCAAGGCTGGTGGAAGGCTGCTGCTTGTCAGACCCTGACACTGCAGATGCCCCTGAAGGACGGCCTCGACCACTTCTGGGCCTGGAGGGCCCGGCTGCAGACTGCACCAACTCTGCATGGGCGGCAGCAGTCTGTCCTACAGGCGGTGGCAAGTGCAGTGGAGAAGTGACAGTGTTGGCAGCAGGAATGCTGTCATCGTGAGAGAGGACAGCAACTCCCTGCTCGCCCGACACACTGGCACTCCCACGGGGCAGCACTTCAGCATCCGGAGCAATTTGCCGGAGAACAGATTGCTGGCCTGCTGCGGCGCGGTGACAGCCCCGGGGACATGTGCACGAACCATCGAGGATGGCAGCAGTCAGTGCTCGCGTGGCCTCAATCTGAGTCTGCATGAGAGCAGTCTCAGATGGGTTCCTGGCAGCCAGTGACTGAATTGCAGCACTAAGCTTTAGTGTGGCATCCGCCTGTGCTACAGCGAAGTGCTCCACACTCCTTGCCAGTGCCTCAATGCATTCGGGCACCCTTCCCACTGCACCCATGAGCTCAGTGTGCATGCCCACCGCCTGGCTGTTCATTTCTGCAATCAGCCGCTCCTCCTCTGCGTCCATTGCATTAGGAGTGTCTGGCATACTCTCCCTCTGGGGAGAAGGCTCCCGTTCTTCCCTCCCCCCCCCCATGGCGTGGCTGCAGCCCGCTGGGTCCTGGAGCTTCACCATCATCAGCCCCTTCCCCCCTGCTCCCCCGTTCTTCCCTCCCCCCCCAATGGCGTTGCTGCAGCCCGCTGGGTCCTGGAACTTCACCATCATCAGCCCCTTCCCCCCTGCTCCCCTCCGGGGAAGGCGTGTTCCCAGTGTGGCCATGGGCTTCCTCGGGAGAGGGTGGCACTGATGCTCCGGCTTCCTCTTCCTCCTCAGCTGCAGCATCACTCCCAGTGGCAGCTTCAGGGACCATCTCCTCAGCTGGTGAATCACCATCTGAAAGCAGGGAGGTACAAGAGTGGCTTTAGCGTGAGGACAGGGTGGCAGTAAGGGAGGAATAAGTGCAGCGAGTTAGCAAGTTGGATTGAAAGTGTCAAAGGCTGGTATTGTGAGGGACAAGTGGAAGGACAGAGGACAAAAAGGTGATGACCTTACCATTGCTGTCCACAACGGGGTCGGCGTCTCCAGTGGCGACGGGACCGATCACCCGGCTTGCCACAATCCTGTGGACGCGCTCCTCCAGATCGCTGAGGGGTTGCAGCTGAAGCCGCCCTCCACCCGTCCGTTGCTGCTGTCTCCGATTATGAGCCAGCTTAGCCTGCAAGAAAAAGGACAGCATCTGAGTCAATATACAGCCATGGTCTTGCCTGATGTGCCTCCCATAGGTGAATAGCCCTTACAATATGCAGCCATGGTCTTGCCTGATGTGCCTCCCATAGGTGAATAGCCCTTACTGTATGCAAAGTGTGGAATGTGTGTGTGTGTTTGATGAAAGGGCCATAGGTGTTGGATGAGTGTTGTGCATTGGGGTTTTAAGACCCTCTGGCCATAGAGTGAGGTTGAGATGGAGGGATGGAGAGGTATTGAGAAAAAGCCACTCACCCTGACGACCCGAGTGAGGTCGTTGAACTTTTTGCGGCACTGGATGTCGTAAGAATGAGCCTTACGCGTGGTAAACTTAATGTAAGCTTTAATCAACTTAAAACGGTGCTGCATACAAAAGAGGTCTTACCCTATGCCTCTTCCAGATCTAACTGATCAGTCCAGTATTTATCCTGGACTGATTACAGGAAGTGATGTAATACAGGAAGCTGAAAAGTGTTACCACATTCTCCCCCCCCAAAAGATTAGGAGGCCGGGATGCTCCCTCCATTTCGTAGCCGTTGGATGAGGGAGAGCCGCACCCGTTTGGGTTCTCGTAGCGGTAGAGGGCCCCTAGCCCGTTTACCCGCTGCGGGCCATGGACCAGAGTCCGAGTGCTCCAGCCCGCTCTGTGAGGGGTCAGAACGATCCTGACTGTGTACTGGTACCCGAATGGGTGTCGGGCAGGGCTGTGGCAGATCCGTTTCTGAGCGTACGGTACAGGGTTGATCGTGGCTGCGCGTGCGAGCCCCGACGGGCTCATAGTCAGTCTGCCCCAGGTCGGCACGCTGGAGTGAGGTACCAGCCGGCGTCAGATCCCGATCATGATGAGAGGCACCTGGCAAGCCCAGAGATGTGCCTGGTACAATATCATCCCCTGGTGTCCCTCTATGTTTCGGCGGGCAGGGAGCCAGATCCCGCAATGACACGGTAGATTCCCGACCGTCAGGATACCAAATATAGGCGTAGGTAGGGTTGACGTCAGTGAGCTCAACCTCATCTACCAGGGGGTCATTTTTAGACGCCCGGACATATCTTCGGAGTAGCACTGGTCCCGGTGCAGTCAGCCACGACGGGAGAGATGTCCCATAGGATGAGCGACGCTGAAATCGGAAGAACCGTTCATGAGGCGTCGTATTTGTGGCGGTCGAAAGGAGGGACCGTGTGGAGTGTAATGCGTCTGGAAGTACTGCTTCCCAATGCTGGTTGGGTAGGCCCCGAGATCTCAAAGCCAGACGTACCGCATTCCAGATGATAGCGTTAAAACGCTCGACTTGCCCATTCCCAACCGGATGATAAGGCGTCGTTTTGCTGGCAGCAATACCCCGTTCCGAGAGATAGGCCTTGAGTTCTCCCGACATAAAAGAAGGGCCCCGATCTGAATGAACATAGGATGCCATGCCACAGAAAGCAAATACCTGTTCAAGGCAGCTGATAACCGTGGTTGTCAGCATATTGGGGCAGGGAAAGGCAAACGGAAAACGAGAATACTCATCAACCATTGTTAATAGATAAGTGTTGCGAGTCGAAGAGGGCAACGGCCCCTTAAAATCGATGCTAAGCCTTTGCATTGGCTGGGTCGCATGTATGAGTATACCACCCGAGGGGCGGAAAAACCGAGGTTTCAATTCCGCACAGACTCTGCAGTCCGAGCACATCTTCTTTACATCCCCGGTAGAGAATGGGAGATTTCGGGACCGCACGAAGTGCAGCATGCGAGTAACGCCTGGATGACACAACCCATCATGGATGTCTACGAGCGTAGAGGGTGCCATGGCGGAGCAGAATGCTCGTGTGAGGGTATCCGGAGCCACATTCTCCTTGCCAGGTCGATAGTGGATGGTGTAACCAAAAGAGGCCAATTCCAGCCGCCAAAGCTGGATTTTATTATTTTTAATTTTGGTCCGTTTTCGATTATCGAGCATGAAGGCGACCGATCGCTGGTCCGTGATTAAGGTAAAGTGCTGGCGAGCCAGGAGATGACTCCACTTCCGTACTGCCTCTATGATGGCTGTAGCTTCTTTCTCGACTGGAGCATAATGTAGCTCAGCCCCTTGAAAAGTCCTGGACAAAAATGCCACCGGACGACCTTCCTGATTCAGAGTGGCTGAGATTGCCACCTCCGAGGCATCACACTCAACCACGAAAGGAAGACTCTCATCGATGGAGTGAAGAGCCGCTTTCTCCAACTGCTTTTTCAGGAGGTTAAAGGCTGCAACAGCCGTTGTGTCTAGTGGGAATGTGCTGGCCTTCAGTAGAGGTTGGATTCGGTCCGAGAAGTTAGGAATCCATTTCGCATAGTATGCAAACAGGCCGAGGGCCCGGCGCAAGGAGGCCGGATTCTTAGGTGGCGGGAGTTCTTGGAGTGGGCGAAGCCTTTCAGGGTCAGGTTTAATGATGCCATTGCCCACACAATAGCCAAGGATGTTGATGGTTGGTTGTGACTCAATGGATTTAGCCGCATTCAATGTCAAATTACGGTGCTGGAGTGCATCCCAAAATCGTTGGAGATTGGCGTCATGTTCCTGCTGATTGCGACCTGCGACAGTAATATTGTCCAGATAAGGAAACGTATCCTTCAAGTCTTCCTGTTTGACCAGGTCATCCATTGCTCGCTGGAAGACAGCCACTCCATTAGTGACCCCAAAGGGGAGGCGACGAAATTGATACAGCCGCCCATTGGCTTCAAAGGCTGTATACTGCTTGTCTGAGACCTTCAAGGGTACCTGATGATAGGCGCTTTTCAGATCATAAGTCGAGAACACCGTGTACTCAGCCAATTTATTAACCATATCATCGATGCGCGGCAATGGGTATGCGTCCAAGTCCGTATATTGGTTGATGGTCTGTGAATAGTCAATGCACAGCCGTTTCTTGTGAGGTTGTAGAGGGTTCTTAACAATAACGACCTGGGCGCGCCATGGCGACGAACAAGGCTCGATGATATCCTCTGCTAAAAGCCGAGAAATCTCAGCCGCAATAAAAGACTGGTCTTCCTGACTGAAACGGCGTGACTTTGTTATAATCGGTTTGCATCGAGGAGGGATACTGGCAAACAGTGAGGGTTCATCCAGTGAAGCTGCTGACAAGGCACAGAACGGTAATCGAGGTCGTATATTAGAAATAGTGAGTTCAGGTTTGGATCCGCCGAACTCAATGGTAAGCTTCTTATGCTGCTTTTGAAAATCCAGCCCTAAGATAAGATCACTACATAAGTCCTTGAGCACCGAAAGCCGGGTGGAGGGATACCTGTGACCATTAAGCATTATTTCAACTACACAGAAGCCAGAAATTCTGGTATTAAGTGATGACTGAGCCATCGCAACTGCCTGGTCCGATGGAAAAACATGTAGCTTTAACTGTGCAACAGTCTGTTCCCTAATGAAACTATCAGTGCTACCTGAGTCAATTAAGGCATCTAAAGTATGTCCATTAATTGATGCTTTTGTAGCTGCATGGAATAGGTTCTGAGGACAAGCAGCTGTAATTGGTGTCGTTGCACAAAGAGTGGCTGAAATTCTAGGTGTGTTTCTTCGAGAAAAAACCCGAGAGGAAGCACGATAGTTTTTAGTTGGAACATCCTGATAGGCCCTTACTGGGGCAGTTCGGTAGGACTTAGCTTGATAAGCCCTCGTAGAGGCTCTTGATAGGCAAACCTTTACAAAATGACCCTTTTTGTTGCAATGACTGCAAAACGCATTGCGAGCAGGGCAGAATCTCCGAGGGTGAAACTCATCACCACAAAAAAAGCATTTCTTAGATTGCCAAGAGGCTGCCACAGTGGGGTCATCATCCTCTTCATCAGTGAAGTCATCAGATCGATCGTCAGGGATAAAGTCCTCCCTAATAGAGTTCACCTGTGGCCTCTTAAATTGCCTGACTGTAGTTAAGGCAGCAGACCGAGGTCTGGGCACTGTAAAAAGGTCTGCATTTCTTTTTGCCAGATCTAGAGAGCAAGCCAGGTCATAAGCTCTCTGCAGCTCAAGTGTCTTACTTTCCAGTAGACGCTGGCGTATAAATGGGGAGGCAAGCCCGCAGATGAACGCATCACGGATCATTTCTTCGCGGTATAGCTCAGCTGAGGCTGCCCGAAAGTTACAGTCCATACTAAGTCTGCGAAGCTCTTGGAGGAATTTATCAATGGATTCCTCCGGCCCTTGTTGGGCTGTAGCTAGTAGATGTCTAGCATAGACCTCATTCGGTGTCTTAGTATATAGTCTCTTAAGCGTCTGAATTGCCTCCTCATAACTATCCCAGTCTTCCACATACTGAAATACATTCGGGGTGACACAGTTGATGAGTATCCGCAACTTTGAGTTATCATCAGCTTTGCAATACTCAAGAAAATTCTCAAACGTGCGATACCAGTGTTTCCACACCTTACCGGCTGCTGGGGTGTTTGGGTCCAAGTCAAGACGCGATGGTTTAAGGATGTTTTCCATGATGGGTGATTCCCTGGATCCTTAGCTCCGAGTTCGTCCAAAAAGTTTGAGTGCGAAGTTTTTCCAAAGTTGATTAAATTGTCGTAAGAATGAGCCTTACGCGTGGTAAACTTAATGTAAGCTTTAATCAACTTAAAACGGTGCTGCATACAAAAGAGGTCTTACCCTATGCCTCTTCCAGATCTAACTGATCAGTCCAGTATTTATCCTGGACTGATTACAGGAAGTGATGTAATACAGGAAGCTGAAAAGTGTTACCACACTGGACATGGGTCCTGGGCACCATGCTCCTGGAGGAGACGCTCTGAGCCACCTCCCTCCACACTCTTCTGAACTCGCGTGGCAAAGGCCTCCTGCCACTCTCTGGGAACAGCATGCATCGTCTGCGCTCCACTGCGTCAACCAGAGCATCCAAGGCCCGCTCGGTGAAGCGATGAGCGCGTTCTCTCACCCTCTCCATGCTTGGCAGCAAAATGGATTGCAGGTCTCTCCAGGCTGAGATTCAAGGCTGCAATGAGCAGGGTGTGGCTGGGGAGCAAGTGGCCCCCCCCGCTTTAAGAAGTGTCCGGCGCCAGTGTGTCTGTGTTCCCTCGCTAACTGGCAGCAGCTGCGCTGCGCTCGTGCGCTGAGGTAGCGCCTCACTCCTAGGCATTTGCGCCTTAAGAGAGGTGTGCAGCGCCTAATTTAGCGCTCCACTCACCTCCCGGGGCGGTAAAAGTGAAGTTTCCTGTCAGTGCCGATAATTAGCGCCAGGCGCTAATATTTGCGCGCGGACGATATTTGCGCCCCAAATGGGGCGCAACCTAATTTCTACCCCATAGAGTTATACAGCACAGAAAGAGACCCTTCGGCCCATCGTGTCCGTGCCGGCCATCAAGCACTATCTATTCTAATCCCATTTTCCAGCACTTGGTCCGTAGCCTTGTATGCTATGGCATTTCAAGTGCTCATCTAAATGCTTCTTGAATGTTGTGAGGGTTCCTGCCTCTACCACGCTTTCAGGCAGTGAGTTCCAGATTCCAACCACCCTCTGGGTGAAAAAGTTTTTCCTCAAATCCCCTCTAAACCTCCTGCCCCTTACCTTGAAACTCTGCCCCTTGGTTATTGACCCCTCTACTAAGGGTAAAAGTTCCTTTCTATCCACCCTATCTATGCCCCTCATAATTTTGTACACCTCAATCAGGTCCCCCCTCAGCCTTCTCTGCTCTAAGAAAAGCAACCCCAGCCTGTCCAGTCTCTCTTCATAGCTGAAGCACTCCAGCCCAGGTCACATCCTGGTGAAAATCCTCTGCACCCTTTCCAATGCAATCGCATCCTTCCTATAGTGTGGCGACCAGAACTGCACACAGTATTCCAGCTGTGGCCTAACTAGCGTTTTGTACAGCTCCATCATAACCTCCCTGCTCTTATATTCTATGCCTCGGCTAATGAAGGCAAGTATCCCATATGCCTTTTTAACCACCTTATATACCTGTCCTGCTGCTTTCAGGGATCTATGTACATGCACACCAAGGTCCCTCTGATCCTCTGTCCTTCCTAGGATCCTACCATTCATTGTGTATTCCCTTGCCTTGTTAGTCCTCCCAAAATGCATCACCTCACACTTTTCAGGGTTAAATTCCATTTGCCACTGTTCTGCCCATCTGACCAACCCGTCTATATCGTCCTGTAGCCTGAGGCTTCCCTCCTCGCTATTTACCACTCCACCAATTTTCGTGTCATCTGCGAACTTACTGATCATACCTCCTACATTCATATCTAAATCATTAATGTACACTACAAACAGCAAAGGACCCAGCACCGATCCCTGAGGTACACCACTGGACACAGGCTTCCAGTCACAAAAACAACCTTCGACCATCACCCTCTGCCTCCTGCCACTAAGCCAATTTTGGATCCAATGTGCCAAATTGCCCTGGATCCCATGGGCTCTTACCTTCTTGACCAGTCTCCCATGTGGGACTTTGTCAAAAGCCTTACTGAAGTCCATGTAGACTACATCAACTGCACTACCCTCATCCACACACCTAGTCACCCCCTCGAAAAATTCAATCAAATTGGTTAGACATGATCTCCCCCTGACAAAGCCATGCTGACTATCCTTGATTAATCCTTGCCTCTCCAAGTGGAGACTAATCCCGACCACTGATGTTAGGCTCACTGGCCTGTAATTCCCTGGTTTATCCCTACTATACTTGTTGAATAATGGTACTACGTTAGCTGTCCTCCAGTCCTCTGGCACCTCCCCTGTGGCCAGTGAGGTTCTGAAAATTTGTGTCAGAGCCCCTGCAATCTCCTCCGTTGCCTCACACAGCAGCCTGGGATACATCTCGTCTGGGCCTGAGGATTTATCCACTTTTAAGCCCGCTAAAACCGCTAGTACCTCCTCCCTCTCAACACTAATTTGTTCAAGTATATCACAATCCCCCTGCCTGATTTCTATGCCTACATCGTCCTTCTCCATAGTGAACACAGATGCAAAATATTCATTTAAAACCTCTACACACAGTTTGCCAATTTGGTCCCTAATGGGCCCTATTCTTTCCCTGGTTATCCTCTTGCCCTTAATATACTTATAAAACACCTTGGGATTTTCCTATATTTTGCCTGCCAGTGTTTTTTCATGCCCCCTCTTCGCTCTCCTAATTTCTTTTTTAAGTACCCCCCTGCACTTTCTATACTCCTCTTGCGCTTCCACTGTTTTTAGTCCTTTGTATCTGCCAAAAGCCTCCCTTTTTTTCCTAATCCATTCTTGTATCTCCCTTGACATCCAAGGTTCCCTGGGCTTGTTGGTCCCACCCTTGACCTTTACGGAAACATGTTGATGTTGTACTCTCTCTATTTCCTTTCTGAAAGACTCCCACTGCTCTGATGTGGATTTTCCTACAAGTAGCTTATCCCAATCCACTTTGGCCAGATCCTGCCTTATCATATTAAAATCGGCCTTCCCCCAATTTAGAACCTTTATTTCCGGTCCATCTTTGTCCTTTTCCATGACTACCTTAAATCTCACCGAATTATGGTCACTGTCACCAAAATGCTCTCCTACTGACACTTCTACCACTTGCCCGGCTACATTCCCTAGAATTAGGTCCAGTACCGCCCCCTCTCTTGTCGGACTTTCTACACGCTGGCTCAAAAAGCTCTCCTGGATGCACTTTAAGAATTCCGCACCCTCTAAGCCTTTCACACTCTGACTTTCCCAGTTAATGGGCCAGAAATTCGGCTGTTGTCGGGTGAGTACGCGCTGTGTACTCACCTGTAAGGCCATCTGAAGTGCCGGTTTCCTGCATGCACTGCGCATGCGCGGGAAACTGGAACTTCCGTTCCCCTGAAGGGAGGGGTTCAGAAGTCGAACGCGTGCGTGGGAGAGGCTGCGCGCACGCAGCAAACTTCGATTTTTTTTTCAGGTTTCTCCAGGAAGGTAAGTATGAAGAAGCTGCGCTTTTAAAAAGGAGGCGCAAGGCCTGTCTTTAACAAGGTAAGTGGTTAATTAATTACAATTTAAAAAAAATTCAACAGGTTTATCTTTTTTAGATACTTTAAAGAAAGTTAAGTTTATTTTTAGCACCGTTACAAAGTATAATTAATTTTTTCAAAAGTTTAAATTTTTTTTAAAGTAGTTAATTTATTTAATTTATAGTTATTTTAAAAATGTGATGTTTTTTAAAAAATTTATTTGAAGTTTAAGTGTGGTTTTTGGGCCGATCTCTATTCCTAGATTTGACAGGTCTTCCTATGAATGAAAATGCCCTGCTAGGATTGGCTCTCCATGGCCCACATGATCCCAGTGGACGCTTCGAACTACCTGGGATACACAAGCACTGCGCGCCGGCGCAGCTGGAGGAGGCCCAGGACCCGAAGTCCTCGTGGGCCCAAAACACAACTGCAGGCGCGGTAGGCAAGTACGCACGCGATGCTTGCACCCGCAGGAAGCCTGAAAGCTGAATTTCTGGCCCGTTTGGGGAAGTTGAAATCCCCTACTATTATTACCCTATTATTTCTACACTTCTCTGAGATTTGCCTACATATCTGTTCCTCTATCTCTCCCTGACTGTTTGGGGGCCTATAGTACACTCCCAGCGAAGTGCTTGCCCCCTTTTTGTTTTTAAGTTCTACCCATATGGCCTCATTAGAGGAACCTGCTAAGATATCATCCCTTCTTACAGCAGTAATTGACTCCTTGATTAATATTGCGACACCCCCTCCTCTTTTACACCCCCCTCTGTCTCGCCTGAAGATTCTATACCCCGGAATATTGAGCTGCCAGTCCTGCCCCTCCCTCAACCATGTCTCTGTGATAGCAACAATATCATACTCCCATGTGTTCATCAACACCTTCAATTCATCTGCCTTACTCGCAAGACTCCTTGCATTAAAATAAATGCCATCCAGCCTTGCCAAACTCCCTTGTGCCGTTACATATTTGCTTTGCCTTCCAGGCTGACTTGTTTTTTCCTCTATATTTGGCTGTGCATCACCCCCTATTATAGCTCCACTCCGTATCCCATCCCCCTGCCAAGTTAGTTTAAACCCCCCCCCCAACAGTACTAGCAAACCTCCCCGCAAGGATGTTGGTCCCGTTCCGATTCAGGTGCAACCCGTCTGACTTGTACAGGTCCCACCTTCCCCAGAAGCAGACCCAGTGATCCAGGAAACTAAAGCCCTCCCTCCTGCACCAACTCTTTAGCCACGCATTCATCTGTTCTATCCTTCTATTCCTATACTCACTAGTACGTGGCACCGGGAGTAATCCAGAGATTACAACCTTTGAGGTCCTGCTTTTTAATCTGCTACCGAGCTCCCTAAATTCTTGTTGCAGGACCTCATCCCTCTTTCTACCTCTGTCATTGGTACCAATGTGAACCACGACCTCTGACTGTTCACCCTGCCCCTTCAGAATGCCCTGCAGCCGTTCAGTGACATCCTTGACCCTGGCACCAGGGAGGCAACATACCATCCTGGAGTCACGTCTGCGGCCACAGAAACGTTATTGGAGTTGGTGGCTATAGGTGAGGTGAGCTCATCGGTAATATAGAAAGGAGACTGGTGGACCAATTTCCCGTGGTCCTGCTGCCAGCCTCTTTAGGCATGTGCAGAGGACACTGCACCCGGATTGCGCCCGAATTGAGGCACGATCCAATTTCTAGACCACAGACACTAGTTAACCAGATGATTGTTCTCGAACTGATAGGCTATTTCGAAAGAGGTTCAACGTATTTTTGATCTGATGAAAGGTCATCGACCTGAAACTTTGGGCTGGATATTTACTGGGGTGGATTGCGTAGGTGGGGGGAGGGGGCGCGGAGTTTCGGACGGGAAACCCGGACGTCTGGGTTTCCCTGCATGCTGTGGAGATTTAACTCAACAGCGTGTGACTTACGTCATTGACAAGTTCCCCGCCCGGAAGTCAGCCTGATTGACAGGCTTGGCTTCCAGTTGGGCAGAGAATACGCCAGAAGAGGCCGCAGGACCAGGAAGGCCCGATCCCCAACCCCGGGGAGGAAGGTCCGATCCCAAGGGGGGTCAGATCACCGACCCCTGGGTGAGGGTCCGATCCCATGGGGTCTGATCCCAGGGGGGTTGTATGGGGAGGGGGGGTGGTCTGATGGTGGGGGAGCTTGCAGAGCCGGGAGGAAACACTACTGCTCCTCTTGGCCCACAAGGAATACTCCCCGAGGCTGTCCTCACCTCGCTGCAGCTGCCGGGTTTCCCAAGGCCCGGGAAACCCGGCCGGCCACAATAAAATCTGCACAGCAGGTTAAATCCGAGACTTCCAGCCTATTAACATATTTTAAATGCCAACCCTACTCCTGGGAGCAGGTTGGCTGCCCGCCCCTTGTCCTGCCGTGGGTTAAACACGGAAGTCGGCAGGTTGGAGAAGGTTTCCCGGCCTGCCTCGAATTTTTGGACATTTAATCCCCACCCGCATTCACTCCCACCCACTCACCCAAGTTAAAATTCCCCCCTTTTACTCTGTTCCTTTATACAGATGCTGCCTGACCTGCTGAGTGCTTCCAGTATTTTCTGTTTTTATTTCGGATTTCCAGCGTCTGCAGTATTTTGCTTCCGTTCCAGTAACACCCCACTTGGCTTAATATTGCAAATGCAGCTGGTCACCTGCCATCTGCAGAGCAGAGCTTGAGTTTGCAACCCTCCAGCATAGTCCTGGAGTCTCCAGCAATTAGTCTCCTGGACACTGCTGCGAGAAAAATCATAGGGACATGAAAAATAATTGTGTGTTTTATACATTTTGTTTCAACACTTTTCTTAATTAGCCATAAAAATATTGGGGAAAAAGGCTGTTTGACTGGGCGAGATGGTTGGAGGCAGGAGATCATGAGATGAAAGCTCCAGAAATATGTAAAACCAGAGTGGACAACCCTATGCAGAGCCCTCTAGTGTAACACAGTCATTGTAACTTATCAATTTTTGTAAAAGATTACAAGCAGCTGTGTCATGCCTGGAGGCGTGCTGTAGCCCTGTGTACAGGGCGAAGGCTGCTATTGCAGGAAAACTGGGCCAGCGTCCAAAAGACAAGCCTTCTGAAAGGCATGTGATTTACAGGAATAGGATGGGCCCTGCACAGTGCATCTGGTGGTGCATTTTTCCACTTAGTCATTAGGGTAACTACCTAGAATTTTTTTAAACTACAAACAGATTTAGCCCAGTACTTATCTCAATGTCATTTAGATCATGTCGAAAAGGAAAAGGTATTGTGGAGTTTTTCAGCCAGTTTGATGCCTCGAACAGTCCACAACTAACACAATGCTGCAAAGTTGCTGCCACTGTAAATCAGCAGATTGAATATCTTTCTTGACACATACGTTTACAATGTGTCCCAGCCCCCATTTTTATAAACATTATGATTTTAAAAAATAATAGTGTCGGATGCTAATGTCGTTATGTCGCTGATCACACCATTGCACTCTTGTCTCCTACAGTTATGGGTAAGTATCTTAGAAAGAATATCACCATGACAACAGAGAACTTTAAACAAATGTAAATTGTGTCCAAAACGTTCCTTTTTTTTCATGTCAGTAAAGATGAATTTATTGTGCTCAAACTACACAAAATGTTAATACGTCCTGCTCACTGCTCCCCACATGTTCAGCTCTGAGAGAGACTGAAGGACATTCTATAATATATAACTTCATTACAATTTCTATCAAAAAATTATATGGCATACCATTAAACCACAAAAGCTTTTTAGCTATCCAAGCACAGACTGAGAGTGATATGGTGTGAAAAGCAATCCTCTTTGAGGGCTGAGCCAGAATCATCAACTGTGACATGACCCTGCATCAATAAAATGGGGGTTTTATTACATTTATACTGAAACCCACTTTTCTTATCTACAGGTGTTGCAGGGTCAACACAACAGGCGACAACTGGTGGGGAAAGAAAGAAGCCGCAATGTGATAGTTTATACTGCACTGTTTTCAATTAGTTGCTGAATTCTAAGCACTGATTCTGAGGGCAGAATTTGTGGAGTTTACACTGTTAGTCAACGTTCAGATTTTGGATCCGTCCAGAGTCTATTTTGAATTTAAATGTGGAATGAGAGAATATTCAGCTCATTATATATTCCTCATGAAAAAACAGGATTCAAAAAGTGTTGAAATTCAATTTCCAATAAGCAGGAATTGTTGGTATTTTGGGGAAGAGTAAAGAAATTGCTCAGATTCGGAAGTGGGGTTGTTGTAATTTTTCCGACTGTAAGGCATGATAATATCACACACAAGTGGAACAAAATTTTCTATAACATCTTTGCAATGTGCGTGGTACATTTCTATAAACCTCTACCCAAATAATTCACAGAACTATTGATGGCCTTTGAAATAAGTTTTCTGGATCATCCATGCACAATATGAACTAATAGTAATAGATAATAATACCGATATTTTCTAATAATCTGCAGTTATACTGAATCCTCTCTGTTTTCCTTCCAGCTCGAAGATATAAAGGATAAAAATGTAAAATCTTTTGCAATTACTCACTTGGTAAAAACCCGTAATATCCGAGCCATCACTATCATAAAATTCCTTGGGGGAAAAACTCAGTTGGTTGCGCCTCCTGTTAGCGCCTTAAGAGGGCGCTAATGGGGCGCAAAGCATCTAGCGGCCAGGCGCGGCGAAGTTTGCGCCGCTTGTGAAATTAACTAGACATTTTGCGGCGGCGCTAAACACTACCGCCACGATCTCCTGCGCCGGCAGATCGTGACGTCACTCGAGTGCGCAACGCCCCGGTATCGCCCCGGAGCGGATATTGAGTGGTGCCCCCTGCCTTACCGCCTGACGCTAGCAACGACAGGTTGAGGGGAGCGTTCTGCAGTCATGAAGGGAAAGGGGGAGCGCTATTTAAAGGTGACCGCTTCCTGCCTTTTATTGTTGGTGCCATTTTTGAACTACGCATTCTGAGAGAGAGAGGGAGAGACTTCTGGAGAGATTCAACGTTGTGTGAAGGAGTTTTGGGTACTGAGCAGCACTTTGCAGGTTCATTTTGATTTGCCATTCCTTGTATCGATTTAGCAGAGACTGTGGGGGCTGCACTCTGAGCTCTTTGCCTGGTACTCTCCATTGTTCTTTCCAGCACATTTGATGTGCAGGTCTCTCCAGGCCGAGATTCAAGGCTGCAATGAGCAGGATGTGGATGGAAAGCAAGATTAACCATCCCCTTTAAGAACTGGCCCGTGCCATTGTGTGTGTGTTCCATTGCTGACTGACATTACATGAGCTTCGCCAGCGCTCTGAGGTAGCGCCTCGTTCCTCGGCCTTTGCGCCTTAAGACAGGTGTGAAGCGCCTGATATAGCACTGCAATCACCTCCAGGGGCGATAAAAGTCAAGTTTGCAGTCGGTGGCGATAATTAGCGCCAGGCGCTAATCTTTGCGCCCGGCCGATAATTGCGCCCCAAATGGGGCGATACTGAATTTCTCCCCCCTAGTGTGGTAAATATTAGCGCAAAGAAAAACCCTCAAACATGTTTATCAAATAAATCTGAGCTTCCGGTCTATTGTTTAAAGGACTCCGTTAGAGTTAAACTGCACAGCTGGTTTGCAGTCTCCACCTATTTTTCTGCAGATCAGAATGGATTGGCTGCAATGGCGTTATTGGCGATGATCGCCCTAAGTAAGAGCTTTGATCGCCTTGATCCCCCAGCACCAATCCAAAGCCAAAATATTCTGTGAAACTGAGTATCATACACCACAGTGATAATAGTGATGGTCTAAGGAGCTTTGAAGCGGTGCTATCACTCAGAAGCGGGTCAGTTGTATACACAGGTCAGTTTTATTTGAAGACAGCGGCACAACTACTCAATGCTGTCTTATTGCTGTTTATACAATAGAAGAAAAAGTGAAAAAGAAAGAAAAGAAAGAAAGAATAATACAGCACTGAAAGAGGCCATTCGCCCCATCGTGCTGTGCTGGCTCTTTGAAAGAGCTATCCAATTAGTGCCAGTCCCCTGCTCTATCCCCATAGCCTCGCAAATTATTCCTTTTCAGATATTTATCCAGTTCCCTTTTGAAAATTATTTTTGAATCTGCTTCCACCACCATCTCAGGCAGTGCAATCCAGATCATAACAACTCGCTACATAAAAAAATGTTTCCGTATGTCACCTTTTGAACACCTCTATCAAATCTCCCCTTAACCTTCTCTGCTCTAAGGAGAACAAACCCAGTTTCTCTAGTCTCTCCACATAACTGAAGTCTTTTATCCCTGGTATCATTCTAGTAAATCTGCTCTGCACGCTCTCTAAGGCCTTGACATCCTTCCTAAAGTGTGGTACCCAGAATTGGCCACAATACTCTAGCTGGGGCCTAACTAATGTTTTATAAAAGTTCAGAGTAACTTCCTTGCTTTTGTGCTCTATGGGCTCGATTTTGCCAGGCCCGAGGAGGTGGGATTGGAGGCGTGTGAGGTATTAAAATCGCAAAAAATGGCGGGCGGCTCCGATCCCACCTCCAGCCCACCTCCAAGCAATTTTCCCAGAATCGGGGTTTCAGATCCCGTTTCCATCCCGCCTCCAAGAGGCGGGATAAGCCCTTAAGGCCCTTAACAGCCAGTTAATTGCCTCTATAATCCCATTTTGAGAGGCCTTTCTGATTTTAAAACTTTTCCCCCTGTCCTGCACATCTCCTCTGGAACATGCTAGTTAATCCTGGCGGCCTCACAAGTGGATTGCTTACTAACAGCTGCAGCTCCACCATTAAAAATGAGTTTTCACCAATGATCATTTGCAGGTGGCAGAACTTTGTTGTCTCAGGTCTGGGGGAACTTTTAGCAGGCATAATCATTGTTGTGGAAGTTTGGAGTTTGACACCCATCTCCAGTGTGACCTCCTGGGAAACCCCTCTCCCCACCTTGACTGCGCGCTTCCTCAACTGAGGTATATACCAGAAGCATGGGAACCATTTATGTCCTTTCCTCCTCGACATCAGATTCAGACGAAGACCAGCCGTGGCAGTAGCAGAACCATGAACAACAGCAGCACCAACAGCAGCAGCAACAACAGGATCGCCAAGCAGCTGCTCACCCACCTGAAGCTGCACAGGCCAGAAGGCGCCAGCGCATGACCACATTGCTGCCGGGGATGCAAGGGACGCACTCATGTTGGCCAGATTTGCTTAGCCTGCACAATCAAACACTTTTGCCTCGCACCTTCTTACCAGAGGATCAACAATGGACAAGAACCTGCGGATTCCTATCACTCTGACCACCATACTGACAATTGCAAGTCGCTCTAAGTCCTCAATGTGGAAGTCCCATTTGCGAAATGACACAGGCCACAACTTCAACAGCTTGCCATCAGAATTTTTTATCACAACAAGCAACTGATGACATTTCAAAATAAACACAACATAACACCCAAGTGACTACCCTTATGACTACTTGTGCATTATCTTCCTCTTACGCGTGCTCCTACGTGGTGCTTCCCCTGTGGCTTCAGCAGATGTGGAGGCCCCTTGCTCACTTTCTTGCTGCTCCTGTCTCGACACCTTTGGCGGCCGTCCTCTGGGGTTGCGAGCCTGTGAGGGTTCAGCAAAAGTCTGCTGCTCCTACGGCTGTGCAGGGGATGAGACGCCCATCTCAGTTGGGTGAGGACTCTGGTGGGGCTCTGACCGAGGGCTTTGCAGTAGCATGGTCATGTGAGCACTTGGAGAGGAGCCCACTCTTCCTTGTTGTCTGCCACCAACATCCCTCTCATGGGTCAGCCCCACTTCAGAGCTAGCAAGTGGCTTGACAGCACCTTGCTGCACTTCAGGGGGGCCATGAGGACCCATTTCTGCACTGGAAGTCCTACTCCAGAGGACTTACATGAAGGTCTGATTTCTCTGCTCAATAGCTGACCATCGCTCCTCAAGAGATGTCAGTCTATTCTGAACAATGACCATGTTTTCAAGACCCTGGCGCCTAAGCTCCTCCATGGCCGTAGCCATCCTCTCCTCTACCGTAGCCACCCTCTCCTCTACCGTAGCCAGCCTTCCCATGGAGGTAGCCATCCTTTCTGTGGTGATGCGTTCATGCGCCAACGCCTCCACAAAGGCTCTGCTCATGTTAGCGATGGACTTCTCCATTCGCGCCACACTTGCAGCGACCCTGGAGACCAAACCTGCCAGAGACTCCTGCACCTAATCCTGGAGTTCCAGCACCGCTCTCCTTCTGGATGGACCCGGAGGCACAGTGTCGACCTGCAGCGGAGCCGAGCTGGGAGAGTCCTGCACCCTCTGACGAGGACTCTCCACTGCTGTCCCTGTCTCCACCATCTGCTGATGCTCACTTGTGAGCTGTGATACACCAGGTGACAACACTATATCTCGCGAAGGTCCCACCAAGGTGTGAGTATCTGCGCTGGTGATGGGTGCGCTGAATTCTGCTGACGCTGCGCCCTCAGAGGTTGCAGCTTCCTCTGAGGAGTTTTGAAGCTTAGGCTGTTCCTCCTGGACAGTGGGGACGGGGGCTGTCGATGGTCCTGTGGGGGAGTAAAGAAAACAGTTAGAGATGTGAGGTAAAGGTTGCATGCACGTTAAATTGTGCAGATTAACATAAGTCAATCTGTTAGAGCATCAGAATCATTATCAGTCACTCTTGCAATGTCAATGAGAGAGATGCCAAACTATTCTGTCACCAGCTTGCTGTGATGCGCCCGTCTGTCCGTCCCACACTTGCGAATCTTCCTCGACACCGGCGATTTCCAGGGCCACCTCCTCTGAGGTGGTGAGCTGGGCTCCTCCTGTCCTCGCTCTTTCCCTCTTATTGTGGGCTCTCTTTTCCTGCAATGAGGGACACAAGTGGAGTTTGAGTGAGAATGAAGGAGTGAGTGTAGAGAATCCATAGCATAGATGCTTAGAAGGAGACAAAGGGCCCTCCCTGTGTGTTGTAAGTTGTTGTCATTGCATCACAGTGATAGGGAGTGTGAGGGCTGCATGGTTGAATAGTTAAGTGAATGTGACCATAGAGAGAGAGGGAATGGGTAAGGGTGCAGGGATGTAAGTGTCAAGTGGGATGTGGAGGAAGAGGTTGGCAAAGCAGAGTGCTGGTGAGGAGAGGCGATGGGGATCAGATTGAGGGTGATGGCAAAGTCATACTCACTTTTCCTGTGCGGAGAAGGTCATGAAACCTCTTCCTGCACTGCAGCCAGGTTCTGCGGCACATAGAGATTGAGTTGACCTCCTGGGCCACTTGCATCCACACAGCTTTAGTCTGCTGGGGAGGCTTTTTCCTCCCTGAGGAAGGGAAGAGCACCTCCTTATTTGATCTTGCTCCCTCCACCAGAGCTTGGAGGGAGGCCTCATCGAACCTTGGAGCACACTTTGGCCTAATGCTGGACATAGTTGCTGAATGAAGCGATCACAACAATGGGCATAAAGTTTAAAGTCTCCAGAAGAAGCAAGGCTGCTTGCAGGCCTTAAATCCAGCAGCATTGATGACGTCATCGGAGGCGACTTTCTGTATGAAAAGACTCATTGGGCCAGGGGTTTCAACACGTTGGAAATCAAGTGCCCAATTAGGGCAAAATCGCACTTTTTTCCCACTTCACATCGGAGTCGGGGTCCTGACAAGATAACCACCTGAGGCGCTTCAGCCCGCCCCAATGGCAGAATCGAGCCCTCTGCCTCTTTTCGTAAAGCCAAGGATCTCGTATGCCTTCTTAACAGCCTTCTCAACGTGTCCTGCCATCTTCAAAGACTTTTTTTATTCTTTCATGGATGTGGGCATCACTGGTAAGGCCAGCATTTATTGCCCATCCCTAATTGCCCTTGAGAAGGTGATGGTCAGCTGCCTTCTTGAACCGCTGCAGTCTGAGGTGAAGGTACTCCCACAGTGCTGTTAGGTAGGGAGCAATGTTCCCGCTAAGCTGAAAGGTCCCGTGCAGGCCGCTCACCAACTATTAAATTGTAAATACTGCGCATGCACAGAAATTTAAAGGGACTGCGCATTTAAAGAAACAGGCCGCACAGAACAAAGCGCAGCTTACAGGGAACATTGGTAGTGAGTTCCAGGATTTTGACCCATGGATGATGAAGGAACGGCGATATATTGCCAAGTCAGATGGTGTGTGACTTGGCGGGGAACTTGGAGTTGGTGGTGTTCCCATGCGCCTGCTGCCCTTGTCCTTCTAGGTGGTAGAGGTCGTGGGTTTACGTACACCCCCAGGTCGTTCTGTTCCTGCACCTGCTTTAAAATTGTACCATTTAGTGCATATTGCCTCTCCTCATTCTTCCTCCCAAAATGAATCACTTCACACTTCTCTGCGTTAATCTTCATCTGCCATGTGTCTGCCCATTTCACCAGTGTCCTCCTGAAGTCTGTTACTATCCTCCTCACTCTTTACTACATTTCCGAGTTTTGTGTCATCTGCAAACTTTGAAATTATGCTCTATACACCCAGGTCCAGGTCATTAATATATATCAAAAAGAGCAGAGGTCCTAAAACCGACCCCTGGGAACACCCCTGCATACTTCACTCCAGTCTGAAAAACAGCCGTTCACCACTACTCTCTGCTTTCTGTCCCTTAGCCAATTTTGTATCCATGCAACGACTGCCCCTTTAATCCCAAAGAAAGAAAGAATGATTTGCATTTATATAGAGCCTTTCACAACCTCAGGACATCCCAAAGCACTTTACAGCCAATGAATTGTATTTGAAGTGTAATTACTGTTGTAATATATGAAACTCTGCAACCAAAATGCGCACAGCAAGGACCTACAAACACTAATGAAATAAATGACCAGATCATCTGTTTTAGGTGTTAGCTGAGGGATAAATGTTGGCCAGGACACTGGGATAACTCCCTGCGCTTCTTCGAGTAGTGCCATGGGATCATCTATGTCCACCTGAGAGTTCAGATGAGGCCTTGGTTTAATGTCTCATCCGAAAGACAGTGCAGCACTCCCTCAGTACTGCACTGAAGTGCCAGCCTAGATTATGTGTTCACATCTCTGGAGTGGGGTTTCTCCTCACAACCTCCTGATGCAGAGTGCGAGAGTGCTACCACTGAGCCAAGGCTGACATCAATGCAGGTTTCGCATTTTTATAATTTAAACATCTTTATACCTTTACCTGAGTTGATTAGCATAAATGGTGTTAGCCTTTTCTTATTTTGTAATTATTGATCATATTTTAATCTGTTTCAATTCACCATTATTAATCCGTTCGACTGAATAACAATGGGGATTTTAGTATTTAGAACTTTACAATGATAACGTGGCTGGAGGGTCTAACAGGCTTCATTTGGATAGAAGTGCCAGTTCTGATTTTGAACAAGATCGGGTTTAATGCCTTGATGTTTTTCCATTTTAAGGGTAAGTTTGTTCAAAGTCTTAATTTAGTCCATTCTCCCACAGAATAGTCCAGCGTCAGCTGGTGTACAAATAAACGGAGGATATGGTGAGGATTTCACCAGTTCCAACCAATGTGCAACCCCACTCTCTCTAGTCTCTGAAGTCTTTTTTCCCTGGTATCAGATTTCCAGCATCAGCAAAGTGATGGAAGATGTTGTCGACAGCGCTATCAAGTGGCACTTACTCGCCAATAACCTGTTCACCGATGCCCAGTTTGGGTTCCGCCTGGACCACTCGGCTCCAGATCTCATTACAGCCTTGGTTCAAACATGGACAAAAGAGCTGAAATCCAGAGGTGAAGTGAGAGTGACTGCCCTTGACATCAAGGCAGCATTTGACCAAGTGTGGCACCAAGGAGCCCTAGAAAAATTGAAGTTAATGGGAATCAGCGGGAAAACTCTCCACTGGCTGAAGTCATACATAGCACAAAGGAAGATGGTTGTGGTTGTTGGAGATCAATCACCTCAGCCCCAGGACATCGCTGCAGGAGTTCCTCAGGGCAGTGTCCTAGGCCCAACCATCTTCAACTGCTTCATCAATGACCTTCCCTCCAACATAAGGTCATAAGTGGAGATGTTCGCAGTATTCAGTGCCATTCGTAACTCCTCAGATAATGAAGCAGTCCGTGCCAGCATGCAGCAATACCTGGACGACATTCAGGCTTCGGCTGATAAGCGGCAAGTAACATTCATAATAATATAAGAAATAGGAGCAGGAGTAGGCAATTTGGCCCCTCGAGCCTGCTCCGCCATTCGATAAGATCATGGTTGATCTGGTCTTGGCCTCAACTCCACTTTCTTGCCCGCTCCCCATAACCCTTGACTCCCTTACCTTTCAAAATTCTGTCTATCTCCACCTTAAATATATTCAATGACCCAGCCTCCACAGCTCTCTGGGGTAGAGATTCACGACCTTCTGAGAGAAAAATTCCTCCTCATCTCCATTTTAAATGGGTGCCCCCTTATTCTGAAACTATACCCCCTAGTTCTAGATTCCCCCATGAGGGGAAACATCCTCTCTGCATCTACCCTGTCAAGCCCCCTCAGAATCTTATGCGTTTCAATAAGATCACCTCTCATTCTTCTAAACTCCAATGAGTATAGGCGCAACCTGCTCAACCTTTCCTCATAAGACAACCCCTTCATCTCCAGAATTAACCGAGTGAACCTTCTCTGAACTGCCTCCAATGCAAGTATATCCCTCATTAAATAAGGAGACCAAACCGGACGCAGTACTCCAGGTATGGTCTCACCAACTCATGCCACACAAGTGCCAGGCAATGACTATCTCCAAAAGAGAGAGTCTAACCACCTCCGCTTGACATTCAGTAGCATTACCATCACCGAATCCCCCACTATTAACATCCTGGGGTTCACCATTGACCAGAAACTTAAATGGACCAGCCACATAAATATTGTGGCTACATAAGCAGGCTGGAAGCTGGGTATTCTGCAGCGTGTAACTCACCTCCTGACTCCCCAAAGCATTTCAATCATTTACAAGGCACAAGTCAGGAGTGTGATGGAATACTCTCCACTTGCCTGGATGAGTGCAGCTCCACCAACACTCAAGAAGTCAACACCATCCAGGACAAAGCAGCCCGCTTGATTGGCATCCCATCCACCACCTTAAACATTCACTTCCTCCACCACCAGAGCATCGTGGCTGCAGTGTGTACCATCTACAAGATGTACTGCAGCAACTCGCCAAGACTTCTTCGACACCACCTCCCAAACCCGTGACCTCTTCCACCTAGAAGGACAAGGGCAGCAGGCGCATGGGAACACCATCAGCTCCAAGTTCTCTTCCAAGTTACACACCATCCTGACTTGGAAATATATCACCATTCCTTCACCATCGCTGGGTTAATATCCTGGAACTCCCTCCTTAATAGCACTATGGGAGTGACTTCACCACACGGACTGCAGCGGTTCAAGAAAGCAGCTCACCACCACCTTCTTGAGGGCAATTAGGGATGGACAATAAATGCTGGCCTTGCCAGCAACGCCCACATCCCGTGAATGAATAAAAAAAGACATTCCAGTTTACTCAGTGTAATACCAAACGCTGGAAAATATAAAAAAGTGTCAGAAATCAAAATTTCCTGGTGTGGGTTGCTCCCAGATTCCAGCTAGGAAATTAATGTTGCCACATCAGTGCTCACTTCCCCCTTCAAAAATTACTGCAGAATTATGCATTTAGTGGGTTTTTTCCCGTAATTCAGCTGACGGAAGATTGGGCACAGCTACAGCTTTAGCGATGACAAGTTGGGGACCCACTGCACTCTCGTTATAATTACTTCTTTCTGTCTATAATACATGAGGCCTTTGGGATTCAGTTTTCACAGAAAAATACAAAATGGACAACATGGATAAAAATCCTAGGGGGGAAAAATTCAGTTGGTTGCGCCTCCCGTTAGCGCCTTAAGAGGGCGCTAATGGGGCGCAAAGCAACTAGCGCCTGGGCGCAGCGATGTTTGCGCCGCTCACGAACTTAACTAGACATTTTGCAGGTGGCGCTAAACTTTACCGCCGCAATCTCCTGCGCACGCAGATCTTGACGTCATACGAGGGTGCAACGCCCTTGTGGCGCCCCAGAGCGGAAGTTGAGTGGCACCCCCATCCTTTCCGCCTGGCGCATCCAACGACCGGAAGACTGGAACGCTATCAGTCGGTGTGGGGCTGCGGGGGGGCGCTATTTAAAGGGGGCCTCTTCCTGTCTTTCTCTGTGGTTGACATTTTTGCACCACTCGTTCTGAGAGAGAGAGAGAGATTCGGAGAGAGAGAAAGAGAGACTTCTGCATTGAGTCAACGCTGTGTGAGGTAGTTTTGGCTACTGATCATAACTTGGCAGGTACTTTGGATTTTGGCCTTCATAACTTTGCTTGCTAAGAGACTATGGGGGCTGCACTGATTGGGGCCGTCGTCCTGCGCCAGCTGAATCGGAGGACACAGAGACGCACAGAGAGAGTGGCAATCATGGCCAGACGGAGGAGGGCCAACAGGCGTCTGTACAGGAGAGCTTACCCTCCCAGGGTATATCGTCAACAGCTCTCCTACATTCATATGTCTGAGGAGCAGTGTTTGCGAAGGCTGCGCTTCAGCAAGGAGGTGGTCACTGAGCTCTGCCACCTGCTGCAGCCAGATCTGCAGCCTCAACTGAGGTCCAGGACGTCTCTGTCGGTGGCAGTGAAGATCACAGTGGCTCTGAACTTTTATGCTACTGGCTCATTTCAATCTGCTGCTGGGGACATCGCCAATATCTCCCAGTTCGCGGTGCATTGCTGCATCCGTCACGTCACAAATGCCCTCTTTAAAAGGAGACGAGAGTACATCTCCTTCCCCATGACCCCAGACAAGCAGCATGAACGCGCTATGGGCTTTGCGAGGATAGCGGGCTTCCCCATGGTGCAGGGCGCCATTGACTGCACGCATGTGGCTTTGCGTGCTCTGCATGAGAATGCCGAGGATTTCCGGAACAGAAAGGGATTCCATTCCTTGAACGTTCAGTTGGTCTGTGACCACAGACAGCTGATACTCGCTGTCAATGCCCACTATCCTGGCAGCTGCCACGATGCTTTCATCCTGCGCCAGACTACTGTGGCAGAACTTTTCGAGGCACCGCATCAGCCAGTTGGTTGGCTTCTCGGGGACAAGGGGTATCCACTGAGCACCTGGCTGATGACACCGCTCCGTACGCCCAACACCCCTGCTGAGCTGCAGTACAACGAGAGCCATCAAGCTACCAGGAACATCGTTGAGCACACAATCGGTGTGCTCAAGCAACGGTTCCGCTGTCTGGACCATTCTGGAGGAGCCCTGCAGTACTTGCCTGAGCGAGTTTCCCACTTTGTAGTTGTGTGCTGCATGCTGCAAAACATGGCAATCCTCAGGACCCAGCCAAAGCCACCAGGCCTTGGAGCACCACCAGAGGAGGAGGAGGAAGAGGAGGAAGAGGAGGAGGAGGATGATCATCAGCAGCACCAAGGCGGGAGGGCAGCCCACAATGTTGAAACTGCAAGGGCCGTCCGTCAACGGCTGATAGCAAGCCGCTTCTAGGCCCCTGCTGAGGAAATGGCTTCTGCCATTGAGAACAACATGAATTAAACCAACCCGCAACCCCTAAGCCGGCCAAGGCACCAATGATTCCAAAGACCAAACATGTATATTTTGAATACAAAAACTTATTTATTTCACAAACTCTGTGTGTGTCATTTCCTCATGACAAACTAATAGAAAGAAACACAAAAACACAGTCATTAACAGAACTGGTTCTCATAACCTGGAGATAATGTCCAAAAGTTTGACCACGAACCTCGGCCTTTAATAAAAAAATGACCAACATTTTGTCACACCTCCTACTTTTTGCCCTTCGAGGGTGATCTCCTTCCCTTGAGCACTTCCCCCCTTCCCACCCTACTGCTCCTCCGTAATGGGACCTCAGTGGCTGCAGCAAGGCTGGTGGAAGGCTGCTGATTGTCAGAACCTGAGACTGCAGATGCCCTTGAAAGACGGCCTCGACCAGCTCTGGGCCTGGAGGGCCCGGCTGCAGACTGCACCAACTCTGCATGGGCGGCAGCAGTCTGTGGCGGTGGCAAGTGCAGTGGAGAAGTGACAGTGGTGGCAGCAGGAATGCTGTCATCTTGAGAGAGGACAGCAACTCCCTGCTCGACCGACACACTGGCACTCCCACGGGGCAGCACTTCAGCATCCGGAGCAATCTGCTGGAGCACAGATTGCTGGCCTGCTGCGGCGCGGTGAGAGCCCCGGGGAAATGTGTACGAACCATCGAGGATGGCAGCAGTCAGTGCTCGCGTGGCCTCAATCTGAGTCTGCATGAGAGCAGTCTGAGACTCAATTGCAGCACTAAGCTTTAGTGTGGCATCCGCCTGTGCTACAGCGAAGTGCTTCACATTCCTTGCCAGTGATTCAATGCATTCGGGCACCCTTCCCACTGCACCCATGAGCTCAGTGTGCATGTCCACCGCCTGGGTGTTCATTTCAGTGATGAGCCGCTCCTCCTCTGCGTCCAGTGCAGTAGGAGTCGCTGGCATACTCTCCCTCCGGGGAGAAGGCCCCCGTTCTTCCCTACCCCCATGCGTTGCTGCAGCCCGCTGGGTCCTGGAGCTTCACCCTCATCAGACCCTTCCCCCCTGCTCCCCTCCAGGGAAGGCGTGTTCCCAGTGTGGGCATGGGCTTCCTCGGGAGAGGGTGGCACTGATGCTCCGCCGTCATCTTCCTCCTCGCCTGCAGCTTCACTCCCACTGGCAGCTTGAAGGCCCGTCTCCTCAGCTGGTGAATCACCATCTGAAAGCAGGGAGGTACAAGAGTGGCTTTAGCGTGAGGACAGGGTGGCAGTAAGGGAGGAATAAGTGCAGCGATTTAGTAAGTTGGATTGAAAGTGTCAAAGGCTGGTGTTGTGAGGGACAAGTGGAAGAACAGAGGACAAAAAGGTGATGACCTTACCATTGCTGTCCAGAACGGGGTCGGCGTCTCCAGTGGCGACGGGACCGATCACCCGGCTTGCCACAATCCTCTGGACGCGCACCTCAAGATCGCTGAGGGGTTGCAGCTGAGGCCGCCCTCCACCCGTCCATTGCTGCTGTCTCCTATTATGAGATAGCTTGGCCTGCAAGAAAAAGGACGGCGTCTGAGTAAATATACAGCCATGGTCTTGCCTGATGTGCCTCCCATAGGTGAATAGCCCTTACTGTATGCAACCATGGACTTGCCTGATGTGCCTCCCATAGCTGAATAGCCCTTACTGTATGCAGCCATGGTCTTGCCTGATGTGCCTCCCATAGGTGAATAGCCCTTACTGTATGCAGCCATGGTCTTGCCTGATGTGCCTCCCATAGGTGAATAGCCCTTACTGTATGCAAAGTGTGGAATGTGCATGTGTGTTTCATGAGAGGGCCATAGGTGTTGGATGAGTGTTGTGCATTGGGGTTTTAAGACCCTCTGGCCATAGAGTGAGGTTGAGATGGAGGGATGGAGAGGTATTGAAAAAAAGCCACTCACCCTGACGATCTGAGTGAGGTCGTTGAACTTTTTTCGACATTGTACATGGGTCCTGGGCACCATGCTCCTGCAGGAGACGCTCTGAGCCACCTCCCTCCACACTCTTCTGTACTCGCGCGGCAAAGGCCTCCTGCCACTCTCAGGGAAGACTATAGATCTTCTGCGCTCCACCGCGCCAACCAGAGCCTCCAAGGCCCGCTCGCTGAAGCTCTGAACTCGTTCTCTCACCCTCTCCATAGTCCTTGGCTGGAAGATTTAGGCACAGGTCTCTCCAGGCCGAGATTCAAGGCTCCAATGAGCAGGGTGTGGCTGGAGTGCAAGATCAACCCTCCCCTTTAAGAACTGTCTGGCGCCAGTGTGTCTGTGTTCCATCGCTAACTGACAGCACCTGCGCTGCGCCCGTGCTCTGAGGTAGCGCCTCGCTCCTCGGCCTTTGCGCCTTAAGACAGGTGTGAAGCGCCTGATTTAGCGCTCCAATCACCTCCAGGGGCGATAAAAGTCAAGTTTGCAGTCGGAGGCGATAAATAGCGCCAGGCGCTAATCTTTGCGCCCGGCCGATAATTGCGCCCCAAACGGGGCGATACTGAATTTCTCCCCCCTAATATCCAATTTAATAAAAAGGAATTTAACTTATTCTGTCACCTTGAAGCAGCAGCCTTGCTCCTAAGCATTATTCAGGGCTGTGTTTCAATTGCACAGTGTTTAAGTGACCAGCATTTTAGGGGCTGTGTCAGCCTCTGCAAAATGTTTTTGTAAATTTGCATGCGTGCTGCATTCTCTGTGTTTTCAGTCTATTTTTTAATCCCATTTTTGTTGATCCCTTTTGCACCTCATGACATTATATGACTGAGAGGGCAAGTAGACAAATGACTTACTTCAGTGTGTTTCTTTGATCCAGACATATGTGCTTATTATAGCCCATTGGCCTTTGAAGATGGAGTCTCACTGTCACTGAAAGTTAAATGGCGACATCAGCAGGGCAATTGGCTTGGGGGAGTTTCTGAGTTGGACAGTATGTACGAGTATATTTTCTGTAGAGATAGTCATTAATCCAAGAGCCACCTTTCTATTTCAGCTCTTCAGGTTTTATTCATCTGCTTTCACTGTTGGTCTCAGTAAGTCCTTTATGCCAGTAACCCCCAATAAGGTTTAGCATCCAACCTTTAAAAAGCAACATATTTGTGAAAAAATGCTTGGCCGTCCTTTTCTTGTTTCGGGAGATAGAGGAACTGTGGATAGTGTTGAAGGGCTAATTACAAGTCCTAGCCCTTTCGGACTACCCCAGATCAGGCGTATTCCCCAGACGTTTACCTTCAACTAAAGTTAGCGGTAGCCGGATCCTATAAGATGCTTAATTGGGTCTAAAGGTCAGACTACCTCTCCCTAAAGGAAAGAAACAATCTAAAGATGTTACCGTCCTCCGGATAGTACTTTTAAAAAGTTTAACTGGACTGTAACCTTCCAGATATTATGAGGGTCCGGAATACCCCCCAGAATGCTGCAACTCCTCATTGAAGAGTGTACAGAAATTTGAGTTTGCGAGAAGATACAGAAATACTCTGTGAGACAATTTTAAAAATATATAGATTTATCAAAGAACCGACATTTATGGCAATCGCAAATTTAACCATTCAAAATACAAATAGCTTACATTTCTTATCAGAGATCCTTATTCTCAAATCTTAACTTCGTTACATTTCCACACTTCTACTTATTTCTTAATCCAGAATATCCACCAAAATCAAATACCTTGATTACCCGAGACTCAATGTTAAAAACTTACAGAGCTTGTCTGTGAAGTTGAGAAACGCTTGTCTCCCCAGTGACTTCTGCTTTTCTGTTTGAAAAGGTCTGTTTTATACTCTTTTGCAGTGGTTTATTCTTTGAAGTTTCTGCTGATGTAAGCTAATTGTCTTTATTGATATCTTGTTGAATGCTTTCTGTCTTTACTGTCAATTTAGCCATTGCATGCATAATTATGTCTCTACCTTAGATGTTTCAAAAACCATCATAAACACGATGACAGCAATGGTTTCTGTTTGATGCAATTCTTATTGAAGGTCTCCCATTCAATTCTTAATATTGGCTTAACTGGTTATTTCCAGACGTTGTGACTCCTACATGTTCCAAGTTTAACACATAAACAATGTAATTGCTTGATGCATCCATTGATGTCATTTTCAAAGTCTTTCTGTAGGTATATTTTACAACTTGTAAATACTTAATCTAGGGTGTTCCATACATTTCTTATTTACTTCAATTGGTTTTTATCAGACCTCGGGACTCCATATTTCAATCTTAACATAAAAACTATTTCTTCAGCAGGATTTCTTTTACTTGATGTCATTTCTTCAAAGCCTTCTGTAGGTATCATATTTACAATATGTAAATTGAAACACTTTGGGCTGGATTTTGATACTGGGGCGGGTTGGGTTCGTGTTATCCACCCGACTGCAATTGGATGTGGGAGATTGATGCAATTTTCACCTAATTGGGCAACTGAGTTCCAGCATGTGGGAACCCATGAACCAATGAGTGGTTTGAGTCTGAAAGTCACCTCTGATGATGTCATCATTGCTGCTGCATTGAAGGTCAGAGACTGCTTGGCCTTTGCTGTGAGAGGACCTGGATGCAAAATGAGCAGTAGCTCTAAGTCTGCACACAGAGAGAGAGAGAGCGAGAGCGAGAGCGAGAGCGAGAGCGAGAGCGAGAGCGAGAGCGAGAGCGAGAGAGATCGGCATCCAGGTCACAGCAAAGGCCAGGCAGTCTCTGAAGACTTTCAATGCAGCAGCATCAGAGGCGACTTTTAGACCTAATATTACCTTCATCACATCTCCGTTGTAATAGAGGACCGTGCTACCGCCAGGTTTCACAATCAGGTGTGCTTCACGCAGATCAAGGGTTAAAATCACAAAGGCCTTTCAAAATGGCATTATAGAGCCAATTTAGTGCTTGTTAAGGGCCTTAACAGCCTATCCCGCCTCTTAAAGGCGGGACGGAGTCGGGACCAGCAGACACGATTTAATGAAAATTCTGTGGAGGCGGGATGGAGGCGGACTTGTGCCCGCCCGCCAGTTTTTGCAATTTTAACACCCCCCCCCCCCCCACGCCTCCAAACCCGCCTCCATGGGTCAATGAAAATCCAGCCCTTTAACTCAGTGTTTACTTGTTTCTAGCTATCTCAATTGGTTGCATATTTTATCGTGTTTCCTGTCTTATTTGATGTTATATTATGAAGGCTTATGGTTGTTTAATATTCTAAGTTTCTGTTTGCATCAGTGTTAGCTTTGACACTTTAAACTGGGTTCCAATGTTCAGACATTGAGGAACCTCCAATGGTTTGCTTCAATAGGGCATTGTTTTAGTTTTTTTTAACTAATTCCCATTTCAAAGCTTGTGGTGTTTTACAACTTTGTTTAACAACTGATCTTTATCTCCAGAAGCCTGTATTTCTGCCTGCAGCCTTGTCTGCTAAGGCTTATGTCTTTTAAACCCAGTATGTCATTTTTTAATAATTTCAGAAATCTGTTCTTAGTATCTTGTATTTTTCTGAATACTGGCTATTCCTTCTCAGTGTTATGATAGTGTTAATAAAGCATATGGGATCCTGGGCTTTATAAACAGAGGCTAGGGCTCGATTTTACCAGTCCTGAGGAGGCGGGTTTGGAAGCGTGTCAGCTGGTAAAATCGGAAAAAATGGTTTCAGTCACCCAACCCGCCCCCACGCAATTTTCCTGAGTGTCTGTTCAGCTGCTCCCGAACAGACCCGACTCCAACCGGTGGGACAGGTAGTTAAGGCAGTTAAGAGCCTGTTAACTGCCTTGATAATCCTATTTTGCTAGAGGTTTCCCATTTTCCTGCCTCTGGCTCCTGTTTCCCATCTTGTCAGAAACAGTCCAGCTGCAAGGAGACGAGTTGGTGGAGGACATGATCTGTAGTCATTATTGGTGCAGAACTTTAAAAGCGCTCCTGTAACATGGCTGGCATTCAAATGCAACAACTTTGTTGTTGGAGGTTTGGGATAAGATTTTGCAAATCTACTGACCTTGTGACTGGTCAAGCTGACACACATCTGCTGTTTGAACTGATTGGGATAATTTCAGGCCACTTTGATGTGCACTTGCAAGCTTCTTGCCTCAACTGAAATCTATAACAACGAGATGGGAACCATTTACATCCTCTCATCCTGGTCGCCAGTTTCGGAGGAAGAGCAGCGCGGCTTCGTGCTGCCGGATGAACAAGTGGCTCAGCACACAGCCTCCTTGGAGGAAGATGTGGAGGAAGATGAAGAGGAAGATGAAGAGGACGAAGAAGAGGATGAGGAGGAGGACGGGGAGTGATGCCTTGCGGGGCCGGATGTGGCCAATCCAGCAGTAGGCGACCACATTGCTGGCCGTCAGGCAAGGGATGCACTCATCCATGCCAGATTCGTGTAATCTTACGCTTCAACCACAGGTGGCTAGCACATGGAGATGAATATAAGTCTGACATTCTCAAAACCCCAGGCATCATCTGTCCAATAAACGGTGGTTTGTACTCAGTATCACCACTAACATTCTACATGGAAATCACCCTGAACCCTCACTCTTGAACTTCCATTTCCCAGAATACAGTGGCCACACTTTAGGTGATTTTAGCAGATCATTAAACCTTTTCCCACACTCAACCCATGTGCGTCTGCACACAGACCTCGAGCTCACCTCCTCAGCAATTTGCAGCCAAGCTTTACTGAGGAGGCCTCCTCCTTCCGTTTCCAGGGAAGAGGAGCTCCTGACATCCTCTAACTCCCTCAACAAGAGCCTGGAAAAGCCCTCATTGAACCTGGGTGCAGCCTTAGTTATTGGGGCTGCCGTTCCTGCAGCAGCCAGCACCTTTAAGAGAAAAAAGCATTAATATCACTAAGCCAATGATTGGAACAAATTTGGCATCTTTTTCATTTCATAGTCAGATTATAAATTGATATATAGAAAAAAAATCATTAAAATCTTTCTGGAAAAATATGACCAGCAATTTCATTAATTAAATTTTGTTTCGAACAGACGCTGTCAACTCCCCTTTCTATATGTTACAGCACCAATCCATCACATTGACATTTTTCCCAAAGGGGACATGGCCCCTTTAAATTTTCTTTCAAACAACGCGTCATCAGAGGCGAGAAACTGACAGCCTCCAAGCAATTGCCTGGAGGGACCCGCACATCAGCCGTAACGAGGCCAATCAACGCAAAATGGTAACTGCTGGGAGGCGGCTGCCGGGAGCGGGTCGGAAAGCCTCCGAGCAGCGGACCCGCACTCAACCCGCCTCCATTAGTAAAATCGCGCCCATAGAGTACAAAAGCCAGGAAGTTATGCTAAACCTACATAAAAGACTAGTTTGGCCCCAGCTGGAGTATTGTGTCCAATTCTGGGCACCACACTTTAGGAAGGAGGTGAAGGCTTTGGAGAAGGTACAGAAGAGATTTACAAGAATGGTTCCAGGGATGAGGGAATACAGTTATGTGGAGAGACTAGAGAAGCTGGGGTTGTTCTCCTTGCAGCAGAGAAGGCTAACAGGAGATTTTATAGAGGTGCTTAAAATCATGAAGGATTTAGATAGAGTAAATAAAGAAGAACTTTTTCCAATGGCTGAAGGGTCGATAACGAGAGGGCACAGATTTAAAGTGATTGGCAAAAGAACCAGAGGTGAGATGAGGAAAAACTTTTTTACGCAATGAGTGGTTAGGATTTGGAATGCACTGCCTGATAGGGTGGTGGAAACAGATTCAATAGTAGCCTTCAAAAGAGAATTGAATAAACACTTGAAGGAGAAAAAAATTGCAGGGATATGGGGAAAGAGCGAGGGAGTGGGACTAACTGGATTGCTCTCCGCAGACTTGATGGGCCAAATGGCCTCCTTCTGTGCTGTATCCCACATTACAACAGTGACTACACTCCAAAAGTACTTCATTGGCTGTAAAGCGCTTTGAGACACCCGGTGGTCGTGAAAGGCGCTATATAAATGCAAGTCTTCTTTCTTACTATTCTATGATTCTATGATTTTATATGACAATGTAGAAATGAGGCAATTATGCATTTCAACACAATTTATTTATTGTGCTAGTGTAATAAGAAATTTTCTACGAACATTAGTGGATGTGGCTAAAACGGTGTCGCAGCAGCCACATGTGACTAGTCAGCAATTTCTATTCGACAACACTGACATAAGTGAGAGAGAGAGAAGATCCAGAAAAACAAAATTTTAAAAAGTGGGGAGTAATTATTTACAAAAAAAACAGGTTTACAAGAAGAATTTACCATTTTGTTGCAGGTTGATTATAGCAATCGGATACTTTGGCCTGTCTTTGAACACACCCAATCTCCATGGTGATGACTATTTGAACTGTTTCTTCTCTGGTGCCACCGAGATTCCGGCCAGTGCAGCAGCTTGGATTTTTCTCCAGAAACTTTCCCGCAAGTTTAGCGTTTCAGGCACACTTTTATTCAGTGGAGTTGTCCTGTTCTTCATCCAGCTCGTACCTTCAAGTAAGTTTTTACAATGCATCTAGAATTATCCTCGCCTGTTTTTTGTTAACAAACATTTTAAAGTGACCTTTCATGATAAATTGAAATATCCAGCTGGTGTCATCCTGCAGAGGTTTTAGCATTCTGGCTCTGTGCCAAAAACTATGAATACCACTCCACCCTTTCCCACCCATCATAACTTCACTGCTCTTAGCCGTGTTGTAAGGATGAGGTGCTCGGCCGAACTTTCAGCCCTCCCTCCAGTGGAAAGGTGGCGGTCGCATCCGAAAATACTGGGCAATGACCTGCTGACATCACTGCATGCACCAGGGCCAACCATTGGGCAGCCAGAGCAATCAGACAGTAGGCCTATTTAAAATGGAAATTGGGGTCCAACGACATCAATTGGACCCCGAATGCCATTCTTGGAGTGAATTGGTTGGAGCATGCCCCGTGCTCGCTCTGACCGGTGTCCGTGGGCAGCTCGGCTGAAGAGGATCCGTGTGGAGCAGCTGAAACTCACTTTGATTTTGTTACAACACGCTCTTAGAATATGGCATACATTATGTTGTGCATTAAATCTGTTTGTATAAACTTACTGGTGCATCCACAACTCCCCCACCCCCATGCTGTTGACTCACACCAGTAAATAGATGCAGCATCTGTTTTCTTGGAGGAATTAATCCCCATACACAAAGTGCTCTGGTTTCCATTGAGTTTCCGAGTGCCAATGCAGAAGTACAGGCACTGCCATGAGATGTATAATGCATCAGGCAGAATTTTACTGGCGGAAGCCTCGTTGGAAGACCAGTTATTTCCACCTCTGTGACATGGCCTATCTCTGCCCCGATCTCAGCCCTCCTACCACTGAAACCCTCATTCGTGCCCTCGTCACCTCCAGACTTGATTACTTCACTGTTGCTCTGGCCAGCTTCCCATCCTATACCCTCCGTATACTTCAGTTCATCCAAACTATTGCTGCCCGTATCCTATACCACACCACGTCTCACTTGCCTTGTCCTCGCTGACCTATATTGGCTCCCAGTCTCCAATACCTCAAAGTTAATACTCTTATACTTGTAATTAAATCCTTCCATGGTCTCACCGTTCCCTAACTCTGTAAATTTCTCCAGCTCTAGAACCCTCCCCCCGCCCAACCTCTCTGTTCATCTGGCCACAGCCTCTTATGCATCCCCCACCTCTTCACTCCATCATTGGCAGCTACGCTGTCAGCCACCCAGGCCCACGCTCTGGAATTCGTTCCCTAAACCCCTCTGACTCTCCACTTCCCTCTCGTCCTTTAGGACCTTCCTTAAAACTCACTTGTCTGACCATTTTTTTTCTTAATCTCTCCTCATCAGCTCAGGGTGTATTTTTTGGATAGGCCTCTGTGAAGCAGCTTGAAATGCTTTTTTCTCTTTTAAAGGTGCTATATAAATTCAAGTTGTTGTTGGAAGGGAAAGTAACCTGGCCAGCATGGGTGAGACACTGTTATTCAGTGTGCCTCACTTACACCAGCCAAGTACTTATAACACCAACATTAGGGGGCGATTTTGCCGGCGCTCAGGGGTCGGGCTTGGAGGCGGGACTGCTGGCAAAATCAAAAAGATTGGCAGCGGGTCCCGATCCCGCTTCCAACCCACCTCCAATCAATCTTCCCGGGAGTCGGGTCCCCGGTTTGCGCAGGGACCCGACTCCTAGCAGCGGGAAGAGAATTATAGCCATTTAACTGCTTGTTAACAGGTAGTTAACAGGCAGTAAAGAGGCTTTTTGCAATTTTGACACTTCTACTGCGGGCTTCCCGACGTCGGGAAACCCCACCAGGGTAAGTGTGGCGTGCTGTGGGTCTACTGTAATGTTTGTGTATAGATGACAGCTGCAGAAGTGGTGTGAAGGATCCAATGGAGCACTGGTGAGTTGTAGAGGTAAGAAAATGTTGGGAAAGTCATTTTTTATGTGTTTAGAATTTTCTGTACGTGAGAAGCTTTGAAGTGTTTGTGTAGTCCCACCTCATTGGGACAACCTCCCTCACCAGTGACAGATCGCTTCTGTAACCTCACCTGCAGCTGCCATCTGTTTTAGCCTAAGGAGTCACTGGGTGCAAGGTCTCACCTTTGTACAGTGATTGTCAGTGTTTGCAGCACCTCAATGCTGTCAAACACTGAAAAAATCTGTCAAAAAGAAATGGTGGTGGCCCCTTAAAGAAAACCGGCAGATGACGCATCATCAGCTTTCTTTTAATTGGCCGGCAAGCCCGCAGGGCGGGCTTAACAAGGCCAATTGACACAAAATAGCATCTGTGCATCGGACGTCGCTGGGGGTGGGACTAGAACCCGAAAGGCAGCAGTCCCACCCCCAACGCGCCTCTTCAGGTAAGATCCTGGTAAGAGTCTGTTTTATGAATGCATGTTTTCAGTGCAGAATCTCATTAATCAGGAACATATATTGGGAAATTGTGGATGCATGTTTTTCCATCCATTCATTGTAATGGATGGGGAGTGCCAGCATGAATTCCCAATCTGTTCTCCTAGTTGGTGAGGGTCTGTGCCAGAAGAATGTATTGGGAAAATCAGCCTGTGTGTTGAGTGTGTGACAGGATTATACAGACAGCCGTTTGCAAACCAGTGCACCTTCCACCAAGTTTACGGTTACTTGTGGTTTTTCTAGATCTTTCAGTACTTACTACAGTGCTGGCGATGTTTGGAAAATTTGGGACCACATGTGCCTTCACCATGGTTTATGTCTACGCTGCTGAACTCTACCTAACTATAATAAGAAGCACAGGTATCGGAGTGAGTTCGATGGCCTCCAGGGTGGGCAGCATCATCTCGCCTTACATTTCTTTTCTTGGTAAGGTAACAGTTAAAATTCTATATGTTGGTACAATATAAGGAATTTTTGGCACTATTCTGATACACACAGACCATTCCCAAATCGTAGGTGTACTCTTTGCGCCGTCAGTGCTGGCATTCTTTCATATGATCTACAGGTTCAATTGAATTCACCTTTCTCTTATCCACCCCGAATTCTCACACAGACCTAGATTTCACTGATTCTGGAGCTCTGTGGTTTTATCCATGTCAGTCGTGGCTCAGTGATAGCACTCTCGCTTCTGCGTCAGAAGGTTGTAGGTTCAAGTCTCACTGCAGACACTTGAGCACAAAATATAGTCTGACTCACCAGTAGAGTACTGAGGGAGTGCTGCACTGTCTGAGGTGCTGTCTTTCAGATGAGACCTTAAACTGAGGCCCCGTCTGCCCTCAGAGTGGATGTAAAAGATCCCATGGCACTATTTTGAAGAAGAGCAGGGGAGTTCTCCCTGCTGTCCTGGCCAATATTTATTCCTCAACCAACATCACTAAAACAGATCATCTGGTCATTATCCCAGTGCTGCTTGTGGGACTTTGCTATGCGCAATTTGGCTGCCGTATTTCCTACATTAAAACAGTGACTATACTGTAAAAGTATTAAATTTGCTGTAAAGTGCTTTGGGACATCCTAAGGTTGTGAAAGATGCTATATAAAAGCAAATTCTTCCTTTTTTTCTTTCGATGATGCTGCTGTCACAATTGTTGCAGTTGTACTATGGTGTACAGTAGCACTGGCTCTATATTTTCTGAAATTGTGTTTGTATTCTATTGATCTGAGTGTTCTATCCATGTTCATGCAACAGACAAGTTGGGACCTGGATTTTCGTTGGTCCACAAGAAACATGATAAGGCAGGGCTTCCACCGACCCACACGATCCCCATTAGCAATTGTAGGGAGAGCAGGGGCGGTGGGTTTTAATTCGGTAGGCAGGGCAAGTTCCAGGTGATTCAGCTGCTAAGTGATTTTCCGCCACTGGGAGGGAGAGACGTTCAGTTTAGCTGCAGCAATTGAAAGGCTACTGCAGCTTAAAGGGTCAAAAGGCAAGCAATTGTTTTGATGCAGAGACAAGGCAGGAACAAAGTCAGAGGAGAGTGACAGAAGGTGGACCAGCATTGGGGATGTCTGATATGGTCAAGGTCCCAATATTCTAAAGTTTTGTAGCATAGGAAAAGTTTTATTGACCTCACAAGGTTGGCTAAAGTAAATGAATGCATGAGTACCCATGCAGACACTGAAATAATGCTGGAAAGGTAACACTACACACCATTCATGTCCACCTGGTGTAAATGAAGAGATGAATGAGACAATAATTATGTACAAGGTACCTCTCCAGCTCCACCCTCCCCACAGCTGTATATCTCTCTCCCACCATCCACTGTTCATTATCCCACTTTCTGAGACCAACAGCAGTGGCATTTGAATGAAAGCTTTATCACAATGAATGTAGGCAGGAACCCAGGTGAATAAAAAAAAAATTAGGGGCTAGAAATTGGCCTCCTTATTGCCTCACGTAATCACCTCTGGGGGGGATAACGAGGCGCTAACGACTTACCGACCGGGAGCGGCGAAATGAACGACTGCTGCTAAATTGGCCGAGAGGTTTGCGGAGGTGGTAACACATTGCGCCACGATCTCCTGTGCCCGGAGATTGTGACGTCATTGTCCTGCGCATCGCCCCAGTAGCGCCCCAGACCCGAACTTTGGTTCCGCCCCCGGCAGCATCGCCGGGCGACAACACCGATAGCTGCAGGAGGCGTTGTTCGGGAGGCCGGGCGCTTCGGGAGCACAAGTTAAAGGGGATGTTGGCGCGGTAAGTAGAAAAATTATTGCAATGCATTATTTCAATTTTTTCCATTTTTCTTCAGCTGTGATCGATCAGCCCAGCACTCTGCTGGAGTGCATGGGGCTGATCGGGCCGGACCGCGGCTGCCGTTGGGGACCAGCTAACTGGTCCCATTGCAGAACCTGCAGCGATGGCCCTTCCCTTTAAGGGAGGGAAGTAGCCTCAGATCTCGGCAGCGCTGCATGGGACATCGTGCAGCATTGCACCACTACCGCCCCGCCTGTGTCCTTTAGTGCTCCAGGAAGGAAGTGGAGTGCTTGATTTAGCGCTCCACTTCCTTCCTGGAGCGTTAAACCCGAATTTCGTGGGAGTTGACAATGATTAGTGCCTTTAGCTAATTTTTCAATTTTTTAAACTTTAGTGCCCCAACCAAATTTCTACTCCTACCTTCATTCCTGTTGTGATTAAGAAGAAGTAACTGAGCAATAATAGGAGTCCTTTCACTTAATCAGAATGCCTGAACATTGTAACCACTCACAGTACTGCAGGTCAACCATCTCATTACCAATCTGAACCTGACAGCTGTCTTTAAACTTCTCCATCTCGCACCGCCTGGCACTTGTGTAGCGCGAATGTTACTTGCCACTTAACAGACAAAGCCTGAATGTCGTCCAGGTCTTGCTGCATGCGGGCATGGACTGCTTCATTATCTGAGGAGTTGTGAATGGAACTGAACACCGTGCAATCATCAGCAAACATCCTCACTTCTGACATCATGATGGAGGGAAGGTCATTGATGAAGCAGCTGAAGGTGGTTGGGCCTAGGACCCTGCCCTGAGGAACTCCTGCAGCAAAGCCCTGGGGCTGAGATGATTGACCTCCAACAACCACAACCATCTTCCTTTGTGCTAGGTATGATTTCAGCCAGTCGAAAGTTTTCCCCCTGATTCCCATTGACTTCAGTTTTACTAGAGCTCTTTGATGCCACACTTGGACAAATGCTGCCTTGATGTCAAGGGCAGTCACTCTCACCTCACCTCTGGATTTCAGCACTTTTGTCCATGTTTGGACCAAGGCTGCAATGAGGTCTGGAGCCAAGTGGTCCTGGCAGAACCTAAACTGAGCATCGGTGAGCAGGTTATTTGTGAGTAAGTGCCGCTTGATAGCACTGTCGACAACAGCTTCCGTCACTTTGCTGATGATAGAGAGTAGACTGATGGGGCGGTAATTGGCCAGGTTGGATTTGTCCTGCTTTTTGTGGACAGGGCATACCTGGGCAGTTTTCCACATTGTCGGATAGATGCCAGTGTTATATCTGTACTGGAACACTGCTACCAATACTGTCATGGACAGATGCATCTGCGACAGGTAGATTGGTGAGGACGAGGTCAAGTAGGTTTTTCCCTTGTGTTGGTTCGCTCACCACCTGCCGCAGGCCGAGTCTGGCAGCTATGTCGTTTAGGACTCAACCAGCTTGGTCAGTAGTGGTGCTACTGGGCCACTCGTGGTGAAGTCCCCTACCCAGAGTACATTCTGTGCTCTTGCTCCCTCGGTGCTTCTTCCAAGTGGTGTTCAACATGGAGGAGTACTGATTCCTCAGCTGAGGGAGGGCGGTAGGTGGTAATCAGCAGGAGGTTTCCTTGCCCATGCTTGACCTGAAGCCATGAGACTTCATGGGGTCTGGAGTCAATGTTAAGGACACCCAGAGCCACTGCCTCCCGACTGTATACCACTGTGACGCCACCTCTGGTGGGTCTGTCCTGCCGGTGGGACAGGACATACCCAGGGATAGTGATGGAGGAGTCTGGGACATTGGCTAAAAGGTATAATTCTGTGACTATGACTATGTCAGGCTGTTGCTTGACCAGGCTGTGGGACAGCTCTCCCAATTTTGGCACAAGTGCACAGATGTTAGTGAGGAGGGCTTGCAGGGTCAATGGGGCTGGGTGTGCTGTTGTCGTGTCTGAAGCTGATGACTAGGTCGATCCCGGGTGGTCCATCCGGTTTTATTCTTATTATTATTGTAGTGTTATTATGCAGGACATTATGTGGTAAACACATAAAATATCTGAAACCAGCATGTTGGTGTCCAAATGGATTGCAACCTGACATGAGTTTGGTCTTGTAATTCCCCTTCAATAATTTCCTAATCTATCCAGGCCTATCAGGTGGTGCAATCTTGCTTGCCTGGAAATTGCGAGGAAAAATCAAAGTAATTCCAAACCAATTTTGTGCAATCTCGAGCTGCCGATTGGGGACAATTTGCCTACCTCTTCACTGGGAAATGATGCCTGGTAAAGGGTCAGAAACAGGCAGGAGAAAACTAACCTCAAAAATGGAAATGAAAAAAAAATGTACACATTATTTGAATGTACCGACATTGAAAATACATTAAACGGTGTTTATTGCATAGGATTACATAGAATATACAGCACAGAAACAGGCCATTCGGCCCAACATGTCCATGCCGGTGTTTATGCTCCACTCGAGCTTCCTCCCATCTTTCCTCATCTAACTCTATCAGCATAACCCTCTATTCCTTTCTCCCTCATATGCTTATCTAACTGCCCCTTAAATGCCTCTATATTACTCACTTCAACCACTCCGTGTGAGCGAGTTCCACATTCTCAGCACTCTCTGGGTTTAGAAGTTTCTTCTGAATTCCCTATTTGATTTCTTGGTGACTATCTTATATTGATGGCCTCTAGTTTTGCTCTTCCCCACATTTCATTTGCCAATTATATGCCCATTCTGTAAGTTTATTAATGTCTTCTTGTAATTTGTTGCAGTCCTCCTCAGTATTGACTATCCCCCCCAATTTGGTGTCGACCCCAAATTTAGAAATTGTGTTTTTGATTCCAAAGTCTAAATCGTTAATGTAAATTGTGAACAGCAGTGGTCCCAGCAATGATCCTTGTGGAACACCACTACCCACCTTCTGCCACTCTGAATAGCTACCCTTTACCTCTGCTCTCTGCTTTCTGTCTTGAAGCCAGCTAGCTATCCATTCTGCTACTTATCCCCTGATTCCGCATTCCCTGACCTTATTCATTAGTCTATTATGTGGTACCTTATCGAAGGCCTTTTGAAAATCTAGATGAATTCCATCTACTGCATTACCCTTGTCTACTATCTCTGTTACCTTTTCAAAAAATTCAATTAGATTGGTCAAGCAAGACTTTTCCTTTTGAAATCCATGCTTCGGGTCCCGTCTCCTGGAGGCAGGAAAGGCATTTAATCCTTTTAACTGCCTGTTAACAGGTAGTTAACAGGCAGAAAAAAGGATTAGTGCCATTTTACCTTCACAGGTGAAGGCTTCCCGACCTTGGAGAACCCCGTCAGGTTGGAGTAGATGTGGAGGAGATCTGCGGCGGTCGGAGGCACCTGGAAGTAAGATGTAGATGTGAGTGATGGGTGCAAGTGTGGAGTGGTAAGTATGCAAGGTGAGTGATAAGTTTTAAAAAGTATTCACTTACCTTGTTTTCTTCCTACAGCCTTCAGCCGTGGTGGATCGGGAGAGCCGACATCCTCCTTGTCAATTTCACAGACTGGCTGTTGGAACCTCCGAACCAACAGCCATGTGAAATTTATAAATTTGAAAGGTTTGATAAGTACTGAACACAAGGACTCATCAAACTAAAGAGAATGTCAGTGTTTGACCGCTTCACAGAGCTGTCAAACGCTAACATTTCTTCTTTCAAGAAGTCTTGACAGATGGCACATCTGACGTTGACGTGCTCTGTCAGTGACTTCCTCCCTAATTGGCCTGCTGAGCCCGCAGGGTGAGCTTAACAAGCTCAATCAGGGGAAAATCTCTCTGGTTGGTCCGGCGAGGATGGAGGCGGGACATTGACACAACAAGCAGCAGTCCCGCCTCCAACTCGCCTCCATTCACAAAATCCAGCCCATAGAGGCCAGGGGGGAGAAATTCGGTATCGCTCCGTTTGGGGCGCAATTATCGGCCGGGCGCCAAGTTTAGCGCCTAGCGCTAATTATCGCCTCCGACTGCAAACTTGGCTTCTATCGTCCCGGAGGTGATTGGAGCGCTAAATCAGGCGCTACATACCTCTCTTAAGGCGCTAACGCCGAGGAGCGAGGCACTACCTCAGAGCGCTGGCAAAGCTCATGTAATGTCAGTCAGCAATGGAACACACATACACTGGCGCCAGCCAGTTCTTAAAGGGGCGGGTTGATCTTGCTCTCCATCCACACCCTGTTCATTGCAGCCTTGAATCTCGGCCTGGAGAGACTTGCACATCAAATCTGCTGGAAAGAACAATGGAGAGGCCCAGGGAAAGAGCTCAGAGTGCAGCCCACATAGTCTCTTCTAAATCGATGCAAAGAAGGTAAAATCAAAATGAACCTGCAAAGTGCTGCTCAGTACCCAAAACTCCTTCACACAGTGTTGAATCTCTCCAGAAGTCTCTCGCTCTCTCAGAATGCGTGGTGCAATAATTCACTGAAAAAAAAAAGGCAGGAAGCGGTCGCCTTTAAATAGCGCTCCCCCAGTCCCTTCCCGACTGCAAAACATTCCCCTCAACCTGTCGTTGCTAGCGGCAGGCGGAAAGGCAGGGGGGCGCCACTCAATATCCGGTCTGGGGCGCTACCAGGGCATTGCACACTCGACTGACGTCACGGTCTGCGGGCGCAGGAGATCGTGGTTGACAGTGTTTAGCGCCGCCGCAAAATGTCTGGTCAATTTCGCGAACAGCGCAAACATCGCCTCACCCGGGCGCTAGTTGCTTTGCGCCCCATTAGCGTCCTTTTAGGGTGCTAACGGGAGGCGCAGAGCAACCGAATTTTTCCCCCCATAGAGTCATAACGGCACAGAAGGAGACCATTCGGCCCATCGAGTCCGTGCCAGCTCTCTGTAGAGCAATCCAGTCAGTCTCACTCCCCTGCTCTATCCCCGTAGCCCTGCAAGTTTATTTCCCTCAGTGCCTATCCAGTCTCTTTTGAAAACATTGAGTGTCTCCGCTTCCACCACTTCCATTGACAGCGAATTCCAGGTCATCACCGCTCACTGCGTAAAAAAGTTTTTCCTCACATACCCCCTGTATCTCTTGCCCAAAACCCTAAATCTGTGTCCCCTAGTCCTTGTACCATCAACCGGTGGGGCCATCCTTTCCCCGTCTAACTTATCCAAACCTGTCATAATCTTGTACACCTCTATCAATCACCCCTCAACCTCCTTTGCTTGAATGAAAACAAATCCAGCTTCTCCAACCTGTCCTTGTAGCAAAGATCCCCCATCCCTGGAACCATTCTGGTAAATCTCCTCTGCACCCTCTCAAGGGCCTTAACTCCCAGGTCCCTCTGTCCCTGCACACACTTTAAAACTATGACATTAAGTGTTTATTGCCTCTCCCTGTTCCTTCTGCCAAAATGCATCACCTCACACTTCTCTGTATTAAATTCCATCTGCCACTTGTCTGCCCATTCTGCAGCCTTTCTATGTTCTGTTGCAGTCAATTGGTATCATCCTCACTGTTTGCCACACCCCCAAGTTTGGTGTCATCAGCAAATTTAGAAATTCTACTTTGTATTCCAATATCCAGGTCATTTATATATATCAAAAAAAAGCAGTGGCTCCAGCACTGACCCTTGGGGAACACCACTGTCTACCATCCTCCAGTCTGAAAAACAGTCATTTACCACAACTCGCTGTTTTCTGTCCTTAAGCCAATTCCTTATCCAAGCTGCCACTGACTCACCTATTCCATGAGCCTCAATTTTGTTAACCAGCCTTCTATGTGGCACTTTGTCAAACGCCTTCTGAAAATCCATGTAGACAACATCCATTGCATTCCCTTCATCGATCCTCCCTGTTACTTCATCAAAAAATGCAAGCAAGCATCTAAAATCATTTACTTTCAGCTCAGGTGATCATAAGCAACAACATACGTACTAACACCAGTGAGAGGTCAATTCAGCGATGACTAGACATATGGCTGACTTTAACTGGCAACTGACCAGGTCGCCCACGACTGCAGCTACGAATGTCAGTCTACAATATCCTTTATACCCCAAAACTTGGCAACTCGCCCACAGCAGTCGTGTCCCAAACTGTGCGATTAACATTGTTTTTCTCTCGCTCTCTCCTCCTATCTGTTTTGACGCTTAGTTAACCAAGGCCAGGCATTCAAGGGTTGGAGAGAGTCATTGTTTTCACATTTGCAGGTTGTTGACTCGTGGTTCTCACAGAATTTTCAAGATTTTATCTTTTGAAGGAAAAATACCAGCACATCATGTTTTAGCCAAGCAGTCTCTTGCCTCAAAGCTTGTCGGTATATTTGGTTACTATTAGATTCAGTCTAGTTTACCACCATGGACAGTCTTACACAACCACACTTACACTTTCCCATAGAGATCACTGTGTAGCAATCAGGACCAAGAACCTTGGGTTCCCCCCTCCCAAACCAGGGAGCACTGAGGCTAATGGCAACACCTCCACCATTGTTTCACATCACCTAACTCAGCACAGATCTGGAAGTGAACCAAGGATCTCCTGCTCTGTAGCTCTCAATGCCACAACTGACAGCGGATCTACCTGCAGAACAATGGGCATTATCCATTATAGCAGGAACTAGGTGCTATTTGGAGTTCCCTTAGTACTGCTTCCAAAACACAAAAGACAGTTCTAAAAAGGAAAATAAGCCTCGCACTTATACAAGCGGGATATTTCCATTTTCTACTCAGCCTGCCCATTTAGTGGTCAATGTGGATAGTTTGTGCTTGTGCCCCTGCTCAGTGAGTTGAGATTGATTTTTTCTATAAGCCTGAGCTTGATTGAAAGGTGCAGGTCCCACAGGTGCAAAGTCTGCGTTACCATCTTCCCTGCCAACCCAGCATGGTTTGTTATTATTTCCTGGCCGCACTATTGAACCAAATTTTCTCTATGTTAAAGGCACTATATAAATGCAAGTTGTTGTGTTTGATTTTTACTAGTGTAAAAAGCCATGAAAACATTGCTGAAAAACTGAATGCACCAAGATCCTCATTACTGAATAGACTCAGTAAAAGTTAAGCTTCTTGGGCATTTGTTGACATCTGTTTTCAGTACCACAACTACACGATGCAGAAAACTAGATCGGGTGGCTCAGCCTATGATTATTTAAAGATTTTCCCCAGAGCGATCTGTCTGGATTTTCCTTGGAACTTCCCCAGGACTGTGTGGGAGAGTTTGTGAAACTCCCGTGTGTGGGCAACCCACCTCCTAGCAATCTGTGGCACAGTAATGCATTAGTACAATAGCACACTCCATTGTCACACTGCCTGACACTCAACCTTTTAGAATTACTGAAATAAAACCAATCTGGTCTGAAATAAGCGACTCTATCTACCCAGTGAAACGTAATGGGAAAGTTTCAGCTAATGTGCATTCTTTATGACAGTGCTGTTTTTTATTCAATTGCAGGTTCAAAGGTACTTGCAGCAATCGCTACCATTTTAATAAAAATGTAACAACTGGAGAAAACAATATGGTGATCATTAAAGAGGAGGAATTTTGACCCAGTTCTGGCCACAGATCTGCAGCAGTGGAGAAATGGACACTCATCATTTTGTTCCAGTTTATGTCACACACTCACAGTTTCTCCTGTTAAAATGTACTTAGCAATGTAACCGAGATACTCAGGGACCCACTGTCAAATGATGAAATCACCAGCATGCAGAACCATTTGATGCGTCATACAAGGTTTTAGAAAACAAATCCTTACTAGACTTTTTACAAGGTCTTAGACGAACAGTTTGGAACTTATTTTTCTAACTTACATCTCATTGCCTGTTTATTCAGTGGATATTTTCCTCCTGGCAGAGCCATTTTACTAAAGGCAATGAACCAAACAGTAGCACCAGGCCAGTGCAATTCCTTCAGTTAATGCTGTTTGCTATTGCTGTCAACTGTTACTTCGACTCCATTCCTCCAGCTTCAGTCCAAACTCCCACTGTTGGTATAAAATTAGAAATAGCTCATCAGGTTAGGAACATAGGAACAGCAATAGGTCACTCAGCCCCTTGGGCCTGTTCCCCCATTCAATTAGATCATGGCTGATCTGCATCTTAACTCCATTTAGCCGCCTTGGTTCCATATCCCTTAATACCCTTGCCTAACAAAAATGATCAATCTCAGTTTTGACATTTTCAGTTGATCTAGCCTCAACAGCTTCTTGTGGAAGAGAGTTCCAGATTTTCACTACCTTTTGTGTGAAGCTGTGCTTCCTGACATCACCCCTGAATGGCCTAGCTGTGATTTTAAGGTTATGCCACCAGAGGAAATAGTTTTACCCTATCTACCCTATCAAATTATTTAATCATCTTAAACCCCTCAATTAGATTACCCCTTAATCTTCTATACTCAAGGGAATACAAGCCAGTCTATGCAACCTGTCTTCATAATTTAACACTTTTAGCTCTGGTGTATTTATGCTATCAGGAGGCCTGTAAATAACTCGCACCAAATTCTTGCATTTTTTTCTATTCCTCAAATCTACCCAGAGAGTTTTTACTGCCTGCTCACCCTTACTGATATCCCCTCTTTCGAATGCTGTACTAGTGTCCTTTATCCATATTGCTGCTCCTCTGCCTTTTCCAAATTCCCTGTCCTTTCTAAAGACCTTATAACCTGGAATATCTATCTCCCAGTTATGCCCAGCTTGCAGCCAGGTCTCAGTGATGGCCAAGTCTCAGTGATGGCCACTACATCATACACTTTAAGTATCAGCCATGGCTCAGTCAGTAGCATTCTTGTCCCTGGGTTCAAGTCCCACTCCACTGACCTGAGCACAAAAATCTAAGCTGACACTCCAGTGCAGTACTGAGAGAGTGCTGCACAGTCGGAGGTGCTGTCTTTCGGATGGGACATTAAACCAACTCAGGTGGACATAAAACTTCCCATGGCACTATTTCGAAGAAGAGCAGGGGAATTATTCTGGTGTCCTGGCCAATATTTGTCCCTCGTTCAACATTACTAAAACAGATTATCTGGTCATTATCACATTGCTGTTTGTGGGAGCAATTTGGCTACCGTGTTTCCTAAATTACAAAAGTGACGACACTTCAAAAAGTATTTCCTTGGCTGTAAAGCACTTTGGGTTGTCGGGTGGTCATGAAAGGCGCTATATAAATGCAAGTCTTCCTTTTTCTTTTTGGATTTGCACTTCTAATTTGCTTGTTTTATCTCTTATGCTACAAGCATTTGTGTGACTCTTATTTGGGCAACAGACTCTACCGTGCCCTTTTGTCGTGCTGCTGTTTTTCTCACTTTTTAATTATCACACTCACTGTTTTTCATCACTCCTGTTGTATTTTTATCCATTCCTTTGTTATTATTTTTTGTATTTTTTTCTGAACCTGATGATTTCTATTATCATTAACATTATTTATGATCTGGAATTTGCTCTCATCCCTTTTTCTCAACTTTAAGCTATTTTCACTTTTATTTTAATTTCTTCCTGAGCCCCCGCCTTCTTTATTGGTTTAAAGTCCTTTTTAGAACCCTATTTCTCCTTTCACCTTGGATCAGGTGCAACCCGTCCCAGTGGTACAGCTCCTTCCTGTCCCAGTACTGGTGCCAGTGTCCCATGTAATGGAGACCCTCTTTCCCACATCAATCCTTCAGCCACATATTTACTTTCCTGATCTATTTGTCCCTATGGCAATTTGCATGTGGCTCGGGTAAAATCCCGAGATCATTACCCTCAAAGCCCTGCTTTTTAATTTAACTGCTAGCTCCTGATACTCCCTTAGCAAGACGTCATCCGTGATCTTCCCTAAGTCATTAGTCCTGAAATGGACCACGAACACTGGATCTTCCCCCTCCCTTTCCAAGTTCCTCTCCAATTGTTCCAGGATATCCTTTACCTTGGCACCAGGTAGGCAACACACTCTCCTGGACTCTCAGCCGTGACTGCAGAGGATGCTATCACCCTAGTGTAGGGAGTGGTGGTTTGTGTCAGCTTCACCTCTGACTTCTGAGCGGTTTGAATCGCTCCCATTCCCTTGGTTCTAGACCTTGGACTTATTTGGGGGTTGTGATAAAAAGTGCAGCAGACAACTGAGTTTGATGCAAGAACTTTGATCTTTATTCAAGAGAGTAAAACACAACACAAACACTCTTAACACTCTAAAAGTGGGGAACACTTCAGTACAAGCGAGGGAACTAACATTAGAAGAATACTTCACCCCTCCCAATCTCACTTCACTAGCTAGGTTGGGCTCTGGAGAACCAGGGATAATGCTCACCAAACGAATCCTTGACAGTTGAGAGTTAGGGTTTAGAGTCTTTTGAGTAAAAGGTTTCGTAAGGCCCTTGTTGCCGCGAGGTGTCCGATGGTCACTGAGGCAGTCGCTCTGGTCTCTTCTTGCGTGTCGGCCTGCTTCTGGAGCTGCTGGCCTTCTTTGTTGAACTTCTTTCTGTTGCCCCCTCGCCTTGTTGAACTGTCTTCTTCAGAGCTGTGGAACTGCCTTCTTGCAGAACTGTGGAACTGCCTTCTGCCGGACTGCTTGCTGAATTCCTTGCTGCTGTGTAACTGGTGAACTGCTTGTCTCCTTGAACTGCTGTGTAACTCTACTGGAGAACTCGAACTTGAACTGTTGAGAATGGGCCTTTAATTATACCCATTGAAGCTTCCTTATGGGATAAATGGTTCATTCTCAGACTGGCAATCAGTAACTAGTGGTGTTCCACAGGGGTCAGTGCTGGGTCCCCAACTCTTTACAATCTATATTAACGATTTGGAGGAGGGGACCGAGTGTAACATATCAAAGTTTGCAGATGATACTAAGATGGGAGGGAAAGTAGTGAGTGAGGAGGACATAAAAAATCTGCAAGGGGACATAGACAGGCTAAGTAAGTGGGCAGAGATTTGGCAGATGGAATACAATACTGGAAAGTGTGAGGTTATGCACTTTGGCAGGAAAAATAGTAGAGCAAGTTATTATCTTAATGGCAAGAAACTGGAAAGTACTGAAGTACAAAGGGATCTGGGGGTCCTGGTGCACGAAACTCAAAAGGTTAGTATGCAGGTGCAGCAAGTGATTAAGAAGGCCAATGGAATGTTGGCTTTCATTGCTAGGGGGATAGAATATAAAAATAGGGAGGTATTGCTTCAGTTGTACAAGGTATTGGTGAGACCGCACCTGGAATACTGCATACAGTTTTGGTGTCCATACTTAAGAAAAGACATACTTGCTCTCGAGTCAGTACAAAGAAGGTTCACTCGGTTAATCCCGAGGATGAGGGGATGGACATATGAGGAGAGGTTGGGTAGATTGGGACTCTACTCATTGGAGTTCAGAAGAATGAGAGGCGATCTTATTCAAACATATAAGATTGTGAAGGGGTTGGATCGGGTGGATGCGGGGCGGATGTTCCTGATGATGGGTGAAACTAGAACTAGGGGGCATAGTCTTAGAATAAGGGGCTGCTCTTTCAAAACTGAGATGAGAAGGAACTACTTCACTCAGAGGGTGGTTGGTCCATGGAATATGCTGCCCCAAAAAGCTGTAGAAGCTACATCATTACATAAATTTAAAACAGAAATAGACAGTTTCCTAGAAGTAAAGGGAATTAATGGTTACGGGGAGCGGGCAGGAATTTGGACATGAGTCTAGGTTCGGATCGGTCATGGCCCTGTGGGTAGTGTAGCGGGCCCAGGGGCCGTGTAGCCTGATCCTGCTCCTATTTCGTGTGTCCAATTCTGTTAGGTTCAGGAGATGGTTCTGTGATAGTAGATTGACGGTTAGGATCAGATCAGCCATGATCTTATTGAATGGCGGAGCAGGCTCAAGGGGCCAATTGGCCTACTCCTGCTCCTATTTCTTATGTTCTTATGTTCTTATCATTGTAAGATTTTGGAGGGGTCGTTAACAGTACCTGGTTTGTAAATGTGTGAAGTGGTTTCGGGATAGCTCCATCCTGTTGATCTGTTGTTTAAGTGTAGTTGATTGTTCTTATGTTTTGGGTTTCTTGGTTGGGCCTGTAATTTCTATAGGGTAAGCTGAAGTAATTTGTTTTATGCATGTCTTAATGGGCTCTGTTGCTTGGGGTGGAGACTGTTCTCCTCGGGTTTATTGTTAGGATGCTAATGTCTGATAGGGGCCGATTTAAACTTCCAGCGAGATCATGCAGTTCCCCAGACAGTTCCCATTAGCTCCAATACCCAAACTTCTTTTACAGAGGTTGAGCCCACCTTCCTTCACAGCCTTTTTTCCCTTACAAGTCCAGACATGTATTTTAAAAATCCCAAATCTTGGTTTTCACTCGAAAAGTCCTTCGGTTAGGCCCAATGCACTTCACCACCCTGTAATAGCTAGGAAAGAGTCCAAAGTCTTTTTCCTAAGGGGTTTTCTTAGAGTTTTGGGGGATCTGTGAATTTTGAGAATCTTACACTAGTTATCGAATCCCCTATGATGACAACCTTTCCATTCTGCTCCTCCTCCCCTTGGATTGCCTCCTACTCCATGATGTCATGGTTCACATTCTGGCCTTCCTCCCTGCAGCCTTCATCTATATCCTCACAGGTAGCAAGTACATTGTCCCTATACTTATCCCTATTAAAACAATTACTCTCTCTCACCCTGGCCGTTGCCCCTGGTACGGTCCTCATCTTCACTCCCTTAAGTCCAAGGGACACAGACTTGAACAGATATGGCAGACAACTGGTTTACCCATTCACTGCCAGATCTGGCTGGACCACATAAAGCATTATCGGGTCCTGCTCTCGTCTGCCAAAATTGCTTATTATTCCAGAATATTCTGGAATGCAAAGATAAAGCCCAGCTTCTATTTGCCACTGCTAACCATCTACTTAAACCCCTCTCCCCTGTCTCCTCCACCCTCATCTTCGACAACAAGTGTGAGGAGCTCATGGGCTTCTTTGTCTCCAAGATTGAGACCATCTGTCCAGCTGCCTCTGCTACTTCCCTTTCTTCCCCTAGCCCACCGGGCCAAACTTCCTCTGCCCGAGCCCTGAACTCACATCTTTCTCCAGTTTCTCTCCGATCTCTCCTCATGACCTCTCCACGCTCATCTTGTCCATGAGACCCACTTCCTGCTCCCTCGTCCCTATTCCCACCAAACTGCTGACCACCCAACTTCCTTTTCTGGTTCCCATGTTAGCTGACATTGTTAACGGTTCTCTCTCCTCAGGTACTGTCCCCCTCTCCCTCAAATCTGCCATCATCACCCCTCTCCTCAAAAAAACAACCCTTGACCCCTTCGTCCTTGCAAACTACCGCCCCATCTCCAACCTCCCTTTTGTAAGGGATTCTGACCCTGCGTGTCTCGCAGCCTGTGAGATTCACGCGGCTCTGTGCAGCCTGTATGTCAGTGCGGGTCTAGGCCTTGTTGCCTGTTCTGGTCTCCAGCCAGTCTGGGAACACTAGACACACCTGTGAGTGGTTCGAATCACTCGCCCTTACGGTTCTAGACACTGGACTTAGATGCGAGAGCAGTAATGGAGATGAAAACTCATGTAGACTCGGTTTGAATGGTACGAAATGGAAAATCTTTATTGCATGATACTTAAGATTATGAAATACATGTCATAAGCACAGATTAATGACAGTACAATCTTACAAGCAGTTATATAGTCGATCTTAGGGAAACGAGGAACGAACGGCACACCGTAAATAGGGGCACACATTACAAATATCCTTAATCCTTAAACCCTCCCCTATCAATATCTATCCTAACTAGATTCGTAGGATTTCGAGACTCATGCTCACCACTCGTGATAACTCGGAGAAATTCCGAATAGCTGATCGGATGTTTTTCACCGCAGCACCCACGTGTCGGTCAGGAGATCTCCTGGTCCCACTTGTTTACTTGCTTCTGCTGCTCCGGCTAGCAGGCTGGACCGTCTGCTGTGATGAAGACCTGTGTTGGTTGGTTTAACAGGTACTTTTCCGAGCACAGTTCAGTCAATATCATCGATGTGATATGTTCTTTGCAAGTTCGAAGAAGTCTTCCTGGCAAGGAAAACTTGGCTGTTCGACCTACAGGCGCGGTCGGGATTTACTGACCGTGGCGATGAATATGGTCTTCCTCTCTTCTCATCTCATCTCATCTCATCTCATCTCGGGCCTTTGGTTCCGCTGCCAGTTACCAACATAGGTCTTCGTTACGCGACACGAGGTAGATCCGAACGGATCAGAAAAGTTCAACAGTCCTTTTCAAAGAGGCAACAGGCAAGCAGGAGCCCGACTACGAGTACACAGGAGCAGCCACGAGGTTACGAACAAGATAAGAGCACAGGATAAGAGAAAGATGGACGGTTTGGAGCCTGCAATTATAGTGCAAAAATCTTCCGTTTCCCGCCCAACCTTAATGTCCATTCTTTTGTTTAGGGTCTGGCGCTCAAATGTCTTGTATGGGTGATCTCCGTTCTTAATGGGTTTCGGGGCTACTCGTAAATGTCTGAGTACCTGTTAATATTTCTCCCATTGTTAAATCGGTCGGTGTTCTCCCTGGAGGGGTCTTGGGGCTTCCAAGTGTTTTGTATAACTACCTGCTAACGGCTCTCTCATCGTAGAGTCGTTGGGATTTTACATATTAATGTCTTTTGGATGGGCCCTTGATTACTCGGTACAATAGCTTTCATTTGTACCTGGGAGACCGATTTCAGTATTTATGTGTATACTGCAAACCCATAATGTCTCGTGTATTATCTTCACTGTGCTGAATCTTAATCGATCTTGCACAAATGTTTATTGGAACGCCATCTTGTCTGCCTGTTGAAAAGTCTAGAATGTTCTGTCACGAGGTGCAGCGGCCATTTTACAGGCTGCTTGTGTCCACTTTAAACCTGGCAGCATTCTGCTGAAATAAAAGCTGTTTGAACGAAACTCTGTGTTTTCTCCTTATTAAAATAAAATCGCGATATATTGCGAATTCTACACTTTCCTCTCAAAAGTCTTTGAACGTGTGTTGTCACCTCCCAAATCCGTGCCCATCTTTCCCGCAACTCCATGTTTGAATCCCTCCAATCAGGTTTCCACCCTTGCCACAGTACCGAAACGGCTCTCATCAAAGTCACAAATGACATCCTTTGTGACTGTGACAAAGGTAAACTATCCCTCCTCGTCCTTCTTGACTTGCCTGCAGCTTTCGACATGGTTGACCACTCCATCCTTCTCCAACGCCTCTCCACTGTCGTCCAGCTGGGTGGGACTGCACACGCCAGGTTCCATTCTTATCTATCTAATCATAGCCAGAGAATCACCTGCAATGGCTTCTCTTCCCACTCCCGCATCGTTACCTCTGGTGTCCCGCAAGGATCTATCCTTGGCCCCCTCCTATTTCTCATCTACATGCTGCCCCTTGGCAACATCATCCGAAAACACAGCATCAGTTTCCACATGTATGCTGACGATACCCAGCTCTACCTCACCACCACTTCTCTCAACCCCTCCACAGTCTCTAAATTGTCAGACTGCTTGTCCAACATCCAGTGCAGGAATTTTCTCCAATTAAATATTGGGAAGACCGAAGCCATTGTTTTCGGTCCCCACCACAAACTCCATTCCCTAGCCACTGACTCCATCCCTCTCCCTAACATCTGTCTGAGGCTGAACCACACTGTTCGCAACCTTGGTGTCATATTTGACCCCAAAATAAGCTTCCAACCACATATCCGTGGCATAACTAAGACTGCCTATTTCCACCTCTGTAACATCGCCCATCTCTGCCCTTGCCTCAGCTCATCTGCTGCTGAAACCCTCATCCTTCGATACCGCTAGACTTGACTATTCCAATGCGCACCTGACTGGCCTCCCACATTCTACCCTACGTAAACTTGAGATCATCCAAAACTCGGCTGCCAATGTCCTAACTCGCACCAAGTCCCATTCACCCATCACCCCTGTGCTCGTTGACCTACATTGGCTCCCGGTTAAGCAACGTCTCGATTTCAAAATTCTCATCCTTGTTTTCAAATCCTTCCATGACCTCGCCCCTCCCTATCTCTGTAATCTCCTCCTGCCCCACAACCCCCCGAGATACCTGCGCTCCTCTAATTCTGCCCTCTTGAGCATCCCTGATTATAATCGCTCAACCGTTGGCGGCCGTGCCTTCTGTTGCCTAGGCCCTAAGCTCTGGAATTCTCTGCCTAAACCTCTCCGCCTCTCTATCTCTCTTTCCTCCTTTAAGACGTTCCTCAAAACCTACCTCTTTGACCAAGCTTTTGGTCATCTGCCCTAATTTCTCCATATGTGGCTTGATGTCAAATTTTTTGTCTTATAATACTCCTGTGAAGCGCCTTGGGACGTTTTACTACATTAAAGGCACTATATAAATACCAGTTGTTGTTGTTGTTGCACCTGTTGGATAGGACCAGTGTCTGCGGAACCTCCTTCTCTACCTCCCCAGGTTTTGCCCACCTTGTTGACTGACAGACACATTTTCCCCTTCCTGCACCTGTGCTTTCCTCTGAGGTGTGACTGTACTCTGGAGAAAATTATCCCCATATTCTTCCCCTCCCTTCTGTGTCGGAGTGTCTCTAATTCACACTCCAGCTCAATGACTCTCAGCTAGAATGTCTCGAGACAGAGACCTTTCCTACAAGTTTACTCCTCCGGGACAGTCTCGCTGTCCACAAAATCCCACACACGGCAGTCCCGACACACTACCTGTGCTGCTATTCCAACGTTTAATTATTTATTGATTGTTAGCAGTAATTTATTGTGAGAACTAATCGAATCACTTGGGGTCTAGGTTATATTTAGTAGATGGATTTAGCTTGATTTCAAATTAATTAGTAATTAGTTACTGTAATTTCTTTATTGATCTATTTACCTATTTATTTAAAGTTGATAACATTTGATAAAGTTTAAATTAAACACTTAGCTTGAATTCCTCGGGCTCCGTTGCTCCTCGCTCTGCGCTGACTATGACATCACTTTTTCAGATTTTCCCCGAGTTTGTTTTGCTGTCGCACTTTTTAAATGACGGGCTCTGCTGCTACCGTCCTTTTAAATGCTCCACTTCCCCTCTCTCTTTAAATGATGATACAGGGAGAAGAGATTTACAATCAGCGGTGGGAGTCAGGACTGAAGTTGAAAGAGATAGTTATCATTTAAAGAGCACAATGTTAGAGAAATGGAGTAACAGTGGACAGAAGTATTCTGGCTGAGATGAGAAAGAACAGGAAAGATTGTATTTGTGGTAATGACATGCAGGTGAGTGTTTTGGTGGATAATTCTGCCCATCATCTTATACAAAAAAAATATAAATATTTTGGGTAGAAGTTTAGGGATTATCTTAGACATGGTGCAAGTTATAAACTAGTATTTACGGTGCCTCTCTTTAAACATAGATCATGCTCTAGAACAAGATTTGGACACATGTCTGCAGTCATTGTTTGATTGTGCATTGTGATTGCAGTCGTTGATCATTTTCAGTTCAGTCATACAGCACTTAATTTTTTATCCTTTTCCTTAAACAATTCTTTTGCTTATTGATCTCAGGATGATAATTTATTCTCCTAGTTGGGAAACGTGATTTTTAAATCTACAATTCTGATTGATGAGTGTGAGTAATAAGGCTGTTATCGAGGGCTAGGGTTGTTAATCTAAATTACAGGAGTGAGACGCGAGCAATTTATGGAATTGATTGAAACTCCTTGATTTTATTCAGTATCTAACTTTCTTTATTAATCTGGTCTCAATAACAATTGAGATAACACTAATCGAAGACCACATGGAATTATTGTAAAGTTAATAGTGTCACAGAATTCACAAGTGGGTCCAAAAGCAGGTCTAGATGATGCTTGCTTTGAGTGAATAGCTTTTTTATGTTTGTACATTCTTTTATTCTGTATCAGAATATGTTATAGTTTTGAGGCAAAATTATTGCGCTCTTATGACCATAATAGAGTTTGTTCCAAGTGATTTCCTCATGTGTGAATAGAAATTGAAATCCTCTCCAATTCAAATAAATGTGGTTTACCAATAAATCAAGTCTCTTCTGACTCAAATGATATTAACCACTGCACATAAGAACATACAAATTAGGAGCAGGAGTAGGCCATACGGCTCTTCAAGCCATTCAATAAGATCATAGCTGATCTTCGACCTCAACTCCACTTTCCCGCCCGATCCCCATATCCCTTGATTCTTCTAGAGTCCAAAAATCTATCTATCTCAGCCTTGAATATACTCAATGACTCAGCATCCACAGCCCTCTGGGGTAGAGAATTCCAAAGATTCACAACCCTCTGAGTGAAGAAATTCCTCCTCATCTCAGTTTTAAATGGCCAACCCTTATCCTGAGATTATGCCCCCTAGTTCTAGACTCTCCAGCCAGGGGAAACAACCTCTCAGCATCTACCCTCTCAATCCCTCAGAATCTTATATGTTTCAATGAGATTACCTCTCATTCTTCTAAACTCCAGAGAGTATAGGCCCAATCCACTCAATCGCTTCTCAGAGGACAACCCTCTCATCCCAGGAATCAATCTAGTGAACCTTCGTTGCCCTTCCTCAGACAAGGAGACCAAAACTGTGCAGACTACTCCAGGTGTGGTCTCACCAAAGCCCTGTACAATTGCAGTAAGACTTCCTTACTCTTGTACTCCAACCCCCTTGCAATAAAGGCCAACATGCCATTTGCCTTCCTAATTGCCTGCATGCTAACTTTCTGTGTTCTGTATGAGGACACCTAAATCTCTCTGACACCAATATTTAATAATTTCTCACCATTTAAAATATATTCTGTTTTTCTATTCTTCCTACCAAATTGAATAACCTCACATTTCCCCATATTATACTCCATCTGCTAACGTATAGCCCACTCACTTAACCTGCTTATATCTCTTTGCAGGCTCTTTGTGTCCTCCTCACAGCTTACTTTCCCACCTAGCTTTGTATCGTCAGCAAACTTGGACTCATTGCACTCGGTCCCTTCATCTAGGTCATTAATATAGATTGTAAATAGCTGAGATCCAAGCACTGATCCTTGCGGCACCTCACTAGTTACAGCCTGCCAATTGGAAAATCCCCCATTTATCCCTACTCTCTGTTTTCTGTCCATTAACTCATCCTCTATCCGTGCTAATATATTACTCCCAACACCATGAGCCCTTATCTTGTGTAGCAAACTTTTATGTGGCACCTTATCGAATGCCTTTTGGAAATCCAAATACACTACATCCACTCGTTCCCCTTTATCTACCCTGCTAGTTACATCCTCAAAAAACTCTAATAAGTTTGTTAAACACGATTTCCCTTTCATAAAACCATGCTGACTCTGCCTAATCATATTATGATTTTCTAAGTGTCCTGTTACCACGTCCTTGATAATGGATTCCAGCATTTCGGCTCGTCTGGCACGGGCTCGATAGGCCAAATGGCCTCCTTCTATGCAGTAACCATTCTATGATTCTATTTTCCCGATGAGTGAGGCTGACTGGCCTGTAGTACCCCGATCTCTCTCTCCCTCCTTTCTTAAATAGCAGGGTTCATTTGCTATCTTCCAATCCACTGGGACCATTCTAGAATCTAGGGAACTTTGGAATATCACAACCAATGCATCCACTATCTCTGCAGCCACCTCTTTTAGAACCCTAGGATGTAGGCCATCAGTTCCAGGGAATTTGTCGGCTTTTAGTCCATTTCTTTCTCAAGTACTTTTTCTCTACTGATATTAATTACTTTAAGTTCCTCAATCTTATTAATCCCTTGGTTCCTCATTATTTTTGGTATGCTTTTTGTGTTTTCTGCTGTGAAGACAGATACAAAATATTTGTTTAAAGTCTCAGCCATTTACTTATTCCCCAATATAATTCCACCAGCCTCTAAGGGACCAACGCTTACTTTTGCTACTCTGCCTTTTTACATACTTGTAGAAGCTCTTACAATCTGTTTTTATATTTCTTGCTAGTTTACTCTCATATTCTATTTTCTCCCTTTTTATCAATTTTTTGGTCATCCTTTGCTGGTTTCTAAAGCTCTTCCAATCCTTAGCCTCTTCTTTTAATCTAATACTATCCTTAACTTCTTTAGTTAGCCACGGATGGATTACTTTTCCTGCGAAGTTTTTATTTCTCAATGGAATGTATATTCGTTGAGAATTTTAGAATATTTCTTTAAAAGTCTGCCACTGCTTATCTACCTTCATACCTTTTAATCTAATTTCCCAATCTACCTTAGCCAACTCCCCCCTCATACCTATATAATTAGCTTTATTTAAGTTTAAGTCTCTCGTTTCGGATTTTGGAATTTTACTCTCAAACTCAATCTGAAATTCTATCATATTATGATCACTCTTCCCCAGAGGATCCTTTACTATGAGATTACTAATTAACTCTGTCTCATTACACAATACAAGATCTAAAATAGCCTGTTCCCTGATCGGTTCCATGACGTATGGTTCTATGAAACTGTCTCAAATGCATTCCATGAACTTGTCCTCCAGACGACCTTTGCCAATTTGATTTGCCCAGTCTATATGAAGATTGAAGTCCCCCATGATTATTGTATTACCTATGTTACAAGCAGATGTTATTTGTTGATTAATACTCTGTCCAACAGGAAAGCTACTGTTTGGGGGCCTATAAACTATTCCCACCAGTGATTTCTTCCCCTTAAATGTCTTATCTCCACCCATACTGATTCTACTTCCTGATCTTTTGAGCCAAGATCCTTTCTCACTACTGTCCTTCTGTCATTCTTTATTATCAGGACTACCACCGCCAACCCCCGCTACACCACCCCCCCCCCACCCCCCCCCACCCCCCCCATCTCTGCACAAAGATATTTCTATCTTTACTCCATATTTGCTAAGTTATTGCTCAGGTTTTTGGCTGGCTGTGCACTCACCATTCTACAAATACTAAACTTATTTATTTCCACAGACTCCTTTATTTGTTGATATACAGACATGCCTTTGAGAATCTTCCAATACATTAGTGCTGAATCCCACATAACAACACAAACCCTTCTCTCTGTTCCCAGAGTAATACACTGTGGTCCTAATGCAACAACGCCAGGACCGCTGCTCTTCAGATGCTGCGTGCACCCGCGCTGAAATGAGACAAAAAGCACTATAATGCAAGGTCAGCTCATTTGTATATCATGGTGCTCCTGGCAAATAGCAACAACAACTTGCATTTATATAGTGCTTTTACTGTAGTAAAACATCCCAAGACACTTCACAGGAGCGTAATCAAACAAAATTTGACATCGAGCCACAATAAGGAGATATTAGGACAGGTGACCAAAAGCTTGATCAAAGAGGTAGGTTTTAAGGAGCACTTAAAGGAGAAGAGAAAGGTAGAGAGGCGAAGAGGTTTAGGGAGGGAATTCCAGAGCTTAGGCCCTAGGCAGCTGAAGGCACGGCCACTGATGGTGGAGCAATGAAAATTGGGTCAGAGTTAAGGGCTACTCACCAGGCTAAAGGAGTGTTAGAGCAGGCTGGTTGAAGGTAGTGGGAAAAGTCAGCGCTGTCTCACGTGTGCACCAAACTTAGGAGGGACAAATGTTGCTGGTCTCAGGAAGGTTGCAAATGTAAGTACATTGGACATTGTGCTTAACTGTACATTGCTTCAAAATGCATCTTGACAACATCTCACTGCATCATCACAGCAAGACTGTTCGAACAAATGGTCACATGCTTTCTACAAACATGGGCATGCCCAGATTTTAAACAGGCATTGTGCATTGCTGTCATGACAAAGCATTTGTCCGGTGTCGCATTAAGTGTGGAAAACAACACCAAGCACTCTAACAATACAAAGTACCTGCATGTTGCATGTTCACAAACTTACTTAAAGTATGCTGCTGCCTTGGACACTTGAGTGAGACACATCGCTCATATTCCTTATTGCAGCATCTGGCCTTTTCCATCTGCAGGAGAATGCCAACACAACTAATGGCAGCACCTGCAGATGCGAGGGGGTGGCTGTCAGCTGACAATGACCTTTAGCCGCTTACGAGGAGAGGGCACTGTGGATTCTGGGAATGGAGACAATAGAGTGAGTGGAAAAGGGTAAGATCAGAGAGTTTCCCCTTTACTCATGGACTCTCTTATCTTTTGCTTTTCATTGTTCATCTCTTTACTCACGCCCTCATTTACACCCTCACCTAGGTATACACTGCAGTATAGTACATTAGAATGTCTTGTCATATATGCTTTTTCAAGGGTGTCTTACTGTCTAAAATCTGAGAAGTCGCACAACACCAGATTATAGTCCAACAGATTTATTTAAAATTACAAGCTTTCGGAGCTGTCGCCCCTTCCTCAGGTAAAGTTACAATGAGTGAATCTACAATATTTCACAGTATATAAACACAGAAACTGCAGAGATACAATCTTTCAGGGAAGGTGTCCTTACATCAAAGACACACCAAGAGCACAGCCAAGACAATGAGATGTGTCACAGGGGGTCCAACGTGTCAAATCCTGCTGTCTGCACATTTATTTTTTGTGGTTTTTTTTGTGTTTGTTTTTTTTGTGTTTTTTTTTTAAAACTGGAAAGACAAACAACGATGTTGAGTCTCCGCATCATGTCTAAAATCTGTTCTTTGGTTGCATCTGTAGGTTCCCAAAAGGAGGAAGTGGAAGAGCTCGATGTTGGGACTCAATTCAGCACCTCATAGTATCCTGGATCAGCCATTCCTAACAGTGGCAAGCACCATCACAGATATGATTCAGGAGGGTGAACTTGGTATCCATGGTAGGTTTGAGGGCTCCTTCAACTGTAGATTTCACTGGCACTGTCTACAGCCACAGTTTGGTCACTCCGTATCAGCAGTTTATACAATCAACTGTGAGTGTGTCAAGCAACCTGTATAATGTGCATATGTCCACAACAAGCATCTGTGCTGTGCTCCTTGGCCATCTGACTGATCTATAGTCGACCATGGAGAGCATGGCCATTCTATGGCCTTCTGCAGTGAAGCCTCCCGAGAAAAAGATTCCTAAGCTCAGACATAGATTCAATCACAAATTCTTTGACTGAAGCTCCACAGATCTTGGGCTAAATCTTATTACAATCTACTTTATCTGAAGCCATCATTATGAGGAATTAGACTGAGCCAGCAGAGGGATAGAATTAGGTGTGTGGTGCAGATCGGGGCAGGCATTGCCCAATGTAATTAGCGAGATGCCTGAACCATTTGAAAGTTACTTTGGCCAAGAAATTCGGGGTGTTTAGCACTGACCGTTAAGGCCAGTTTTGAAGAAAAAATGGCGGCCGACTCGCTTCCACCCACCTCTGGTGGGTCCGCGGCGGCTGCCATTTTCAGCAGCTCGGCAGCGCTGCCGTTGCCTGCGCTCTCTGCAGAAATGGAAATGAGGCAGATTACGATGTCAATGAGTGTGCAACGCTCATTTGACGCACGATCTGCCATTTTCGCCGTCGCCACTCCACTCTTAATCATGACCAGCTGACCAAGTGTTCAGCAGCAGGAAGGAGCCCCCAGCAGCGATATTTAAAGGGATCATCATCAACAATTTGCAGCTGACATGGTTTCTCAGTTTGACTGGCTTTGTCTAAGTTTCTGCAACTCTTGCAGCTTTCTAAACTTGTTTAAAGTTCCTGAGGTGACAGGGAGTGTTGGTGCAAGTGGAGAACGACTTTATTATCATTTAAAGGCTTCTGCTCACACCATTTGCTCACAGTCATGGGAGCTCCACTTGCAGTTCCCCTTGCGCTCGAGTATCTTCGGGAGTGGGAGCAGAGACAGCGACGAAGAGGAGAAGATGCTCGCAGAGGGAGGGGGAGGATGGGCAGAGGGGCTCTCAATAGGCGGGCTTACCCACCTAGGGTCTTCTGAGAGCACTGCTCGTACCTCCACTAAAGCAAGGAGCAGTATATTAGGAGGCTCCACTTCAGCAAGGAGGTGGTCACAGAACTCTGCCACCTCCTGCAACTACACCTGCAGCCTCAGAGCAGGGCGACCACGGCTCTCCTAGTGGCCCTCAAGGGCACCGTTGCCTTCAATTTCTTCCCCAGCGGATCCTTCCAGCCTGCAACAGGAGACGTAGCTAACAACTCGCAGTTCGCCATCCATCGCTGCATCTTGGAGGTCACAGAGGCTCTGTGCAGTAGGAGAAGGGACTACATTTCCTTCCCCATTACCAGAGAGAAGCAGGACGAGTGTGCATGTGGCTTTGCCAGGATAGCGGGATTCCCCATGGTGCAGGGCACCATTGACTGCACTTACGTGGCTTTGCGGGCACCGCATAAGAATCCTGAAATCTTCCGTAGCCACAAAGGCTACCACTCACTTAATGTGCAGGTGATGTGTGACCACAGACAGCGAATCCTAAATGTCAATGCCCGCTATCCTGGCAGCAGCCACGATGCCTTCATCCTGCGCCAGACTGGTGTGCCAGCACTCTTCCAGCCACCACGTCAAACTCACAGTTGGCTGCTCGGAGACAAGGCCTATCCGCTCTCCACCTGGCTCATGACTCCCCTCCGCAACCCCAACACTCCTGGCCTGCACTCACATAATGAGAGCTATGCTGCCACCAGGAACATCATCGAGCAGACCATCGAGGTGCAATGGTTCCGCTGCCTTGACTGCTTGGAGGAGCCCTCCAGTACTCGGCTGAGTGGGTGTCCCATTTCGTGGTGGTCTGCTGCATGCTCCACAACTTGGCCATCATGACGGCCCAGCCCTTGCATCAGGGATTGTGGGACCACCTCAGAAAAGAAAGAAAGAAAGACTTGCATTTATATCACGCCTTTCATGACCACCGGACGTCTCAAAGCGCTTTACAACCAATGAAGTATTTTTGGAGTGTAGTCACTGTTGTAATGTAGGAAATGCGGCAGCCAATTTGCACACAGCAAGCTCCCATAAACAGCAATGTGATAATGACCAGATAATCTGTTTTCATGATGTTGATTGAGGGATAAATATTGGCCAGGACACCAGGGATAACTCCCCTGCTCTTCTTCAAAATAGTGCCATGGGATCTTTTACATCCACCTGAGAGAGAGCAGGCGGGGCCTCGGTTTAATGTCTCATCCAAAAGACAGAGGTGGAGGAAGTGGGAGAGGAGGAGGACGAGGAGGATGAGGAGGAATAGGAAGATGAGGAGGACAAGGAGGAGGAGGAGGAACAGGAGCGAGGGAGGAGGCAGCCACTCAATCGGCCGTCCGGAAGGACGGTCCGTGACTACCTCATCAGACTGCGGTTCCAATAAATTAAACCCCAGATCCCCGTTGCTCACCAGATCCCCATCATTCCATCCTTGTCGCCCGCCATATCACAGCGCAAAGCTGAATTAATAAATTTATCAATAATCAGTGACAACATATTTACAACAACAATATTAACTATTCACCCTTGTGCAATCCCTTAGTGCCCCTCGTTACTGTGCCTTTGCCTACTCTAGTGCTCCTACGAAGTGTTGGCCCAGTGGCTGCAGCATGGCTGGTGGAAGGCTGCTGAGTGTCCGTGCGGGAGACTTCAGATGGACTTGCAGGACGCCCCCGACCAGCTCTGGGCCTGGAAGGCCTGGCTGTAGACTGCACCACCTCAGCATGGGCGGCAGCAGTCTGGGCTGGCTGGATGACAGGCAGCGACAAGGGCAATGGCGGAGTGCCAGTGGGGGGAGCAGGATTGCTGTCATCCTGAGAGAGGACAGCAGCTTCCTGCTCCACTGACCCACTGCCACTCCCCGGGGCAGCACATCAGCATCCCTAGCAATCTATTGGAGCACAGCTTGCTGGCTTGCTGCGACACCATGAAAGCCCTGGTCGACGGTGATAGACCCAACCACAATGGCAGCAGTCAGAGCTTGCGTGGCATCAAGCTGAAACTGCATGACAGCAGTCTGAGATTGGATGCCACCAAGCATAGACTGCATTACAGCACTAAGACGTTGCTTCACTTCCGCCTTTGCTGCAATGGAAGCTGCCAGATCGGCCATCATACGCGGCATCAGGTCTGGGTTGCCACAGTCTCTCTGGGAGTCTATCATCATTTGCAGACTGGAAGTGATGGGCTCCATGGCGTGCGCAGAGGCTCTCGGGCACCCTTGCCATTGCACCTATCATCTCCGTGTGCATGCCCATCACCCTTCTTCTAAAGGCCTCCCCATCAAGGTCCTCATCTGAGTCCTGTGCAGCACAACTCGCGCACGAACTCGCCCTCCGGGGAGCTGGCCCCCGAGCTACCCTTTCGCCCGGCCTTGCTGCAGCCCACTCGTCCCTGGTGCCTCACCCTGTACAGATCCCACTACTATACTAGCCTCTAAAGAACACTTAGTGCCAGTGTCTGAGCTGGTGCCTGCGGGTGAGACATGCAGTGATGCGGTGTGTTCTTCCTCCTCTTCTTCTTCCGCCTTGCTCTCTGCGCTGCCCTTGGGGACAGGCTGTTCAGGTGCTTGCTGATTATCTGAAAGCAGAAAGGCACAAGAATCGGGTTAAGGTGAGGGGAGGGGGGCAGGAGGGGAGAAATGCATGCATACAGCATGATTAGCTGGGAAGTGCAAAACACTTGTGGGGTGAGGGGGAAGTGGGATGTGAGAAGAAGGAGTAGGGATTAACATACCGTTGTTGTTCCCAAGGAGTCAACGTCGCCGGTAGTCACGGCGCCCACCATCTGGCGCCCAATAATTTTCAGCACTCTATTTTCCAGCGCAGAACATCGTTGGGTGTCGGCTTGTCCCCCGCCTGTGCGCTCCTGCTCCCTCCTGTTGTGAACCTGCAAGAGAAAGGAAAGCGTGTGAGTGAGTGTGGAGCAATGTGTTTGGGTGATGTGCCTGCCATAGTTGAATAGCTGTCATTGTGTACAAGGTGTGAGATGTGGGTGTGAGTGTTGGTAGGTGGAGATTGTTGGTGGGTGAGTGCTGGGGGTGTGGTGCTTTGGGCAGTGTGTGAAGACTGTGGTTCAGATGGTGGTATGTAGCATTTGTTGAAGCATTCACTCATCCTGACCACTGGGGACCACAGTGCTGACCGAGACCTGATGGGCAACCGCCCTCCAAAATTCCATTGATTCTCGAACGGTTCCCACGGATTGGAAGGTAGCAAATGTAACCCCACTATTTAAGAAAGGAGGGAGAGAGAAAATAAGAAACTACAGACCAGTTAGCCTGACATCAGTAGTAGGGAAAATGCTAGAATCTATTAATAAGGACATGGTAACAGGGCACTTAGAAAATAATAATAGAATTGGGCAGAGTCAGCACGGATTTATGAAAGGGAAATCATGTTTGCCGAATCTGTTTTTTGAGGTTGTAACTAGCAGAATAGATAAGGGGGAACCAGTGGATGTGGTGTATTTGGATTTTCAGAAGGCATTCGATAAGGTGCCACACAAGAGGTTATTAAACAAAATTAGGGCTCATGGGATTAGGGGTAATATACTAGCATGGATTGAGGATTGGTTAACGGACAGAAAACAGAGAGTAGGAATAAACGGGTCATTTTCGGGTTGGCAGGCTGTAACTAGTGGGGTACCGCAAGGGATCAGTGCTTGGGCCTCAGCTATTCACAATCTACATCAATGATTTGGATGAGGGGACCAAATGCAATATATCCAAGTTTGCTGATGATACAAAGCTGGGTGAGAATGTAAGTTGTGAGGAGGATGCAAGGAGGCTTCAAGGGGATATAGACAGGCTAAGTGAGTGGGCAAGAACATGGCAAATGGAATATAATGTGGAGAAATGTGAAGTTATCCACTTTGGTAGGAAAAATAGAAAAGCAGAGTATTTTTTAAATGGTGAGAGATTGGGAAATGTTGGTGTTCAGCAAGCAAGTAGGAAAGCAAATAGTATGTTGGCCTTTATTACAAGAGGATTTGAGAATAAGAGTAAAGACGCCACTGCAATTATATAGGGCCCTGGTGAGACCACACCTGGAATACTGTGTACAGTTTTGGTCTCCTTACCTAAGGAAGGATATACTTGCCATAGAGGGAGTGCAATGAAGGTTCACCAGACTGGTTCCTGGGATGGGGGATTGTCCTATGAGGAGAGATTGAGTAGACTAGGCCTATATTCTCTCTAGAGTTTAGAAGAATGAGAGGTGATCGCATTGAAACATACAAAATTCTTACAGGGCTTGACAGGGTAGATGCAGGGAGGATGTTTCCCCTGGCTGGGGAGTCTAGAACCAGGGGTCACAGTCTCAGAATAAGGGGTCGGCCATTTAGGACTGAGATGAGGAGAAATTTCTTCATTCAGAGGTTGGTGAATCTTTGGAATTCTCTACTCCAGAGGGCTGTGGAGGCTCAGTCGTTGAGTATATTCAAGACAGAGATCGATAGATTTTTGAATATTAATTGAATCAAGGGATATGGGGATAGCGCAGGAAAGTGGAGATGAGGTAGAAGATCAGCCATGATCTTATTGAATGGCGGAGCAGGCTCGAAGGGCCAAATGGCCTACTCCTGCTCCTATTTGTTATGTTCTTATGTTCTTATGATGCGGAAGACTTGCGGCGAGGGCCTCCTGCCACTTGCCAGGTAGAGCACCGCCCTCCGTCTCTCCTCAGCGAACACTAATGCCTCCAATGCTTGATCGCAGAATTTGTGGGCTCTCTCCCTGGGGCGTGGATCTGCCATCAGTACAGCTTTTTGAGTCATCTGGTTCCTTCTACTTGACCTGCTGCTGCTTGCTGAGACAGCTGCACAGCCAGCAATGCTGAGAAGGAGCTCAATGTAAGCTCGAGGAACAGCACCTCATCTTTCGACTAGGCACTTTACAGCCTTCTGGACTCAACATTGAGTTCAACAATTTCAGACTATAACCCCCCCCCCTCCCCGCCCCCATTTTTTCAGGCGGCAGCTGTTCATGATTCTGCCATCCCCATTTGCAACATACTGGCCCAGAAATTGATCTCGCTCTGTTCCCGCGGGGGTAAGGAGCAGGCGCGATCTCTCACTCCGCGTTGGCTTTTTCAGATCCAGCTCGCACGAACTTGATTTTCTAGACATCAGCTGGGCAGTGCTTGCGTATCCCACCGGCGTAGTGAATTCGTGCGCGCTGTGGGATCACGTGACTCAGTTAGAGCCAATGGCAGCACACCATCTTCCATTCATAAGTTTCACATACGTGCTGTGAAAGCTATGAATCTTACACACACCCAAAATAACAGCTAAACCTCAATTAAATTTTTTAAAAAAACATCACATTAATAAAATAAGTATAGTTAAATAAATTAACCATTTTAAATAAAAAATTAAATTTTTGAAAAAATTTAAAATCTTTTAAAAAGTTATAAAAATAAACTTACCTGTCTTTAAAGTCTCTAATAAAGATATACCTGTTAAAAAAAATTCAAAATAATACTTAATTCACTACTTACCTTGTTAAAAGTGGGTCTTACTCCTCCTTTTTTCGTTTCTAAAATCTTCCGTCCTTACCTGCGCGTCCAAAGCATGAAGTGCACAGCGTGCGCGCAGCCTGTAGCGCGCATGCGATGCACCGAGGAACCGCCCCCTTTTCAAAAGACCAAGTGCCGGTTTTCAGCGCATGCGCAGTGCATGCAGAAAACCGGCAATTGGAGTGGGAATACGCGAGAGTACGCAGTGCGTACTCTCGCGCAGCGGGATCAATTTTTGGCCCTTTATCTCTCCTGAGTTCAGATCTAGCACAGACTGCGCCTTTAGTTCCTTCCTCCCCTCCCCTGCCCCCTTCCCTGCCTCTGCACCTGCTTAAAACCTGTTACATCTCCAACTTTTTCCAGTTCTGACGAAGGGTCATCGACCTGAAACGTTAACTCTGTTTCTCTCTCCACGGATGCTGCCTGGCCTGCCGAGTGATTCCAGCATTTTCTGTTGTTATTTCAGATTTCCAGCATCCGCAGTATTTTGCTATTGTATTAATGCTGAGAAGGAGGTTCTGCAGCATCAATGAACGTCCCCTTTAAGAACTGGAAATAGCCTGTGGCAATAATGACTTGCGATTAGACTGCATTCAATATTGGTCTACCCGTTGATTGTAATGCCAATGAGCTTGGGCTTTAACGCTTGATTTAGCACTCCAAGCATTTCTTTGAGCAGCGGGCACGAAATTTGCGTGCAGTCTATAGCATTAGCACCTGCCGCTGATTCTTAAACTTTTCTAAAGATACCGCACATTCCTGGGCTATAATGAATTTCTAGCCCTAAGAGTCTTAAAAGTCAGGCCTACCTTTATCTCCGGCCGCTTCTCTCGCTCTCTTAGTTAAAGTATTTATTCACACGATTATTTAAAGTTATATTAATTAGTTTATCTAGTTAAGTTCGAGAGAATAAAACACTAATACTCACCCACTAATCACCTACCTGTTGTCCTGTGACATAACTCCTTGATTTTGCTGTTCTTTTGGAATTTGCCGGATTTGTACCAGTCTCCTCCGCTGCTGCTGCCGACTCATCGCAGGTCCGCCAATGGTTTTCCCATATACAGTGCAGACACCATTTACGTAATGTTCTTTTACATATGCTCTCATATAGCATTATCTGTTTTGATGAAAGGTTATCGACCTAAGCCGTTAATTCCAATGTTCCTCATGTTCTCATTTCAACAGTTAATAGTAACAATGTAGTTACATATCCACTAGGTGGCAATGTTGTACTCTTCTCATTTTCTGATCATGTGCCTGTCCCCCACTGTGGTGACCTGCTGCACGATCGATCGACGGCCTGCTCTGGTCACATGACCTACTCCCTGCTCTGGTCACATGCCAGCTCCCCTGCTCTGGTCACATGCCAGCTCTCTGCTCTGGTGCTGTGCTTCCCTCACCTCCCAGGTATTTCCTGGTATTGACTCCCTCTGTGCAAGGTCACGGGAGATAAACTAGTTATTATAAAATGTAAGGGTTTGTATCAGCATTACAGTACTGGAAATGAAAAACTTAAAAGAGGTGATCAGTCTTTTTATTTACGACAGCCTCTCAAGTACACCCAGGGAAAGATACAATTTATAATGCAACTAACATGTAAAATTACAAAAAGTATTTTAACTGACCCATAAAATCTACCAACTCCTGTCTATTAATGTTTCACCCCCTGAAATCTCTGTCAGGGGCAGGTCCACCTGAATTGTCTGTTATCCCCATTCCGCACCACAACACCCTGTGCCAGCCCAGTTGGTCATTTGGTGGTTTTCCGCATTCAACTTTATTAAAAGCCTTGAGGGGGGGGGGGAAATTCGATTGCTTTGCGCCTCCCGTTAGCGCCCTCTTAGGGCACTAACGGGGCGCAAAACAACTAGCGCCCTGGGCGCGGCGCCGCCAACACATCTCGCAAAATTCAACGGGAGGTCAGCGGCGGCGGTAACCGTTAGTGCCCCGCGGTGCTGCACTGCCAGCGATGACGTCATTGCCGTGCGCAGCGCCCCGCTCGCGCCCCGGCCGCGATCTTCAGTAGCACCCCTGACTTACCGCCGGACGCTATGTCTAACGGGGTCAGGGGGGCCTACCTGCGGCCGGGGTGGTGCTATTTAAAGGCGAGTTGCTGGGCGGCCATTTTTGTTGCTGGCCACCTGCCAGCACCTGCCTCCGCTGCCGTCCCTGGCCTCCTGAGCACCCACCCCCTGCGGAGTGCCGGCTGCGCTCCATGAGCCTGGCACTTCTCTTGAGTGCCGGGCTCTTTTGCTGGCACTCCGATCCCGGTGGTCCAGCTGGGCCCCGGGTCGTGCTGCCCAAGGCCCCTCCCCTTTAAGAAGGGGAGGAAGGCCTGCAGTACTGCTGCGCGACGTGCCGCAGTGCCTCCCTCACAGCACCCCAAGAGGGAGGAGAGGCACTTCCAGTAGCGCCCCGCTTCCCTCTTGGGGCGCTACCACTCAATTTCGGCCGCGGGGGCACTAATTTTTTCGGTGCGCTAAAAGTAGCGCCCCGGTAAAGTTAGTGCCCCAAAGGGGCGCGACTCTATTTTCCCCCCTTGAAATTGCAATACTCTGCTCCCGGTGTGGAGTCTTGCTCAATGGGAGCAGAGAGAGCCAGGCTTGGAGGTCGGTGTGCCCAAATAATGGTGCTCTTGACTTTAAAACCATTAATCGTAATGGCTGTAAATTCAGACATCCTGAATATTGAGTGCACCAACCTTCACTTTCATCAAGTGAGACTCTATGCCAAGTGCCTAGTCTCACAATTTTGTGGCTATACTGAATTTTCTCACTGTATTTAACTTCATATAATTTAATTTCAGCCACATGAAATTTTACCTGATTTTCAAGACTTCCCTACCGACCTCTCATGTTTGCAGCCGCTGGATTCTTATTTCAGGCTTCGGGCCATGGCGTACCTGCTCCCCACTCATCCTGTTTTCTTCCTTTGGTAGTAGTGGGCTAGCCTTGAACCTAGGGCTTGGGGATACCCGCTCGTGTTATTTCCAGCTACCAGATTACCATTGTGGACTGTGTCCCACCCCACCCTCCCCCAGCTTCATAATGTTGTGAGTAGTTGTCAGGCTTCAAGCCTACCACCTTGGGCTTCACACTCTCCCACATCACGAGCTCTGACACTGAAACCATCATGCGGAGATGCCGGTGTTGGACTGGGGTGGACAAAAGTGAGAAGTCGCACAACACCAGGTTATAGTCAACAGCTTTATTTGAAATCACAAGCTTTCGGAGCGCTGCTCCTTCGTCAGGTGAAGTGAAGAAATACATATGGGCACAGCATATATAGTCAGAGAACAATGCCAGACGACTGCAGTTAATCTTTCTAACTGCCCTTTATCACACCTCGGCAGAGAGACAATCACGGCAATCAAAGGTGTGGATGGTGTCCAACCAGGTCAGTCAGGAAGACATTACATCAAAGACGATAGCACAATACAACAAAGACAATGAGGTGGCAGTTAGAAAGATTAACTGTAGTCGTCTGGCATTGTTCTCTGACTATATATGCTGTGCCCATATGTATTTCTTCTCATCCTCCCAACTCATGGCCACCCCACTCCTGGTATTTATCCACACCACTCCTTCACCCTCAGAGTTATCCTCAAAGCAGCCTATCTTAATGCTAGCTGAACCAGCATTGAAATCTTTAACAATAAGATCACATTACATACATAGGAACATGGGCTGGATTTTCATGGGGAAGGCAGGTTGGGGACGGGGGTCTCCGATGTGGGTGGGAGACCCGGGACAACAGGTTTCCGGCCGACCGGGCCGGATTTGCATCTGTTTCCCACCTGCAGCCAGCCAGATGGAGAGGCAGGCTGGCTCCGGGCAGGTAGGCATGTGGCACTAGGCCGCACAGAGGAGGGAGGGAGGGATCGGGTGGGGGCCTGCCTCCGTAGGATCAGGGGGAGGGGAACAAGGAAGATCGGGGCCTCTGTAGGATCGGGGGGGGGGGAAACAGGGAAGATCGGGGCCTCCAGAGGATCGGGGGGGGAGGGGAACAGGGAAGATCAGGGCCTCCAGAGGATCGGGGGGGGGAGGGGAACAGGGAAGATCGGGGCCTCCAGAGGATCGGGGGGGGAGGGGAACAGGGAAGATCAGGGCCTCCAGAGGATCGGGGGGGGGAGGGGAACAGGGAAGATCGGGGCCTCCAGAGGATCGGGGGGGGGAGGGGAACAGGGAAGATCGGGGCCTCCAGAGGATCGGGGGGTGGGGGGAACAGGGAAGATCGGGGCCTCTGTAGGATCGGGGGGGGGAGGGGAACAGGGAAGATCGAGGCCTCTGTAGGATCGGGGGGGGAACAGGGAAGATCGGGGCCTCCGTAGGATCGGGAGGGGGGGGGAGAAGGAAGATCGAGGCCTCCGGAGGATCAAGGGAGGGGAGAGCAGATCAGGGCCGGCCACCGGAGGATTGTGGCCGGCCTTAGCATCATCAGTGGCTGGGGGGACCGGGAAGATGATCCGAGGGTGGGGGGTCTCCGATTGCAGAGGGTGGGATAGGCAGGGACCCTGCATCCAGGGAGGTAGGTATAAAGGCACTTAGCTTTTTTTTTCTTCTTGTGATCTTCAGTACGCCCAGAATGGAACCTATTCCTGCTCTCAGCAGGCATAAGTTCCTCTGGGCCTATCAGGGGCAAGCAGGGCAGAACTGTCAATGTAGCTCGGGAACTCCTCAGGCACACCCCAAGTGTTGGTTTTCAATGTAACTGGGGTGGGCAGAAAAAGCACCCGCCCACCCACTTCACTGAGCATAATTTATGGGGGAATTTGCGAAGGACAGAAACCCGGTGGATCTGGGCTCGGCCCCCTGCCCCCACCACCCTCCTCCCTTCACCCCCCCAATGTAGCCTCCTCCTCCAGAATCGCACCCCAGCTCCACCCCTCGGATTGCAGAATTTCTAGCCTATGCAGCAGTTTGCCTGGTTACAACAGCCTGCTTTGAAACAGCTTCAACCTATTTTTTGATCAAACTAATCCCAGTATTAACTCCACTTAGTTTAATATTGAAAATGCAGCCGGTCTAGCTGTCTGCAAAGTAGAGCCTTCTATTGCAACACAGTCACTGCAAGTACTGTAGTAAGTAAAAGATTGCAAGCAGCTGTGTCATGCCTGGAGACGTGCTGCAACTGCTATTGAAAAGAAACTGGGCCAGTGTCCAAAGGCAAGCCTTCTGAAAGACATGTGATTTACAGGAATAGGATCGGCTCTGCACAGTATTCAGGGGCTTTCCTCTTGATAATACATTGCCCTCATACTTTCATGGAAAGTTATGTGTGGACATTTATATTCACTCAATACAATCATTAATAATTATTGTTTGATGGTTTGGAATTCGTTTTCAAGGATGAATTTCCAATCAATTACACAAAATCATCCTTACAAATAATTTTTAAGTGAGAATCATAGAATCATAGAAAGTTACAGCACGGAAGGAGGCCATTTCGGCCCATCGTGTCCGCGCCGGCCAACAAAGAGCTATCCAGCCTAATCCCACTTCCCAGCTCTTGGTCCGTAGCCCTGCAGGTTAGAGCATCCCAAGTGCACATCCAAGTACTTTTTAAATGTGGTTAGGGTTCCTGCCTCTACCACCCTTTCAGGCAGTGAGTTCCAGACCCCCACAACCCTCTGGGTGAAGACATTTCCCCTCAAATCCCCTCTAAACCTTGCCCAATTACTTTAAATCTGTGCCCCCTGGTTTTTGACCCCTCTGCTAAGGGAAATAGGTCCTTTCTATCCACTTTATCTATGCCCCTCATAATTTTATACATCTCAATAAGGTCTCCCCTCAGCCTTCTCTGTTCCAAGGAAAACAGACCCAGCCTATCCAGTCCTTCCTCATAGCTAAGATTCTCATAGCTTACATCCTTGTAAATCTCCTCTGTACCCTCTCCAGTGCAATCACATCTTTCCTGTAATGTGGTGACCAGAACTGCACGCAGTACTCTCGCTGAAGCCTAACTAGTGTTTTATACAGTTGAAGCATAACCCCCCTGCTCTTGTATTCTATGCCACGGCTAATAAAGGCAAGCATTCCGTATGCCTTCTTAACCACCTTATCTACTTGGCCTGCTACCTTCAGGGATCTGTGGACACGTACTCCAAGGTCCCTTTGTTCCTCTACACTACTCAGTTTCCTACCATTTAATGTGTATTCCCTTTCCTTGTTAGCCCTCCCCAAATGCATTACCTCACACTTCTCCGGATTGAATTCCATTTGCCACTGTTCTGCCCACCTGACCAATTTATTGATATCTTCCTGCAGTCTACAGCTTCCTTCTTCAGTATCAACCACACAGCCGATTTTAGTATCATCTGCAAACTTCTTAATCATACCCCCTATATTCAAGTCAAGATCGTTGATATATACCACAAAAAGCAAGGGACCTAGTACTGAGCCCTGCGGAACCCCACTGGAAACAGCCTCCCAGTCACAAAAACACCCATCAACCATTACCCTCTGCTTCCTGTCTCCGAGCCAGTGAGCAAAGGGATATAATGTTTTTATGTAATGATTGTGAACCTACTGCTTCCCCATTTCTCCTCTCTTGTCCTGGAGGTATGGGCCAGAAATTCGGCTCTCCGGCTTCCCGCGGGTGCAAGGATCGCGCGCGTACTTACCTAGCGCGCCTGCCGTTGTGCTTCGGGCCCGCGTGGAATTCAGCTCCTGGGCCTCCTGCAGCTGCCGGCGCGCAGTGCTTGCATATCCAAGGGGCGCAGTTAGTTCGAAGCGTCCCCTGGGATCACGTGGGCCATGGAGAGCCAATCTTCATTCATAGATTTTGACAGGAAGACCTGTCAAATCTATGAATAGAGATCGGCCCCAAAACCTCACTAAAACGTCAAATAATTTTTTTTTTAAAGCACATTTTTAAAATAACTATAAATTACATAAATTAACTACTTTAAACAAAAATTTTAATTTAAAAAAAAATCAATTACACTTTTTAACGGTGCTAAAAATAAACTTACCTTTCTTTAAAGTATGTAAAAAAGATAAACCTGTTGAAAAAATGTTTAAATTGTACTTAATTCACCACTTACCTTGTTAAAAGCAGGCCTTGCGCCTCCTTTTTTCCTGCGCAGCTTCTCCGTACTTACCCTCACGGAGAAACCTGAAAAAAAAAACGAAGTTCGCTGCGTGCGCGCTGCCTCTCCGGTGCATGCGTTCGACCTCTGAACCCCTTCCTTCAGGGGAACGGAAGTTCCGGTTTCCAGCGCATGCGCAGTGCATGCGCAAAACCGGCACTTTCGTTGGGTCTACGGGTGAGTACACAGCGCGTACTCACCCGTGGAGACCCGAATTTCTGGCCCAATACTCACACTGGGGTACAGTTTCAAGAGCAGCACTAACATGAAGCCTGGACAGTAAATGTTGACAGGCTATTCAACTCTGATTGACGCTAACCTGCGTGGATGTTCCAGCAGGTACTCGATAGTGATCAAGAGGGGATTCTCAGCTGATTTTGCTGCCCCCTCGCTCAGGACCATTGAAACCAATTGTAGCTCCCGTTATTGTCCTGACTGAGATCTGCTAAGTGACCATAGAATTGAATCTGAGACCTTCCCTATTTATATGGCTCAGTATTGCACCAGGTGGTGCTTTTATCCACCATTTGGACATTTGGGTAGCTACTTAGGCCGGAATTTTACCGGTGCTCAGCAGACGGGATGGGTGGCAGGTCAGCTGTTAAATTTAAAATGATTGACAGCGGGTCAGGAACCCGCTGTCAAAACACGCACACTGGACTTTCCTGATTTCGGGTCTGCCAGTGCAGAGCAGACCCAACAGGCAGCGACGGGGGAGGCAATTAAAATAATTAGTGGCTTGTTTACAGACACTTATCAATGGTTTTATTCTCAGTTTTTTAGATTTGACAGGTTGCCCACTGGTTTCCCGCTGTGTCTAGACCTCGTCTGTGAAGCTGAGGTGGGAGGTCAGTGGCCATTGAATCAGCGGATGAGTTGACAGCTTCAAATGTCAAGTCAAAGCTCCCAGCTGGTTGAGATATGTTCCCTTCACCACTAGCTTCTCTAAACTGCATTTCCACTACAGATTCACAATGCTGCATGTCTTTACACAAGTCTCTATACAGTCTGACATCATTACCTCTCCCACCATTAACAGATCACTTCTGTCATCTCAACCTCAGCTGCAATCTATTGTATCAGCATGGGTGCCCTTGAAACTCTTTCACCATGGTCCTCAGAATCCCACCACGATCAGCCCCAACACCAGCAGCACCAGGCACACCAGAAGCCCCAACAACAACACCAACTTTCTCCGCAATCACCTGATGCTGTACAGGACACAGGGCAACAGCACCCGACCACATTGCTGCCCGGAGGCCAGGGATGGCCTCACCATGGCCACATTTACTTCACTTGATGTTATACACCCTGACTGCCACATAATGCGCCAGGTTGGCACCACTCCACACCAACACCATAAAGCATCCTACAATGCCCAAGCCATTCCTTTCACACTCATCAGCATTACAGGGGGTAACATTATGTCTCACCATTCGCTACAACTCACTAAGCCACTTCCAAAGGTGCACACAAATCTGTCCAAGAATGCAAAGTGTTGAAAATAAAGATTTCAATGTTTGACACCACATTAACAGAAACTTTACATGAATATTGGCTAAAACACCCAAGTGCCTATCCTTGTGTGTTGTTAGTTGGTATGATTGCACTAGGATGAGGATGAGTGTGAGGGGTGGCTAGTGAGATGGGGAAGTGATAATGTCGATAGAGAGGGATGGGTGGAGGTGCAAGGTAAGTTGATGTAAGGATGTGCAGGAGTAGGGTAGGGAAGGCAGAAAGGAAGATGGTTGTGGTGGTTGGAGGTCAATCATCACAGCCTCAGGACATCGCTGCAGGAGTTCCTCAGGGCAGTGTTCCAGGCCCAACCATCTTCAGCTGCTTCATCAATGACCTTTGCTCCATCATAAGGTCAGAAGTGGGGATGTTTGCTGATGATTGCACAGTGTTCAGTTCCATTCGCAACTCCTCAGATAATGAAGCAGTCCATGCCCGCATGCAACAAGACCTGGATGACATTCAGGCATCGACTGATAAGTGGCAAGTAACATTTGCGTCACAGAAATGCCAGGCAATGACTATTTCCAACAAGCGAGAATCTAACCTCCTCCCCTTGACACTCAATGGCATTACCATCACTGAATCCCCCACCAGCAACATCCTGGGGGTGTCACCATTGACCAGAAACTTAACTGGACCAGCCACATAAATACTGTGGCTACAAGAGCAGGTCAGAGGCTAGGTATTCTGCGGCGAGTGTCTCACCTCCTGATTCCCCAAAGCCTTTCCACCATCTGCAAGGCACAAGTCAGAAGTGTGATGGAATACTCTCCACTTGCCTGGATGAGTGCAGCTCCAACAACACTCAAGAAGCTCGACACCATCCAGGACAAAGCAGCCCGCTTGATTGGCACCCCATCCACCATCATAAACATTCACTCCCTCCATCACCGGCGCACCATGGCTGCAGTGTGTACCATCTACAAGATGCACTGCAGCGACTTGCCAAGGCTTCTTTGACAGCACCTCCCAAACCCACAACTTCTACCAGCTAGAAGGACAAGGGCAGCAGGTGCATGGGAACACCATCACCTCCATGTACCCCCCCAAGTCACACACCATCCTGACTTGGAAATATATCGCTGTTCCTTTATAGTCGCTGGGTCAAAATCCTGGAACTCCTGCCCTAACAGCACTATGGGAGTACCTTCACCACGCGGACTGCAGCGGTTCAAGAAGGCGGCTCACCACCATCTTCTCAAGGGCAATTAGGGATGGGCAATAAATGCTGGCCTTGCCAGCGATTCCCACATCCCAGTAACGAATCAAAAAAAGGACTGCAGCGGTTAGATGTGCATGTGCTACATCCTGAAGTTACGGTCAGTTTCAAAAGCGTAATAACAGCGAAAGCTGTTAGTTCACCGTTATTACCCACAGCGAAACCTGACCCATAGTTTCTGTAATGCGATACTGTAGTGTACTATAGTATCCTATATTATAGTGAGCAATACACTGCACTGCATTACACCTTTGTTTGAGGAATCCAACATGAGTCAGCTCCATCTGTTTCAAATAGCTACTTTAATTCATCACACATCAATCTAGGAAAACATTTCACGAATTGTTTCCCGGCAAGGGGTTGGTACAAGGCATTAATATTTATTCGTTCTTCTTTGTGCCCATGGAATGTGCCTAACCCAGTGAACCTGACATTGATGATGATGTTACTGAAAAAAGTTGACGTTTCACTTGAGAGTAGAGGTTTTGCTTTGCTCAGATTTTACTGTGAGCAGTTTCACCAGAAAAAATCACTACCTCCATATGCTCAAAGCAACTGCTTCATTGATCATTTCCATTGTTGCTGCAGAAATTAAATAATATTGAGGGCCCTAGGTTTATTTTGAATCATCTTTTGTTGTCTGTTTTGTCAAGCTCATTCTAAGTGTGTGTAAATTTTGTGACATTTTCAGCCCAGTTATAGGGAGGGGAGGTAAAATAAAAACTGGCAGATTTTCACTGTGTGCCCAAGAAATGTATTTCCTCCCAGCCAATTAAAATCAGATTGACAGAAGACGTTGTAATTCACAGAGGATGGCGGCTCCAGGGATGGTGAAGAAAAGGGAAAGAGGATCAAATGTTCCATTTACGTGAAGCTTTGGTAGGAACCTAGTCATTGAAGTGGTGACCTCTCTGGTACATAAAAGGGAACAGAAAAATAGCAGCAAATTGTTCTTTTTTTGCTACCGTTACTGAGTCTTCAAGGAAATAAGAAAGGTGGAGGGTTCTGTTCATGGGACAGAATCCTGTAGGTGGGATTGATGCTGTGAGGGGATTAGGGAACTGGAATCACTTCATCTAGGAAAGAAGTGGGATCATTGTGAAGATGTCAGCTCACTCCATGGAAATTAGGATTTAGCAATATTCTTCACCTGGAATCCTTGTCACAGAGTGGTAGCCAGGTGTAGAATAACTAGTTTATATTAAACTTTCAGTATGATTTTTCCCACCACCAAGGGACTTCATGCAATTAAAATGGGATGATATATATTCAACTGGACATTCCTGGCATTCCTGCCAGGCTGAGGATTGCAGAAAAGCACCAGAAGATAGCAATACTGGGAAGTGTGGTATCAGTCAGGCGGGAGTAACCAGTTTGATCCTAATCTGCCCCTTTTGATGTCCTTATGATTCTAAGGAGTTTGAAAAGGCCCCTGTGAATCCTAAAATAAAAATAACCAGCCTCATCACAGTACCTAAAGGAATTGTATATATTTTTAAATAAAAAACATTTAATTGTTCTTTCTCCCATATTTTAGCTGAAATAAATGTGATTTCCCCCCTTCCCTATGTCTGCCAGTGCCTAGAGTCCCAGACTGACAGAGGAATTTCCTTTCTCAAATTAATGGCCTCTATGGTTTTAGCTTTGGATCACTATAACTGCACTGATTAGGATTTAGAAATATTCTTCATTTGCATCACTTTGTTGTTAATCATAAATAATAATTTACAGCAAACTGTTCATATTTGTTTTATTGGCCGATCCGCTTAAAATCACTGGCACAGCCTAGTTACAACCTCAGGGCATTGTCGATGTATTGTTGACCTGCCTTGTATGTACTGGTTAGTCATAGTTTGTGCAGCAAGAGCTGATTTTCCACCCCTAAGAAAAAATTGTACACACTGTAGCCAGACGTGCACATTTATTTGCTTGTGGTCTACTATCGACTCATATACCTGATCCTATATTAAATGTGAATACTCTCAGTGACGGTTGTGACTAATAACGAGTTTTGGTCACATTTACAATAATAAGAAAGTCTATGGCCCCGAAATTCTGCGATGGAGTGCATCTCGGTGTAATTGTCGAGACAAGACAATCAGGAATCTCCACGTCTGGCCTCAGAGGGTGTTCTGGGGCAAGGGGGAGGCTCCCTACTGACAATGGCAGGCACTCACGCCACGAGAAGGGTATTAAAGGCACCCGCCCACCAATGAGGCTGGAAAGACTGGCTGAAGGATGCTTCTCTGGGGAAGGCATACAAGATCCCCCTCCAGAAATAACATGATTCTGTCCTCGGCTGGGTCCTTTGTAAAGGAGTCGCATTGAAAATTATTTTTTTTAAATACGGATCCTATATAGGGGTCAAGGCCTCAATCTTGGCTTGGCCCCACTTCTACCTCTGATCAGCCAGTCTGACCAGGTACTGGGAATTTTCCACCACCATCCAGGCATACCTGTGCTTACGAGGCAGGTCAACAATACACCAACAATGCAATGAGGTTGCAACCAGGTTTTGCAGTGTGTATACAGAGCCTTCTAGTTCCACTAAGCATTCCAATCCTAGAATTAGTTTGTGCAACGTGTCTGTTGGATTGGATGAAAGTCTGCATTCTACACAGGATGTAGGAGTTGGTGTGTGGAGATCATGCCCAATTAGAAAATCTGGGCTTAAGAGGCTGTGCACTCACCCTTATGGAGAACTGGGTTTGGACAATCTAAACTTATTTTATAAAGGACTCTACTGCCTGCAACCCATCAATATGGACTAGATTCAAATCCAGGCCCCACAGGTAAAAGGATAGGATGCTACCCAGTCCGCACCCCTGGTCTTTTCCTAACTTTACATTTTTATGTTCTAATGTTAAGAACTGATGATAGATATTGAAAAAAATCCATTCCTTTACAAATCAAAGGCAATAATTTAGCTGAATGTGAAAGCAAGTACTGTATCTTACTGCAAATACCATTCTGTATATTATTTTTGGGAAGCTTCCATTATTTATCTGTATTTAAATATGTCCTTCTTTTGATGATATGAATAACACTGCATGTTATCTATACAGATTTGTTTCTATGGTTATTACACAATAGACTCCTACCAGTAAAAACATTTAGGTATGTCAGCAGTTTTACATCTTTTATATTTTTAGATATAATAAAAAAAATTGGCAGATCTCCCAGACTGAACTTCTGACATTTGAGGTCTTTTCCAGTTCTTCAACTTTTGAAATAAAACTTCTAGCTACACATCACCTACGTTATACATAATTCAACACAGGAGAGATATGTTTACTTTGTATGGGATTATATTTTCTTGTTCTCCTTCTCCCTTGTGCAGTAGAAATTGTGTAATAATGCTCATTTATTTAAAGATAAGATTAAAGGACAGGACTGCAGATCAGTTACAGTCTTGCTCTTATCTCCCCATGATAGTGCACATCCCCTCCCGAACACACACACATTCCGACACGCACACACATATACTTGTACTGCATTTAAATATAAAGAAAACTGTGTTTCCTGTTTGAAAATGGTATTGGTTGTCAACTCCAAAGGAAATACTGCTTGCTTCAAGAGAATATCCTCAGTAAGATATCCTCAATCAAGTCTGAAAGGAAGTAATGAGCCAGTCAGAAAATGGGACTGTAAGGGATACATTTTAAAAAGAGACAAATCTGTATACAGTATATGACATCCTGCTAAGATCCCAATGTTTTGATGTATGGAAATTGTTAACATTTATTTTTCAAATTTGGTAACAATATTTGTTTTTTATTCGTTCATGGGATGTGGGTGTTGTTGACAAGGCTGGCATATATGCCCATCCCTAATTGCCCTTGAGAAGGTGGTGGCAAGCCACCTTCTTGAACCACAGAGGGCAGTTAAGAGTCAACCACATTGCTGTGGTTCTGGAATCACATATAGACCAGACCAGGTAAGGACAGCAGATATTAATTCCAGATTTATTTAATTAATTGAATTTAAATTCCCCAGCTGCTTGTGGTGGGATTTGAACTCACGTCTCCAGATCATTAATTTAGGCCTCTGAGATTACTAGTCCAGTAACATAACCACTATGCTACTGTAACCGGTGATATAGGCAGTACTGTTTCTCTAATTCTGGTTAGATACAACATTTTGTCTGTTTTTGCAGGGGTCAGTTCATGGACCTCTGTTGCTTTTCATTTATATAAGTGACCTTAACCCAAGTGACTTTGTTGGCCCATACAGTTCACTGTCTATTCAAGTGAGTGAAATATCAGAGAACTATCACCACCTCCCATAGAACAAAACTCCAGCATCACTCACTGACTTCAGGAAAGAAGGAATACAGAAAGATAATTGAAGGGAACATTAGATGAGGAAGACAAATGTCTCTAGTATATCACTACATGTAGGATGAATGAACCCTTTCAGATGCACTATGGATTATTGATAGTAACCGAACCAGGCTAAAACATACTTTAAAGCAAAATATAATGCTGGAAAACTGCTTTAGGAAGTTTTATGCATGTCATTGAATAAGTTGCTTTGAATTTAACCTTAAGGTGTCTAGGAAGTTGCAACCAGCACTAGGCAATGAGATTGTAATCTGATGACAGAAATCTGTTAGTGATATTTGTAGATGCTTTCAATAAATTAAAAAGAAACACTTGGAACCTTGGCCATCTATCTCATTACTGTGGGACCTTCCTGTGTGTGAAGCGCTTTGGGACATCTTATAGAAGCAAAAGGCACTATGTAAAACCAAGTTTGTTCTTTCTTTCTTTCCTTCTTTCTTTCCTTCCTTCCTTCTCTGGACAAAATTATAAAAATGTAGCATTGCCTGGAAATGGATATTTGAGGAATGTTCTGTGAATTAAATGCAGAAGAACAGACTGTCTGTATTGCATTACAAGAAAGTAATTGGAGTGATATTACAAACTATGAGAGCAACGGTTGTTAAATGAGGAGAGACTGAATAGGTAAAATAGTTACAGAAAGGAGTTACTGCATAAGGTAACAGTTACTCCATTCAGACACAATTGAAAAAGGTGCAGAGAGTTATTGAAGGAATTAGTGTGTAATGAGATTTTGCTCAGGACACAGACACCCTGCTACACCTCTTGTGGGTTTGTGTCCAAGAGTAGCCTCTTACTGAATTGAAGCATTTAAAATGTTACAGTCATTCCTACATGTGTATATCCAATTCTTATCATATCTTGGGGGTAGTGATGTGACTTATGGTATTTGTAGGCCATCCTATTAAATCTAGTTACTGGCCAGCTTATCAAGTTCCTTTGAATTTGTAGGAACAGCCCAGCTGAGGGCATGATTCTCCCAGGCCCTGTAAAATCCCCCAAATCTTTAAAAACATAGCAACAAGCTCCTTGAACCTGACTCTAATTTAGATAAAGAATATTGGACATGTTTCATTAGTCCATTTGTTTCTCCTCCTGCAATTAATGCAATGTTTCTTGAGGTGTCAACCTTGGCTTAGTGGTAGCACTTGGAGTCAGAAAGTTGTAGGTTCAAGTCCCACTCCAGACACTTGAGCAAATATTCTAGGCTGACACTTCAGTGCAGTACTGAGGTATTGTTGTACTGTTAGAGAATCCGTCTTTCAGTTGAGATGTTAAACCGAGGCCCCACCTGCCCTCTGAGGTGGACATAAAAGATCCCATGGCACTATTTCGAAGAAGAGCAGGGAAGTTCTCACTGGTGTCCTGGCCAATATTTATCCCTCAAACAACATCACTAAAACAGATTATCTGGTCATCATCTCATTGCTGTTTGTGCAATCTTACTGTGCGCAAATTGGTTGCTGCATTTCCCCACATTACAACAGTGACTACATTTCACAAGTACTTCATTGGCTGTAAAGTGCTTTTGAACATCCTGAAATCATGAAAGGCATTATATAAAGGCAGTATTGAAATAGTCAAGTCTAGAGGTAACAACGGCATGGATGAGGGTTTCAGCAGCAGATGAGCTGAGGCAACGGCGGAGTCGAGCGATGTTATGGAGGTGGAAGTAGGCGGTCTTGGTGATGGAGCGGATATGTGGTCGGAAGCTCATCTCGGGGTCAAATACGACGTTAAGGTTGCGAATTGTCTGGTTCAGCCTCAGACAGTTGCCAGGGAGAGGGATGGAATCAGTGGCTAGGGAACGGAACTTGTGGCGGAGACCGACGACAATGGCTTTGGTCTTCCCAATATTTAGTTGAAGGAAATTTCTGTTCATCCAATACTGGATTTCGGATAAGCAGTGTGACAAATTAGAGACAGTGGAGGGGTCAAGGGAGATGGTAGTGAGGTAGAGCTCAGTATCGTCAGTGTACAGGTGGAACCTGCTGTTGTGTTTTTGGATGATGTCGCCAAGGGTCAACATGTAGATGAGAAATAGGAGGGGGCCAAGGATAGACCCTTGGGGGACTCCAGAGGTAACGGTACGGGAGCAGGAAGAGAAGCCATTGCAGGTGATTCTCTGGCTACGACTGGATAGATAAGAATGGAACCAGGCGAGGGCAGTTCCACCCAGCTTTAAAAACAAAAATCTTCTGAGTCTCTCGTGGGACTTCCATTTCACTTGCTCTTTTAACATTGTCGCTGCTTTTAAGGCAGTACCGCGACTTCCTCTCAGAATTTATATTGTGCCCAATAGAATAAAGCGTCTCCAGCAGCAGTCCCATTTGTCCACATCATTTAAATGAGGATCTAAAGAAAATCGCAGTGCTCCAGTAGATCCTAGAAACATAGAAACATAGAATCTAGGAGCAGGAGTAGGCCATTCGGCCCGTCGAGCCTGCTCCACCATTCAATACGATCATGGCTGATCATCCAAATCCAGTACCCTGTCCCTGCTTTAATCCCCACAGTACACATATCCCACCCTACCCCCGTAACCCCACGTATTTAATTCCCCCTAACATATCCCATCCTATCCCCATAACCCCACATATTTAATCCCCCCCTAACACTAAGGGTCAATTTATCATAGCCAAATCAACCTAACCCGCACATCCTGGGGCACAACACATTTTTGGTGCATTGCACACACATTGCTCCCAGTCAGCGCCTGGAGAAAATTAATCCCATGGTGTTTCCCTCTTTTATTTGTTGAATGAGCTGTGTTGTCTTCGCATAATATAATAGTCATAGAATCATAGAAATTTACAGCACAGAAGGAGGCCATTCAGCCCATCAGGCTGGATTTTCCTGGGGAAGGCACGTCGGGGGCGGGGGGCCTCTGATGCAGGCGGGAAACCCAGGAGAACAGGTTTCCCACAGGCCCTGCTAACTTTAACAACAGGGCCTGATTTGCATCTGAAGCCTCTGTTTCCCACCCGCAGCCAGCCAGATGGAGAGGCTGGCTGGCTGCGGGCAGGTAGGCCTGCGATACTAGGCTGCACAGAGGAGGGAGGGAGGAATCAGGCGTGGGCCCGGTGCTGGCCTCCGGAGGATCGGGGGGGTGGGTGGGAGCAAGAGATCGGGGCCGTCGAGGAACCGGGGTGTGGAGGGGGTGGTGGGGGGTGGGAGGCACGAGATCAGGGCCATCGAGGGGCCCAGAGGGAGGCAAGAGATCGGGGCTGGCCTCAGGATCATCGGAGGAGGGGGGGGTTTGGGAAGGTGATCAGAGGCCTCGTGAGGTGTGTTAGGTAGGGACCCTGGATCCAGGAGGTAAGTGTAAAGGCACTTACCTACTGCATGCAGCAGTTCCCACCTTGCTGTAACTGCCAGGTTTTAACGAAGTGTGTAAAACCCGACCAAATGCAGTTAAAAACAAAATGGAGGTTAAAGAAGAGGCTTTCAGCCTCATTATAATATTGAATTTGACGTACCTCCTCCTGGCAGCGGATTGGCTGCCCGCCCCATCCCGCACACGCCGTCCCGCCTCCGTAAAACCATAAGTAGAAGGGTTGGAGGCGGATTCAGGTAGGGAATCCGATTTTTAACAATTTAACTACCCCCACGCTCTAAACCCACCTGTTTTATCAGGTAAAAATTCCCCTATCGTGTCTGGCTGAAAAAAAGCTACCCAGCCTAATCCCACTTTCCAGCTCTTGGTCCATAGGTTACAGCACTTCAAGTGCATATCCAAGTACTTTTTAAATGTGATGAGCGTTTCTGCCTCTACCACCCTTTCAGGCAGTGAGTTCCAGACCCCCACCGCCCTCTGGGTGAAAAAAGTTCTCCTCAACTCCCCTCTAATCCTTCTATCAATTACTTTAACTCTATAACCCCTGGTTATTGACCTTTCTGCTATGTGAAATAGATCCTTCCTATCCACTCTCTCTAGGCCCCTCATAATTTTATACACCTCAATTAAGTCTCCCCTCAGCCTCCTCTGTTCCAAAGAAAACAAACCCAGCCTATCCAATCTTTCGTCATAGCTAAAATTCTCCAGTCCTCGCAACATCCTCGTAAATCTCCTCTGTACCCTCTCTCGTGCAATCTCATCTTTCCTGTAATGTGGTGACCAGAACAGTACGCAGTTTCTCTAGCTGTGGCCTAACTAGCGTTTTATAAAGTTCAAGCATAACCTCCCTGCTCTTATGTTCTATGCTTCTGCTAATAAAGGGAAGTATTCCATGTGCCTTCTTAACCACTTTATCTACCTGTCCTACTATGTGCAGGGATCTGTGGGAATGCACTCCTAGGTCCCTCTGTTCCTCTACATTTCTCAGTATCCTACCAGTTATTGTGTATTCCCTTGCCTTGATTCCCCTCCCCAAATGCATTACCTCACATTTCTCCGGATTGAATTCCATTTGCCACTTTCTGCCCACCTGACCAATCCATTGATATCTTCCTGCAGTCTACAGCTTTCGTCCTCACTATCAACCACACGGCCAATTTTTGTATCATCTGCAAATGTCTTAATCATGCCCCCTACATTGAAGTCTAAATCCTTGATATAGACCACAAAAAGCAAAGGACCGAGTACTGAGCCCTGCGGAACCCCACTGGAAACAGCCTTCCAGTCACAAAAACACCCGCCGACCATTACCCTTCCAGCCACTGAGCCAATTTTGGATCCAACTTGCCACTTTCCTTTGGACTTTTACTTTTCTGACAAGTCTGCCATGTGGGACCTTATCAAAAGCCTTGGTAAAATCCATGTAGACTACATCAAATGCACTACCCTTATCAATCTTCCTTGTTGCTGCCACAAAAAATTCAATTAAGTTAGTCAGACAAGACTTTCCCTTAACTAATCCATGCTGACTGTTCTTGATTAATCCGTGCCTTCCAAATGACGATTAATACTGTCCTTCAGAATTTTTTCCAATAATTTGCCCACCACCGAGCTTAGGCTGACTGGCCTGTAATTACTCGGTCTATCCCTTTCTCCCTTTTTAAACAATGGTACAATGTTAGCAGTCCTCCAGTCCTCTGGTACCACACCTGTAGCCAGTGAGGATTGGAAAATGATGGTCAGAACCTCTGGACGTGGTGACTTATCTACTTTTAAAGATGCTAAACCCCTTAACATTTCCTCTCTCACTATGTTTATCTCATCTAATATTTCACACTCCTCCTCCTTAACTACAATGTCTGCATTGTTCCTCTCTTTTGTGAAGACAGACGCAAAGTATTCATTAAGAACCATACCCACGTCTTCTGCGTCCACACACAGGTTACATTTTTGGTCTCTAAGAGACCCTACTCTTACTTTAGTTATCCTCTTGCTCTTTATGTATTTATAAAACATCTTTGGGTTTTCCTTGATTTTACTTGCCAATATTTTTTCATACCCTTTCTTTGCTTTCCTAATTACCTTTTTAATTTCACCCCTGCACTTTCTTTACACCTCTGGGATTTCTGCAGTATTGAGCTCACAGTATCTGACATAAACTTCCCTTTTTTGCCTTATCCTACTCTGTATGCTCCTTGATATGATGCGGAGATGCCGGTGTTGGACTGGGGTGGACAAAATTGAGAGGTCGCACAACACCAGGTTATAGTCCAACAGTTTTATTTGAAATCACAAGCTTTCGGAGTTACTACTCCTTCGTCGGGTGAAGTAAAGAGATACAGAATCGCCAAAGCATATATAGATAGAGAACAATGCATGTGTACCTTACAATTGCAGACAACTAAATTAAATCATCCTGACTGTTTATCTGCCGAGGTGTGATAAAGTTAATCAGGTCAGCCAGGAAGGTACCACATCAAAGACATAGCAAGATACAACTGAGACAATGAGGTGGAGTCGCAGGGGGTCTAACGTGTCAAAAGCTGCCGTCTGTATGTAAAACGATAAGCTTTAAAATTTTTACTTTTTTACTGGGAATCACATCTGTGAACAAGCCAACGACGACTCGAGTCCGGATCACGTCATGTATCGTGACATAAACCCAAGATCCCGGTTGAGACCGTCTTCATGAGTGCGGAACTTGGCTATCAGTTTCTGCTCGATGATTTTGCGTTGTCGTGTGTTCCTAAGGTTGCCTTGGAGAACGCTTACCCGCAGATCCGAGGCTGAATGTCCTTGACTGCTGAAGTGTTCCCCGACTGGGAGGTAACAATCCTGCCTGGCGATTGTTGCGCGGTGCTCGTTCATACGTTATCTCAGTGTCTGCATGGTCTCGCCGATGTACCATGCCGCGGTGCATTCTTTCCTGCAACGTATGAGGTAGACAACGTTGGCCGAGTCACATGAGTATGTACCATGTACCTGGTGGGTAGTGTCCTCACGTGTGATGGTGGTATCTGTGTTGATGATCTGGCATGTCTTGCAGAGTTTGACGTGGCAGGGTTGTGTGGTGTCGTGGTCGCTGTTATCCTGAAAGCTGGGTAATTTGCTGCGAACGATGGTACTTCTGAGGTTAGGCGGCTGTTTGAAGGCAAGTAGTGGAGGCGTGGGGATGGCCTTAGCAAGGTGTTTGTCGTCATCGATGACATGTTGAAGGCTGCGAAGAACATGGCGTAGTTTCTCCGCTCCAGGGAAGTACTGGACGACGTAGGGTACCCTGTTGGTTGTGTCCCATGTTTGCCTTCTGAGGAGGTCTATGCGATTTTTCGCTGTGGCCTGTCGGAACTGTCGATCGATGAGTCGAGCGTCATATCCCGTTCTTACGAGGGCGTTTTTCAGCGTCCGTAGGTGTCCATCGCGTTCCTCCTCGTCTGAGCAGATCCTGTGTATTCGCAGGGCTTGTCCATAGGGGATGGCTCCACGATGGACGTATCGGCACTCTACACCAGTATCCCCCACGATGACGGCATCGCTGCGACAGCCTCAGTACTCAACACCAACAACAGCCAATCTCCAGACGCCATCCTACAACTCATCCGCTTCATCCTTGACCACAATGTCTTCACCTTCGACAACCATTTTTTTACCCAAACACACGGAACAGCCATGGGGACCAAATTCGCACCCCAATACGCCAACATCTTCATGCACAAGTTCGAGCAAGACATCTTCGCTGCACAGGACCTCCAGCCAACGCTGTACACCAGATACATCGGCGACATTTTCTTCCTTTGGACCCATGGCGAAGGATCACTGAAAAGACTACACGATAACATAAACAAGTTCCATCCCACCATCAAACTCACCATGGACTACTCCTCAGAATCGGTTTCATTCCTGGACACACGAATCTCCATCAAAGACGGACACCTCAGCACTTCACTCTACCGCAAGCCCACGGACAACCTCACGATGCTCCACTTCTCCAGCTTCCACCCTAACCACGTTAAAGAAGCCATCCCCTATGGACAAGCCCTGCGAATACACAGGATCTGCTCAGACGAGGAGGAACGCGATGGACACCTACGGACGCTGAAAAACGCCCTCGTAAGAACGGGATATGACGCTCGACTCATCGATCGACAGTTCCGACGGGCCACAGCGAAAAATCGCATAGACCTCCTCAGAAGGCAAACACGGGACACAACCAACAGGGTACCCTACGTCGTCCAGTACTTCCCCGGAGCGGAGAAACTACGCCATGTTCTTCGCAGCCTTCAACATGTCATCGATGACGACAAACACCTCGCTAAGGCCATCCCCACGCCTCCACTACTTGCCTTCAAACAGCCGCCTAACCTCAGAAGTACCATCGTTCGCAGCAAATTACCCAGCTTTCAGGATAACAGCGACCACGACACCACACAACCCTGCCACGGTAAACTCTGCAAGACATGCCAGATCATCAACACAGATACCACCATCACACGTGAGGACACTACCCACCAGGTACATGGTACATACTCATGTGACTCGGCCAACGTTGTCTACCTCATACGTTGCAGGAAAGAATGCACCGCGGCATGGTACATCGGCGACACCATGCAGACACTGAGACAACGTATGAACGAGCACCGCGCAACAATCGCCAGGCAGGATTATTACCTCCCAGTCGGGGAACACTTCAGCAGTCAAGGACATTCAGCCTCGGATCTGCGGGTAAGCGTTCTCCAAGGCAACCTTAGGAACACACGACAACGCAAAATCATCGAGCAGAAACTGATAGCCAAGTTCCGCACTCATGAAGACGGTCTCAACCGGGATCTTGGGTTTATGTCACAATACATGACGTGATCCGGACTCGAGTCGTCGTTGGCTTGTTCACAGATGTGATTCCCAGTAAAAAAGTAAAAATTTTCCCAGTAAAAAAGTAAACATTTTAAAGCTTATCGTTTTACATACAGACGGCAGCTTTTGACACGTTAGACCCCCTGCGACTCCACCTCATTGTCTCAGTTGTATGTTGCTATGTCTTTGATGTGGTACCTTCCTGGCTGACCTGATTAACTTTATCACACCTCGGCAGATAGTCAGGATGATTTAGTTGTCTGCAATTGTAAGGTACACATGCATTGTTCTCTATCTATATATGCTTTGGCGATTCTGTATCTTTTTACTTCACCCGACGAAGGAGTAGTAAGCTCCGAAAGCTTGTGATTTCAAATAAAACTGTTGGACTATAACCTGGTGTTGTGCGACCTCTCAATTTTGCTCCTTGATATCCAGGGGACTCTTAATTTGGGAGTCCCACCCTTTTTCTTTATGGGAACATATTTGCTCTGAACCCTCACTATCTCCTCCATGAATGCCTCCCACTGCTCTGACACTGTAGCTGATCCAGTCCACTTTTGCTAAATCACATCTCAGCTTAGTAAAATTGGCCTTTCCCCAGTTGAGAACTTTTACTCCTGGTCTATCTTTGTCCTTTTCCATAACTACACTAAATCTAACTGAATTAGGATCCACCAAAATGCTCGCCCACTTGATGCCCCTTCCACCTTCCCAGCTTCATTCCCTAAAACTAAGTCCAGAACCGGCCCCTCTCTTGTTGGACTTGCTACTGTAGAAAGTATATACAGATCCTTAATTTTAATATTTCTTGAAATGCTTTGCCAGGCAAAAAGGTTCTACAAAGTGAAATAAAGTTGGTAAATGTAACAAGCTTCTTCTTCTTAGGCAGTCCCTCGGAACCGAGGATGACTTGCTTCCACATTAAAAAAAATGTGTTCTCAGGTGTCTGATGGTAAATGTAAATGTAAGTTGGTAAATGTAACAAGCAGTCTTTCACTGATAAGACAGGAAACATGGTTTTGACTGCAGGGGGTAGTGATAGTCAACAGAGATAAACAAACCCCCTGAGTATCGTAGACATGGTGTCTCTGGTGACCTTTCTGAGGTGAGAAGTCAAACCTTTGAAATTTTGAAATGCAGAATACGACGTAACTCATGAACCGCACCAAGTGGATTTCTGCCACCTTTGTAAACTTTAGGAGTGAATGAACAATTTTGGGCTGTGATAAGGTCACCTGACGAAGGAGCAGCCGCTCCGAAAGCTTGTGATTTCAAATAATACTGTTGGACTATAACCTGGTGTTGTGCGACTTCTCACTTTTGCTCGAATAGTGGTTGGGGTTTTGAATCTGTCTTAGGAACAATAAAAGGTTAAAGACAGAACCCGTGTGTCTGCTGTAATTTCTCATAAGTCTCAAGTCCGAACTCTATAACCTGTTGGACGGGGCGAGGGGTAATTCCACACGTCTTACAGATTTTGGCGACCTGAGAGACATTGAGCGAGAAATTTAGAGACCATTAATATGGGTGGAAAAACCGCCAAGACAATGGATGAGTTAGTTGCAATGTATGTTGCGGGGAAGTTACCTCTCCAGGACAGGTGGGTACAGGTTATTATTGACAGTGATGATCCAGTTTCTGAGGCCGAACAATGGACACAAGAGTCTACACGTCGGCAACGGATAATGAAAGCCGTCTGGTTGTTAGCCTATCGAAGGAAGGTTGCAAACGATGAGCAGGAAAAGATTAAGTCACGAAGGGAAATAGAGGATATGGCAGGAAAAGCCAGTGATAGAGAAGCGGTGGTAAAACGGCTTCTTAAGGAATTAGAGGAAGAACGAGAAGGTCGTAAGAAAGATGAAGAGGTGTTTGAGAAGGAGAAAGCGAGATGGTGTAATAAAGAGCAATATTTGGAAAGTCAGTGTGTGAATCAAAGGAACGAGAGTAAAGCTTGAAAAGAGGAAGCTAGTAGCCAACAACAACGAGCAGAAAAAGCAGAGGAGGAGAATGAGGATTTGAAAGCAGCCATTAGGGTGGTGCAGAAACAGGTTGTGAAACTAGGTGGGCAGCAGGACCATGCGGAATGCAAAAGGAAGGTTAAAGTGTTCGAAGAAAAACTACGGGTCCAAAGGGGAATTGTGTGTGCTATAACCCCAGGGGAACAGCCTGTATTTGGGTGGTCATCATCAGACAGTGAGTGGGAGGAGGTTGAAGAAGAAGGGGAGTTAGGACCTATACCTGGGAAAAAGATTAAACCACCTCCTACTGCGCCTTCCCCAATGAACCCCATACGACAACGGAGGTGTCTCACCCCGGGAGCGGACGCCCTGACCGGGAGAGAGGGGTGACTTGGACAGGGAATTCTTTTGTTAATTATGATTATAGGAGTTTGAAAGACATGGCGTCTGACATTAAAAAGTTAGAAATGTGAGGTGAACCCCAAATACATTTCATTGCAGTTGAACTAAGAGTCGCTGTAAGTGAAATGGACAAGGATGAAAAGAAGAAGTTATTATTATTTATTCTTAGTCCTGAAGTATTTAGCAGCCTCCCACCTGACATGAAGATTGGTAATGGGACGTATGAGAATTTAAAATTAAGGGTTGCTCAAGCGATGAGGGTAGGATGGGGGATCCCTTCAAGGCTATGGCAGAGATAGAACAGGGGCCCAATGAACCACCCACAGTGTTTGCCGACAAACTATGGCCCACATATATGGAAGCAATGGGTGGGGGAGTAGGAGTGCGAGCTGATTTACTGGAACAACCCAGAAATCACTGGCTACGGGTTCGGATATCTCATAGTCTGCCGTATTTACAGTCTGTCATGTCGGACTTTGATCCCACAGACGAAAATAACACTGAGGAAAGGGTTTTAAGGAAGCTAACTTTGGTGTTTGAAAAAAGACAGCTTGATAAAAGAAACACAGGGACAATTAACAAACTAAAGGGCAAGGTATGTGAGGTGAAGGAAACAACCCCTAAAAATGGCAACACGAGGGTTTCACTGAAAGGAAGGATAAGATGTGTTATAACTATGGAGGGAAGGGCCATTTTATCCGGGAGTGCTGGAAGCCCCGTAAGAACAAAATTGAATCAAGAAATGGTCCTACCCTATCTTGAGGAGGACGACGAGAAAACAGCTAGACTAATTTCTAAATGTGTGCAGGAATGGGAGAAAAGGCAATCTCAGGGGAAAATTCATGCTGCTCAGGGTAAAGACTGTGGAGAGACACAGGCATGAAGAGGCTGCGCCCAGCCTGAGTACCTGTGTCCACTCAGGTACGTCGAATATGGTAGACCTTGTGTAGACATCATTGTTGAGGGGAAGAAGGGAGATTATTTGGTTGACACCGGAGCATCTAGCACGGTGGTACATTCCCCCTCCCTGATGACATCACCTTGGTCGAGTAGGGAACCATAAGTGTTAGTTGGTTTCACGGGCAATTCAATGGCTGGGGCAGTGTCTAAACCCCTAAATTTTAAAGTAGGACCCCTCCAAACTAAGTGGACATGCATATTAATAAAGTGGGACCAACCGGGATTGGGGGTCCTAGGCTCGGATTGGATGTTAGAGCACAATGTGATAGTAGACATGCACAACGACTGCCTGTGGGGAGGAATGGAGAGTAGTGACGAAGTGGTAGTAATACCTCCAAGACATGGAGAGGCTTGGATAGTGACTCTGACAGGGCCCTACGATTTACAAACTTTAATAGCAAGAGTGCCAAAAAAGGTACACAGCTGTAGTTAAAGCTAACAAAGAGGTTTTTGCCACGCATAGGCACGATTGTGGGAGGGTGACAGGGGTAGAAATCAGGGTAGGAGGTGAGCCCATGCTCTGCCCACAAAAACAATATACCTTCCCCAAAGAAGCAGAGAGGGTCTTGGAAAAGGCTGTAACATCCCTTGTGGAACAAGGAGTCATGAGACCCTTGGCTACACACGTGAACTCTCCTATATGGCCAGTGAAGAAGCCGGATGGCTCCTGGCGAATGACCATCGATTATAGAGTGTTGAACAAGAACATCCCTGCTTGTGCCCCTACAGTAGCAGCTGTAGTAGATCTGATTGGTAACATCCCTGGGCACGCCACGGTATTTACAGTCCTAGACATATCAAATGGGTTTTAGTCCATCCCGTTGCACCCCGAGGATCAGTACAAATTTGCCTTCACCTTTAAAGGACAACAGTATACTGTACATGGACTTGTCTTCCACAGGGATTCCACAACAGCCCCTCTATTTTTCATCAGTGTATGGAAGCATGCCTAAAGGAGTTCAGTCACCCAGATCGACTGATAGAGTGTGTAGACGATTTACTGTTATTTTCCGAAAGTGAAGGAGAACATGAGAAACTGTTGGAGGAGTTGTTGGGATTGCTTAAAACAGATGGATTTAAGGTTAATCCCAAGAAGGCACAGATAGGGGAAGAGGAACTTCAGTTTCTGGGACTCACTATTCGATCAGGGGAACACGTGATAGATGAGGCTAAGCGTAAAGCGGTGCAGGAGTTACCCCGACCAGGCTCGGTAACTGCTCTCCGATCGTTTTTGGGTCTGACAGGTTACTGTAGGGAATTCATTGAGAACTACGCAGCTACATTAGGCCCCTCACTGAGATTATTGAAGAAGGGTGTAGAATGGGAGTGGGACGGGGAATCTGAGGAAGCCTTTGTCCAGTTAAAATGAGACCTACAGATAGCTCCGGCTTTGGGAGCTGTCGATCCTGGGAAAAGCTTTTATTTGGAAGTGGCAGCTACGGATGCCAGTCTGAGTGCCGTCCTTATACAGGAAGTGCACCATCACATGAGACCGGTGGCCTATTCCTCCAGCGTGCTGGCGGAAGTGGAAAGAGGCTATTCCACTTGCGAGCGACATCTGCTAGCTACCTTTTGGGCGGTAAAACATTTTGCGGTGTTCACAGGAACCCAACCCGTCACTCTATTAACCCATCACACCCCAACTCGTTTACTCTTAGACGGGAAAATTAAAGAGGAAACAGTGTCTAGTGTGCGAATAGCTAGATGGACATTACTGTTAGAAGGCATGAATCTTAAGGTCGAAGCCATTGGAGACCCTAAATTAGCCTTCAACCTTAATTACAAGGGAGAATCTCATACTTGTACAGTTGAGGGAGTGTGGGAAACGAAAGGGAGTTTTAAATCAGGGATACACCCCGAAGGGCGAGACATTTATGTGGATGGCTCGAGTTTTGTGGAAAAGGGAGAAAGGAAAACAGGATGCGGAATTCACGATCCGGATCGGAACGTGGAAGTGGCCCTGTTGCTCCCCAATACTCTCAGTGCTCAGCAGGCAGAATTAGCCGCGAAGTCACCTATGTAGTCACACACCCCACGGAATTTCCCTTCCTTACACCATCTGCTCCGACTCAATGTTTACATGCAACTCATGTACAGAATATTTGGCCATTTGGGCCAGACGAGGGTTTAAGTCAGCAGATGGAAAGCCTTTGATCACAGCCCCGATGTTGGCAACAATATTGGAAGCTGTAAAGGGAAAAGAACACGTGTATTACATCCACAAGGTCAAGGCCCACTCTAAAACCGAGCCCAGGTGGAAAGGCAATCAAAAAGCCGATGAACTGGCTCGGAGGGGTGCAGAGGGAGGAGACCCTTACCAGTCAGGAGTGGTGGTCACTGTCACCTCTGCTCAGAATACGGTACCCCTCCCACCGGACCTTAAAACCATTCAGTTAAAAGATGTAGTGTTAAGGGCAATTATAAAGGAAAAGAAGAGGGAAGAGACATAGAGAGACCCTATGGAGCTAGGGATGTAGAAATCAGAGAAGGGATGCTATTTAAAGGTGACAAGTGGGTAGTCCCAGAGGGATACTGGGAGGAATTCATTCAACTAGCACATGGAGGTCCAGGGGCGAGACACCCAGGACCCGAAACCACCTGGAAGAGAGTGGAAGAAGTAGGATGGTGGCCACACCTTAGGGGAGATGTGAAGGATTTTTGTCAAAACTGCTTGATATGTGCTGCCAATAATCCCGACCCACACAGGAAAAAGGCACCTTTGGGACATACGCGAAGGGCTGAAGGGCCATGGTAATGTGTCCAGATTGATTTTATTGGACCCTTACCGACTACTAAGAAGGGCAATAAATATTGTCTGGTGTTAATGAACAATTTCACTAAATGGTGGAAGTATTCCCTTGTAAAACAGCCACGGTATTGTGGACTGCGAAAACAATAGTAAAAGAGGTGCTCTCTAGATGGGGACTCCCTCGTGTAGTGGAGTCAGACCAAGGGAGCCATTTCACAGGTCAGGTGATGCAGGCTACTCTTAAACTGTTGGGGATTGAAGGAAAATGGCATGTAGCCCACAACCCGCAGTCGTCGGGAATTGTGGAAAGAATGAACCGTATCTTAAACTTGGCTTTACGTAAAGAACTGAATGAAAGCCCCACCAAGTGGGACGAGGTACTGCCTCTAATCCTGATGAATATACGCAGTACAGAGTTGAAGGGAACGGGATATTCTCCGCATGAATTGGTTACAGGGAGACTCATGAGAACCCCAACACACTTGCTAATTCCTACATTAACAGAGAAACAGATCAAAGAGGTAAGCAGGGATAAGTTCCTAAATGACTTGTGGGAAACTCTGAGAGAGTTACACCTGGGAGCTGCCCACAATATCGGAAGGGCTCACCAAGGCAACCGATTACTTCTAGTCCTGAGTAAGCCATGGGAATGGGAGGTCGGTAGCCAGGTGATGGTTCGAAACTATGCAAGGGTGGGTGTGTTCGAACCCTTGTACAAGGGACCATACAGTATCGTTGATAAGGCTAGCCCCATGGTGTATGCAGTTCAGCTACCTAAGAAAGTTAAGTGGTTTCATATTAACCAGATGAAGCTTTTTCAGCCCACAAGCAGGTCAAGGAGACAACAGACCACGATTATGAGCATGATTGGGATGCAGCTGGTCTGCTGGGATGATACGGAGGAATTGCCCAATGGCGCATCTCACCAGGTACAGTGTGATCCAAGTGAAGGTGGACAGGGCGCAGGAGCTGTAGAAGCCTCCTCGACCCTAGGTCCGGAGTCACCTTCTATTCACAGATGAGACCTACAAATTCTTACTACCTCACAACATCGTAAAAGAAAGAGAATAACACCCCTAAGAGTTAGACTTTATTAGTACCAAAAACCAAAATGGCTAATGGTAGAGGGAAACTTAAAAGTTTTATCGACACAGACGGTATCAGTTTCTGTCCAAAACAAGTAAAACACAGGAATAACAACAGAAAACGCTGGAAAAACTCAGCGGGCCAGACAACATCCGTGGAGAGAGAAAGAGTTAACGTTTCAGGTCGATGACCTTTCGTCAGAACTGGGAAGAGCCGGAAATCAAATAGATTTAAGGCCAGGGTAAAGCTGGGAAAAGGGGGAGGGGATAAAGGAACAAAGGGGGAGATGAAGAGACATTAAGAGACATTAAGAGATATGCAAGGCTAGAGGTGGTGTTAATGTGACAGATTAAGGCTGAAAGAAGTGTGAAATCCACTGGCAGAATGAAGGACAGCTGCCAGCTTCTAGGAGGAAAAAAAAGGTGGGGGGGGGGCAAATAAAAGGGTGGAAAAAATAAAATATAAATGTGATTGGAGCTGAGGTTATGATCTAAAATTGTTGAACTCGATATTGAGTCCAGAGGGCTGTAGCGTGCCTAAACGAAAGATGAGGTGCTGTTCCTCGAGCTTATGCTGCGCTTCCGTGGAACAGTGTAATAGGCCGAGGACGGTGAGGTCAGAGTGGGAGTGAAGCGGTGAATTAAAGTGACAGGCGACCGGGAGCTCGGGGTCCCCCTTACGGACTGAACGGAGGTGTTCCGCAAAGCGGTCACCCAATCTGCGTTTGGTCTCCCCAATGTAGAGGAGACCACATCGTGAGCAGCGAATACAGTATACTAAATTGCAGGAAGTACAAGTAAATCGCTGTTTCACCTGGAAGGGGTGTTTGGGGCCCTGGACAGTGGGAAGACGGGAGGTATAAGGGCATGTGTTGCATCTCCTGCGCGTGCACGGGAAGGTGCCGGGCGAAGGGGAAGGGGTGCTGGGGGTGCTAGAGGAGTGGACTAGGGTGTCGCGGAGGGAGCGGTCCCTGCGGAATGCTGAAAGGGCAGGTGAGGGGAAGATGTGTTTGGTGGTGGGATCACGCTGGAGGTGGCAGAAATGGCGGAGGATGATCCGTTGAATGTGGAGGCTGGTGGGGTGAAAGGTGAGGACAAGGGGAACCCTATCGTGGTTCCGGGAGGGAGGGGCAGGGGTGAGGGCAGAAGTGCGGGAGATAGAACGGACATGGTCGAGGGCCGTGTCGACCACGGTAGAGGGGAATCCTCGGTTGAGGAAAAAGGAAGACATGTCGGAAGCACTGGTATGGAAGGTGGCATCATCAGAGCAGATGCGGCGGAGACGGAGAAACTGGGAGAATGGAATAGAGTCCTTACAGGAGGCGGGGTGGGAGGAAGTGTAGTCCAGGTAGCTGTGGGAGTCAGTGGGCTTGTAGTGAATGTTAGTCAATAACCTATCCCCAGAGATGGAGATGGAGAAGTCGAGGAAGGGAAGGGAAGAGTCGGAGATGGACCATGTGAAGGTGAGGGAAGGGTGGAAATTGGAAGCATAGTGAATGAAATGTTCTAGTTCAGGGCGAGAGCAGGAGACGGCACCGATACAGTCATCAATGTACCGGAAAAAGAGGTGAGGGAGGGGACCCGAGTAGGACTGGAACAAAGAGTGTTCCACATATCCCATGAAAAGGCAGGCATAGCTAGGACCCATGCGGGTACCCATAGCAACACCTTTAATTTGGAGGAAATGGGTAGAGTCAAAGGAGAAGTTGTTCAATGTGAGAACAAGTTCAGCCAGGCGGAGGAGGGTGGTGGTGGATGGGGACTGGTTGGGCCTCTGTTCAAGGAAGAAGCGGAGCGCCCTCAGGCCATCCTGGTGGGGAATGGAGGTGTAGAGGGATTGTACGTCCATAGTGAAGAGGAGACGGTTGGGGCCGGGAAACTGGAAACTGTTAAAATGGCGGAGGGCGTCGGAAGAGTCGCGGATGTAGGTGGGAAGAGACTGGACAAGGGGAGAAAAAATAGAGTTGAGATAGGAAGAGATAAGTTCCGTGGGGCAAGAACAGGCTGAAACGATGGGTTTACCGGGGCAGTCCTGTTTGTGGATCTTGGGAAGGAGGTAGAAGCGGGCTGTGCGGGGTTGGGGAACTATGAGGTTGGCGGCCATGGGGGGAAGATCTCCAGAGGAGATGAGGTCAGTGACAGTCTTGGACACGGTGGCTTGATGTTCGGTAGTGGGGTCATGGTGCAGGTGGAGGTAGGAGGAGGTGTTGGAGAGTTGGCGTTCAACTTCCGCTAGGTAGAGGTCGGTTCGCCAAACAACAACAGCGCCACCCTTGTCAGCAGGTTTAATGACAATGTCAGGGTTGGATTGGAGAGAATGGAGTGCTGCAAGTTCAGAGGGAGGTAGGTTGGAGTGAGTGAGGGGAGCAGAGAAATTGAGCTGGCCGATGTCACGGCGGCAGTTAGCAATGAAAAGATCTAGAGAGGGTAAGAGGCCAGAGGGAGGGGTCCAGGTGGAACGAGAATTCTGAAAACGGCTGACCCTTTCTCCCGCTTTCTCTCTCCACGGATGTTGCCTGGCCTGCTGAGTTTTTCCAGCGTTTTCTGCTGTTGTTTCAATTTTCCAGCATCCGCAGTATTTTGCTACCGTAATAATTATCTCATCCCAGGCAGATTATCCAGGATTACCCACATTCATTTTGAGATCAGGAATGTTTTCTTTAAACCTGCACCCTAGAGAGTTGGAAAGATAGCCAGTTGTTCCGACATGCCTACTGGTGAATCACTAAAGATGTCAGAGTCGCACCCTCCCACTGGCTGGGAACACAGAAAATGAAAAGGGGCTGCAAGGGACAATCTTTGGCTTTGAGCTGGAGGATAAAGTACAGGAGATCAGTTTTTGCAACTGGAAGTTGTCTAGAAAGAAAAGTAATGCCAAAAACAAGCAAGTTCGCCCACGAAAAGGACATGGCGCATGATTTATTATTTACTCCATTTTTCAAGGGGGGGTGGTCAGTTGAGTGACAAGTGGAATTTGCTGTGACTGTTACTCTATGTTTACTTATTGTCTGTAAAATGAAGTAGCTTCATTATTCATATCTGGTCTCGTCTTTCTAATTGTTTGATTCTGCCTTTGCAAGGATTGAAGAAATGCCTGTGATGGCACATGCAAAAGATACAATATGCAGTGCAGATCACAAAGGGGTCCGATTGTTACATCCTTGGATTACACCATCATATAATTGGACATTAGGCAGTATGGACATACTTCTAAAGCAAGATACTCAGACCACTTGCAGGAGTAACCAGCATCACTATACCAGAGAATATCTAAGGCAGATGCTAATCCCGTAAGAGAGATACAGGTTATAATTAGTTATAAATTTAGGACTAATATCAGAAAATTCTTTTTCACACAAGAATGAACACATGTAGTAGACTTCCAAATATAGTAGAAGAGGCAAAAACCCTGGAATTATTTAAGGAACAACAGAATGCTGCAACAAGGGGTGGGCGGGGGGGGCGGTGGGAGGAGATAGGGTCTTTCTGGATGGATGAATTAAGATGGGCTGAATGGCCCGTCTCATTATCTTGTAATCTGATCTTGGCTGGGGTGGCGGTATGAGTAATAAAAGTGGTCTCAACATTTCCTGAGCTTTTGGATGGGGTGGAGGGGGGGGGCGGGGCGGTGAATTAATAAATAAACAAATCACTTGAAAAGATTCCTGCTCCTAATCTCTATCTAATGAATCCTGCTGGAAGTGGCATGTGGGCATTGGGTAAAGATAGGATGAGGATCAACAGTAATGTTCGCACGGTCAAATAGCTTGTTGATAAATACCATCAAGACTCACGTGAACAATGGTCCCTAATGCAGGGTCTGCACCGATGGAACTCACCCTCAAAAAGGAGAGAAAAGGAGCAGTAGGCATGGGGAAATAAAATTGCATGTCGGATAAGCTTGTTTGAATGCAGTAAGTACCCTCCAGGTTTTAGAGATGCCTACAGATTCAACATTTTACTATTTTCTAATGAGACCAACTAGGTTTTTTGAGCTTTTCTTTCATTGGAGAAATGTTTATTCAACACATACACGCACACGCATGACCTACCCTTCACAAACCCATGATGACTCTCTCTGATTAACTGCTACTTGTCCAAGTGCATAGTCACTCAGTTTCTGATGATAGATTCCAGTAACTTCCCCACAATTAATGTTCTGACAGGTCTGTAGTTACCTGGTTTGTCACCCCCTCCCTTCTTAAATAATGGAATATTTGAAATTTTCCAATCCTGGAATACAATTCCTGAATCTAGAGAGCTTTGGAAAATTATGATTAATGCATCTGCAATTTCCTCACCCATTTTTTTTTAAATAGACTCCAATGACAATAAAGTGAGACAAAAAAGCTACACCCTATCCAGGCACACAAATCACAACCCTCCCATGCACATAAAACCCTTGCTAAACACCAAACAAGCTATATCACCAATACACCAAAATAGAGCTCCCCACACGCAAAAAATCCGTGCCCCTAGGATTATGGCCAGCCACCTCTACCAACCATCTTCACCTGCATCCTTCTCCTGTTTCCATCCCGTCCCTCCCACCCCCACATTCCCCTACCCCAAAGCTTGTAAACAGATGCTTTGACCTTAGTCATGATGTGGAGATGCCGGTGTTGGACTGGGGTGGACAAATGTGAGAAGTCGCACAACGCCAGGCTATAGTCCAACAGCTTTCTTTGAAATCACAAGCTTTCGGAGCGCTGCTCCTTCGTCAGGTGTTGTGCGACTTCTCAAATTTGACCTTAGTCGTTTAGGCTAGAGGACTAAATTGTACAAAAAGATTGCCGAGTGTTCTGTATCACATCAGGAAGCAAGTCTTTTCTAGTGCACCAGGCCTAGGAAGTTGAAATCGGCTGTGTGAGCAGTTAACAAGTAAACAAGCAAGCAGGAGCCAGATGAAAGGAGCTCACCGGCCATATTTGGCCTGCGGGCTGTGTACTGGATCCTCCTAATTTATAACTAACTCCCAAATGTAAACATTGTCCATTCATTGGTTAAAGGTATCAACATTTTAGTCAATTCAATCTTTGCTCTGGTGACTGCGCACTGGAACAGCTGCAGAAGCTTGGGATTGAGTAGTCCTATGCCAGTATCTGGAGGTAACTAAGTAGGCCTAAAACAACTAATTTGATGTAAAACAACTGAACAGTTGCCATTCCTTTCAATTGTTCCCAAATATGATCCTAACCAGAACTCAATTCTCTTTCAGAGCAGCAAAGATCTGATGCTCTTTTCATCGAAAATCAAGAGGCCATACTGATCTGTCGGACTTTTTTTTGAACAAATTTGATACTCATGATATGTCCTGTTGCACAGTTCTGAAATTGTGAAACCTTAGTAGATAATGCAGGTAAATACATAAGTATCAACCACTGGAAAGGATGTGACAAATATTGAATAATGGTTCTGAAACTGAGCATCATCAAGGGCACTTCAACTAGGTTGAAGGTGGCCTTGATCGAACAGTTTAGAGCCCAAAAAACTTCACTTTGATCAAAGTATGGTAAAAAAAAAATCACATCACAAATTGAAAATTCACTTAAGCTTAATTAAAAAGTGCTAAAATTTTCATGAAATTTCAGTAAAAGAACACAAAATGAGTCAATTCACAAAATCAATAGACTGAACTAATTTTTTCCTGTGTGCAGAGAAAACATAAGATTTGCTACCAATAATAGAAAGCAAAGACCAGAAACATTGTTTAGCTCAATAAGGGAGCAGGGAAGGGAGGTTACCACTTAAGCAAGATGGCCCCCTTATATAGCACTAAAACCTTTAAGAGAGACACCAACTCAAATGCATTTCCTCCTAATTTAATGTTGACATGAACAACTCTACCTAGAAAGTGAACAATAATGAATTCACATTTTCTAAATGAATCCAATGTGGTTAAAGAAATTTGGATAAAAGTGAACTCTTTACAATCTCATTGTCTAATAATTACAAGTCTTAACTCCTACAAAAAAGTCTACTGATAAAAAAAACCATCTGAAGCTCTACTCCCCATTACTCACGGGCACCAGACAACAGTGGAGGCTGAGTGTTTGGGGCAGGGTTCCGAGAAACAAACTGAACATTTTGACAGGGGTTTGAATTTTCAGCTACAGGGCGGGCATTCCACTTGGCACTGAGGTTACGTGCAGAGAGGCCTGAAACTTATAGAAAAAGGGGGAGAAGGCATTCCATTTTCCTACTAAGAAGCCAAGCTCTTGCCCTTTTACACGGATACTTGAGCAACTCTTTTTTTGAAGCACACCATTTCTCCCACCCCACGTGCTGATAGAGCAAAACTGGTCTTGGCCCAGTGCCTCCCATTGCCACTTTCCTCCACCTATTGTCCCCCCTCTTATACGCTTCCTCCATTTCACGCTCCACAATTCCCTAGGCAATGTGAAGAATTGGGATCTGGCCCAGTGCCACCACCCCTTTATCTTCTTTCTGTTGCTCCCCCTCCTCTTACCTTCGATTTCAAAATTCTCATCCTTGTTTTCAAATCCCTCCATGGCCTCGCCCCGTCCTATCTCTGCAATCTCCTTCAGCCCCACAACTAGCCCCCCCCCCGCCCCCAAGATGTCTGCGCTCCTCTAATTCTGCCCTCTTGAAGATCCCTGATTATAATCACTCAACCATTGGTGGCTGTGCCTTCTGTTGCCGAGGCCCTAAGCTCTGGAATTCCCTCCCTAAACCTCTCCGCCTCTCTTTCCTCCTTTAAAACGCTCCTTAAAACCTACCTCTTTGACCAAGCTTTTGGTCACCTGCCCCTAATTTATCCTTATGTGGATCGGTGTCAAATTTTTTGTCTTAAAATACTGCTGTGCAGCGCCTTGGGACGTTTTACTACGTTAAAGGCGCTATATAAATACAAGTTGTTGTTGCTGTCCCCCTATTCTTCTCCCATCCCGGCTCCCTGCACCCATCTTCATTCCAACTCCTTGCTCCCGCCTCCCTTGCACTTTTCTCCAGTTATCCCATAACGATCTACCCTGCTTGACCTGAATACTGGACCTGGCCTCAACTCCTTGCATGCACCACCACAGGAGATCAACTAGTATTTTAATAATAATCTTGCATATGGCATGCACTTCATGAGTCACAATTTTACATTGGAGCCAATTTTAACTTAGCCTGCCTGGCAGAAAACTGACGGGATCAGATCAGCCGCCCGTTTTACACCCTGCTTTATTTTACTCTCCATTGAAATCAGCAGAAAGCAAAATTGGGCGGCGTGTAATAAAATGGCCGGCCGATCCAATACCATCAGCTTCCGGCAGGCAGGATAGGTTAAAATTACCTCCACTGTAAAATATTACTTCAACATTTCTACCTGACACACCACTAGGCACCACTGTGTTATCTTTTCTGCACAAATGTGATGAGGTCTGGAGCTGAGTGGTTTTGGCGAAATCCAAATTGAGCGTCGATGAGAAGGTGCCACTTAAGAGCACTATTGATGACTCCTTCCATCATTTTACTGGTCAGTAATTGGCCGGATTAGATTTCTCCTGCTTCTTTTTGTGGATAGGACAAACCAATTTTTCACATTGTTGGGTAGATGCTAGTGTCATAGCTACACTGGAACAGCTTGGCTAGGACGACAGCTTGTGCTAGAGTGCAGGCCTTCAGCACTAAGCCCAGGATGCTGTCAGGGCTCATAGCCTTTGCTGTGCCCCTTCATATCACATGGAGTGAACCGAATTGGCTGAATACTGGCATCTATAATGGTACCTTTACCTGACGAAGGGGCAACAGCTCCGAAAGCTTGTAATTTTAAATAAATCTGTTGGACTATAACCTGGTGTTGTGCGACTTCTCATCTTTTTCAAGTGATATTGGTTAAAGAGATTGATCTGGATTAATTGGAGTTATGAGGTCAATTAACCTATTAAAACCAGACTTTTATTGCGGCCATGGTGAAATTCTGGTTGGTGTAAATTGTGTGCTAGCTTCTAGTTCCGGAAGTGAGGCAATCACATCAATAATTGGTATTTTTAAGATTTCTGACCAATTTCAACTCTGTGTGACATGGGGAAAAGAAAGGGAATGCTATTATTGTGTATGGAGTTATTTTGTAGAATGTTTGTAATGGTATTACTAGTGATGTCTGATGTTTTAACTTGCTGTGTGTACTGTAAAGATATTGGACATAAATTTAAGTTTATGTTTTCGATGAAGCCGCGCGAAATGACGTGTGTATAATGTATGGATCTTGGTTGGTGGAGCAAGCCTGGGAAAACCTACAGCGAATTGCTGAGGTGAGGCTTCCCTCGTGGGTGACTGATCAACATTTAAGGGCTATGTCCACCTACCAACTGAATTTGACTATGTGTTGGGTCAGAAAATCGGTGCAAGTATACCCGGTGAAACAGTACTGCAACTGGCTGAAGCATCATACACTGGGAATACCAGTATGGTAATCTGATCTGTCCTATTGCGACGGGAACATTTTGTTTTACTCTGGTCCAACCTGTACGGATTGGAGCGTGGGTGTTATTAAATGTATATATATATTCGCATGACCAACTGACTATTAATAGAAAGATGAGCGGTTACATCAATATGTTGCTAGATTTGGATACAACATATCACCCCTGCCTGAGTACCTGAAGCATATTAATCAGTCTCAAAAACATGATTACGTTTTGACCCAGACGAATCATGAAATAAGGACGTAAATACTTAAAGTTGGGGACAATTTGTCTTGAAGGAATATCGGCATGAATATCGAGGTTCATCCTTGGATAAGGATTATTTCCCAAGTTCTAGTCATCATTCAGTTGATAATTGTGTTCTGCCTGTTAACGCTAACGTGTCGTGTCAAGAGACGGCACAAGCAACAAGAAATAGTCAGGTTACTGCAGAAAATGCAGGATGTTTTCGTGTAAGGAACTGTAACTCAAAAAAATTTCTGGTGACAGTTACTTGAGGGGATACTGTAGAAAGTATATGCAGATCCTTAATTTTAATATTTCTTGAAATGCTTTGCCAGGCAAAAAGGTTTTACAAAGTGAAATAAAGTTGGTAAATGTAACAAGCAGTCTTTCATTGATAAGGCAGGAAACATGGTTTTGACTGCAGGGGATAGTCAACAGAGATAAACAAACCCCCTGAGTATTGTAGACACCGTGTCTCTGGTGGCCTTTCTGAGGTGAGAAGTCAAACCTTTGAAGTTTTGAAATGCAGAATACGACGTAACTCATGAACCGAACCAAGTGGTTTTCTGCCACCTTTGTAAACTTTAGGAGTGAATGAACAATTTTGGGCTGTGATAAGGACAAACTGAATAATAGCCACACAGGATGTGTGAGTGTAAACGTTTGACAGCTGAAACAGCTCAGACCAACATTAAAGGAACATTTCACTATCTCTGAATGAATGATTTAATGCAAAAGACAAGGAAAGCTGTATAAAACACGATGGCTAAAGAAAATCAGCACTGCAGTCAGAAGAAGGTGGCTTGGCCAGTCATCTCGCCTACGAGGATCAGGCTGCAGTCAGAGGAAGGAGGGGCCTGGCCAGTCTTTTCATTCACGAGGACCTACAATCAACGCTGGACTGATCATCGGCGGGTGGTTGTATGTATGATTTCCTGTAATATTATTGGTGAACTGCTCAAATAGTGGTTGGGGTTTTGAATCTGTCTTAGGAACAATAAAAGGTTAAAGACAGAACCCGTGTGTCTGCTGTAATTTCTCATAAGTCTCAAGTCCGAACTCTAGAATCTGTTGGACGGGGCGAGGGGTAATTCTGCACGTCTTACACTACGTACTGGCTAAAAATGTTCTCCTGAATACATTTTAAGATCTGCACTGATTCGATCCCAGTTAATATTAGGGTAGTTGAAATCCCCTACTATTACTGCCCTATTGTTTTTGCAATTCTCAGAAATTTGCCTACATATTTGCTCTTCTATCTCCCTCTGACTATTTGGGAGCCTATAGTACACTCCCAGCAGTGTGATTGTCGCTTTTTTGTTCTTCAGTTCAACCCAACATGTGTGGGGCACATAGCCAGTCAGAGGAAATCCAGTCTCCAACAGTTTGATTGACAGATGAGAGTAATGAACCTTATGAATTATTTCTCAATGAGGTAAATAGTGGCCAATGTATTGATATGCCACCATGTTACATAGAATTACATAGAATTTACAGCACTAAAACAGGCCATTCAGCCCAACAGGTCTATGCCGGTGTTTATGCTCCACTCAACCTCCTCCCATCTTAATTCATCTCAGCCTATCAACATATCTTTTTATTCTTTACTCCCTCATGTACTTACCTAGCTTCCCCTGATCCATTGCTTCGTGTCAGCCTTTTCTTTCCTTCACTCGTGAAATTGAGAATTCCATATAGTCATAATCATGAAGAGAAATGGATTATTAGTAAGTAAGAAGAATGCACCACTCGAGCTACTGTGCCTCTTGTGAAGCTCTACTAAAACCATGGCACAATCTAATTTTTACATTTTTCAGTGCAGTTGCTGGAGTACTGACTTTGATATAAAGTTAATCACTAGAAGGTGCTTCATCTTAAAGGTCCACATATGAAACTTTGTACGTTTGATCAATTTTTTTTAAATTGACCACCCCCGATGTTTTTGACCCTCCTCTCCTGAAGGAAGTTACTCCATCCGCTGTGTGGCTCATTGGGCACGGGAATCAAGTTGCCATGTAACAGGTTTTAGTTTACACAGTCATTGTCTATTTAATCATGAGGAATACCATAGCCAAAAGCAATCTGTTCTCATCTGGCATCCATACATGCATATTTTCTAGCATGGATTACTCGATGGGGCTCCTGAGAGCTGGGCAAGTTGATCCAATGAGTAGCTGAGCCAAACTGACTAGGCAAATCCTAGATTTAATTCTCAGTCAATGCTGAGTTAACTAACCTCAGTCAAGAGTGTCATAGGGGCACGACAATGAACATCAATACCTTTGGGATAGGACACTCCTGATCAGTGTCTAGTCATCCTAGATGGAAGTACATGTGTGTGCATGTCAGTTCAGATACAGCTCAGCTGTAATCCCTCCTTCAGTCCAATAGCCTGCCAATATTCACTGTCAAGGAACATACATGAAGAATGGCCACTTTGATAAGGTACTGGAGGGGAAATCAACATTCACAACAACATATCCCAGCAAGAAATCCATACCATCAAATACAGAGGAAAGAAAAACTGGTGGACAAATTGAAGGGGAAAAATAAAATGGAAGTGTGGAGGACAACGTTAAATTTGGCAGGACCTCCGCATCCTCGACCTTGTCGGGTTCTTTGGCCGCTTTCGGCCTCCCCCGTTCCCTCCCCGCAAATATCGGGGCCTATAAACCTGATTGTATTAATTCGTCTGTTTTACTTCTTGCCACAGTATTGCCTATCATGAGAATGGACATTACATCTGGAGACAGCACCTGAAGTTCTGGGTAGTGAACATCAGGACCAGTGACCTTTTTCTCTTGCCATAATTTATGAAGTTTGTTGATATGATTTGTGTGGTTCATTACCTGCATAACAAGTGGTGAAATGCTTCTTATAGCAAGTGCTACATGAGTTGTAAGCTTCCTGCCACCCACAGAGGCAAAGTCATTGTGAGAGTTTCCCATCATAAAACCAGTTTGCAACAGCAGGTCACTCATTAACTGCTTGAAAACGGGAACTCATGCTGATTTTCTCCCCACTTTCTACTCCCAGTGCCAACCTAGTTGTACCCCGATCACTATCCTGGCTAAATCAGCAGAGACACACGATCAAGCCGAGGAACTTTCATTCACTGTTTTTAATTAGTTGAGCCTAGAACTGTGTTGTCGAATATATTAGCCATTAGCCACATGTGGCTATTGGGAATCGTAGGGGGGAATTTCGCCAGCCCTGGGGAGGCGGGTATGGAGGCGGGACTGCCGGGAAAATGGCAGAAACTGGGAGCGGGTACCGACCCCGCTCCCAACCCGCCTCAATGTCATCTTCCCGGGAAGTGGGTCCCCGACTCGCACAGGGACCCGTCTCCTCGAGGCAGGAAGGGGATTAGAGCCAATTAACTGCCTGTTAACAGATAATTAACAGGCAGTTTTGAGGCTTATCCCCATTTTACCCCTGCAAGTGCGGGCTTCCCGACAGCTGCAAACCTCGTCAGGGTCAGCGAGGTGAGCAGTGGGTCTGCGGGGGTGAGAGGGATCGAAAAGTCTGCTGTGGAGGTGAGTGATGGGTGCAAGTGTGGAGAGGTAAGTATGAGAGGTGAGTGTAAAGTGTTAGAAAAAGTTTACTTACCTTTACTTCTTCCTGCAGGCTTCAACCCTTGGGGATCCAGAGGTGCCTCACCTCAACGGCAGAGATGACAGAATGGCTGCTGCATTCTCAGATGCAGCAGCCATCTGATTCCTGCTGAGGAGAGATGTTTTGGGGAGTCTTTGTGCAAGGGCTCACCTTAGAACAGAGATTGTCAGTGTTTGACAGCTTCTCAAAGCTGTCAAACGCTGACAATCCAGCTGTCAAAAATTTTTGACAGATGAAACGTCATACGCTGACATCCTCTGTCACCAGCTTTCCCTTAATTGGCCGGCTAAGTCCGCAGGGCGGGCTTAACAAGGTCAGTCAAGGGAAAATAACGTGGGTTGGCCGGACGTCATTGGGGGCGGGACTGAAACCCGACAACCAGCAGTCCGCCCCCAAGGCGCCCCCATTGATAAAATCCAGCCCTAAATGTGGTGAATTGCATTTTGGATTTATAAATAAAAAATGAGTCATGGACACCATTATCGGGCATGTGATCTCAATACTGTACTCATATTTGTACAGCATATGCATGTGTACTTTAACCTTTCTGGTGCATTTGTTGATAAAATGGTAATACAAAATTCAGAGTGTATGAATGCTTCTTGATCATTGTGTGTGCTCTTCTTTCTTCATTACTGCTTATTAGTTATCTGCTAAAATGGTGCGTAACACAAGTGAAACCGCTAGACATCAGCGCCACGGAAACACCAACAGCATTGTCTGGAGAGGTGGTTTGTGTCAGCTTCACCTCTGACTTCTGAGCGGTTCGAATCGCTCCCACACCCTTGGTTCTAGACCTTGGACTTATTTGGGGGTTGTGATAAAAGGTGCAGCAGACAACTGAGTTTGATGAAAGAACTTCGATCTTTATTCAAGAAAGTAAAACACAACACAAACACTCTAAAGGTGGGGAACACTTCGGTACACGCGAGGGAAATAACATTAGAAGAATACTTCACCCCTCCCAATCCCACTTCACTAGCTAGGTTGGACTCTGGAGAACCAGGGATAATGCTCACCAAACGAATCCTTGACAGTTGAGAGTTGGGGTTTAGAGTCTTTTGAGTAAAAAGTTTCGTAAGGCCCTTGTTGCCGCGAGGTGTCCGATGGTCACTGAGGCAGTCGCTCTGGTTTCTTCATGCGCGTCGGCCTGCTTCTGGAGCTGTTGGCCTTCTTTGTTGAACTGCTTTCTGTTGCCCCCTCGCCTTGTTGAACTGTCTTCTTCAGAACTGTGGAACTGCCTTCTGCCGGACTGCTTGCTGAATTATTGCTGCTGTGTAACTGTTGAACTGCTTGTCTCCGTTGAACTGTGTACGGTTGTACTGGAGAACTCGAACTTGTAACTGTGAGAACTTGTTGTAACTGCTTGTCTCCTTGAACTGCTGTTTAACTCTACTGGAGAACTCGAACTTGAACTGTTGTAACTGCTGCACTGACTTCTTGAGAAAACAGCCTTTCAATTATACTAATTGAAGCTTCCTTATCTGTACATTGTAAGATTTTGGAGGGCTCATTATCGGTAACGACTTTACTAGCATGTTAACTGGTTTTTAACAGGCCTTCAATCTCACCCATTGAATATGGCCTTATCTGCGCGCTAAATTTGCTCGGTTCTTTGTCTGATTTTGGCGGGCTAGTTACCAGTAACTGTTCTGTAAGTGTCAAATGGCTTTTGGGATGGCTTGTGTCCTGTCGATCTCCTTGGTTGATTACAGTTGATTGGTTTTGTGTTTTGTTTTCTAGGCTGGACTCGGTCTTTCTATAGAATGGGTCTGAGTGGTTTTTATTATATATGTTTCTGATGGGCCCTGTAATCGGTTTTGATAGGGCCTGTCTTTGGGTGGGACTGTCTTTTTCCTGGGTCTATTGTTCAAATGTTAATATCTGCTGGGGTTTTGAGTGGTGTCATCCCGGTTCCCCAGACAGTGTACTTAACTGCAATAGCCAAACTGCTTTTACAGAGGTTGAACCCACCTCCTTGCCCCTTTACAGGCCCAGACATGTTTTTAAAATGCCAAAACTTGGTTTTTGGTCTTAAATTCCTTATGTTAGGCCCAAATGCATTTTTATCACTCTGAGGTAGTTCCCAAGTCCTTTTTCCTTAGGTTTTGGGATCTGTAAATTTTGGAAACCTTACAGAGGGGAGCTGCCATTGTGGTCAGCTCAACCAATTGGAATAACCACTTCAGGTCAGCTGAAGAAAGCAGGACCTGCCAATAATAAGCATCTCCAACAATGCATGTCATGGCAAAGATGGGCAGCATCCAACCACATTCTGGATGGAGAGCAGGGGCTGCTCTGACATGTCTAGTTGTGTGAGTCAACATTCTCAGCAATCGCTCTGATGAAGTCAAAGTACTGCTCGCAACTTCTGGACAAAAACCTAGCAGCTGCACTAAGATCTGCTGTGTCTGATAAATTAATTCCAGAATTCCAAACTTTGGCGAAAAAGAAAGACAGCAATGAATGGCAGTAAATGTTTGTTAAGTAAATATACAAGTGTATTTTTCCCTATTGTGCATACGGTATTTTCGATTAAAATTAGTGCATGTGGCTAAAACGGTGTGGCCGCAGTCACACCTGGGGCTAGTCAGCGATTTCTATGGGACAACAAGGGCCTAGGAGGAGAGGGAGGGGAATGGGTGATGGGAGCGGAGGGCGATGCTTGGAGTTTTATATTATTCACTGTCCACTTTTCTGAATGCTTGCCCATTGTGTCAATGATGAATTGAAACGCACGTCAGTCGTGAAGTACAGGAAGTTCCTTGACTATTCCCTCTGATCTATAAGTTGTTTTTTTGAATGACATTTGCAGTGTATAGTTAAAATTACTGAACAGTAAGGAGCACATTTATTTAGCTCTTTAGTCTTTGTTGTTTATTATTAACGGACATATAATAATAAATGATATGTCAATGTCAATCTAAATAACAAGACAATCTTGCTCGGTTAGAGTAACCTGGTGAAAAGGGTGTAACAGCACAACAGAACACGTTTGACTACATACTTTCACTCAGCTGGAGACCACATTCGCCTGATTTATCGGAAGACACTACAGAATAAGGCATGCATTATCTAATACAGTTTAGTCTCTCCCCTAAAAAAAATAATTGGGCCCTATTTCCTTTGACTGTAACTCACTATTTAGGAAGGGATGGTTTCTTGAAATCTGAGTCACAGGCCCAGCCCATTTACAGGAAAAGCCCGAGTCTTTAACAACTAAACAGATATTTGCGCAGCAAATGGTAGAGAAGCTGCCTTCTCCCCTCAAATATATTGCTTGTATTTCAGTTAATGATAACTGGCATTGTCGTGACTTCCCCCGATCACAAAAGGCAATACAGTTCATTGCAAAATTTCTTATAGATCCCGTCTACAGGCTGAAATGTGGGCTGAAGGGGATATTCAGTATCTGGAGCAGATAGGTGCAGCATGCTCATTTTTTGTTCGAGCCAATGAGGGGTAAATTAGATAAGGTCTGAAAACGGGCGCAGGGATCGCGATGCGCATTCTGCCCGCGCCCGTTGAAAGTAATGCAGGTAGCATGCAACATTTGTGCTGTCTGCTAATTAGTATGATTAAAGCGCTGACCACAGCGCTGAGAGCATTGCTGGTTGGCTGAGCACTCAGCAGGAGGTGCAATTTCATGGGAAGCGATCTCTATTTATAGTTAAAAATGAGAAGTCGCACAACACCAGGTTATAGTCCAACAGATTTATTTAATTTTACAAGCTTTCGGAGCTGTTCGCTCCTTCCTCAGGTAGGTTAGCAGTGAGAGAATCTCCCAGAATTCACAATTTAAACACAGACAAAATCTATTCAAATCTTTCCCTACATCAAAGACACACTAAGAGCACAGCCAAGACAATGAGATGTGTCCCAGGGGGTCCAACGTGTCAAACTACCTGCTGGCTGCATATCCTGTCACCAGCAGGTGGTTTGACACGTTGGACCCCCTGGGACACATCTCATTGTCTTGGCTGTGCTCTTAGTGTGTCTTTGATGTAGGGAAAGATTTGAATAGATTTTGTCTGTGTTTAAATTGTGAATTCTGGGAGATTCTCTCACTGCTAACCTACCTGAGGAAGGAGCGAACAGCTCCGAAAGCTTGTAAAATTAAATAAATCTGTTGGACTATAACCTGGTGTTGTGCGACTTCTCATTTTTGTCCACCCCAGTCCAACGCCGGCATCTCCACATCATGACCTCTATTTATAGTTAGCCTGCAGTTTGAAATGCAGTCTGCACTTTTTAAAAGGGAGGTGCTTTCTGAAATAAGCACCATATTGTAATTGTAGTAAAGGAAACTGGAAGGTAGCTATGGTTCAATAGGGCAGAGAAAGGACACCTCGGTTCTCAGGTGCAGCACTCGAGGCCTTTGTGCAGGGGGTCGAAAGGAGGAGACAGGTCCTCTACCCGCAGGGGACCAGGAGGCCCTCCAGACTGACTGTAAGAAGGCAGTGGGAGCAGATTGCTGAAGTGGTCAGTGCCACCAGTCTTTCCCCCAGGAATTGGATCCAGTGCCAAAAGAAGTTTAATGACCTCAGACGAATAGTCAAGATCAGTGAATGCATCTTCAAATGCTATATCCCACCAACTGCACCATTAGCCTCTCACACTGTTCAATACACCACACCCCCAATCACTCAACTACCAACAATCTCTATCAATCATGACTCATACCTCACAATCATAGCTTCACCTCACCCTCACAGAATTACCACTGTTGCAAGCCTCACACCCACATCTCACAGCTTGCACACAATGCCAGCTATTCAACCATGACAGCCATATCACCCAAACACATTGCACCACACTCACTGACACACTTCACCCAAACACATAGCACCACACTCACTGACACACTTCACCCAAACACATTGCACCACACTCACTGACACACTTCACCCAAACACATAGCACCACACTCACTGACACACTTCACCCAAACACATTGCACCACACTCACTGACACACTTCATCCAAACACATTGCACCACACTCACTGACACACTTCACCCAAACACATAGCACCACACTCACTGACACACTTCACCCAAACACATTGCACCACACTCACTGACACACTTCACCCAAACACATTGCACCACACTCACTGACACACTTCACCCAAACACATTGCACCACACTCACTGACACACATCCCTTTTTCATGCAGGCCAAGGTGGTGCATAAACGGCACCAGCAGCAGCTAACAGGCAGGGGACAGGCACGGCTGCATATCCTGACCCAACTGGAGGAGACAGTGCTAGACACCATTGGTGGGCCGTCACTGAGGCCATGGCGATCGGCGAAGCGGAAACCGTTGATGATGAAGGTATCCTCCTTCTCGCATTCCACTTTCCCCTCATCCCACAATCTCTTCTCACTTACAAGCTGCTGATAGTGTTAGCATGCATCTCTTGCTTCCCTCCCCTCCCATCACCACAACCCTACCCTTGTGCCTTTCTCATTTCAGATACCCAAGAACTCCAACCAGCCCCGCCAGTGTAGGAAGAACAAGAGGAGAATGATGGAGAAGAAGAGACACCATCACTCGATCTGACACTTGCAGGCACCAGCTCAGAAAATGGCATTGCACGTACTTCAGAGGGTAATATAGAGGTGGGATCTGTATGTGGTGAGTCACCGGGCTCGAGTGACCTGCAGCCACGGCATGGGAAAGGGTAGAACAGGTGCCAGCTCCCCGGAGGGCGAGGTCTCACATGAGTTCTGCAGCAGAGGACTCAGATGAGGACTTTGATGTGGCGGCCTTCAGGAGAAGGGTGATGGGCATGCACAGAGAAATGCTTGGTGCGTTGGCAGGCCTGCCAAAGAGCCTGTTGTCACTGTCAAGGAGCATGGAGGAGTCCGGCTCCAACCTTGCATGGGGCTATGCGCGGAGCTTGGAGCCCATGATTTCCAGGATGGAAGTGATGGGCAACTCCATTAGAGCACTTGTGGACTCAACCATGATACTGGGTGTGATGAGCGATGTCTCAGCTTCCATTGCAGCACATGCGGAAGCGACCCAATATCTGAGCGCTGCAGTGGAAGCTCAAACTTCTGTCATGCAGGCTCAACTTACTGCCATGCAAGGTCAGACTGCTGCCATCATGGCTGCATTAACCAATGTGGAAAGGGGCATGCAGGGTCTCACAGCAGTCCAGCAATCTGTTCTAGGATTGGTGAGGCACCGTTCCAGGGGAGTGCCAGTGGCTCCCTGGAGCACGAACCTGCTGTCCTCTCTCAGGATGACAGCATTCGTACTTCCACCACTGCCACTCCATCAGTGCCCTTGTTGTTGGCTGTCAGCCAGCCAGCCCAGACTGCTACCACCCATGCCGAGGTGGTGCAGTCTACAGCTGGGCCTTATAGGCCCGGAGCTGCTCGAGGTCGTCCTGCAAGGCCATCTGCAGTCTCCCCCACTGAAAGTCAGCAGCCTTCCACTAGCCATGCTGCAGCCACTGGGGTAGCACTTCATAGGTGCACTAGGCTAGGCAAAGGCACATGAAAGACAGGCACTAAGGGAATGCACAAGGGTGATTAGATTACTTTATGTAGTATTGGAATGAATAATCTATAAATTATGTTTGGAATGTTTGTTTTGTGGTAGCTTTCATTTCAGCATTGCAGCCAAGAGAACACTGTGATGTTCCATGTCAGAGGGATGATAAGGCAGGGAAGTGTTGAGCAACGGAGATCTGGGATTTCATTCAGGGGAAGTGGAGTCTGATGATGCACTCACGGACAGTGCATCTGGAATGTGAATTTGCAGGCTGCCTCGTCCCTTCCTCCTCCTCCTCTTCCTCTTCCTCCTCCTTGTCCTCCTCCTGCTCCTCTTCCTCTTCCTCCTGAGGTGGTCATGGAACCCGTAGTGGGAAGGGCTGCGTCCTCATGATGGCCAAGTTGTGGAGGACGCAGCTGACCACCACAAATTGGGACACCCGCTCCGGTGAGTACTGGAGGGCTCCTCCCAAGCAGTCAAGGCAGCGGAACCGTTGCTTCAGCGCTCCGATGGTCTGCTCAATGATGTTCCTTGTGGAAGCATTGCTGTCATTATATGAGTGCTGGCCACGATTGTGAGGTTGCAGGGGGGAATCATCAGCCAGGTGTAGAGCAGATACAGACAGGAACAGGATGAAAGCATCATGGCAGCTCCCTGGGAATCATGCATGAATATCTTTTTGTGCTTGCACACCAACTGCGCCTTGATGGAGTGGAAGCCCTTATGGGTGATGAATATTGATCTGGGCTTGCCTGGATTGCCACGTGTGTGCAGTCGATGATGCCCTGCACCTGTGAAAAGCCAGCCAGAGACACAAACCCGAGTGCCCGCTCATTCTGACTGGCGTCATTGCAGACGAAGTTCACATAACAGCCGGCACCTGGCAAACAAGCCATCAGTCACCTGTCTTGTGCATTTGTGGGCCGCCGACTGGGAGATCCTGGATATGTCTCCGGCAGAACCTTGGAAGGAGCCGGAGGCTAAAAAGTTGAGGGCACTATGACTTTGATAAACACTAATAACGTGTGGCCACCAGATCCAGCAGGCAGCAGGTCTTCTTCTAGAAGGCTGAAGATGTCTGCCACCACCTGACGCAACAAACTGAGCCTCCTGAAACACTGCTGTTCGGACATGTCCAGGAAACTCAGCCTCTGCCTGTACACCCTGTGTCGTGGGTAGTGCCTCCTGCAAGCTGGACCCCTTCTGCTGCCCCCTCTCAGCTGCCCCCTCCTCTCTACTGCCCCCCCTTTCTGCTGCCCCTCTCTGCTGCCCCCTCCTCTCTACTGCCCCCCTTTCTGCTGCCCCTCTCTGCTGCCCCCCTCTCTCTACTGCCCCCCCTTTCTGCTGCCCCTCTCTGCTGCCCCCCCTCTCTACTGCCCCCCCTTTCTGCTGCCCTGCTCTGCTGCCCCCCCCTCTCTGCTCTCTCCTCTCTGCTGCCCCCCCTCTCTGCTGCCCCCCCTTTCCGCTGCCCCCCCTCTCTGCTGCCCCCCCTCTCTGCTCCCTCCTCTCTGCTGCTCCCCTCTCTGCTGTCCCCCTCTCTGCCGTTCCCCTCTCTGCTGCCCCCCTCTCTGCTGCTCCCCCTCTGCTCTCTCCTCTATGCTCTCTCCTCTCTGCTGTCCCCCTCTCTGCTGTCCAGCTACAATAGCACACTGCTGCTGGTGCTGGTGGTGGTCATATTGCTCCTCGTCCGAGGTCCCATCTAAGGCAGCCAAAGCGCCACCCATCCTGATGTGATTCAGAAAACCTCCAAAGTGTAGAAAGTAAACTCTCAGCAAAAGTACTGTGAACATACCCTTTCCCACTAATAGGTAAGAAAGCAGCTGAATATTTCCATGAGTTTTAATCAGCCCCCTCAATTGGCATTGTGTTTTTGCCTTGCTGTCACTGGTGAGTTTCAGGAATCCCAGGAAACCCATAGATGTGGCGTTAAATTTAAAAGTGTGTTGAAATAGTTCTCCAATTGAACAATTAGAATATGTTAATAGGCAACCCGCCTCTCCCAAGGGGGTTGCGTGCATGCAGCCTAAAGGGTTCCAGTTAAACGCGGAAGTCGGCGGGTTGGAGCTGGCTTCCCGAAGCGCTGACATTTTTGTTGGTTTTAACCCTCCAAGATTGATGTGCCCTGAGGCAGCCAACTACATTCAGAAAAAAACAAGTCTACGTGAGGTCTAACTGGCGGTCCCTTAAGGTCCTTCAACACCTGAGTAAAAGAGAATTAGATGTAACTCATTGCTCTTAATGATGTAATATTCACCATGATTGGATTCAAATATGTTGAATATGAGTTAATTAGCTAGTCATGGTTCATAATTAAAAGCTGAAACATGAGGACAATCTGGATTAGCAGCAATGCCTGACGCACTGAAACACAGCACATTCGCGCCACACAAGTGCCAGGCAATGACTATCTCCAACAAGCGAGAGTCTAACCAACGCCCCTTGATATTCAATGGCATTACCATCGCCGAATCCCCCACCATCAACATCCTGGGGGTCACCATTGACCAGAAATTTAACTGAACCAGCCACATAAATATTGTGGCAACAAGAGCAGGTCAGAGGCTAGGTATTCTGCGGCGAGTGTCTCACCTCCTGACTCCCCAAAGCATTTCTACCATCTACAAGGCACAAGTAAGGAGTGTGATGGAATACTCTCCACTTGCCTGGATGAGTGCAGCTCCAACAACACTCAGGAAGCTCGACAACATCCAGAACAAAGCAGCCCACTTGATTGGCACCCCATCAACCACCTTAAACATTCACTCCCTCCACCACCGGCGTACCGTGGCAGCAGTGTGTACCAGCTACAAGATGCACTGCAGCAACTCGCCAAGGCTTCTTCGGCAGCACCTCCCAAACCTGCAACCTCTTCCATCTCGAAGGACAAGGGCAGCAGACACATGGGGACACCACAACCTTCAAGTTTCCCTCCAAGTCACACACCATCCTGACTTAGAAGTATATCGCTGATCCTTCATTGTTGCTGGGTCAAAATCCTGGAACTCCCTCCCTAACAGCACTGTGGGAGTACCTTCACCACACGGACTGCAGCGGTTCAAGAAGGCGGCTCACCACCTCGTTCTCAAGGGCAATTAGGGATGGGCAATAAATGCTGGCCTTGCCAGCGACGCCCACATCCCATAAACGAATAAAAAAAAAGTCTCATTCATTCAATGGGTGAGTAGTTGGTTTGCATGCTTTCATTCTTGTGGGACTAATATGCCTTGTCAAGATAATAGGAAATTCCTTGGCAGAGAACGTCGAGGTCAGATTTTCTCCAATACCTTGTTTAGTAGATAATTGCTTTCCAATGAATTACTCTCAGTAACCACAAGGAAGCAGTGTTGCTGGCAGAATGTTCACCTGGTTAATGTTCAGTGCAACACATCACACTTTACAGAACTAACTTCGAAAATGTCACCAGGAAGCAGATATAACTAAGATGATGAAATCATTCATTTCTAGACTTTAAGGGCTGGATTTTCAATGACCCGTGGAGTTGGGTTTGGAGGCGGTGGGGGGGGGGTTAAAGTTGCAGATTCAGGGGTCCCGACCCCATCCCGCCTCCAACCCGCCTCCATGCCAGTTTCTCTGGCGGCGGGTACCCGACCTGTGCTGAGACCCGACTCCCCGAGGCGGGAAGGGATTAGTGACAATTAACTGCCTGTTAACAGGTAGTTAACAGACAGTTTTTTGCATAATCCCTATTTTAAAAGGAGAAATGTGGGCTTCCCGACAGGTGGCAACCATGCCAAGTAATCAGGGCGGACCGTGGGTCTGCAGGGGTTGGAGGGGTCGATATGTCCGGTGGGCAGGTGAGTGATGGGTGCATGTGTGCAGAGGTAAGTGTGTAAGGTAAGTGCTAAGTGTTGGAAAAAGTTTTACTTACCTTAACTTCCTCCTGCAGGTGTCAGCCCTTCAGTTCTCGGGAGTCAGAAATCTCACCGGCACAGAAAGCAGAAAAGCCGTGGTCCTGTCAAAAACTGCAGCCTTCTGTTTTCTGTGGTGGAATGATTTCTAACTCAGCCTGAGAGGAAGGACTGAAGTTAGAAATCATATTGTCAGTGTTTGACAGCTTCACAGAGCTGTCAAACGCAGATATTTCATCTGTCAAAAGCTCTTGACAGATGAAATGTCAATCTGTGACGTCACCTGTTGCCGGGTGGCCCTTAATTGGCCTGCTGAGCCCACTGGGCGGGCTCAACAAGGTCAATCAAGGGAAAATACAGTGGGTTGGCTACATCTCGATGGAGGCGGGTTCACAAGCCAGAATGTGTGATGCACGACACCACCCCGACCCCAGATTCAAAATCCAGCCCTAAGGTTCCAGAATTCCAACTGAATTCAAGGCAGAAAATTAATCTTATTCTTATTCTTAGGCAGTCCCTCGGAACCGAGGATGACTTGCTTCCACATTAAAAATGAGTTCGCAGGTGACTGATGAGTCCAATGCGGGACCTACAGTCTCTGTCACAGGTGGGGCAGATGGTGATTGAAGGGGCGGGTGGGTGGGGTGCTTGGGTTGACGTGCGCTCCTTCCGCTGCCTGCGCTTGGCTTCCGCTTGCTCCCGGCGAAGAGACTCGAGGTGTTCGGCGCCTTCCCAGATGCTTCTCCTCCACTTTGTGCGGTCTTGGGCCAGGGATTCTCAGCTGTCGGTGGGGATGTTGCACTTTTTCAAGGAGGCTTTGAGGGTGTCCTTGAAGCATTTCCTCTGCCCACCTGGGGCTCTCTTGCCGTGTCGGAGCTCCAAGTAGAGTGCTTGTTTTGGGAGTCTCGTATCGGGCATGCGGACGATGTGCGCCTATCCTGCCAATGGATTTGCAGGATCTTGCGGAGGCAGCGTTGGTGGTACCTCTCCAGTGCTTTGAGGTGCCTGCTGTACATGGTCCATGTCTCTGAGGCATACAGGAGGGCGGGTATTACTACTGCTCTGTAGACCATAAGCTTGGTGCCGGGTTTGAGGTCATGGTCTTCAAACACTCTCTTCCTCAGGCGACCGAAGGCTGCACTGGCACATGAAGGCGGTGTTGGACTTCGTCATCGACGTCTGCCCTTGTTGACAGTAGGCTCCCGAGGTATGGAAAGTGGTCCACATTGTCCAAGGCCTTGTCATGGATTTTGATAATTGGGGGGCAGTACTGTGTGGCGAGGGCAGGTTGGTAGAGGACCTTTGTCTTACGGATGTTTAGTGTAAGGCCCATGCTCTCGTACGCTTCGGTAAAGGTGTTAACGATGGTTTGAGTTCGACATCCGAGTGTGCGCAGACGCAAGCGTCGTCTGCATACTGTAATTCGACGACAGAGGAAGGGACGACCTTGGATCTGGACTGGAGGCGACGGAGGTTGAACAGTTTCCCGTTTGTTCTGTAAATTAGCTCCACTCCAGCGGGGAGCTTACTGAGGGTGAGATGGAGCATTGCCGCAAGGAAGATCGAGAAGAGCGTTGGTGCGATGACAAAGCCTTGCTTGACCCCGGTCCGTACATGAATTGGGTCTGTGGTGGATCCGTTGGTCAGGATCACGGCTTGCATGTCATTGTGAAGCAGGCGGAGGATGGTGACAAACTTTTGAGGGCAGCTGAATTTGAGGAGGACATTAATTAATACAATGCAGCAAAAGGTTATTTGTAGGGAAAAAATGTATTCTTATTGATTTATTGAGAGTTCTAAACCTAATGTTTAATTTGCAAAATACTGATTTCTGTCTTTTGTGGAGTGGTGGGATGCTGCATTATAATCATTCCAAAACCAAGGGCTAGAGTGGTTAACCAGCTCCTTGAACACTGCCCGTGTTATTTCAGTTGGATGCTAGACAGTAAGCAAGAACAGCCAAGGCAATTGTTTTGCTGATTTTTAAGAATTCCTTTTGGGGGAATTTCTTGCAGTCTTGATTATCTGTGCAGTCAACAGCAACAACAACAGCTTGCATTTATATAGCACCTTAATGTAGTAAAATGCCCCAAGACACTTCACAAGAAGCACAGCAGCAAGAATAGCCCAAAGCCTGAGCTGCTGCACCAGAGACCCTCACACAGGACTAAAGCAGATAATCCAGGCATTCAACAGGAATTGCCATCTCAGGAATATGAATCACATGCCACTTCTCGAAGCTGTATAAAGAAATGTGCAATGACGTGACAGGCCCCTGTTACTGTTCAGGCTTTTTGTCAACAACTTTATTCTTGTTTATGGCTAGATGGCAATTTCCATAACCAGACCAAGTCCCTTATAAACTGAAACCGACATCTTTACACTCCACCAGGTACAGGTTTGAGGTTAAACAATTAATCCATGATCACAGTATATTGCTCACTGCAGAATTAGTAAGATGGCCACCATATTCTACTGTCATGTTAGAAGGTGAAACATAACATCCCTAGGCCAACGTGTACAGAAATAGTTTATTTACAGCCGAAATAATACACAGAAGCAAAAAGACACAGAAAGTTACCAGTCCATTTAGTGACTAGACACAATATATGAACTGGTAGTCTGTTTAAAAAACAAGAAAAGATAAAGTCCAAAATCCTGGGGGGGAGGTGATGGTGGGGGTTGTGTGGGTGGGGGGAAGCACAGTATGTAATGTGTGTCTCTGTGAATAAAGGCTTGTAAGCACGAAAGACTAGGCTCGAGTACTCTATTGTTCACCACCTGGCTATAAGAACATAAGAACATAAGAAATAGGAGCAGGAGTAGACCAATCGGCCCCTCGAGCCTGCTCCGCCATTCAATGAGATCATGGCTGATCTGATCCAACCTCAACTCTAAAGAACACAAGAAGCAGGAGCAGGACCAGGCCACTCGGCCCCTGGGCCCGCTCCGCCACCCACAGGGCCTTGACCGATCCGAACTCAAACTCATGTCCAATTTCCAGCCCGCTCCCCGTAACCCCTGATAGCCTTTACTTCTAGGAAACGGTCTATTTCTGTTTTAAATTTATTTAATGAAGTAGCTTCCACAGCTTCCTGGGGTAGCAAATTCCACAGACCCACTACCCTCTGAGTGAAAAAGTTTCTCCTCATCTCAGTTTTGAAAGAGGAGCCCCTTATTCTAAGATTATGTCCCCTAGTTCTAGTTTCACCCATCATTGGGAACATCCTCACCGCGTCCACCCGATCAAGCCCCTTCACAATCTTATATGTTTCAATAAGATCGCCTCTCATTCTTCTGAACCCCAATGAGTAGAGTCCCAATCTACTCAACCTCTCCTCGTATGTCCACCCCCTCATCCCCGGAATTAACCGAGTGAACCTTCTTTGTACTGCCTCGAGAGCAAGTATGTCTTTTCTTAAGTATGGACACCAAAACTGTATGCAGTACTCCAGGTGCGGTCTCACCAATACCCTATACAACTGCAGCAATACCTCCCTGTTTTTATATTCTATCCCCCTAGCAATAAAAGCCAACATTCCATTGGCTTTCTTGATCACCTGCTGCACCTGCATACTAACTTTTTGATTTTCTTGCACCAAGACCCCCAGATCCCTTTGAACTGCAGTACTTTCCAGTTTCTCGCCATTAAGATAATAACTTGCTCTCTGATTTTTCCTGCCAAAGTGCATAACCTCACATTTTCCAATATTGTATTGCATCTGCCAAATCTCCGCCCACTCACCCAGCCTGTCTATATCCCCTTGTAGGTTTTTTATGTCCTCCTCACTTTCTACTTTCCCTCCCATCTTTGTATCATCTGCAAACTTTGATATGTTACACTCGGTCCCCTCCTCCAAATCGTTAATATAGATTGTAAAGAGTTGGGGACCCAGCACCGACCCCTGCGGAACACCACTGGCTACTGGTTGCCAGTCCGAGAATGAACCATTTATCCCAACTCTCTGCTTCCTGTTAGATAACCAATCCTCCACCCATGCCAGAATATTACCCCCAATCCAGTGATTTTTTATCTTGAGTAATAATCTTTTATGTGGCACCTTGTCGAATGCCTTCTGGAAGTATAAATACACTACATCCACTGGTTCCCCTTTATCCACCCTGTACGTTATATCCTCAAAGAACTCGAGCAAATTTGTCAGACATGACTTCCCCTTCATAAAGCCATGCTGACTTTGTCCTATTAAATTATGTTTATCTAAATGTTTCATTACTGTCTCCTTAATAATAGACTCCAAAATTTTACCCACCACAGATGTTAGGCTAACTGGTCTATAATTTCCAGCCTTCTGCCTACAACCCTTTTTAAATAAGGGTGTTACATTAGCAGTTTTCCAATCTGCCGGGACCTTTGCTGCGTTCAGGGAGTTTTGGAAAATTATTACCAAAGCATCCACAATTCCTACTGCCACTTCTCTCAAGACCCTAGGATGTAAGCCATCAGGTCCAGGGGATTTATCCGCCTTGAGTCCCATTATTTTACTGAGTACCAATTCCTTAGTAATTTTAATCGTATTTAGCTCCTCCCCCACTAGAGCCCCCTGTTTGTCCAGTGTTGGGATATTCTTAGTGTCCTCTACTGTAAAGACTGAAACAAAATATTTGTTCAGCATTTTTGCCATCTCCATGTTTCCCACCATTAATTTCCCGGTCTCATCCTCTAAGGGACCTACGTTTGCCTTAACCACACTTTTTCTTTTTATGTAACTATAGAAACTCTTGCTATCTGTTTTTATATTTTTTCTAATTTATTTTCATAGTCTATTTTCCCTTTCTTAATCAATCCTTTAGTTACTTTTTGTTGTCTTTTGAAGACTTCCCAATCTTCTATACTTCCACTAACTTTGGCTACCTTATATGTCCTTGTTTTTAGTTGGATACTTTCTTTAATTTCTTTACTTAGCCATGGATGGCTGTCATTTCTTTTACACCCTTTTTTCCTCAGTGGAATATATTTATTTTGAAAGTTGTAAAATAACTCCTTGAATGAACACCACTGCTCATGTACCGTCTTACCCTTTAATCTATTTTCCCAGTCCACTTTAATCAATTCTGCTCTCATGCCATCATAGTCTCCTTTATTCAAGCTCAGTATGCTTGTTTGAGAACCAACCTTCTCACCCTCTAATTGGATATGGAATTCAACCATGTTATGGTCACTCATTCCAAGGGGATCCTTAACTAGGACATTATTAATTAATCCAGACTCATTACACAGTACCAGGTCCAAGGTTGCTTGCCCCCTTGTAGGATCAGTTACAGACTGCTCAAGAAATCCATCCCTAAGACACTCAATAAACTCTTCCTCAAGGCTGCCCTGCCCAATTTGATTTGTCCAGTTAATATGATAGTTAAAATCCCCCATAATTATAGCTGTTCCCTTATTACATGCCCCAACTATTTCCTGATTAATACTTCTTCCAACAGAGTTGCAACTATTAGGAGGCCTATATACTACGCCCACCAGTGTTTTTTTCCCCTTATTATTCCTAATCTCTACCCAAACTGTTTCATTATCCTGATCTTTTGACCCAATATCATTTCTCTGTATTACAGTGATTCCTTTCTTTATTAACATAGCCACCCCCCTCCCCTTCATTCCTGCCTGTCCTTCCTGATTGTTAAATACCCTGGCATATTTAATTCCCAGACGTTGTCACCCTGCAGCCATGTTTCTGTAATGGCCACAAGATCATACCCATACATAGTTATTTGTGCCGTTAACTCGTCAATTTTGTTACGAATGCTACGTGCATTCAGATAAAGAACTTTCAAATGTGTTTTGCGACACTTACTTCCTGCTTTTTCCTTATTTAACACTTTACCTTTTACTCCATACCTTCTGTCCCTTCCTGACATGCTTTCCTCTGTCTCCCTGCTCAGGTTCCCAACCCCCTGCCACATTAGTTTAAATCCTCCCCAACAGCACTAGCAAACACTCCCCCTAGGACAGCGGTCCCGGCCCTGCCCAGGTGCAGACCGTCCGGTTTGTACTGGTCCCACCTCCCCCAGAACCGGTTCCAATGTCCCAGGAATTTGAATCGCTCCCCCTTGCACCATTCCTCTAGCCACGTATTCATTTGAAATATCCTCCTATTTCTACTCTGACTAGCACGTGGCACTGGTAGCAATCTTGAGATTACTACCTTTGAGGTCCTATTTTTTAATTTACCTCCTAACTCCCTATATTCTGCTTTTAGGATCTCATCCCCTTTTTTACCTATATCGTTGGTGCCTATGTGCACCACGACAGCTGGCTGTTCGCCCTCCCCCTCCAAAATGTTCTGTAGCCGCTCCGAGACGTCCTTGACCCTTGCACCAGGGAGGCAACACACCATCCTGGAGTCTCGGTTGCGGCCGCAGAAACGCCTATCTATTCCCCTTACAATTGAGTCCCCTATCACTATAGCTCTTCCACTCTTTTTCCTCCCAGCCTGTGCAGCAGAGCCGCCCATGGTGCCAGGAATCTGACATTTTACATTAAGAAAGGCCCTATGGGCTCACGCATGGGTGATAATTTGTCAGCATTTAGATTAGCCAATAACATTATAAACTGTTCTGAAATATTTGTGTGCAGTGTTCCTGTAGAAGTTGGTGGCCCTGCAATGCCAGGTGTTGGTTTTTAGGCAGAAGTAGTCTATTGGAGGGTGGAAGGACTGGGGCAGATCTTGAACATGACTATTAATACAGAGGGGCTGGGATTGTTCAGCTGAAGTACTGATCAATGAGCTGCTGCTGTAGAGCTCTGGCAACAGCTCGTATTGGCGCCCTCCTGCTTCTTCACCATTCTTGATGTCATCTATGTTGTCTTCGTCATCTGGTCGAAGGACCTCATCCAATGGTGGCTCCATGTGTTGTCCCTGTTGCACAGCAAAGTTATGCAGCATACAGCAAGCCATTGTAATACGGGACACTCTCTCTGTGCTGCACTGGAGGAAGCCATCAGACCAGTGCAGGCAGTAGAATCATTACTTGAGGACTCTAGTAGTCTGCTTAATGAAGGCTCTAGCTGATCTATGGATCTGGTTGTAATGTAGTTTGGCCAGCAAGTGTGGGTTTCTGAGATGAAGGGACCTGGGTGTCCTTGTACATGAGTCACTGAAAATGAATGTGCAGGTGCAGCAAGCCATTAGGAAGGCAAATAGTATGCTGGCCTTCATTACAAGAGGATTTGAGTACAGGAGTAAAGAAGTTTTACTCCAATTATATCGGGCCTTGGTGAGACCACACCTGGAGTACTGTGTACAATTTTCATCTCCTTATCTAAGGAAGGATATACTTGCCATAGAGGGAGTGCAACAAAGGTTCACGAGATTGATTCCTGGGATGGCAGGACTGTCGTATGAGAAGAGATTGAGTAAACTAGGCCTGTATTCTCTTGAATTCAGAAGAATGAGAGGGGATCTCATTGAAGCATACAAAATTATTACAGGGCTTGATAGGGTGGATGCTGGGAGAATGTTTCCCTTGGCTGGGGAGTCTAGAACCAGCGGCCACAGCCTCAGGATAAAGGGTAGGTCATTCAGGACTGAGATGAGAAGAAATTTCTTCTCACAGAGGGTGGTGAATCTTTGGAATTCTCTACCCCAGAGGGCTGTGGAGGCTGAGTCATTGGGTATATTCAAAACAGAAGTCGATAGATTTCTGACTAGTAAGGGCATCAAGGGATATGGCGATAGGGCCGGTGAATGGAGTTGAGGCAGAAGATCAGCCATGATCTCATTGAATGGCGGAGCAGGCTCGAAGGGCCGAATGGCCTACTCCTGCTTCTATTTCTTATGTTCTTATGTTCTTATGAGTCATGAGCCAAGTGTGCAAGGAATAGCCCTTAATCCCAAGCAACCAGGCTCTAACTTGCCGTGCAGGAGCAAAGAGTGGGGGAATGGAGGTTTGGTGCAAGATAAAAGTGTCTCTCATGGCCGCTTCCAGGAAACAAGGCATAGTCCTGCTTGATGCTCTTCTGGTGATCGCACAGCAGCTGCACATTCATGGAATTGAAGCTTTTGCAATTCATAAAGACTGTGGGATCATCTGAAAGAGCCCGCAGGGCGATGTGGGTGCAGTCAATATTGCTTGGGGGAAGCCAGCAATTTGCGCGAACCACAGAACCCATTCCTGCTGTTTCTGGTTGTCTATGAAGAAAGTGCTGACAATGTTTGTATTAGTAAGCATGGCATCAGTTACCTGCTTGATGCAAACGTGAACTGCAGATTGACTGATGTAACTGATATCCTTGTTGCAGTCTGGAAGGAGCTGGAGAAAAAAAGTTGAGGGCTGTAATAACCTTGACTGCACCAGGCAATGTAGTGCCAGCTCTGGCAGTGGATTGCAGGTTTTAAGAACATAAGAAATAGGAGCAGGAGTAGACCAATCGGCCCCTCGAGCCTGCTCCGCCATTCAATGAGATCATGGCTGATCTGATCCAACCTCAACTCTAAAGAACACAAGAAGTAGGAGCAGGACCAGGCCACTCGGCCCCTGGGCCCGCTCCACCACCCACAGGGCCTTGACCGATCCGAACTCAAACTCATGTCCAATTTCCAGCCCGTTCCCCGTAACCCCAAATTCCCTTTACTTCTAGGAAACGGTCTATTTCTGTTTTAAATTTATTTAATGAAGTAGCTTCCACAGCTTCCTGGGGTAGCAAATTCCACAGACCCACTACCCTCTGAGTGAAAAAGTTCCTCCTCATCTCAGTTTTGAAAGAGCAGCCCCTTATTCTAAGATTATGTCCCCTAGTTCTAGTTTCACCCATCATTGGGAACATCCTCACCGCGTCCACCCGATCAAGCCCCTTCACAATCTTATATGTTTCAATAAGATCGCCTCTCATTCTTCTGAACTCCAATGAGTAGAGTCCCAATCTACTCAACCTTTCCTCGTATGTCCACCCCCTCATCCCCGGAATTAACCGAGTGAACCTTCTTTGTACTGCCTCGAGAGCAAGTATGTCTTTTCTTAAGTATTGACACCAAAACTGTATGCAGTACTCCAGGTGCGGTCTCACCAATACCCTATACAACTGCAGCAATACCTCCCTGTTTTTATATTCTATCCCCCTAGCAATAAAAGCCAACATTCCATTGGCTTTCTTGATCACCTGCTGCACCTGCATACTAACTTTTTGATTTTCTTGCACCAAGACCCCCAGATCCCTTTGCTGCAGGAGGTGACACAAGACATCCTCTCCCTAATTTAACTATATTTATTAGGCTTGTTTCCAGCAGGAGCGCCGGCTGCCTAAATCTAGGCCAACTCAAAAGCTACAACGAGCCAGTCTCCAGAAGTAAGTCGGTGATTTTGTTTTTACTGCTGCTTTTTCCCGCTATTGCCCCATTCTTGATTGGAAATGGGGTGGTAGGGGGTCAAAGATCAGCCCCAAAACTCCTCTGGCTTACTGTGAGCACCACCACAGGAGTTTCACTGATATATAAAATACATATGCTCTCAGGATGAAACGACGTCTGTCACAGGCGCATCTCAATGGGTATTTCCATTGTCGACAAGAACCCTGAGAAACATACAGAATAAAGAATTTCACCAAAATTATCTTACTTAAAGGGTTCCTATGCCAGCAGACTTGAGAAAATCTCCAAGACTGGTGAAGAAAATGGGAAATAGACAATACCATTAGGTTTGTTAAAACTCATGTAGTATATTTTACCAGGGTCTGGGTGGCAGAAATGAAAAAAAAATAAGACTGATAGATGCTGTAGCAAGATGGATTTCTATGCTGACACAGAATCATCTAATATAGAGGCTAAGTAATTAGCTGTATCTCCATTGAGAGCTGGGTGCAGTGTCTAAGTCAGCAAAGCAGATTTTTAAATAAAGTGTTTTTGATTGGATGGAGTGACTGAACACCTTGAAAATGTTCAGCTGATCAGAGAGAGCCAGCATGGATTTGTGAAAGGTAGGTCATGCCTGACTAGCCTGATTCAATTTTTTGAAGAGGTGACTAAAGTAGTGGACAGGAGAATGTCTATGGATGTTATTTACATGGACTTCCAGAAGGCATTTGATAAAGTCCTTCAGAAGAGACTGTTAGCTGAAGTTGAAGCTCATGGAATTGAGGGCAAATTATTGACCTGTTTAGGAGATTGGCTGAGCGGCAGGAGACAGAGAGTAGGGATAATGGGCAGGTACTCTAATTGGCAGGATGCTATTAGTGGACCAAGGCTGTAATGAGTTCTGGAGCAGAGTAGTCAGGGCAGAACCCAAATTGAGCCTGGGTGAGCAGATTATTGACGAGTAAGTGCCACTTGACAATAAGTACTGTTAACGACTCCTTCCCTCACTTTGCTGATGATTGGGAGGAGCCTGATAGAGCGGTAATTGACCAGGTTGGATTTGTCCTGCTTTTTGTGGTCAGGACATACCTGGGCAATTTTCCATATTGTCGGGTAGATGCCCGTGTTGTAGCTGTACTCGAACAGCTTGGCTAGGGGCACAGCTAATTAGCTCATTATTGAGCACAGGCCTTCAGCACTACAGCTTTGATGTCATCGGAGTCCGTAGACTTTGCTGTGTCTGATGCACTCAGCCGTTTCTTGATGTTACATGGAGTGAATCTAATTGACTGAAAACTGGCATTGGTAGTGGTGAAGATTTCAGGAGGAGACCGAGAAGGATTATCCATTCGGCACATCTGGCTGAAAATGGTTACAAACGCATCAGTCTTGTGCTTTGCACTCATGTGCTGGGGTCGACCATCATTTAAAATGGGGATATTTACAGAGCCTCCTCCTTTCATTAGTTGCTCAATTGTTTACCAACATTCATGACTGAATATGGCAGAGTTGCAGAGCTTTGAATTGATATGTTGTTTGTGAGATCACTTAGCTCTGTCTAGTGCATGCTGCTTTCGCTGTTTAGCATGTACATAGTACTGTAGTGTTGCTTTAGCAGGTTGGCATTTCATTTTCAGGTGCACCTGGCGCTGCTTTTGGCATGCTCTTCTACACTCTCCATTAAACTAGGGTTGATCATCTGGCTAGTTGGTGATGGGCTGTGCAACGCCATGAGATTACAGATTGTGGTGGTATACAATTCTGCTGGTGCCTCATGGATACCCAGCTTTGGGCTGCTAGATCTGTTCTGAATTTATCCCACATGACACAATGGAGGGTGTCCTCAATGTGAACCTGGGACTTGGTCTTCACAAGAACTATGCAGTGGTCACTCCTTCCAATGCTGTCATAGACAGATGCATTTGGAACAGGTAGATGGATGAGGAAGAGGTCAAATAAGTTTTTCCTCGTATTGGTTCGCTCACCATCTGGCACCACCGAGTCTGGCAGTTATGTCCTTCAGGACTCAGCCAGCTCGCTGTGGCGGTACTACCAAGCCACTCTTGGTGATGGACATTCAACTTCCCCACCCAGAGTATATTCTGTGCCTTTGCTATCCTCAGTGTTTCCTCCCAAGTGGAGGAGTATTGATTAATCAGCTGAGGGAGGGTCAACTGTAATCAGCAGAAGGTTTCCTTGCCCATGATACTTCAATATAGAAGGCTCCCAGGGCCACTCTTCCCGACTGTATACCACTGTGCCCCCACCTTGGTGGGTCCATCCTGCCGGTGGTAGAGAAGTGAGGGAGGTTGGCTCTGTGAGTATGATTATGTCAGGCTGTTGCTTGACTAGTCTGTGGGACAGCTCTCCCAATTTTGGCACAAGTCCCCAGATGTTGGTGCGGAGGACTTTGCAGTGTCGACTGGGTTGGGTGTGCCGTTGCCGAGTCCGTAGCCGGTGCCGAGGTCGATGCCGGGTGGTCCGTCCGGTTTTATTCTTATTATTTTGTTTTGTAGCGGTTAGTTGCAACAATTAGCGCTCCAATCATTTCTTTGAGCAGCAGAATTTTGCGTGCAGTCTAAAGCATTAGCACCTGGCGCTAATTCTCAAACTTTTCTAATGATACCGCCCATTCCTGGGCTATAACGAATTTCTAGCTCTTAAAGAGTTTTTCTGACAGAGAGAGAGGTTACAGAAGTAATACTGTATAGCTATACCACCCAGATACAGTAACAGTAGTACTGTAGTAGTAATTGTAATGAATAGTATGGAACAGTTTTTAGTAGTAGTAATTATATGAATTTTGCTGACTACACAAAGTTCTGTACACAGGTGAGTTGCAAAGTATCTTCAGAGATTCTCGGACAAATTAAGTAGATGGATTGAGATATAGCAACTAGATTTCAATGTAGATAATGTAGATGGGAACATGCAACAGTAAACATTCACTTTATAAAAGGATTCCCATTAGCACAAGCTGAAACAGTAAGGGATTTTGGAGAGATCATATTCAGAGCATATCTGGTCAGTGTGAGTTAGTTATTACTGAGGCAACTAAGATAATGTGATGCAACTGGAGTACATCAGAACAAGTTATACTGACATTGTACAAATCAATAGTGAGGCCAATTCTGGAGTAAGGTGTACAGTTTTGGTCATACTAAGGGTAATACTCAACTTCGTCACCTGGACAGTAACCTGGCCGGAGCGGATTGCCCATCAGTTGTAGTACCCACTTGATTTTTGTTCCATTGAAATCAATGGAACGAAAACCAGGCAGATTGTAGAAAAGGACGGGCAATCTGCTCCGTCAGGTTAGTTGGAAATTACCCTACTACCTCAACAAGAATATAGATGCATTAGAAAGGGTCCAGAGAAGAGTGGCCAGGATGATGTCAGGTCTTGGGACACCAAGCTAAGAAGTCTGACGGCAGACACAATACAGTTCTTCAAAATAATGTAAAGTATAGATGAGGTGGAAATGAACAAGCTAATTATTATCTTGGCCAATGACATTAGAACTAAAGGACGTAACTGCAATATTCACAAACCTCGAGCAAGTTTAAAAATTAGATTTTTTTTGTCCTACCAGAAGAGGCCCAATCTAGAACTGTAGAACAGCTGCCCTGGTAAAGCATAGGTTGGGAAGACATATTTCCTCTCACATGCCCAAACAGCTCTAGTGGGGTCTGTTGACCCACATACTTAGGATAAAGCAAGTCCATGCAGCCTGACACAGATGTAGGTCGACCTTCTTCTGTTCACTCCTCTGCAACATCTCCTCACCCTCATCTTCACTGAGGGCAGAGGAGTGCCTATCATAACAGCTTTATGGTACATACCATGTTCACCATGAACCTGCCCTCCATCCAGAAGAGGAAGGAGATGGGTGCCAGAATCTGCATGAAAGTTACCAATTTAATTTTCTGATTAATGAAAATAACTTTTGATGCTTTGTCACTATTCCTTTAAAAGTGAATAGACTTCAATGTAGGGGGCATGATTAAGAAATTTGCAGATGATAAAAAATTAGCCGTGTGGTTGATAGTGAGGACGAAAGCTGTAGACTGCAGGAAGATATCAAAGGACTGGTTAGGTGGGCAGAAAATTGGCAAATAGAATTCAATCCGGAGAAGTGTGAGGTAATGCATTTGGGGAGGGCTAAGAGGCAAGGGAATACACTATAAATGGCAGGATACTGAGAAGTGTAGAGGAACAGAGGGTCCTTGGAGTGCATGTCCACAGATCCCTGAACGTAGCAGGACAGGTAAATAAGGTGGTTAAGAAGGGCATACGGAATACTTTACTTTATTAGCCAAGGCATAGAATATAAGGGCAGGGAGCTTATGCTTGAACTGTATAAAACACTAGTTAGGCCACAGCTAGAGTACTGCGTACAGTTCTGGTCACCACATTACAGGAAAGATGTGATTGCACGAGATAGGGTACAGAGGAGATTTACGAGGATGTTGCCAGGACTGGAGAATTTTAGCTCTGAGGAAAGATTGGATAGGCTGGGGTTGTTTGCTTTGGAACAGAGGAGGCTGAGGGGAGACTTAGGCCGTGAATTTAATCGAGCTCAGAGGGCGGGTCGGTAGCGAAAATCGGAAAAATTGATGGCGGGCTGCGAACCTGCCTCCATGCTGCCTCCACGCTACTTTGGCAAGTGTCGGGTCAGCGGCTCCCGAACTGAACCAACACCAAATGGCGGGAGAGGCACTTGTTAACTGCCTGGATAATCTTATTTTAACTGCCTGTTCAGATTTTGCAGCTTTTTCTGCGTGCTGCCTGCCGTCAGAAAAACACGCCAGCTGAATCGAGCCGGGTTTAGCAAGGCCCTGAATTGTTGGCAGCTGCTTGAACAGCTTAAAAGTGGTCCTGCAATCTCTCATACTTTCAGATGCCAAAACTTAATGCTTTGAGGTTTGGGACACATTTTTCAGCTCTACTAATCTTGTGAGTGTTCAAGCTGAAATCCATCTGCAGTGTGAGCTCCTTGGAATACCCTCTGGCCACTTTGTCTGAGCGTAAACAACCTCCACTTCTCAACTGAGATATATACCAGCAGTATGGGAACCATTTATATCCTCTCATCCTGGTCATCAGATTCGGAGGAAGAGCAGCCGCAACCAGATACAACAGCAGCACCAACAGCAGGAGCGCCAACCTTCTCCTCAGCCACCTGATGCTGCACAGGACAGAGGGCGTCAGCGCAGGCCTGCACCTCGCCACAGGAGATACCCCCAACACAGGGTTTACAGGCTGAGGATGAGCTTCCTCAACATGAGTGAGCAGCAGTGCCAAAGGAGGCTGAGACTTCCGCGAGACGTAGTCGCTGACATCTGCACAATGCGGCACCCACACCTGGAGCCCAGAGGAGCGGGTGGACACTCCTTACCAGTGGCTGTCAAAGTCACCACCGCACTCAAGTTCTTTGCTTCGGGCTCCTTCCAGGGATCAGCTGCAGACATCAGCAGCATCTCCCAGTCAGCCGCACACACCTGCATCACGCAGGTTACCAATGCCCTCTTTGCAAAGTCGCACAATTACATCCACTTCTCCACGGATGAAGCAAATGTGACCATGCGTGCGGTTGGCTTTGCAAATATCGCAGTCTTGCCAAGGGTGCAGGGCCTCGTAGACTGCACACATGTGGCCATTAGGGCACCCCATCACAACCCAGCTGTATTTGTCAACCGCAAGGGATTCCACTCCCTTAACGTCCAGCTGGTATGTAACCACAGGCAGGACATTATGCATGTTTGCGCAAAGTACCCTGGCAGTTGCCATGACTTCTTCATCCTGCGGCAGTCTACTGTGCCTCAGCTCTTCAATCTGCTAACGCAACTTTCAGGTTGGCTACTTGGCGACAAGGGCTATCCCCTGAAAAAGTAGTTCACGACACCGATGAGGAGGCCATCAAACGAGGCTGAGAAGCGTTACAATCTGAGCCACATTTCCACCAGAAGCATCATGGAGCAAACTATCGAATTGCTCAAAAAGTGATTCCGATGCCTCGACAGATCTGGTGGAGCCCTGCAGTATGCAGCAGCCAGGGTGTCCAGACTCATCGTTGTCTGCTGTGCCCTGCAAAACATCACACAGCAGCATGGCTTGGTGCTGCCTGAGGAACAAGTGGCTCAGTGCAGAGCATCCTTGGAAGAAGAGGAGGAGGACGAGGATGAGGAGGAGGAGGAGGCATGCCTTGCGCGAGCCGGATGTGGCCAATAAAGCAGCACGTGACCACATTGCTGGCCGTCAGGCAAGGGATGCACTCATCCATGCCAGATTTGCATAAGCTTACGCTTCAACCATAGGTGGCTGGCAGATGGCTATGAATGTGTGGACGACCTTTTTAACACGCCATACATCATCTCTCCAATAAACAGTGCTTTCCTATCACTCTCACCACCATCATTACAAATGCAAGTCGCCCTGAACCTTCACTGTGCAACTTCCATTTCTCAGAACACATAGGCCAAAACTTCAACTCTTTGCCATCACTGTTGTTTAATCACATCACAATAAGGATGACAATCCATACTTTCCTATACAACAAAACACCCAAGTGACTACCCTTGTGACTATTTGTGTGTTAACTTCCTCTTACACATGCTTCTACGTGGTGCTTCCCCTGTGGCTTCAGCAGAGGTAGAGGCACCTTGCTCACTTTGATGCTGCACCTCCTTAGACGCCTTTGGCGGGCGTCCTCTGGGTTTGGGAGCCTGGGAGGGCTCCGCCACAGTCTGCTCTTCCTGCGGCTGTGCAGGGGCTGAGACAGCCATCTCAGTTGGGTGAGGAATCTGGGGCTCTGACTGAGGGCTCCGCAGTGGCATGGTCGTGTGAGCACTTGGAGAGGAGCCCACACTTCCTTGTTGTCTGCCACCAATATCCCTCTCATGGGTCACCCGCACTTCAGTGCTAGCAAGTGGTTGGAGAGAACCTTGCTGCACATCAGTGGGGCCATGAAGACCCGTCTCTGTACTGACAATCCTCATAACAGGGATGTCCATGTACCTCTGGTGTCTCTCCTCAATAGATGCCCATCTATCCTCCATAGCAGACCATCTATTTAGAAGAGTCACCATGCTCTGTTGAGTCTTGCGATTATTTCCTCCATGGAGGTTGCCAACCTCTCCATGGTGGCACGTTCATGCGCCATTGCCTCCACAAAGGCAGTGCTCATGTTTGAGATGGACTCCTCCATTCTCTGCACACTCGCAGATACCATGGATGCAAACCCTGTCAGAGACTCCTGCACTTGTTCCTGGAGTTCCAGCACTGCTCTCTTTCTGGATGGCCCCAGAGGCACACGTCTACATGCAGCTGAGCAGAGCTAGGAGCGTCCTGCAACCTCCAACGAGGACTCTCCACTGCTGTCGCTGTCTCCACCATCTGCTGATGCTCACTTGTGAGCTGTGATACACCAGGTGACAACACTACTCTGTCACGAAGGCCCCGCCGAGGTGTGCGTTTCTGCGCTGGTGCTGGGTGCGCTGAGTCCTGGTGATGCTGCTCCCTCAGAGGCTGCAGGTTCCTCTGAGGAGTCATCCGGCTCCTCCTCCTGGACAATGGGGAGGGGACTCTCGATGGTCCTGTGGGGGAGTAAAGGCATGAGTTAGACATCTGATTTTTAGGTAGCAGACACATCCTATTGTGCAGATGATCAAAAGTCAATCTCTATGAACATCATATGCCATTGCAGTCAATGATGAAATCTAAATGCGAGGGTTGAACATCTATTCTGTCACCAGCTTCCTCTGCTGTGCCCGTCTCTCTGTCCCCCACTTCCAGCTCCCTCGATCTCGTGAGCAGCCTCCTCAGCACTTGTCAATGTCGCCAGGGATGGTGGGCCTTCTCCTGTCGACACTCTCTCCCTCTTATTGTGGGCTATCTATTCCTGCAAGGAGGGACACAAGTGGAGTTTCAGCGAGAGTGATGGAGTGACTGGGAAGAATCCATAACATAGAAGCTTAGAGGGAGACCAAGATGGAGTGAGGTGCCAAGATGAAGCTGCCTCCCTGTGCGTTGTTAGTTGTTGTCATTGCATAACAGTGAGTGTGAGGGGTGCAAAGTAGATTGGTGAAGTAATTCAGTACAGAGAGAGCGATGGATAGGTAAGGGTGCAAAGGAAGTAAGGGTATGGTGGGATGTGGAAGATGAGGCTGACAATGCAGAGTGCTGGTGATGAGAAGAGAAGGGAAGCAGATTGAAGGTAAGTGTGATGTGATACTCACTTTTGATGATCGCAGGAGATCATTAAACCATTTTTGGCATTGGACCCAGGTGCGTGAACATAAGGACCTAGTGCTGACCTCCTCAGCAATGTGCAGCCAGGCGGCCTTTGTTTGCTGAGGAGGCTTCTTCTGGCCATTGGGAGGGAGCAGAATCTCCCTGCGCCCTCTTACTCCCTCCACAAGAGCTTGGAGGGGGTCTTCATCGAACCGTGGAGCAGCCTTGGCAGCAGTCATTGTAACCTGGGCCCTTTCACACAGGCGCAGAAAGGAAATGAGAAGCTGAGGCTACATAGGCCCCTTAAAAACAACTGCAGCATTGACATCATCAGTGGACAGCAACAGGCCCGCTCCCACTCATTGGGCCGGGCAGCGCGCACATCGGGCCTAATGAGGCCACTTAAACTAAAATCGTAAATTGGGAGCGGCTGAAACCGGCAGCGGGGCCAGAACCCACCCACCAGGCCACCCAACTCCAACCTGCCTCCTCCATTAAATTCGCGGCCTTAGTGGAGGTGTATAAAATTATGAGGGGCCTAGACAGAGTGAATAGAAAGGACAGAGAGGTCAATAACCAGGGGGCATAGATTAAAATAATTGGTAGAAGGATTAGAGGGGAGTTGAGGAGAAATCTTTTCACCCAGAGGGTGGTGGGGGTCTGGAACTCACTGCCTGAAAGGGTGGTAGAGGCAGAAACTCTCATCACATTTAAAAAGTACTTGGATATGCACTTGAAGTGCCGTAACCTACAAGGCTACGGACCAAGAGCTGGAAAGTGGGATTAGGCTGGATAGCTTTTTTTTGGCCGGCACAGACACAATGGGTCGAATGGCCTCCTTCTGTGCTGTAAATTTCTATGATTTCTATACATAATGAATACCATGCCACTGTTGAGAAATATTTATATCTAATGGGCCAAAACTTCGGCACTTGCCGGATGAGTACGCACTGTGTACTCATCCGTAAGGCCTCCTGAAGTGCCGGTTTCCTGCATGCACTGCGCATGCGCGGGAAACCGGAACTTCCGGTCTGGTGAAGGGAGCGGTTCAGAGGTGAACCGCGTGCGCGGTAGAGGCTGTGCGCACGCAGCGAACTTAGGGTTTTTTTCAGGTTTGTCTGGGAGGGTAAGTATTGAAGAACCTGCGCTTTTAAAAAGGAGGCGCAGGACCCGTTTTCAACAAGGTAAGTGGTTAATTAATTATAATTTTAAAAAATTTTCAACAGGTTTATCTTTTTTAGATACCTTTCTTTAAAGTAAGTTTATTTTTAGCACTGTTAAAAAGTATTTTAATTTTTTCAAAAATTTAAATTTTTGTTTAAAGTAGTTAATTTATTTAACTTATAGTTATTTTAAAAATGTGATTTTTTTTTTTTTAATTTATTTGATGTTTAGCTGTTCTTTTGGGGCCAATTTCAATTCATAGATTTGACAGGTCTTCCTGTCAAATCTATGAATGAAAGATGGTCTGCTGCCATTGGCTCTCCATGGCCCACATGATCCCAGGGGACGCATCGCACTAACTACGCCCCTGGGACACGCAAGCACTGCGCGCCGGCACTTGGAGCAGGCCCAGGAGCTGAAGTTCCCGTGGGCCCAGAGGTCAACGGCAGGCGGGGTAGGTAAGTGCGCGCGCGATCCTTACCCCCGCGGCAAGCCGGAGAGGCGAATTTCAGGGCCATTATGTCTCTTAAAGTATCTCAAAAGATTTTCATCATTAGAAGTATAACTAATTTATGTGGGATAAAATAAAAAATGGATGCATCAAGTATGAAAAAAAACTTAAGATTTCTGTTTGGAAGTCTAAGGCAGAATATCGATAAGTTTTTACATTACTGGTTTGTCTTTGTTAGAAACAAAGGTAATGTCGACAGAATTGGTTTAAATCATGTTCTCAACAAGCTTGTCTTTTCCCCTCAATGATGCTGATAACATTAGAGAAGGATGAATTTCAGGACTAAGGACATTGTCCTGTAAAGGTAGGCACATATAAATAAATAAGCTGGGTGGAAAAATATTGAGCTTAAAAAATGATTAAGATTGAAACACAGTGTGGCGAATTTCACTGGATACTTTAGGTAGTAAAGAGCCTCCAAGGTGGCCAAGATGGGGTATTAAGCTGAAACGGCGGCTTAGCGTGCGTTTAATGCAAGACAGCATCTTGGTCATGGAGTTGTAGCTTGCGCAAGGAATGGCCACCTGGAGAATCGTTAATGGTTTGATTGCCATTTAAATTGCCGGCAAGCGCTCATTAATGAGGTTGCACAGCATTTTGGTGGATAGCACTTGATCTAACACCTCTTGTAACAGTGACCAGCTGATTGGGAGTAAACAAGGCATTGCAGAGGATTTTCAGCACTATTTAAAGTTATATCACCTTTTACTGTTCACTTGCTGCTGGAGGTTTGAAGAGGACTTTCAAAAAACATTGGGAGACTTTCTGGGATACTTTGTCAAGACTGCACCAACACCCTATCAACATTTATTTTGGAAATTCTCTGAGAACTTCACCTAAAAAGAGTGAGTGCTGTGCTACTCTACCTTATAGGATACCTTATAGCAGTCACCAGGAGAAAGGGAGTGCTTTGTCATGGGCATTTTGCTCGGGGTCCCCCTAGGTCTTCAGGAGGAATGGGAGGAGGACATGAGGCCAAGCAGAGCAGCACCACCTGCTGCAGGAGAGCGGGACAGGAGGGCGAGAAGGGTGAAGTGGATTCCTTCCCCCCTGTGGGTACAGGACATCCCTCCTCCTCTGGACCTCCTCCACCAGGACCTCCAGTGTTGTGTCTGAGAACCTGTGTGCCCTCTCACTCTGTCCCTGAGCCATCCTGAAGCCTGCCACTGTGTGTCAGCCTTCAGTGAAAGTGGGTGAGTGGAGCCCACATGTACTGCGCCACAAAAATTGTGTCTAATCAGCACTTGAGGTCTCATTTAGTACCTCCAGGCAAGTTCAAATTATGTTAATCAGCAATTAGGACCAAAATTGTTTGCTAAAACTGGACTTTCAAAGAGGCCTGTCTTAATAGCACAGCACCCATTTAGCGTCTCTTTTCACCCTTTCACCAAAATAACCCCCGCAAGTTTTTAATCACAGCTGGGGATAGTATGGGAGCAGGAGATTGCTGCAATATAAAAGGCAATACGTTGCTATGTATGCATCAAAGGATGTTTACAATAAAGCTATGGATCGGGAAAAGCAATGATAGGAAGTAACAGTCATCTCTGTTTGGCAATCGGTTCAAACAATTAGGTGGTCATAAAACATCAGATAGTGTTGCATTCAACAGGAAGAAGACCATAAGAAAATGGTGTAAAATAGAGATGCCATGTTTTTACTTAGTTGGCATGAACAGGTTTGGAGAAGCCACCTTCACAATTCCTCATTAAAATCCTTGCACGTGAGGCTAATGTACGCTAATCTGTATGGGTGTTTAGAGTGATTGATTAACATTTTGTTGATAATAAAAGAAGTGAATTATCAGGCATATTACTGTCTCTAGCTTTATGAATCTGCTTAAAGGGTAAAAGACTTATTCAAGAGCAGTTTTAAAATGTTATCTAAAAATTCCCCAGTAGTGTTTGAAAAGCAGCCTGTTATGGAGTGAAAAGTGAAATCTGCAGGAAATTTCTATTCGTAATGGAATTGGGTTTCAGCATTATGCCAGCTCTATTGTTAATGCATTAGTGCCTCACCCAGACATACTCTGATGGAACACAGACAATGCATGGCTTTTTAATTGATAGAGAACTTACAACATACTGAGAATAATATAACAGTTAAAAGATTATAAAACATATTCTTAGGAAACACTGACAGTAACAATAACAGGAATAAAATCAGACGGACCTCCCGGCATCGACCTCGCCACCGACTTTGCACACGACAACGTCACACCCAGCCCAGTCGACCCTGCAAAGTCCTCCTCACTAACATCTGGGGTCTTGTGCCAAAATTGGGAGAGCTGTCCCACAGACTAGTCAAGCAACAGCCTGACATAGTCATACTCAGAGAATCATACCTTTCAGCCAATGTCCCAGAATTCTCCATCACCATCCCTGGATATGTCCTGTCCCACCGTTGAGTCCAGTGGTGTACCGCAGGGATCGGTGCTGGGTCCTTTGCTGTTTGTAGTGTACATTGATGAATTAGATATGAATGTAGGAGGTATGATCAGTAAGTTTGCAGATGACACGAAAATTGGTGGAGAGGAAAATTGCGAGGAGGGAAGCCTCAGGCTACAGGACGATATAGACGGGTTGGTCAGATGGGCAGAACAGTGGCAAATGGAATTTAACCCTGAAAAGTGTGAGGTGATGCATTTTGGGAGGACTAACAAGGCAAGGGAATACACAATGAATGGTAGGACCCTAGGAAGGACAGAGGATCAGAGGGACCTTGGTGTGCATGTACATAGATCCCTGAAGGCAGCAGGACAGGTGGATAAGGTGGTTAAGAAGGCATATGGGATACTTGCCTTCATTAGCCGAGGCATAGAATATAAGAGCAGGGAGGTTATGATGGAGCTGTACAAAACGCTAGTTCGGCTACAGCTGGAATACTGTGTGCAGTTCTGGTCGCCACACTAAAGGAAGGATGTGATTGCATTAGAGAGGGTGCAGAGGAGATTCACCAGGATGTTACCTGGGTTGGAGCGTTTCAGCTATGAATAGAGACTGGACAGGCTGGGGTTGTTTTCCTTAGAGCAGAGAAGGCTGAGGGGGGACCTGATTGAGGTGTACAAAATTATGAGGGGCATAGATAGGGTAGATAGAAAGGAACTTTTCCCCTTAGTAGAGGGGTCAATAACCAGGGGGCATAGATCAAGGTAAGGGGCAGGAGGTTTAGAGGGGATTTGAGGAAAAACTTTTCACCCAGAGGGTGGTTGGAATCTGGAACTCACTGCCTGAAAGGGTGGTAGAGGCAGGAACCCTCACAACATTCAAGAAGCATTTAGATGAGCACTTGAAACGCCATAGCATACAAGGCTACGGACCAAGTGCTGCAAAATGGGATTAGAATAGACAGGGCTTGATGGCCAGAGCAGACACGATGGGCCGAAGGGCCTCTTTCTGTGCTGTATAACTCTATGACTCTATGACTGGCAGGACAGACCCACCACAGGTGGCGATACAATGGTATACAGTCGGGAAGGAGTGGCCCTGGGAGTCCTCAACATTGACTCGGGACCCCATGAAGTCTCATGGCTTCAGGTCAAGCATGGGCAAGGAAACCTCCTGCTGATTACCACCTACCGCTCTCCCTCAGATTATGAATCAGTACTCCTCCATGTTGAACACCACTGGAAGAAGCACTGAGGGTAGCAAGGGCACAGAATGTACTCTGGGTGGGTGACTTCAATGTCCAGTACCGAGAGTGGCTCGGTAGCACCACTACTGACCGAGCTGGCTGAGTCCTGAAGGACATAGCTGCCAGACTGGGCCTGCGATAGGTGGCGAGAGAACCAACATGATGGAAAAACCTACTTGACCTCGTCCTCACCAATCTACCTGTCGCAGATGCATCTGTCCAGGACAGTATTGGTAGCAGTGACCACCGCACAGTCCTTTTGGAGACGAAGTCCCAAATTCACACTGAGGACACCCTCCATCGTGTTGTGTGGCACTACCACCATGCTAAATGGGATAGATTCAGAACAGATCTAGCAGCTCAAAACTGGGCATCCATGAGGCACTGTGGGCCATCAGCAGCAGCAGAAATGTACTCCACCACAATCTGTAAACTCATGGCCCGGCATATTCCTCACTCTACCATTACCATCAGGCCAGGGAACCAATCCTGGTTCAATAAGGTGTGTAGAAGAGCATGCCAGGAGCAGCACCAGGCGTACCTAAAAATGAGGTGTGAACCTGGGGAAGCTGCAACACAGGACTACATGCATGCTAAAAAGTGAAAGCAACATGCTATAGACAGGGCTAAGCGATCCCACAATCAACTGATCAGATCAAAGCTCTGCAGTCCTGCCACATCCAGCCGTGAATGGTGGTAGACAATTAAACAACTGACGGGAGGAGGAGTCTCCATGAATATCCCATCCTCAATGATGGCAGAGCCGAGCATGCGAATACAAAAGACAAGGCTGAAGCGTTTGCAACCATCTTCAGCCAGAAGTGCCGAGTGGATGATCAATATTGGCCTCCTCCTGAAATCCCCACCATCACAGAAGCCAGTCTTCAGTCAATTCGATTCACTCCACGTGATATCAAGAAACAGCTGAGCACACTGGATACACCAAAGGTTATGGGCCCTGACAACATCCCGGCTGTCGTGGTGAAAACTTGCCCTCAAGAACTAGCCGCACCTCTAGCCAAGCTGTTCCAGTACAGCTACAACACTGGCATCTACCCGACAATGTGGAAAACTGCCCAGGTATGTCCTGTCCATAAAAAGCAGGACAAATCCAATCCAGCCAATTACCGCCCCATCAGTCTACTCTCAATCATCAGCAAAGTGATGGAAGCTGTTGTTGACAGTGCTATCAAGCAGCACTTGCTCACCAATAACCTGCTCACCGATGCTCAGTTTGGTTTCCGCCAGGACCACTCGGCTCCGAACCTGATTACAGCCTTGGTCCAAACATGGACAAAGGAGCTGAATTCCAGAGGTGAGGTGAGAGTGACTGCCCTTGACACCAAGGCAGCATTTGTCCGAGTATGGCATAAAGGAGCCCTAGTAAAATTGAAGTCAATGGGAATCAGGGGTATAACTCTCCACTAGCTGGAGTCATACCTAGCACAAAGGAAGATGGTTGTGGTTTTTGGAGGTCTATCATCTCAGCCCCAGGACATCACCGCAGGAGTTTGTCAGAGCAATCTCCTAGGCCCAACCATCAGGCTGCTTCATCAATGACCTTCCCTCCATCATAAGGTCAGAAGTGGGGATGTTCGCTGATGATTGCAGTGTTCATGTCCATTCACAACTCCTCAGATAATGAAGCAGTCCATGCCTGCATGCAACAAGACCTGGACAACATTCAGGCTTGGGCTGATAAGTGGCAAGTAACATTCACACCACACAAGTGCCAGGCAATAACTATCTCCAACAAAAGAGAGTCTAACCACCGCCCCTTGACATTCAGCGTCATTACCATCGCCGAATCCCCCACCATCAACATCCTGGGGGTCACCATTGACCAGAAACTTAACTGGACCAGCCACATAAATATTGTGGCAACAAGAGCAGGTCAGAATCTGGGTATTCTGCAGCGAGTGTCTCACCTCCTGACTCCTCTAAGCCTTTCCACCATCTACAAGGCACAATTCAGAGTGTGATGGAGCACTCTCCACTTGGCTGGATGAGTGCAGCTCCAACACTCAAGAAGCTCGACACCATCCAGGACAAAGCAGCCCGCTTGATCGGCAACCCATCCACCACTTTAAACATTCACTCCCTCCACCACCGGCGCACTGTGGCTTCAGTGTGCACCATCTCCAAGATGCATTGCAGGAACTCACCAAGGCTTCTTCAGCAGCACCTCCCAAACCCGCAACCTCTACCACCTAGAAGGACAAGGGCAGCAGACACATGGGAACACCATCACCTGCAAGTTCCCCTCCAAGTTACACACCATGCTGACTTGGAAATATATCGCGTTCCTTCAACTTCACTGGGTCAAAATTCTGGAACTCCCTCCCGAACAGCACTGTGGGAGTACCTTCACCACATGGACTGCAGCGGTTCAAGAAAACGGCTCACCACCACCTTCTCAGGGGCAATTAGGGATGGGCAATAAATGCTGGCCTCGCCAGCAACGCCCACATCCCAGGAACGAATAAATTTTAAAAATGTAATACTATTTTAAGATTGCATTCAATATATAACAGATTTATTATGGCTTCCTTATTAGCAGACACCCCATAGAGCTTAAACCTCACTATAATACAGAATGAAATCAAGAACACATTTCACTATAATAAAAATTGATACCAGAGTCTCAAATACAAATTGTCTATCAACAACAATAACAACAACTTGCATTTATATAGCACCTTTAACACAGTAAAATGTCCCAAGGTACTTCAGAGAAGTGTTATCAAACAAAATGTGACACCGAGCCACATAAGCAAATATTAGGACAGGTTGGTCAAAGATGTAGGTTTTAAGGAGCATCTTAAGAGAGGAGAGAGAGGTAGAGAGGCGGAGAGGATTATGGAGGAAATTCCAGAGCTTAGGGTCTAGGCAGCTGAAGGCACAGCCGCCAATAGTGGAGCAATTAAAATCGGGGATGCACAAGAGGCCAGAATTGGAGGAGCGCAGCGATCTTGGAGGGTTATAGGGCTGGAGGAGGTTACAGAGATAGGGAGGGGCGAAGCCATGGAGGGATTTGAAAACAAGGATGAGAATTTTAAAATAGAGATGTTGTGGACCGGGAGCCAATGTAGATCAGCGAGCACAGGGGTGATGGGTGAACGGGACTTGGTGAGAGTTCGGATTCGGCCAGCAGAGTTTTAGATGAGCCCAAGTTTATGGAGCGTGGAAGATGGGAGGCCGGCCACGAGAGCGTTGGAACAGTCAAGTCTAGAGGTAACAAAGGCATGGATGAGAGTTTCAGCAGCAGATGAGCTGAGGCAGGTGCGGAATCGGGCACTGTTACAGAGGTGGAATAGATGGTCTTGGTGATGGAGTGGATATGTGGTTGGAAGCTCATCTCTGGGTCAAATATGACACCAAGGTTGCAAACGGTTTGGTTAAGCCTCAGACAGCTGCCAGGGAGAGGGACGGAGTCGGTGGCTAGGGAACGGAGATTGTGACGGGGACCAAAGAAAATGCCGTTGGTCTTTGAAGTAAGATATTAAAAAATTGGACATTACAAGGGCAAGACGGGCATGACTCATTTGCAGAGAAGCAGGCCTATAACGAGACTAACAGAAGCAGGCCTATAACGAGACTAACAGAAAACAGCTAGCACAGTTCTGGAAACCACATCATGGGCAAGCACAACATTGTGTGTAAATTATGTGTTATCTTTGTATAAACCACCACCCTCGGATAATGAGTAAATGTGTAACTTTTAAAATTAATTGGATCTCCGTAAGGGTAAGGCAGAAATGTTGTATAAATGTGTGTGCTTTGATTAGCTCGGCGGAGTTGGACTTACGCAGCGACGTAAGAGGTTCTCCCCAGGCCTGAATAAACCGTTGTGACTTCAATTACTTGGTCTGTCTTTCTTTCAACAAGCCAGTAGCGTCGACCTTGTATATCACTTGGTCCGCACTTTGGGGGCTTACTTCAGTCTTCCTATTATTTAGTTGGAGGAAATTTCTGTTCATCCAGTACTGGATTTCGCGCATGCAGTATGACAAATGACAGACAGTGGAGGAGTCGCGAGAAGTGGGGGTGAGATAGAGCTGGGTGTCGTCAGCGTACATGTGGAACCTGATGTTGTGTTTTCGGATGATGACGCCAAGGGGCAGCATGTAGATGAAATATAGGAGGGGGCCAAGGATAGATCCTTGTGGGATTCCAAAGGTAATGGAGCGGGAGTGGGAAGAGAAGCCATTGCAGGTGATTCTCTGGCTATGACTGGATAGATAAGAATGGAACCAGGCGAGGGCAGTCCCACCCAGCTGGATGGCGGAAGAGAGGTGTTGGAGAAGGATGTTGTGATCAATTGTGTCAAAGGCTGCAGACAGGTCGAGACAGATGAGGAGTGATAGTTTACCATGTCATTTGTGACTTTGATAAGGGGCATTTCAGTACTGTGGCGGGGCGGAAACCTGATTGAAGGGATTCATACATGGAGTTGCGGGAAAGATGGACACGGATTTGGGAGGTGACAACACATTCAAGGGCTTTGGAGAGGAAAGGGAGATTGGAGATGTGGCGGTAGTTTCCAAGGACAGAGGGGTCAAGGGTGGGTTTTTTGAGGGGAGGTGTGATGACGGTAGATTTGAAGGAAAAAGGGGACAGTACCCGAGGAGAGGGAACGTTAATAATATCAGCTAACATGGGGGCCAGGAAGGGAAGTCGGTTGGATTAGGGTCGAGGGAGCAGGAGGTGGGTCTAATGGACAAGATGAGCTCGGAGAGGGCATGAGGGGAGATAGGAGAGAAGCTAAAAAAAGATGCAAGTTCAGGGCTAGGGCAGGGGAAACCTTATGGGAAGTTTGGCCCATTTGGCTGGGGAATGGAGGGAAGCGGCAGAGGCAGCTGAACGGATGGTCTCAATCTTAGTAACAAAGAAGTCCACGAGCTCCTCGCACGTGTTGTTGGAGGGGAGGGTTGTCTATCACACCCTCATTAATACAGAAATTCTATAAAACTCTTTTATCATAAAAGCATAACAGATTCCTGCTCTGAGAATTGTTCAATATTCTGAAATGTACTGTGCAGGTTAACAAATCTTTGGACTAATCTAACAGCTTCCTGTTTGCCACTTGAGTGAAGATACATTCTGTGAAGATACCAAAAATATTTATTTGAGTTGAAATTGAAACTTTCTCCTATGAAATTATTTTTGGCTCTTTGCCCAATTTTCAGCTAAGATCCCAGGCAGTCAACCTGCTCCCAGGCCTTTGGTGATGTGGCTGCAAAGTGCATGAGGGCAACGTGTATCACTCTCCATCAGCTTTTCCTTCTCGTAATGTGACTTCCATTCAGTATCTTCCCAAAGCAGCAGAGCTGAGATCAGGAATTTGGTGTATAGAGGAATCATGGACACAATCTGTGTCTCAACTCTTCATGGTGCAATGTAATGATACTTCAGTGCACTGCTTCCCAAGCTGACCCTACAAAGAAACCAACTTTCGATGGTGTTGGTCAATTTGCAAGGACTCTATGGGTGAGCTGTGAGAGAATTGAAAGTACATAGGGTCATTGTTCGGTCTGTGCTTTACCTGAATTGACGACAAGGTGAATGAATGTAGAACTGGGTACATTGAGGAATGTAGTCTCGGACTGATTCTGGAATTCAACAGGCCCAGCATAGAACAGCATTCACAGGTAGCACGTATTGGGAAATCACAAGTGCCCAGACCATGATTTTTCATCCATTAATTTAGATTTTTTTAAATTAATTTATGGGATGTGGGCGTTGCAGGCAAGGCCAGCATTTATTGCCCATCCCTAATTGCCCTTGAGAAGGTGGTGGTGAGCCGCCTTCTTGAACCACTGCAGTCCGTGTGGTGAAGGTACTCCCATAGTGCTGTTAGGTAGGGATTTTGACCGAGCGACGATGAAGGATCGGCGATATACTTCTAAGTCAGGATGGTGTGTGACTTGGAGGGGAACTTGGAGGTGGTGGTGTTCCCATGCGCCTGCTGCCCTTGACCTTCTAGCTGGAAGAGGTTGCAGGTTTGGGAGGTGCTGCCGAAGAAGCCTTGGCGAGTTGCTGCAGTGCATCTTGTAGATGGTACACAGTGCAGCCACGGTACGCCGATGGTGGAGGGAGTGAATGTTTAAGGTGGTGGATGGGGTGCCAATCAAGTGAAAGGGAAATCACGGGCTGGAAGTTCTGAATCGCGTAATCACCCCCTATATTCATTATTATATCAAAATAATAAGTCACAATTTCTTTTTAAGAATAGGAGCATATTAAATTAAAGTATATATTCATTTTGAAAGACAGTACACTCGGCATGTTATGGGGTGTTGAATGGTTACAATGTGCTATGATATGAGGTGGTATGTCACAGTTACAGGCATGATGCGTTCCTTATTTTAAAGAATTCCATGAGGTAGAGGGGTTGAGACATTTTCCCACAAGGCGGAAGGCAAAACATAGAGGGAGCTCCATCTGACCTCTTGACTGGGAAGACACAAGCCTGCCCACCCTCACAGTCATAGAGTCATAGAGTCATAATGGCACAGAAAGAGGCCATTCAGCCCATCGAGTCCGTGCCGGCTCTCTGTAGAGCAATCCAGTCAGTACTATTCCCCCGCTCTATCCCCGTAGCCCTGCAAGTTTATTTCCCTCAAGTGCCTATCCAGTCTCCCCTTGAAAACATTGAGTGTCTCCGTTTCCACCACTTCCGTCGGCAGCGAATTCCAGGTCATCACCACTTGCTGTGTAAAAAAGTTTTTCCTCACATCCCCCCTGTATCTCTTGCCCAAAACCTTAAATCTGTGTCCCCTAGTCCTTGTACCATCACCAGTGGGGACAGCCTTTCCCCATCTAGACTATCCAAACCAGTCATAATCTTGTACACCTCTATCAAATCACCCCTCAACCTCCTTTGCTCTAATGAAAACAAATCCAGCTTCTCCAACCTGTCCTTGTAGCTAAGATCCCCCATCCCTGAAACCAATCTGGTAAATCTCCTCTGCACCCTCTCAAGGGCCTTCACATCCTTCCTAAAGTGTCGTGACCAGAACTGGACGCAATACTCCAGTTGTGGCCTAACCAGCGCTTTATAAAGGTTCAGCATAACTTTTCTACTTCTGTATTCAATACCTCTATTTATGAAGCGGAGATGCCGGTGTTGGACTGGGGTGGACAAAAATGAGAAGTCGCACAACACCAGGTTATAGTCCAACAGTTTTATTTGAAATTACGAGCTTTCGGAGCTCTGCGACCACGACATCACACAACCCTGCCATGGCAACCTCTGCAAGACATGCCAGATCATCAACACAGATACCATCATCACACATGAGGACACTATCCACCAGGTACATGGTACATACTCATGTGACTTGGCCAACGTTGTCTACCTCATACGTTGCAGGAAAGAATGCACCGTGGCATGGTACATCGGCGAGACCATGCAGACACTGAGACAACGTATGAATGGACACCGCGCAACAATCGCCAGGCAGGATTGTTACCTCCCAGTCGGGGAACACTTCAGCAGTCAAGGACATTCAGCCTCGGATCTGCGGGTTAGCGTTCTCCAAGGCGGTCTTCGAGACACACGACAACGCAAAATCATCGAGCAGAAACTGATAGCCAAGTTCCGCACCCATGAGGACGGCCTCAACCGGGATCTCGGTTTCATGTCCCGCTACAGAACGTGACTCGACATCGTTGTCTGGTTCACAGGTGTGATTTCCAGTTTTTAAGAAAAAGTTAAAAGCTTAACTGCAGACTGCAGCATTTGACACGTTGGACCCCCTATGACCCACCTCATTGTCTTAGCTGTACTCTGCTGTGTCTTTGATGTAATGCCTCCCTGACGGATTGTATCTCTGCAGACACATTGTTCTCTGTCTATATATACTTTGTAATCGATTTGTATTCCCTCACTGTACCTGACGAAGGAGCAGAGCTCCGAAAGCTCGTAATTTCAAATAAAACTGTTGGACTATAACCTGGTGTTGTGCGACTTCTCATTTCTATTTATGAAGCTCAAGATCACATAAGCTTTGCTAACCACTCTCTCAATATGTCCTGTCACCTTCATGGACCTATGCACATTAACTCCCAGGTCCCTCTGTCCCTGCACACTCTTTAAAACTGTGCCATTAAGTGTACATTGCCTCTCCCTGTTCCTTCTGCCAAAATGCATCACCTCACATTTCTCTGTATTAAATTCCATCTGCCACTTGTCTGCCCATTCTGCTAGCCTTTCTATGTCCTGTTGCAGTTGATTGGTATCACCATCACTGTTTGCCACACCCCCAAGCTTGGTGTCATCGGCAAATTTAGAAATTCTACTCTGTATTCCAATAGCCAGGTCATTTATATATATCAAAAAAAGCAGTGGCCCCAGCACTGACCCTTGGGGAACACCACTGTCTACCATCCTCCAGTCTGAAAAATAGCCATTTACCACAACTTGCTGTTTTCTGTCCTAAAGCCAATTCCTTATCCAAGCTGCCACTGACCCACCTATTCCATGAGCCTCAATTTTGTTAACCAGCCTTCTATGTGGTACTTTGTCAAACACCTTCCTAAAATCCATGTAGACAACATCCATTGCATTCCCTTCATCAATCCTCCTGTTACTTCATCAAAAAATTCAATTAGATTAGTCAAACACAATCTTCCTTTTACAAACCCGCGTTGGCTCGCCTTAATTAGCTTAAACCTCTCCAAATGCCCGTTAATTTTTTCCTTGATTATTGTTTCTAAAACTTTACCCACCACTGATGTTAAACTGACCGGCCTGTAGTTACTAAGATTGTCCTTGCACCCTTTCTTGAACAATGGTGTCACGTTTGCCACTTTCCAATCCTCAGGCACCTCCCCCGCATCTAGGGAAGATTGGTAAATTATGGCAAGCCCTTCCGCTATCTCCTCCCCCAATTTCCTTAGCAACCTGGGATGCTAGCCATCTGGACCAGACGACTTGTCCACTCTAAGCATACCCAGCCTTTCTAGTACATCCTGTCTATCAATTTTCACTCCTTCCATTGCTTCTACCTTTTCCACTTCTACCAATATTTTGTCAGCATCCACCTCCTTAGTAAACACCGATACAAAGTACTCACTGAGTATTCTAGCCTTGCCCTGCACCTCTAAGCATATATCACCTTCTTTGTCCCTAATAGGCCCCACCCGCCTCTTACTACCCACTTACTGTTTACATGCTGGGAGAAGATTTTTGGGTTCCCTTTTAAGTTAACCGCCATCCTACTCTCATATTCTCTCTTTGCCAATTTTATTTTCATCTTCACATCCCCTCTCAACTTATTGTATTTGGTCTGGTTCTCCCTTGAAGAATTCACCTGACATTCATCATACACCCTTTTTTTTTTGTTTCATCATCTTCTCTATCTCCCTAGTCATCCAAGGAGTCCTTGCTTTGGTTCCCTTACCCTTCCCTCTTGTTGGTATGGATATACTGGCCCAAAAATTGCGGTCGGCGGCATAGCTATGGAGTACGCAGCCGACCTATGAAAAGAATTTGCACTTACCTTGTGCGAGGCCCCACACGTAGACTTGCTATTCTGCACTGCAGAGTTGTGTGCAGCATATTGCATCACTGAGCCAAGGAGCACATCATACGGCCTATGCGTAAGAGAAGACATGCCCGCAAAATTTGTCAAAACTAAGCCATGCCCACAGAAACTTCTTGCAGTCTGTAGCATTGAAATTACCTTTTAAAGTCTTGAAAAAACTTTTAAAACTTTATTAAAAAAAATTCAAACTTTTAAAAACCTTTAAACACTTTTAAATAATTTTAAAAACTTTTAATAAAATGGAAAATTGTTCCTTAATATTAAGTTTAGATGTAAGTATTTTATAGAACATTCATGTTACATATGACTGACCCACTGTCGATAAACCACGGCAGAAAATGCCTGCAAGGTCTTCCGGGTTCCTTTCAGAGTGAAATAGGCTCCTGTGCCTGCTCTCACTAACCGGAACATTTTTGTCCGTAATTGCTGGGCAGTTGGTGTGCAATTAGCCCAACTCTGCACCAGCAATGAGTGTTCCCCCATCAGTGCAGATCATCTATCAAGGCAGAGTACACCGTCATACCGCTTTTGAAATTGACTGCAAATTCGGGATTTCCAAGCGCGTGTGCTAAATCCCAAACTTGCAATCTGTCAAGGTACACCTTGACAGATGATACATACCAATGGGGAAATACTCATTGCGCAGGAGCCTGTTTCACGGTCAACGCCGTCATAGCCACCGCAAAGTCTACCCATTGTTCGTAGCGAGAGGAAATAGAGAAAGAAAATATAAAACAAAAATACAGTAAAAATATCCTCAAGAAGACTGAGAATACAGTACATATGAAATCAGGTTTAAAGAGTAAATACGCCACATCATGGTGTGGTACTGAGCCATCCAAAAAAGGTTCATGCTTCAGGACTATGTTCTGCGCTGAGTGGGGTCACTGAAATTTCCCTCAGTTTCTCCTAGTTAGGGAAGGTCAAAAATCAGCCTGTTTGCCACCTGCTAAAAGCTGCACATGTCTAAGCATCAGGCTGCCTTGGAGTCCAATAGCCGGCAACATTCACTATCTCGGCTCCCACAGAAGGAATGATCACCTGGAAAAGGTACTGGCAGGCTGCTGCTGCCTGTAGAATCGTACCTCAGCATCTTTTAGTCCCTTCAGAAGAAAAAGGGGGGAAATAGGCGTGAGGAAGAGATCTGTAGCCCATGTCCCCTTTTAATCTATTTTTAAAAAATCAATTTTTTTTTGAAAAGAGATCTTAACTGATCCAAAAATGAAGATATTTATGAATACAAAACGTACGCAAGTATGGTTTTGCATTATGAGGCCGTGCGCAGCCCCGACCGTTTTTCTTATACAGGAGTGCAAAAGTGAAAGTTGTGAACAGTGTGGAAGTGAAAGTAGAACTACACTTTAGATCCGTTGGAAAATACAGGCAGCGTTCCTGTTTCGCTAGTTAGAAATTTAACACAAGATACCTGCAAACGGCCTGGGATTTATGTAACAGCGCGTTTGGAATATATACCTGTGCCTGTTGATGTGGACAAGGGGACATGTCGCTCTGTGGTGTGAGATTTGAGCTTTAACATTTACAGAAAGGTAAAAGACCGTTTTCCAGTGCTCTGTGAACTGAAAGTAGTGCGACGAGATTTCTTGTTCACTTTGATACATTTCTAGGTTTTGTTTATGATTCAATGTTTGATGTGTAGGTTTGGACAGTAACAGATATTCATCTGTTTTGTTGGTCGCAAAACTGAAAACAAAGTTTACATTCGAAGGAGCCATTATTTACTCACCCTGAAAGTTACAAGATGATGTACATTGCTGATGATGGACATAAAAGCGGAATTAATTATGTATGTAGTACGAGGTAGACAATAGGAGTAACTCAAATGTTGAACTTGTGGGAAAACAGCTCGAAGTGAAGTCCACAATTTAAATAGATTTGTATTTTTCATGTATGTTTTATTTCCTTTCAGTTTCACTTTCTGATGCTCCTATGCTTTGTTGAGCTGGTCCCTTCAATTAAGAAAGATCCCAGATTTTAAATGTGACACAAGAATGTGCAAACTTGTGCAGTGAGGTGAGATCTTAACTCTTGTCAATAAATTAACCTTTTTTAGAAAAACACAAAAGGATAGATTCCCCTCTTAAGAATGGTCTTCCCTACCTTCCACTCCTCCACAATGTACATCCTGCAGGCTTGTGTTTACATCTGCTTCGGATTTTTCCCTCCTGTCTCTTCACAGTAATGTGGCTGAGATTGAGAAATAAACGTTGATGACTGTAAGCGCAAATCCACACCTTAGTGTTTCACCTTACAACACAAGATTGAGAGTCCAGCGTACGCCAAACATTTAAATTTTGTTCTGTAATTCCCTACTTTTGAATGTATTTCATTTTCTTTGTCTTCTGTAGATCTTCCTGTGCCACACACTCCGCAGTTGAGACAGTCGGCAGGCGACCCACTCTGGGGTCTCTATATAAGGCTAGTTTTAGTCCAACTGCTAGGAAATGCATGAGAACAGCAGGGGTAGTCAGATTTAGTTTTTCTTTCTCTTCAGTGTTTTCCTAGTCCCAGTGGAAAACCCTACTAACATTGTGAACTTGCTATATGGAAAACTGTAGATTCCAGGCTGTAGTCTTCCACTTAGAATCATACAGCACAGAAGGCCATTCAACCCATCGTGCCTGTGTTGGCTCTTTGTAAGAGCTATCCAATTAGTTCCATTCCTCTGCTCTTTCCCCACAGCTCTGCAAATTTTTCCTTTTCAAGAAAATATCCAATTCAACCATGATCTTATTGAATGGCGGAAGATGTTCAAGGGGCTGAACAGTCTACTCTGTTCCTATGTTCCTAATTCCCTTTTGAAATTTGCTATTGAATCTGCTTCCACCACCCTTTCACCACTTCATAGATCATCGTGCACCACTGTGCCAATTTCTAAACATTTGTGAAGAATGCTGATAAGCCTCAGATGATCTGGAAGGGTTTTGTTTTCTGTATATGTCTTGCAGGTTTACTAATGACACGATGAGATAACACCACCCATCCACTCTGGCATGACAAATCTTTTAACTCATATAAGTGATAATTAACAGAAGCTGATCATGCAACAAGTACAGAATCTGCTGGCGTGCGAATTTATGCCGGCACAGTATGGTAAAGATTTCAGAGCAGTTATTCCTGGCTGCTTCAATACAGAGACTATATTCCTTTAATCACAGTTTCAGCATATATAAAGGGTTCCATGCAAATGATGTCTGCCCCAATTACAATGAACCGGTGATTTGGGGCCTTTCCAGACTCCCCGGGGAATCCTCACAGATGCTCCCCAATTGGCCCTGTGGCCTGAAGTGGAGCCTAAATTTGCAAAAACAAATAGCAATTGATCCAAAAAGGATTGATTGCCATCGTTAGGTCCACATGTTGCTGCAGTTTAAAAATTCTGGCCATATTCTTTGACCCATTCTGAGCTTCGGTCTCCTCAGCACAGGGCAGCAAAGTGTGTGCTTGCTCTGTGCATTGGTCACCCCTGTTGACTTGCTAAAGATGGACAACCATCCCTATTGTTCAAATTACCCTGTAGGCAGGATTTGGGATAGGGTCAGCAGCGGTGAAAATGGCAGGCGGGAGTGCTGCCTCACCACAGTGCCGAAACACTATTGCAGGATTCCTCCACGACTATCTCCTTTAAAATTCACAATGCTAATCCCTAGATTAGTGGATTGTTTAAAAGCTGGCAAATGTTTTAAACATAGAGAGAAGCATTGGTGTAAAATCTGGCATATTTGACAGTATCACAAGGTAAACCATACATGATTTTAACTCGGGGCAGAAATCAGGCGGGCGGGGCTGAGGCAGACCACAAACCGTCCTGTCCTCAGCAGAGTGTGGCCCGCGAGATTTTATACCCTGGCACCATCTGCATGTCACTAACCAGTTTCCTGCCTGAAACAGGTGTGAAGCGGCAGCTGGCTGGTGGGCAGGAGGGCAATCTTGGGTGGCAGGACGCTGCCGGGGATCCAACAGACAGTCCTCGGCAGTCAGGGATCAATGAGGGAGGAGGGATGCCCAGGGCAGGGGAGGCCTCAATCTTCCTTGTGAGGCCCGGAGGAGCACTCCTGCTTCTCTTGGCCCCACATGGAAAGTCAAAAAAGTAACGAAACTTACCTTTTTGGGCCTCTTCTCACGTCAACTCCTCTTCCTGCTAGGTGGCCCTGGCAGGAAAGACACAACCGCTTCCCCGCTCAAGGCCCACAGTTAAAATACCAGATGATGTCATTGGAGCCCGTTGTGCATATTTAAAGTAGGACGCTGCTGGTTTCTAGCGGGTCTCACCCTCACCTGCTAAGAAGATCAGGTTAAAATCAAAACCTGCAGGATCGCTGTGGGATGGCAGCGTGTGAGTCACATGGGCAATTTTAACTGTCTGCCCGTTTGGTTTTCGCTGAGCAGGCAGGGTTAAATTTGCCCCGACAGTGTCACTTACAGGTGATAACCTGGTTCCTCACTCACTTAATTCATACAATAGACTAAGATTTATATGTACTGTAAATGGAGGATATATATAGTGAGGCCTGATTGTTGGTGATATTCATCTAATGACTGAATTTAAGCATGCAACATATGAGCAATGAAGTGAGGCAGTTGTATGAGAGGCGATCTTATTGAAACATATAAGATTGTGAAGGGGCTTGATCGGGTGGATGCGGTAAGGATGTTCCCAAGGATGGGTGAAACTAGAACTAGGGGGCATAATCTTAGAATAAGGGGCTGCTCTTTCAAAACTGAGATGAGGAGAAACTTCTTCACTCAGAGGGTAGTAGGTCTGTGGAATTTGCTGCCCCAGGAAGCTGTGGAAGCTACATCATTAAATAAATTTAAAACAGAAATAGACAGTTTCCTAGAAGTAAAGGGAATTAGGGGTTACGGTGGGCGGGCAGGAAATTGGACATGAGGCTGAGTTCGGATCGGTCGAGGCCCTGTGGGTGGCGGAGCGGGCCCAGGGGCTGAGTGGCTGGGTCCTGCTCCTACTTCTTGTGTTCTTTAGATTTGAGGTTAGGATCAGATCAGCCATGATCTCATTGAATGGCGGAGTAGGCTCGAGGGGCCGATTGGCCTACTCCTGCTCCTATTTCTTATGTTCGTATGTGATATATAGAATGGGAACTCTCTGCAGCTACTGTTTCTACAATGGATCTGGTTTGTTGGAACTCTTAGGATTGATTTTGTGACATGTGATGCATCAGGTCTTCCTATAAGGATCGCTTTTATTTCAGTTGCGGTCTGGAGTTTAGGGAGAAAAGGTTATACTAAGTTAATTCTGAAAATTTTGCAGGCTCTGCCAAAGAGGTTTTGTTGGACTGGGAAATCAAAATGTTTGGAGATGAATTATTCTGGATGAATACTGCATACTGGATTGGAAGGGAAGAGTCTGTTTTGCTGGAGAGAAATACTTTTTAGGGAAATACAAGAGAAATTGTAAGGCTGGTTCAGCATTTAAAATATGATAAAAACTCAGTATTAAGTGGCTTCCTGTCCCCACAACAACAACAATTTGCATTTATATAGCGCCTTTAACATAGTAAAACGCCCCAAGGTGCTTCACGGGAGCATGATTAGACAACAAAAACAGTTTCTTTAGTCTCTCCTCCCTGATTATCATCCTATGAATCTCATATGTACACTCTCAATGGTCTTGATATCCTTCCTAAATCAGAATGACTAAAACTGGATGAAATATTCTGTGGCCTAACCAGTGATTAGATTTAGCATTACTTCTTTGCTTTGGTACTTGATGCTCCCATGAATAAAACCGAGGATCTAATATATGCATCTCTTCTGCAAGAATTACACAAATGTGTGCTTATGGATCCTAATTTACTTCTGTGCACTATTGCAAGATAAACCAAACTGCTGGCACACAAATACGATAGCAAAATACTGCAGATGCTGGAAATCCGAAATAACAACAGAAAACGCTGGAAAAACTCAGCAGGCCAGGCAGCATCCGTGGAGAGAGAAAGAGAGTTGACGTTTCAGGTCGATGACCTTTCATCAGAACTGGGAAGAGCTGGAAATCAAATAGATTTAAGGCCAGGGTAAAGCTGGGAAAAGGGGGAGGGGATAAAGGAACAAAAGAGGAGATGAAGAGACATTAAGAGACATTAAGAGATATGCAAGGCTAGAGGTGGTGTTAATGTGACAGATTAAGGCTGAATGAAGTGTGAAATCTACTGGCAGAATGAAGGACAGCTGCCAGCTTCTAGGAGGAAAAAAAAGGTGGGGGGGACAAATAAAAGGGTGGATAAAATAAAATATAAATGTGATTGGAGCTGAGGTTATGATCTAAAATTGTTGAACTCGATATTGAGTCCAGAGGGCTGTAGCGTGCCTAAACGAAAGATGAGGTGCTGTTCCTCGAGCTTACGCTGAGCTTCCGTGGAACAGTGTATTAGGCCGAGGACGGTGAGGTCAGAGTGGGAGTGAAGCGGTGAATTAAAGTGACAGGCCACCGGGAGCTCGGGGTCCCCCTTACGGACTGAACGGAGGTGTTCCGCAAAGCGGTCACCCAATCTGCGTTTGGTCTCCCCAATGTAGAGGAGTCCACATCGTGAGCAGCGAATACAGTATACTAAATTGCAGGAAGTACAAGTAAATCGCTGTTTCACCTGGAAGGGGTGTTTGGGGCCCTGGACAGTGGGAAGAGGGGAGGTATAAGGGCATGTGTTGCATCTCCTGCGCGTGCACGGGAAGGTGCCGGGCGAAGGGGAAGGGGTGCTGGGGGTGGTAGAGGAGTGGACTAGGGTGTCGCGGAGGGAGCGGTCCCTGCGGAATGCTGAAAGGGGAGGTGAGGGGAAGATGTGTTTGGTGGTGGGATCACGCTGGAGGTGGCGGAAATGGCGGAGGATGATCCGTTGAATGTGGAGGCTGGTGGGGTGAAAGGTGAGGACAAGGGGAACCCTATCGTGGTTCCGGGAGGGAGGGGCAGGGGTGAGGGCAGATGTGCGGGAGATAGAACGGACACGGTCGAGGGCCGTGTCGACCACGGTAGAGGGGAATCCTCGGTTGAGGAAAAAGGAAGACATGTCGGAAGCACTGGTATGGAAGGTGGCATCATCAGAGCAGATGCGGCGGAGACGGAGAAACTGGGAGAATGGAATAGAGTCCTTACAGGAGGCGGGGTGGGAGGAAGTGTAGTCCAGGTAGCTGTGGGAGTCGGTGGGCTTGTAGTGAATGTTAGTCAATAACCTATCCCCAGAGATGGAGATGGAGAAGTCGAGGAAGGGAAGAGAAGAGTCGGAGATGGACCATGTGAAGGTGAGGGAAGGGTGGAAATTGGAAGCATAGTGAATGAAATGTTCTAGTTCAGGGCGAGAGCAGGAGACGGCACCGATACAGTCATCAATGTACCGGAAAAAGAGGTGAGGGAGGGGACCCGAGTAGGACTGGAACAAAGAGTGTTCCACATATCCCACGAAAAGGCAGGCATAGCTAGGACCCATGCGGGTACCCATAGCAACACCTTTAATTTGGAGGAAATGGGTAGAGTCAAAGGAGAAGTTGTTCAATGTGAGAACAAGTTCAGCCAGGCGGAGGAGGGTGGTGGTGGATGGGGACTGGTTGGGCCTCTGTTCAAGGAAGAAGCGGAGCGCCCTCAGGCCATCCTGGTGGGGAATGGAGGTGTAGAGGGATTGTACGTCCATAGTGAAGAGGAGACGGTTGGGGCCGGGAAACTGGAAACTGTTAAAATGGCGGAGGGCATCGGAAGAGTCGCGGATGTAGGTGGGAAGAGACTGGACAAGGGGAGAAAAAATAGAGTCGAGATAGGAAGAGATAAGTTCCGTGGGGCAAGAACAGGCTGAAACGATGGGTCTACCGGGGCAGTCCTGTTTGTGGATCTTGGGAAGGAGGTAGAAGCGGGCTGTGCGGGGTTGGGGAACTATGAGGTTGGCGGCCGTGGGGGGAAGATCTCCAGAGGAGATGAGGTCAGTGACAGGCCGTGGGGGGAAGATCTCCAGAGGAGATGAGGTCAGTGACAGACAGACTCCCAGTTTCTCCGTCTCCGCCGCATCTGCTCTGATGATGCCACCTTCCATACCAGTGCTTCCGACATGTCTTCCTTTTTCCTCAACCGAGGATTCCCCTCTACCGTGGTCGACACGGCCCTCGACCGTGTCCGTTCTATCTCCCGCACATCTGCCCTCACCCCTGCCCCTCCCTCCCGGAACCACGATAGGGTTCCCCTTGTCCTCACCTTTCACCCCACCAGCCTCCACATTCAACGGATCATCCTCCGCCATTTCCGCCACCTCCAGCGTGATCCCACCACCAAACACATCTTCCCCTCACCTCCCCTTTCAGCATTCCGCAGGGACCGCTCCCTCCGCGACACCCTAGTCCACTCCTCTACCACCCCCAGCACCCCTTCCCCTTCGCCCGGCACCTTCCCGTGCACGCGCAGGAGATGCAACACATGCCCTTATACCTCCCCTCTTCCCACTGTCCAGGGCCCCAAACACCCCTTCCAGGTGAAACAGCGATTTACTTGTACTTCCTGCAATTTAGTATACTGTATTCGCTGCTCACGATGTGGACTCCTCTACATTGGGGAGACCAAACGCAGATTGGGTGACCGCTTTGCGGAACACCTCCGTTCAGTCCGTAAGGGGGACCCCGAGCTCCCGGTGGCCTGTCACTTTAATTCACCGCTTCACTCCCACTCTGACCTCACCGTCCTCGGCCTAATACACTGTTCCACGGAAGCTCAGCGTAAGCTCGAGGAACAGCACCTCATCTTTCGTTTAGGCACGCTACAGCCCTCTGGACTCAATATCGAGTTCAACAATTTTAGATCATAACCTCAGCTCCAATCACATTTATATTTTATTTTATCCACCCTTTTATTTGTCCCCCCCACCTTTTTTTTCCTCCTAGAAGCTGGCAGCTGTCCTTCATTCTGCCAGTAGATTTCACACTTCATTCAGCCTTAATCTGTCACATTAACACCACCTCTAGCCTTGCATATCTCTTAATGTCTCTTAATGTCTCTTCATCTCCTCTTTTGTTCCTTTATCCCCTCCCCCTTTTCCCAGCTTTACCCTGGCCTTAAATCTATTTGATTTCCAGCTCTTCCCAGTTCTGATGAAAGGTCATCGACCTGAAACGTCAACTCTCTTTCTCTCTCCACGGATGCTGCCTGGCCTGCTGAGTTTTTCCAGCGTTTTCTGTTGTTATGCTGGCACACAAAGGCTGATTCCCCATTGGACGGAAAACCAGAGGATGCAATTTCCCTATCCTGTGAGTTCTGCTCCACACCAGTGGCATCCAATCAGCCATACAATATAGTGTTCTTTTATAATCATAATTCCCTTCAAGAGTAGGCACTGGCTTTGAAAATCGATTGAACACCACAATATTTACAAGCTATAAACATGCAGGTTAGTGTTCCTCCTGATTTATTTTCAGCTTTTTAAGCCCTGTTTTTGTCTTAAGAATATGTTACTTATCAACCTATACCAGTAGTAGGAATTCAGCAGCTGTAAATCTGTGCTTTACCCCACAATGAAAATGTTGAGATTATCTGCCTCTTCGCATTTTATTTAAGCCATACTGATCTCCATCAAAAAAGGTTGATGTCTGTCCAAATGTTTGGTTTAGAGCATAACCATTGTTTAGAGTAAAGGCACGATAAGAAAAAAACAGTGCCTGAAGTAGGTGAACACTTATTGTCTTTTCCTGGAGATTCTACAAATGAAATTGTTTCTGTTAGCAGGATTTTCGGCAGTATATTTGATATTTTGATATCTTCCATTGAAATTTGGCCAAAATACACAAAAAGTACATTTTAATGCCATTGTTAAACTCTAATACTAACTTTCTAATCCACGTAGATCTTGAAGCTTATTCTTGTGATGTGGGCCCTTCTGTTTTTGTAGGAACATGTTTGTCCTGTCAGCACAAGGTTGTCAATGGAAAGCATGTTCTACTAACAAAGCAGCGCTTTTCCAAGAAACTGACAAAAATGTGTTTCAGATAAGCAAATCTGACCAAACATAACTCTTATGCAAGTATAGAATTCTGTTGTGCTTAATCACTTCCTGCAGATTGCTGGATCTAAGGATAACATTTTCAGTTCAACATGTTTCTCTATTACCCTCCAATTTAATAATAAAATTAAGGGTAAGAATTCAATCAAAGTGGAGTTAAGAGGGCAGGAGCGTGCTCCTGGCTCTGTTAATATTGCTCTTAAATACACTGTTACTATTTACACAAGAACAACCTGATGACTTTAAAACCAATGTTACCTCCTGCTCTGGGAGAGGCACATGGCCTCCAATCAATGAAGTTAGCCACCTCCTAGATTTCTTCCTGCAGCAGTTGATTAAGTTATTAAATTGACCAAGGTATGATGATTTCCAATTGTCTGTTTTGTGTCTGGATTTTAGTTCATATAAATTTTGATCTGAGCCAAACAAGGAGATTCTTAGCAAATGAATGCAGTTATCAGAGCTAAACTCAACTCAAGCCATTAGATGACTTACAATTTGTAAAAGTTGAATTCCCTCAGATGAATTAACTTATGTTTATCGCATGTTTTAATGGAGATAGGCTTGGGCATGATTCAAGATAAATTAGCATTGTAAATCTTCACTGTGGCCATTCAGGATATGCTGGGCTATAAGGTTTAATTTTATTTAAAATCACAGTACTGTAGTGTTAGCGGATTTCTTAGTGGTTACCGTCGTAACAAAGGGTTGTTAGTCCGCCGACAATAACTCTGCTTATGATTCACGCACGAGTGTTTTTTTATAATAACAAGCTTTATTACAGTGACTGATTTGGTCATCCATTTATATTAAACGACGTGCAAATAATATAACCTAGTTCCCAGACTCTGACATCCTCCGATAACGCTCTCTGATGTCAGAGACCAACACAAGACCTGGAGTGTCCAGCTCCTGCCCTCCAGGCCCTCTGCATTGCTCCTGACCCTCAAGAACGCCCTGAAGTTAAAGGGGACCTGGTTCTATTCTTATACTATAATACAACCTTGGCCTGTGCTTACGTAACACATAGTTTGCACGTTTAGCTTAGAATCTTTTCAGCCTTTGCCTCTGTGCTACAAGCTTTGTTTATAGTACTGTTTAGGCCAAATGTGTATCCCATTCCCTAGACCTGTTGTTCATATATAGAGACAAGATTAAGATTTCCCTTCCTCTCACAGTTGCTCTACCACTAAAAATGCTAACAGAAAGGAATGCTGGGATAGATTGCTTTTTATCTGAGCTGCCTTACCATGAGATTGTTGTCTTAAAATATAAACACGACCTGATTCCAGTTAAGTGTTCTAGTTTTGATAGAAATGCTTAATTTTAAAGAATGCTTTTTAAAATCTACTTCCCTAAGAGATTTGCAGGAGTGAGCAAAACAAATTGACTTGGTTCAGATAGTTTCTCTCTCCACGGATGCTGCCTGGCCTGCTGAGTTTTTCCAGCGTTTTCTGTTGTTATTTCAGATAGTTTCAATCTGGTTAGCCCATTATCACTTTTTTTTTCTCCCTTTTTCTTTTTGGGTTCTTCCCAAACTATTTACCATTTCTAGTTGTGAGAATAAAGTGTGAAACTGCTTTAGTGGCCTGAATTTTAATCCTTTGGCGGGTTGGGAGCTGGGGTGGGGGGCCGGGTTTCCCGCAGGCCCTGCCGAATTTAACGGCAGGGCATGATTTGCATTTGAAACCTCTGTTTCCAACCCGTAGCCAGCCAGATTGAAAGACTGGCTGGCTGCGGGCAAGTAGGCCTGTGGTTCTAGGTGGCAGAGAGGAAGGAGAGAGGGGGTGGAGGCCAGGAGATCATTGGAGGAGCAGCGGGGGGGGGGGGGGAAATAGGGGGGTGGTAGATCATTGGAGGGCCGGAGGAGCTGGGGGGAGGGGGCAGGAGATCATTGGAGGGCCGGAGGAGCTGGGGGGAGGGGACAGGAGATCATCGGTAGGGGGGTGGTAGATCATTGGAGGGCCGGAGGAGCTGGGGGGAGGGGGCAGGAGATCATCGGTGGGGGGGGGGGGGTGTGGTGGATCATTGGAGGGCCGGAGGAGCGGGGTTGGCTGGGCCGAGAGATCATCGAAGGGCCGCAGGAGCATCAACGGAGGAGTGGGGAGGGGGAACGGTAGATCATCAAAGAGCCAGAGGAGCATGGCAGGGGAGGCCTCTGTGGGGGGAACCAGAGGCCAGGGGGTGTAGATTGGAGGCCTCATTGGGGGATCGGAGGCCTCGTGGGGGAGATTGAAGGCTCATGGCGGGGGGGGGAAATCGAAGGCTTCATGGGAGCTCTCCGATCGCGGGGTTGTGGGTTAAGCAGGGATGATGGATCCAGGAGGTATATGTAAAGGCACTTACCTCCTGGATCTAGCACTCCTCACCTTCCGTTAGCTGATGGATTTCACGAGGCCTGCAAAACCCGACCAGCCACTGTTAAATTTAAAATGGAGGTTAAATCTGTGGCATGCCAGCCCGATTATAATATTTACCTGGGAGCGGGTTGGCTGTCTGACCCCCGGAAGTGGGCAGTTTGGAGGCGGGTTCTGGTTGGGATTCAGATTTTTAACTTCCCACCCGAGCCCAACCCACCTTTTCTTTGGGCTAAAATTCCCCCAGTGTCTCCGCTAGTGTTACTGAATGCAGCCATTAGGACATGAGTCAGAGTGCCCAGGATGACAGACCCTCCAAATTTCACTTCCTCCCAGTACTGAATCTTATAGCCAATGAACAGCATCCTCTCCACTGGCCGGGAACATGGCCTTTACCGGGAACGGTGTGTGGAGGTTGCTGATGTGAGCTTGTGTCCTAGAAATCTCTGGCATTGCTCCCTGACACAACCTTTGTTAAAGTTCAATTTTAAATAAAACTGCTACTTAAACAGAAAAATCCCAAATGCTAATTTTAATCCCAGGGACAATTTATCTTTAATTTACCATTGTGCAGCTATTTTTTCTGTTTATCTTGAACCACTGCTATTCGTCAAAAAAGAAACAAAGAAAGAACTTGCATTTATATCGCACTTTCCATAATCACAGGGCATCCTGAAGTGCTTTGCAGCCAATGAAATAGAAAAAGCGGCAGCCAATTTGTGCACAGCAAGGTCCCACAAACGGCAATGCGATAATGACCAGATAATCTGTTTCAGTGATGTTTGAGGGGAAAATGTTGGCCAGGACATCGGGGAAAACACCCCTGCTCTTATTCGAAATAGTGTCATGGAATCTTTTACGTCCACCTGAGAGAGCAGACAGGGCCTCGGTTTAACGTCCCATCCAAAAGACAGCACCTCTGACAGTGCAGAGCTCCCTCAGTCTTGCACTGGGGTGTCAGCCTAGATTTTATGCTCAAATCTCTGGAGTGAGACTCAAACCCACAACCTTCTGACTCAGCTAATAGGGTGCAGTCAGCTGACTGAAGTTGTGTGTTGTCCACTCTGTGATCACAAGATAATTATGTATTAGGAAGGCTATTCAACCAATCTTAATTCATCCATCCAGTAAGAGCCTACAGTTCCTCACAAACCCACTGCAGCATCCAATTGTTCATAAATAATACCAGGGTTTTCCCCTGCACTGTTCTGTCTGGGAATCCATGTCATGTGTTGATCCCTATTTGTGTGAAGAAGAATCTCTAGACCTTGGGTCACTGGCTAACTGCCAAACTAAAATCTCAATTCAAATCATATTGAACTGTCTTCCTTCATGATTCTATTAAATTCAACAATACCAAACCATGCAGTCCGTCAGTGCAACATAGAGTAGGGCTGATTTTTACTCCATCTGGTGGAAACAGTAGAGTAGCAGAGTTAAACTTGGAGTAGCCAACTTACTAGCCCGTGCCTGTTCCTTCGCCATTTTAACTTGGGTCTTCTGCTGGGCAGCCCAGATGCCTGTTTGAGTCAGGCAGGAGCCTCAATAATCTATGCAAATAGAGGTCCTATAAAGTACATAGAATCATAGAAATTTACAGCACAGGAGGCCATTCGGCCCATCATATCTGCGCTGGTTGAAAACGAACTATGCAGCCTAATCCCACTTTCCAGCTCTTGGTCCGTAGCCTTGCAGTTTAAGGCACTTCAAGTGCATATCCAAGTACTATTTAAATCCGATGAGGGTTTCAGCCTCTACCACCCTTTCAGGCAGTGTGTTCCAGACCCCCAACCACCCTCTGGGTGAAAAAGGTTCTCCTCAACTCCCTTCTAATCCTTCTACCAATTACTTTAAAGCTATGCCCCCTGGTTATTGACCTCTCTGTTAAGGGAAATAGAGTGGATAGGAAGGACCTATCTAAGCCCTATATAATTTTATACACCTCAATTAAGTGTCGCCTCAGCCTCCTCTGTTCCAAAGAAAACAACCCCAGCCTATCTAATCTTTCCTCATAGCTAAGATTCTCTAGTCCTGGCAACATCCTCGTAAATCTCCTCTGTACGCTCTCTAGTGCAATCACATCTTTCCTGAAATGTGGTGACCAGAACTGTACGCTCTACTCTAGCTGTGGCCGAACTAGTGTTTTATACAGTTCTAGCATAACCTCTCTGCTCTTATATTCTATGCCACGGCTAATCATAGAATCATAGAATGGTTACAGCACGGAAGAAGGCCATTCACCTGTCGAGCCCGTGCCGGCTCTCTGCAAAGGCACTTCAGCTAGTCCCACTCTCCCGTCCTTTCCCCGTAGCCCTGCAATTTTTTTTCCTTCAGGTACTTATCCAACTCCCTTTTGAAAGCCACGATTGAGTCTGCCTCCACCACTCTTTCAGGCAGTGCATTCCAGATCCTAACCACTCGCTGCGTAAAAAAGTTTTTTCTTATGTCGCCTTTGGTTCTTTTGCCAATCACCTTAATTCTGTGTCCTCTGGTTCGCGACCCTTCTGCCAATGGGAACAGTTTCTGTCTATCCACTCTGTCCAGACCCCTCATGATTTTGAACACCTCTATCAAATCTCCTCTCAATCTTCTCTGCTCTAAGGAGAACAACCCCAGCTTCTCCAGTCTATCCACATAACTCAAGTCCCTCATCCCTGGAATCATTCTCATAAATCTTTTCTGCACCCTCTCTAAGGCCTTCACATCCTTCCTAAATTGCAGGTGCCCAGAATTGGACACAATACTCCAGTTGAGGCCGAACCAGTGTTTTATAAAGGTTCATCATAACTTCCATGCTTTTGTACACTCTGCCTCTATTCATGAAGCCCAGGATCCCGCAAGCTTTTTTAACTGCTTTCTCAACCTGCCCTGCCACCTTCAACAATTTGTGCACATATGCCCCCAGGTCTCTCTGTTCATGCACCCACTTTAGGATTGTAGCCTTTAATTTATATTTCCTCTCCTCATTCTTTCTACCAAAATGTATCACTTCGCACTTTTCTGCATTAAATTTAATCTGCCCATTCCACCAACCTGTCTGTATCTTCTTGAAGTCTATCACTATCCTCCTCACTGTTCACTATACTTCCAAGTTTTGTGTCATCTGCAAATTTTGAAATTGTGTCCTGTACACCAAAATCCAAGTCATTAATATATCAAGAAAAGCAGAGGTCCTAGAACCGACCCCTGGGGAACACCACTGTATAATAAAGGAAAGTATCCCGTATGCATTCTTAACCACATAGTCCAATGCAATTTAGAGGACCTACTGGGTAGAGTGTGCCCCATGGATGTTCTGCTCAGTAAAACCTGGCGGCCAAAAAGGTAAGACTAAAATTATTTTCTAAAGTCTGCATCAATGTCATGCTACAAGACTAATGTATTAGACCAAGCTCAAACATAGCACAGTTGATCCTGCAGCATAGTGCTAGCTGCACTTCTAATCTAGCACTAATATCTACAACTACTTGCCTTCAGTCTATCTTCAACTCCAGCATTGAAATCCAATTCCAGATCCTACTCTACTATCCCAAGTCTTGTACAGTCCCTCATGCTCATTTTCTTTATTCATTCACGGGATGTGGGCGTCGCTGGCAACGCCAGCCTTTAATGCCCATTCCTAATTGCCCTTGAGAAGGTGGTGGTGAGCCACCATTTTGAACCGCTGTCCGTGAGGTGAAGGTACTCCTGTAGTGCGGTTAGAGAGGCAGTTCCAGGATTTTGACACAGCGATGATGAAGGAACGGCGATATATTTCCAAGTCAGGATGGTGTACAACCTGGAGGGAAACTTGCAGGTGGTTGTGTTCCCATGCATCTGTTTCCCTTGTCCTTCTAGGTGGTAAAAGTCACGGATTTGGGAGGTGCTGTTGTAGAAGCCTTGGCGAGTTTCTGCAGTGCATCTTGTAGATGGTACACACTGCAGCTATGGTATGCCGGTGGTGGAGGGAGTGAATGTTTAAGGTGATGCCAATCAAGTGGACTGCTTTTATCCTGGATGGTGTCGAGCTTCTTGACAGTTGTGGGAGCTGCACTCATCCAGGCAAGTGGAGAGTATTCCATCACACTCCTGACTTGTGCCTTGTAGATGGTGGAAAGGCTTTGGGGAGTCAGGAGGTGAATCATTCACAGCAGAATACCCAGCCTCTGACCTGCTCTTGTAGCCACAGCATTTATGAGGCTGGTCCAGTTAAGTTTCTGGTCAGTGGTGACCCCCAGGATGTTGATGGTGGGGGATTCGGTGATGGAAATGCCATTGAATATCAAGGGGCAGTAGTTAGACTCTCTCTTGTTGGAGATAGTCATTGCCTGGCGCTTGTGTGGCGCAAATGATACTTGCCACTTATCCGCCCAAGCCTGAATGTCATCCAGGTCTTTGCTGCATGTGGGCATAGACTGCTTCATTATCTGAGGAGTTGCGAATGGAACTGAACACTCTGCAATCCTCAGCAAACATCCCCATTTCTGACCTTATGATGGAGGGAAGGTTGTTGATGAAGCAGCTGAATATGCTTGGGCCTAGGACACTGCCCTGAGGAACTCCTGCAGCAATGTCCTAGGGCTGAGATGAGTGACCTCCAACAACCACAACCATCTTCCTTTGTGCTAGGTATGACTCCAGCCAGTGGAGAGTTTTCCCCCTGATTCCCATTGACTTCAGTTTTACTAGGGCCCCTTGATGCCACACTCGGTCAAATGCTGCCTTGATGTCAAGGGCAGTCACTCTCACCTCACCTCTGGAATTCAGCTCCTTTGTCCATGTTTGGACCAAGGCTGTAATGAGGTCTGGAGCCGAGTGGTCCTGGCGGAACCCAAACTGAGCATTAGTGAGCTTATGCTCAACTGTATACCAAAATGCTATACTAAGAACTGAAAAAGGAACACACCAACCTTTTCAGGAGCGAATGGGTGCACATTCATTTTAAATTTTTCAGTCCACACCTCTGTGGTAAACAACTGAACGGAAGCACTACTCTCATGGAGGAGGGGTTAATAAATAGTGATCATCATTGGACTGCTGTCATAAACTTTAATGGCTCAGGGAGGCGTTGGCAGAGGTTTCAGAACATTTTGCTCGCTTCCTTGGCCAGAGTTGATCAATGTCCCAGAGAGAAAATAACTTGGTGAAAGGGGAAGAGGAGGTCTTATCTTCACAAAAATGAATTTGAGTTTAAGGATTATTTGCATTGTCTTGTTTCAAATGCTCCTCTCTCTCAAAAGTATATTGTTCACAAAATAGTGCAAACAAAGCATTAAGTCCTCCTCTTACTTTTTTATATTTTCATGAACTTGACATATGGGGTAAATTCAGTTTCCCTGCTGACCCAGCAGACAGCTGTACACAAAGAGAGTGCTACAATGTTGTAGGTTTGTTGTCTACTCTTGCTCCTTTCAGTTACGGCTCGATGCTTTGAGTGCAGGATTGCTGAAATTAGCCAATAGTGTCTGACCAATTAGAACTTCCTGTGGTAGAAGGAAAGTTTAAATTTTTTTTTTAATTTACATTTTTCCACCATGCAGCAGTTATAAGAAAATTGTTTCAGACTGAGCTATGCAAAAGACACACTGAACAAAGCTGGTTTGGAAAGGGAAAAAAACAAGCTTCCTGGAGCTACGCCAAGCCACATGCAACTTCCCTCAGAATATTTAGAGAAACATTAACCAATTAGGAGCATGTCAGTTTAAACCAGGCCATTTTTTCCCACGCCCAGTAACCATCAACACACCAAAGAATATTGCAGTTGTTGCAGTTTAACTAAAACACCAACCGCCCTGTTACTACTTCAAAGATAAACACAGCTTTATACAATTGAAACAAAGTCACCAATTCATGCTGCTATTAAATAGGGATATACATACACCTCAGTTGAAAAATGAACGCAATCTCAGCATAGAATTAAGAGCCAGGAGCCTACCGGTTATGCCCATTATTGCACTGGTATATTTTGCCATGAGTGGCAAGCCATTGGTTCCCCCTGCTGCCCTTTCCCCAAGCAAATTGCCTAATTTCAGGGGATGTTCTAAAAGTAGGGAGGGTGAATAGAAGACATAATGCATTGATAGAAAAGCCTGGTGAACACATTTTGATCGCGAAGCTTCTGTGCTTTATGGTACAGTACTGCATCACAGTGTATGTAAATTTGCTGAATAGACTTGTGCAACATTTACATTGATGACGTGATTCACAGTGTGTACCAGGCACCAATCTTCACATGAATATTGTAACATCTTTAGAAGAAAAGAGTGAAAAATCAGACTGAATTTTCGGTATTAGTTATAATTACACCTCTGAAGATGAACAGCCACCATGCTGAAGGGATTCCATCCACGTTTGAAATGAGTCTGAAAATATGGGATGGGAAATAGAAGACAGTGGAGAGACAACTGAACATTTTTTATTTAAGTAACTAATAAACATGAGCCAGCAAGAACTTAAAAAAAAACTGATTTGCAGAAATTGCTGCTTATTTTGTTTGAGCAGTAACTGAACCAAATTAGTGCAAAGACCTAGTTATGTCTTTGGGTTTTTAAGCTAGATCTTTTTCTTGATTAAGCATCAATGACTACTCTGATAAATGGATCTTGTGTCCTCTATGAACCGGAGTGTTTCTTTATCTGCATAATATACAGATAACTGTACCATCCCTCTCATGGGCCACCCGCACTTCCCTGCTAGCAAGGAGCTAGAGAGCTGCATAATGCTTCAACGAAAACATAATGAGAACATTCGATTAAAGTTCTTAGGGCTAAAAATGTGGGTGTTTAACACCACCCGTTACTGCCATAATCGAGCTAAAAAAATGGCGGCCACCACTCTTCCGCCAGCTGGCAATGGGTTCCGCAGCAGCCGCCATTTTGCGATGGCTGGCAGCGCTGCCGATATCAGCGATCGCTGAAGGGATTGAAATGAACCAGATCATGACATCAGTGAGTGTGCAAGGCTCACTTGACGCCCGATTAGCAACATTGGATTTTGCCGCTGCACTTACCGGCATGCCTTAACGACAACAGGCAGGGCAAGCATTTCAAAGCAGGAAGGAGGCTCCAGCAGTGGTATTTAAAGGGATCATCAGCAATCAGTTGCACCTGACATGTTTCTGCAGTTTGACTGGCTCTGTGCTACTTTCTGCAACTCCAGCAGCTTTATTAACTTCATTCAAGGTTCTAAGGTAACAAGGAGTGTTGCTGTAAGTGCAGAACGCCTTCATTATTTATTAAAGGCTTCTACTCACACCACATGCTCACAGTCATGGGGGCTGTACCGGCAGTCGAACTCGTGTTCCACGATCTTCAGCAGAGGGAGCGGTGGCAGCGAGAAAGATGGGAACATGCACGCAGAGGGTGGAGGAGGGGGAGGGCCATGAGGGCTCTCAACAGGAGGCCTTACCCACCTTGTGTCTTCCAAGAGCACTTCTACCTCCACATAAGCGAGGAGCAGTGTATTAGGAGGCTATGCTTCATCAAGGAGGGGGTCACACAACTCTGCCACCTCCTGCAAACAGACCTGCAGCCTGAGAGCAGGGTGACCACGGCTCTCCCAGTGGCAGTCAAGGTCACCGTCGCCCTCAATTTCTTCGCCAGCGGATCCTTCCAGTCTGCAACAGGAGACATAGCTAACATCTTGCAGTTCGTCGTCCATCGCTGCATCCGGGAGGTCACTGAGGCTCTCAACACCAGGAGAATGGACTATGTTGTCTTCTCTCTGAGCAGAGGGAAGCAAGACAAGCAAGCATGTGGCTTTGCCAGGATATTGATTCCGCTGCCTTCACCGCTCGGGAGGAGTCCTCCAGTACTCAGCGGAGCGGGTGTCCCATTTCGTGGTGGTCTGCTGCATGCTTCACAACTTGGTCATTATGAGAGCACAGCCCCTGCCACCAGGGATTACGGCACCACCTCAGGAGGAGGACGAGGACGACGACAAGTAGCAAGAGGAAGAGGAGGGAGGGAAGAGGTAGGCAGCCAATCGTCCTTCCGGACGGGCTGTCCATGAACGGCTCATCAGACTCCAATTCCAATGAATGAAACCCCAGATCCCTGTTGCTCACCATATCATACCATCCCTGTCTCACGGAATATCACAACGTCCTACTGGGCACAAAGCTGAAATGAGAGACTCTACAAAAGATTCCAAACAAAATTAATAAATTCATCAAAAATCAATTCACACATATTTACATGAAGAAAGTTTGCGTGTCTTTTCCTAATCTGGTGCTCCTACGAAGTGCTTCCCCAATGGCTGCAGCATGGCTGGTCGAAGGCTGCTGAGTTTCCATGTGAAAGACTTCAGATGGCCTTGCAAGACAACCTCCAGCAGCTGTGGCCTTAGAAGGCCCGGTTGTAGACTGCACCACCTCGGCATGGGTGGCTGTAGTCTGGGCTGGCTGGCTGACAGACAGCGACAAGGGAAATGGCAGAGTGGCAGAGGTGGGAACAGGAATACTGACATCTTGAGAGATGACAGCTGGGTCCTGCTCCACTGATCCACTGCCACTCCCCCGGGGCGGCATCTCAGCATTCCTAGCAATCTATTGGAGTACAGATTGCTGGCCTGCTGCGACACCCTGCTAGCCCCAGTCGACAGTGGTAAACCCAGCCACTATGGCAGCAGTCAGAGCTTGGGTGACTTCAAGCTGAGACTGCATGACAACGGTCTGAAATTGGGTGGCATCACGCTAAGACTGCACGAGAGCACTCTGAGTTTCGACGGCACCAAGCAGAGACTGTATGAGAGCAGTCTGAGCTTCTGCTGCAGCACTAAGTTGTTGGATCACTTCCGCCTGGGCTGCAATGGAAGCTGCGACATCGCCCATCATGCGCACCATCACATCTGGGTCAACACCGTCTCTTTGGGAGTGTACCATCATTTCCAGCCTGGAAATCCTGGGCTCTATGCTCTGCGCAGAGCCCCGTGCAATGTTGGAGGCGGACTCCTTCATACTCCTTGACATTGCTGAGATGCTCTCTGGCAGGCTTGCCATTGCACCCATCAATTCGATGTGCATGCCCATCACCCTTCTTCTGAAGGTCGCCCCATCGAGGTACTCATCTGTGTCCTGTGCAGCAGAATTCGCGTGCGAACTTGCCCTCTGGGGAGCTGGCCCCCGAGCTACCCTTTCCCCCTGGCCTTGCTGCAGCCCACTCGAGCCCGGTGCCTCACCCTGTGCAGATCCTGTTTCTACACTAGCCTGTAAAGTACTCGTGAGAGAGATGCAGTAACGTGGTGACTTCTTCCTCCTCGCTCTCTTCGATGACATCAGCGACAGGCTGCTCGGGTGCTTGTTGATTTATTGAAAGCAGAAAGGCACAAGAGTTGGGTTATGGGGAGGGGAGGGGGGTAGGAGGGTAGGAAAGCCAGAAATGCATCCATACAGCATGAAAGTGAGAAAGGATTGTGGGCTGAGGGGAAAGTGGGATGTGAGAAGAAGGATTAGGAATGAACATACTTTTGTTGTCCCCAAGGGGTTGAACCTCGCCGGTTGCCATGGCCACTAACACGTGCCGCCCAATTAGCTGGAGTACTTGTTCTTCCAGCTGGCTGAAGTCCGGCATGTCCGCCTGGCCGCCACCTGTCTGCTGCTGCTCCCGGCGATTATGTGCCGGCTTGGCCTGCAAGAGATAGAGAAGTGTGTGAGTGAGTGTAGTGTAATGTGTTTGGGTGATGTGCCTGCCATAGTTGAATAACTGTCAGTGTGTGCAAGGTATGAGATGTGGGTGTGAGTGTTGCAGCAGTGGTAAGGTTGTGAGGGTGAAGTAAAGCTATGATTGTGAGGTGTGAGTTGTGATAGGTAGAAATTGTTGGTAGGTGAGTGATGGGGGTGTGGTGAAGTGAGGCTTGTGGTGCAAATGGTGGATAATGGCATTTGCTGAAGCCTTCACTCAGCTTGACCACTCGTGTGAGGTTATTAAACTTCTTCCTGCACTGGATTCAGGTCCTGGGAACTACAGTGCTGGCCAGCACATGTTTGCTATCTCCTGCCACATGATACGGGACATATAGGACGAGGGCTTCCTGCCAGATTGCGGATAGAAGACAGTCCACCAAGGCCCTATATAATTGGAGTAAGACTTCTTTACTCCTGTACTCAAATCCTCTTGTAATGAAGGCCAGCATACCATTTGCCTTCCTAATGGCTTGCTGCACCTGAACATTCACTTTCAGTGACTCATGTACAAGGACACCCAGGTCCCTTTGAGCATCTGCATTCCCCAATCTTTCACCATTTAGGAAATACTCTGCCTTTCTGTTTTTTCTACCAAAGTGGATAACTTCACATTTATCCACATTATATTCCATCTGCCCTGTTCTCGCCCACTCACTGAGCCTGTCGAGATCCCCTTGAAGCCTCTTCACATCCTCTTCACAACTGACACTGCCACCTAGCTTGGTATCAGCAGCAAATTTGGAAATATTACATTTAGTCCCCTCATCCAAATCATTGATATAGATTGTGAATAGCTGGGGCCCAAGCACCGATCCTTGCTGTACCCCACTAGTCACAGTCTGCCATCCTGAAAAAGACCCGTTTATCCCTACTCTTTGTTTTCTGTCTGTTAACCAATTCTCAATCCATGCTGGTATATTACCCCCAATTCCATGTGCCCTAATTTTGTTCACCAACCTCTTGTGTGGGACTTTATCGAAGACCTTCTGAAAATCCAAATACACCACATCTACCGGTTCCCCTTTGTCTACTCCACTAGTTACATCCTCAAAGAACTCCAATAGGTTTCTCAAACAGGATTTCCCTTTCATAAATCCATGTTGACTCTGCCCAATCTTACTATTAGTTTCTAAGTGCCCAGTTATTGCATCCTTTATAATAGATTCCAGCATTTTCCCAACTACTGATGTGAGGCTAACAGGTCTGTAGTTCCCCGTTTTCTCTCTCCCTCCTTTCTTAAATAGTGGGGTTACATTTGTTATCCTCCAATCTGCAGGAACCGTTCCAGAATCTATAGAATTTTGGAAGATGACAACCAATGCATCCACTATTCCAATGGCCACCTCTTTCAAAACCCTACGATGTAGGTCATCTGGTCCTTGGGATTTATTGACTTTTAGTCCCATTAATTTGTGTACAATTTTGGTTTCCTTACCCAAGGAAGGATATACTTGCCATAGAGGGAGTGCAACGAAGGTTCACGAGATTGATTCCTGGGATGGCGGGACTGTCATATGAGAAGAGATTGAGTAAACTAGGCCTGTATTCTCTTGAATTCAGAAGAATGAGAGGGGATCCCATTGAAGCATACAAAATTATTACAGGGCTTGATAGGATGGACGCTGGGAGGACGTTTCCTCTGGCTGGGGAGTCTAGAACTAGGGGCCACAACCTCAAGATAAAGGGTAGGCCATTCAGGACTGAGATGAGAAGAAATTTCTTCATACAGTGGGTGGTGAATCTTTGGAATTCTCTACCCCAGAGGGCTGTGGAGGCTCATTCATTGGGTATATTCAAAACAGAAGTCGATAGATTTCTGACTAGTAAGGGCATCAAGGGATATGGCGATAGGGCCGGTAAATGGAGTTGAGGCAGAAGATTAGTGATGATCTCATTGAATGGCAGAGCAGGCTCGAAGGGCCAAATGGCCTACTCCTGCTCCTATTTCTTATGTTATGTTCTCCACGGCTACTATGAGTGACTCCAGAGCTTCGTCGGAGAACCTCTTGGCTCTCTCCCTGGTACGACGATCTGCCATTTCTATGTGCACACAACTCTTGCTTGTGCTTTGTCTTCAGCTTGAGCTTTTCCTTCTGCTTGTTTGGGCAGCTGCAAGTCCAACTGCCCTCAAAATGAGGTGCTGTAGCATCAATGCACCTCCCCTTTAAGTAGTGGAAAAAGCCTGTGGTACACATGACTGTGAATTAGACTGGCCCCAATATTGGTCCACCTGTTGAGTGTTAAGCCAATGAGCATTAGTTTTAGTGCTGAAATCATGACTACAATCATGTTAATGTAGAGTGAGCATGAATTTTCCAGCTCCGGCTGTGATGAAGCTAGTCTGAATGAGCGGGCACTCGGGTTTGTGTCTCTGGCTGGCTACTCACAGCTGCAGGGCGTCATCGACTGCACACACGTGGCAATCCCTACACCCTTAGGTCAACCAGGAATATTTGTGAACCGCAAGGGCTTCCACTCCATCAAAGTGCAGCTGGTATGCAACCACAAAAGGATATTTCTACAGGTGTACGCAAGATTCCCGGGAAGCTGCCATGATGCTTTCACCCTGTGGCAATCCAAGCTCCCTGACATCATTGGACCTGAAAGCACACTTAAGGGGTGGCTGCTTGGAGACAAGTGATACCCACTTCAAACTTGGCTGATGGAGCCCCGATGATGGAGCCCGTGAGGGCCCCGCCAAAGACTGCTCCACCTGCAGCTGTGAAAGGACAGACTCAGCCATTGGGACACGATGCAGCCTGTCGGGTACTGACTGAGGAGGAGGTAACGGGTGAGAAGTGAAAGCACTTTGAGTGGAGGTCTCATTTCCATGACCCCTTTCGCCATCATCCCCCTCATGGGCCAGCCGTACTTCACTGCTACCACTCTGCTGGAGAGCACTTTCGCGCAGATCAGTGCGACATTGTAAGGCTAAGGCTAAGATAACTGTCATCCTATTGAAGACATCAGAAACCCAACCAACGAAGCCCAACAGCGCTACATGAATGCCATATAACCACCAGATGTATGATCAAACAAGCCATTGGCATGCTGAAGATGTGCTTCAGGTGCCGAGACAGCTCTGGAGATGCCCTTCAGTACGCACCAGCCAGTGAGTCCAGAATGGATGTGGTGTGCTGCGCTCTGCACAACATTGTGCAGCTGTGAGGTTTGGACCTGCAGGAGGAACAAGGTACAGAGCACATAGTCTGTGGACAATTCCAAGGAGGAGGAGGAGGACGACGAGGTGGAGGAATGTGATGAGGGCAATGCAGCACCAGCTGCTCACATTGCTGCCCGAGATGGCGATTAATGCAAGGTTCACTTAGGTTGCACCAGTGGACCGATGTCAGAAGCAGATGCAACAGCCACTCTTCCCGCCCCCCTGCCAATATGACTGATACAGAGCAGTCCTGCAAATAACCAACCACCCCTTTGCACATCCCCTCATTGGTCCCCGTCAATTCATGTCTTTTCATTCATCAACAAACAAGTTAAAAGGCGACTTGCCGCCCAGCAACCAAGAATGGGCAAGACGAAAAAGTGGTGCAAAAGAACAAAATTTACGTGATTCTACTAAAGAACAGACACTTCACAACATAACATTTTCTCATACACCCATGTGCATACCCTTGTGCAACTACAAAGCTTTACTCTTCCTTTTCCTACCTCTCCTATGTGGTGCAACTCCTGTGGCTTCAGCTGAGGGAGAGGCAGGCTGCTCAGATCCCTGCACTGACTGCTGAGATGCTCTTGGCCAATGACCTCTGGGTTTTAGAGCCCATGAGGGCCCCGCCAAAGACTGCTCCACCTGCAGCTGTGAAGGGGCAGACTTGGCCATCGGGACACGATGCAGCCTGTCGGGTACTGACTGAGGAGGGGACAATGGCTGAGAAGTGGAAGCACTTTGAGTGGATTCCCCACTTCCATGTCCCCTTTCACCACCATCCCTCGCATGGACCAGCCGCACTTCACTGCTATCATTTTGCTGGAGAGCACTTTAGTGCAGATTAGTGTGATGTTGTAAGGCCAAGGCTAAGGTAACTGTCAGCCCATTGAAGGCACCAGACATGTTGGTATACAGAGTCTGCACAGCCGTGGTCAAGGTGTGCATAGACTCATTTGATTGCTGTTTGATGTTCCACGGAGCTGGCCACTCTATCCATGGAAGAAGACATCATCACAATGCCTTGCAACATCAACCCGCTCATGCTTGAGGCGGACTGCTCCATTCTTTCTGCAGTCGTGGTCAGTGTGCTTGGAAGGCATGTCAGTACGTTACACATTCTCTGCTGCTCCTCACTAATTATCGCTTTCATCGACAGCCCCCGGGGTACAGCACCTGTGTCCAGATAAGCAGAGCTTGGAGAGGGCTGCACCCTCCGACGCGAACACTCCACAGTTGTCCCTGCCACCAGTGTCTGCTTTTGCTCACTTGTGAAGTGTGAATCACCCGGTGAACACCTAACTCTCTGTCTAACTAGTCCCACCAAAGTGAGAGTATCTGCGTTGGTGCATGGTAAGCATGAGTCCTGTGATGGTGCCGCTCAGAACGAAACAGCTTCTCTGAGGATTCATCATCCATGAGGTCCGCCAACACCTGCTACATGCGTGAAGGCCCTGGCGGAGGGAAAAGACATGAATTAGTACTGACAAGATTAGATCTTGTAACTGATCATTATGAAGACGATCATATTTCACTCGCTGTTGAAATCAAGTCAACATGACTGAGTTTTGTATGACATGTGGGTCGCTGATATTTAATTGTCACACCAGGTAGCTGGGAGGTCCCCATCCCTGATGGCCAGGGACACCAAAATGCCACTGATCTCCAGCGCTTCCTCCTCTGCAGTTGTTAGCTGGCAAATCTGTGGACGACCACCTCTGGTTCTTCCCTCTCCCTCGTGTTCTGCGCTCTCTTCTGCAATGGGGGAAAGAACAGACCTATGAGTGAATGTAATGGCATGTGTCCACCTGATGGATGCAGTGTATTTGTTGAGGCATGAAATTGGATAAGAATAAGGGTGAGTGGCAGTGGTGGATGGATGAATGGGGATGTGAGCAAATACACAAAGAGAAGGATGGGTGTGCTTGCAAGTTAAGAGGTGTGAGGAGTGATGTGATGGAGTAGGCTTGAGCAGGCAGAGTGAGGGAGTGTGATGATGCGCACAGCAGGATGTAGGTGAATGTGCAACTGTACTCACCTTTCCTGACCTGATTAAGTCATTAAAGCGCTTCCTGCACTGAATCCAGGAACGTGGCACAATGCTTCTGCTGCTGAACTCCTGGGCCACCTCCAGCCATGCTTTCTTTGTGGCAGAAGCAGGCTTCTTCCTCCCATTGCTGGGGAAGAGTATCTCTCTCTAGCTCCTCACAGCCCCCAGCAGTACATCAAGAGAGGCGTCATTGAAGCGGGACACAGCCTTTGAGCATCCGGAATCCATTGTCACACCTTGTCTTCTCTTGTTTCCAACTCCAAACTCCTCCAAATTCCATCTTTGGATTGGCCTTTTAAATACTGGAGTTGAGATCACGTCATGCGGGGGCGCACCACACCTGCTGCTGCGAAATTGACGCCAAAACCGGAAGTAAAATGCTAATGAGCAGGCTGCGTTAAAATAACACTGACAGACGGGCTGAAATACTTGCGGGTTTCCCATGCAATATCGGACCCCGCCCCCCTCACTCCCAATGTGCCTCCGAGTTAATATCGGGGTCTTTTTCACACAAATTATTGACAATGAAGAAATGCAGCTCTTAGTAGCTTTAATTTTGCCCCAAATAAGGCTTTGGAAACTAAATCACTGAAATGCTCTTCAGTGTTCTCCAGCAGCAGGATCTATTTTATTCAGCAACTATCATATTTTAGAAATAAGGTTACTGTGGGATACACTGAATGCACTAAAGACAGCCTAGTTTCTTGTAATCTCGATTCCAAAATGGCAGAGAGAGATAAAGCCATCAAAATAGACTTTTTTTTATAGAAAAGAACTAATGTATAAATGTATAGGGTAGAGATTGCATAGTAATGTCCTGCTGGCACAAACTGGGTGCAAGGAACAATCCCCTGCGCCAAAACACATGGGCCCATAACCCGATTGAAATTGGGCATCAGTCTTCATCTAAATTAGTGAGCTGCGGGCGCCTGCTGCACGACCGCAGGCAGCTTGCCAGCGAAGTGGACATCAAGGTTGGGCCACTGCAACGCCCTCAGGTAAGTTCAGGGAGGGGGGTTGGAGTGGGCTATGGGGCAAGGGGGGGCGGGGTGGTGATCACAACGCTTGTGGAGTCAGGGGGAGCCCTTTAAAAAAATGATTTTTAAAACTTACCTTTCATTGGTGACTGCAGGGGCCACTGAAGAATCCTGAGTGGGGCAAGCCCAATACCTGCCCTGTTCATCACTGACTCATTTTGAAAAAGGGTCCTTCAACAAAGCATTAGGTCCCTAATTTACATATTCAAGGGACCTAATGCTTATTTTAGGCGTCTGCCCAGGATGGCTGAAAATGGGTCCTACGAATTTAGTAGTTGGACCAATGCCTGCGCAATTTTAATATAATGAGCCATCACTGTATATTCAGCAATATTGAAAGAAAATCCCGACTTCTCCTTGCTTGAATGAGTGCTGTGGGTTAGAAGATAAACAGGGTTAGTTGAAATAGTTAACCAAAAAAGAAGTGTTCTTGGCTTGGACTGGGAGTGATTACTTGAAGGATGCATTGAAGTATGAGACAACTTGGCTTTGAATTTAAGATTAAGAATGGCACATTTGTAGATTCATTGACTTAGTTCCACGGGTGAATTACAGTTTGGCGTTTATGAAAGTAAAGAGCTATAATAAATCATGTTCTTTAACCCAAAGCTTCAACTGTGTCTGCAGTTTGAAGCTGGCAAGATTAGTGTTATGGTAATAATCACTTCTTTGAGTAGATTGGGCCTATACTCTCTGGAGTTTAGAAGAACGTGAGGTGATTTCATTGAAACATATAAGATTCTGAGGGGGATTGACAGGGTAGATACCGAGAGGTTGTTTGCCCAGGCTGGAGAGTCTAGAACTAGGGGGCATAGTCTCAGGATAAGAGGTCGGCCATTTAAGACTGAGATGAGGAGAAATTTCTTCACTCAGAGGGTTGTGAATCTTTGGAATTCTCTACCCCAAAGGGCTGTGGATGCTGAATCATTGAGTATATTCCAGGCTGAGATAGATAGATTGTTGGACTCCAGGGGAATCAAGGGATATGGGGATCGGGCGGGAAAGTGGAGTTAAGGTAGAAGATCAACCATGATCTTGAATGGTGGAGCAGGCTTGAGGGGCCGTATGGCCTACTCCTACTCCTAATTCTTATGTGTTTATGTATTTGACAGCACCTCCCAAAGCCCTGACCTCCACCACCGAGAAGGTCAAGGGCAGCAGGTGCATGGGAGTACCATCACCTCCAAGTTTCCATCCAAGTCACACACCATCCTGACTTGGATATATATCGCCTTTGCTTCATGGTTGCTGGGTCAATATCCTGGAACTTACTAGCGAATAGCATTGTGGGAGCACCTTCAGTACATGGACTGCAGCAGTTCAAGAAGGTTCATCACTACCTTCTCAAGGACAACTAGAGATGGGTAATAAATGCTGGCCTTGTCAGTGACGCCCACATTCTGAGAATGAGTTTTTAAAAATGATGGAGTTGGAGGTACTGAGCAAGAAAGAGCAGGGAGAGACAAAAGGAAAAAGGGCACAGTAGCAACTATCTCCCTTTCAAGACATAAAAAGTGTGTGTTAGAACTAAGCTGCCTAGTTAAGCTGCAGAATTCTTCTGTGTTATAGCCCTAAAGTATTTTAATTCCGGTTACCTTAAACTAAACATCTTAAACTCAGCTGGGAGGGCAGGCAAGTGCTCTGCTCCCAGGTGTCTTCCAGTGTCACTAACTCGCTGTACAGGCAGTAAATCATGGATATAGTTAAACATGCAACACAAATGGACTAGTGACATCTTCTGAAAATTTTGCTTGGCAAATTGCCCATAAGTTTATCATGCTGCATTCCAATTACAGGAAACTTTTGTTTATCCGGCACCCAAATATCCGGAATTCTCGCTTAACCGGCAAAAATCATCCTCCGAAAACTCCTCTCAAATAACCGGCAATGTTGCCGAGTCGCAGTCGAGTCTCCGCGAACGCCGAGTACTCCGAAAACTCCTCTCAAATAACCGGCAATGTTGCCGATCCCGAGTCCGAGTCCGAGTCCGCGAACGCCGATTTAGTCAGTTGGGGTAGTTTTCAAAAGTACCCAAATACTGTATACTGCACATTTCTTGATTTATTTATTTTTCTTTGTTAAAAATAGCCTCGGTAGATATAACTCTCCGTTATCCGGTACTTTCGATAAACCGGCACCACGCCGGTCCCGTCGGTGCCGGTTAATAAAGAGTTTCCTGTATATACATGGACAATCTATGTCCAACTGCAGTGGCAGTTACTCTGACTGCAATAATAGGAGGCAATTTGCAACTGTTTCTTGCCTGAAAAGTGGCAGCCAGCAATTGAAAATTGGAGGGGGACGGGGCCATTAAGGAATACAACAGAGAGAATAGAACGGAGAGAAACAAAGCTGGAAGTGCAAGTTAGAAAAGTAGTCAGCAAAACTAGTAGGGAGCAGAAACAAAGACCAACAGTGAAGAGGGTCAAAGTGCAGAAAAATATTTAACAGGCAAAGTTGAAGGCACTTTAAATGCACGTAGCATTCACAACAAGGTGGATGAATTAATGGCACAAATAGAAGTAAATGGGTATGATGTAATTGCCATTACAGAGACATGGTTGCAGGGTAACCAAAGCTGGGAACTGAATGTTCCAGGGTACTCAACATTTAGGAAGGACAGACAAAAAGGAAAAGTAGGTGACGTAGCGCTGTTAATAAGTGATGACATCGGTACGGTAGAGATAAAAGATCTTGGCTCGGCAGATCGTGATGTAGAACTGGAATCAGTTTGGGTGGAGCTAAGAAACAGCAAAGGGCGGAAAACATTGGTGGGAGTTGTGTATAGGCCACCAAACAGTACTGGTAATGTAGGGCACAGTATCAATCAAGAAATTAGAAGTGCATGTAACAAGGACAATACGGTAATCGTGGGGGACATTAAACTACATATTGACTGGGCAAATCAAATTACCACTAATGGTGTGGAGAACGAATTCTTGGAATGCATATGTGGAGGAACCAACCAGGCATCAGGCTATTTTGGATCTGGTAATGTGTAATGAGAAAGGGCTAATCAATAATCTTGTGGTAAAGGGGCCTTTAGGGACAAGTGACCATAATATGATTGAATTTTACATTAAGTTTGAGAGTGATGTAGTCCAATCTGAAACTAAGGTCTTCAAACTAAACAGAGGAAACTACAAGGGTATGAGGGACAAGTTGGCCATGGTAGATTGGGAGACTACACTAAAAGGTATGAAGGTGGACATACAGTGGCTAACATTCAAGGAAATAATGCATAATTTGCAACAAACATATATTCCTCTAGGGCATAAAAACCCAAAAGAAAAAGTGATCCAACCATGGCTAACAAAAGAAATTAAAGCTAGTATAAAATCAAAGGAGGAAGCTTATAAAGTTGCCAGAAAAAGCGGTCAGCCTGAGGATTGGGATCTTTTTAGAAATCAACAAAGGGGGACCAAGAAATTGATAAAGAAAGGGAAAATGGAATATGAGCACAAACTAGCGAAAAATATAAAAACGGATTGTAAAAGATTCGATAGGTATGTGAAAAGGAAAAGACTGGCGAAGGTAAATGTAGGTCCTTTACAGTCAGACAGGAGAATTTATAATGGGGAATGAGGAAATGGCAGCGAAATTAAATACTTTGTTTCTGTCTTCACGGAGGAAGACACAAAAATCCTCCCAGAAATACGAGAAAACCAAGGGTGTGGCGAGAATGAGGAACTTAAAGAAATTATTATTAGTAAAAAAAACAGTACTAGCAAAATTAATGGGACTAAAAGTCAATAAATCCCAAGGACCAGATGACCTACATCGTAGGGTTTTGAAAGAGGTGGCCATTGGGATAGAGGATGCATTGGTTGTCATCTTCCAAAATTCTATAGATTCTGGAATGGTTCCTGCAGATTGGAGGATAGCAAATGTAACCCCGCAATTTAAGAAAGGAGGGAGAGAGAAAACGGGGAACTACAGACCTGTTAGCCTCACATCAGTAGTTGGGAAAATGCTGGAATCTATTATAAAAGGATGCAATAACTGGGCACTTAGAAACTAATAGTAAGATTGGGCAGAGTCAACATGGATTTATGAAAGGGAAATCCTGTTTGACAAACCTATTGGAGTTTTTTGAGGATGTAACTAGTGGAGTAGACAAAGGGGAACCGGTAGATGTGGTTTATTTGGCTTTTCAGAAGGCCTTCGATAAGGTCCCACACAAGAGGTCGGTGAACAAAATTAGGGCACATGGAATTGGGGGTAATATACTAGCATGGATTGAGAATTGGTTAACAGACAGAAAACAAAGAGTAGGGATAAACGGGTCTTTTTCAGGATGGCAGGCTGTGACTAGTGGTGTACCTCAAGGATCGGTGCTTGGGCCCCAGCTAGTCACAATCTATATCAATGATTTGGATGAGGGGACTAAATGTAACATTTCCAAATTTGCTGATGATTCAAAGCTAGGTGGCAGTGTCAGTTGTGAAGAGGATGTGAAGAGGCTTCAGGGGGATCTCGACAGGCTCAGTGAGTGGGCGAGAACATGGCAGATGGAATATAATGTGGATAAATGTGAAGTTTTCCACTTTGGTAGAAAAAACAGAAAGGTAGTTTATTTCCTAAATGGTGAAAGATTGGGGAATGCAGATGCTCAAAGGGACCTGGGTGTCCTTGTACATGAGTCACTGAAAGTGAATGTGCAGGTGCAGCAAGCCATTAGGAAGGCAAATGGTATGCTGGCCTTCATAACAAGAGGATGAGAGTACAGGAGTAAAGAAGTCTTACTCCAATTATATAGGGCCTTGGTGAGACCACACCTGGAGTACTGTATACAATTTTGGTCTCCTTACCTAAGGAAGGATATACTTGCCATAGAGGGAGTGCAACGAAGGTTCACGAGATTGATTCCTGGGATGGCGGGACTGTCGTATGAGAAGAGATTGAGTAAACTAGGCCTGTATTCTCTTGAATTTAGAAGAATGAGAGGGGATCTCATTGAAGCATACAAAATTATTACAGGGCTTGATAGGGTGGGTGCTGGCAGAATGTTTCCCTTGGCTGGGGAGTCTAGAACCAGGGGCACAGCCTCAGGATAAAGGGTAGGCCATTCAGGACTGAGATGAGAAGAAATTTCTTCACAGAGGGTGCTGAATCTTTGGAATTCTCTACCCCAGAGGGCTGTGGAGGCTGAGTCATTGGGTACATTCAAAACAGAAGTCTATAGATTTCTGACTAGTAAGGGCATTAAGGGATATGGCATAGGGACCGGTGAATGGAGTTGAGGCAAAAGATCAGCCATGATCTCATTGAATGGCGGAGCAGGCTCGAAGGGCCGAATGGCCTACTCCTGCTTCTATTTCTTATGTTCTTATGTAACAGAAGATGGGGCATGAGCTGTAAAAAGGACACAACACTCCAACATGCCATATTGGTACAAGATTTTCAAACTTTAAAAGTGTCGGAAACTCAAGTGTATTATATGAAAGCTTTGGAAATGTCAGAAGAACCCCAAAAGCTAATTTTTCTGCAGCCCATCACATTAGCTCAGACCTTCCAACATAAGGAAAATTTCATGAGTAAAGATTTAGCCAGATGTATAGAGGCTATGGGGGAGAAATTCGGTATTGCCCCGTTTAGGGCGCACTTATCAGCCGGGCGCAAAGATTAGCGCCTGGTGCTAATTAGCGCCTCCGGCTGCAAACTTGGCTTCTATCGCCCCTGGAGGTGATTGGAGCGCTAAATCAGGCACTACACACCTCTCTTAAGGTGCTAACACCGAGGAGCGAGGCACTACCTCAGAGCGCTGGCGAAGCTTATGTGATGTCAGTCAGCAATGGAACACAGACACACTGGCACCAGCCAGTTCTTAAAGGGGAGGGTCGATCTTGCTCTCCATCCACACCCTGCTCATTGTAGTCTTGAATCTCGGCCTGGAGAGACCTGTACATCAGTTCTGCTGGAAAGAATAATGGAGAGACCCAGGGAAAGAGCTCATAGTGCAGCCCCCATATTCTCTTCTAAATCGATGCAAGGAAGGTCAAATCAAAATGAACCTGCAAAGTGCTGCTCAGTACCCACAACTCCTTCACACAGCATTGAATCTCTCCAGCAGTCTCTCTCTCTCTCAGAATGCGTGGTGCAAAAATGTCGCAGACAAAAAAAGACAGGAAGCGGTCACCTTTAAATAGCGCTCCCCCAATCCATTCCTGACTGCAAAACGTTCCCCTCTACCTGTTGTTGCTAGCGGCAGGCGGAAAGGCAGGGGGCGCAACTCAATATCCGGTCCGGGGTGCTACACGCTCAACTGATGTCATGATCTGCGGGCGCAGGAGATCGTGGCGGTAGTGTTTAGCGCCGCCGCAAAATGTCTGGTCAATTTCGCGGGCAGCGCAAACATCGCCGTGCCCGGGCGCTAGTTGCTTTATGCCCCATTAGCACCCTCTTAGGGCACTAATGGGGCACAAAGCAACCAAATTTTTCCCCCTATATGTATAGCCCAGTTTGCTGCGGGTTCAGTGTCTGCTTTTGACCCACAGAAATTGCAGTTTGTCACAAGCCTATCATTTATTTCACTTATCCGAGAATAAATAAGTAAAGTAAAGTTGTACAATGCAAGTTGTACCTGACTCCTCCACAAAGTTCAAATTTATACAAACTCACAACTATTCCAAAATAGACCTTCTTATGCAATGCAAGTACCTTAGCTGGTGTGCACTCTGGGCTGACAGTAATTGGCAGTGAGTCAGAAAACAATTTACCAAACTTCAAGATGCACAACACAGGAGTTTCTTCCACAGTCAGGAGATCGAAGAAAATATATGTATTGACATATATGTAAGATAGATAATATAGCCAATTAGCAATGTAGAAAATTGAAAGTTCAGCATGAGATTTGCTATATACACAAGAGGAAATGTAGCACCATCTAGAGACTGGGATGGTTAAAGAGAGCTGTTCTTTCATCAAGCTTGATCGTGGCAGCCTAACTAAGCAGACTTCATACAATTGAATTTCTCTATACTTTTTCTGGAGAGCAGATTTAAGCATTCATAAGAAAAGATGAAAGTTGATGAATTAACAGTAAAGCTGACCTTTTGAATTATTTGTTTTCCTCACAACAGTCATTGCCTGCAGTGTGCATTGCTAACCAAATAGAAAGCACTGGCAGCATTAGAATTTAAATTTGCAGTCGGCCAAATGGGCTGTGGAAGAGGATTGGGTAAGTGCGCCACTCCGTTTTAACTCTCCCTTGCCTGGTTTCTGCCAGCCCCCCCGAGTTAAAGTCGATCCCAATGTCTCCGACTATGGACTAAAGTGTAGGTTTTCAACTTCTTTTCTGGGCGTGAAGCTGCCATTGTGGATCAGCCATTCATTGTAGAAACGCCCCATTTTCATTTCACTTGATTTCAGTTTTACGCCTGGGCAGCAAGTTGAAAATGTATCCTAGGAATCAAGTTTATGAAGAAGTAAAATTAAACAGAAATACAAACAAAGCTGAAAGATTTCACTAGATTTCAGTAAAGGAATACTTGTTTTCTCATCATGTACTTTAAACCATTTGAAAAATGATAAATGTCTTGCAAGTTAAAAAATGATCTTGGAACGGATGTTTATAAGGAAACTTGCATATGAACTCAGATATTCAAGGTGCATTTCCATTGGCTTCTAGCTCATTCAGGTGCTTAGCGAAGCAGAAATTCACTAAGGATCTTTGAAATGTGAGCTCAGTTATACGCCTCCTAATTTTAAGACTGGACTTGCGCAAGATCTCAAAGGGTTGTCTTTCATAATTAAACACAGCACTCAATCACAGTATGGTTCAAAGGCATCAGTCTGTCAATCGAATATTCCTGATATAATAGTTGCACCTATGAAACAAAGCAACTCGTATACAGGTCAGCTTGTAATACTAAGCAATTATCATTCTCTCCTTCTCAGCCAAACAATCAATATTAAATACTTCTTTCACCCATTTGCTCTTGCACCTTAGCAGTTCACCTCGACATCTGCTCCTCCAAATGGCGTTGACACTTGAGACAAATAATGTGTGTTTCAGGTTTGCACACAAACATACACACAGTTTGTTTCCAGCAACAAGAATCAAATTAAAGTGATCATCAGCTACCAAAATTCTATAGGATTCTATATATCAATAAAAAATCCTTTTTACAATTTAAAACAAGATAGATCTTCAATCTGTCACAGAACACGCCAACATTTTTTTCCAATTTACTCCCATTCTACCAAAGTTGATTTCTTACGCAGGGGGTTCCATGAGCATAAGCAGCCTTCCTCTATTTCAGCTAATTATATTAGTGATGAGCACGGAATCTAAGAGATAGTTGAATTGCCACCCCTTGTCAGGCAGTTTTGGGGTGGTAATCAGAATACAATGTAGCAGTAATTCCTACCATCTCATTAGTCTAACAATACAAAGGACTGTGCACCCAGAAAATCACTAATCTCCTTTAAGGTCCACTGGGACCCTAGGCTGCTGCATTTAAATGGAGTCAAGTGGGCCTGGATTTGCCCTCTGACCCATTTTCCCCAATCTCTGCCCCAAATCCGCCCACATTATTATCACCATAATATAAGTAGCAGGATGAGCACCAGTCTGGTAGCGTGTCAGCCATGGCTCAGTGGTAGCAGTCTTGCCTCTGAGTCAGAAGGTTGTGGGTTCAAGCGCTACTCCAGAGACTTGAGCACAAATTCCAGGCTGACGCTCCAGTGCAGTACTGAGGGAGTGCTGCACTGTCAGAGGTGCCACCTTTTGGATGAGACGTTAAACTGAGGCCCTGTCTGCTCTCTCAGGTGAATGTAAAAGATCCCATGGCACTATTTTGAAGAAGAGCAGGGGAGTTATCCCAATGTCACGGCTAATATTTATCCCTTAATTAACATAACTAAAAACAGATTATCTGGTCATCATCACTTTGCTGTTTGTAGTAGCTTGCTGTGCACAAATTGGTTGCTGCATTTCCTACATTATAACAGTGACTACACTTCAAAAGTACTTCATTGGCTGTAAAGCGCTTTGGGGCATCCGGAGGTCGTGAAAGGCGCTGTATAAATTGAAGTCTTTTTTTCTTTCTATCTATCCCTGAAGTGGATACTCTATTTTTTTCCTGCATCTGAAGATTGGGGTTACTTTTCCTGTATATTGATATGTTTAGTACTTTGGAGGTTCTGTCAGGACGTTTGCTGCTATTTTTAGTCAGCTCTGCAACTAATACAGTTTTGGACTGGGAACATGAATTCTCAATGGGAATCCATCTATTATGTTATGAAGAGGAGAAGAGATGAAAGCAGCTAGATTGGATGCACTTAGAGCAAGACATGACAGAAGGCATTTGTTCCATATATGCAGATACCCATTCACCAGTGTTTACAGACCAAGATGATTTTACTTAGACTTGGGCTCATTACCACGCTCCAGAGTGACATCTGTAACCACTCCTTGGAGTCTCCTGGTGCTGGCACAGGCTCAGAGGTGCTACTGGTCAGTGTCATCAAAGGCCAAATATTCCATTCAGGTCTTGGAAGCCCTGTGAAAGTGTCCAGTTCAAAGCTTCTAGTGAAACAATGGTAACTGCCACGCCAGAAACCGTCAATTAGTACCTCGTCTTGATGCTGTAGAAATCTCCCAGACTGTTACTCTCTTTAGTGTGTTCTGCATGTCATAGGAAAGTTCCTGCAATATGATGCAGGCATAGGTAGTAGATTTGTCCCACTTTATCATATGCACAGAAACTGTCTTACTGCTTCCACATGAGATCAATCCTCTCTTTTTTTGTATATAAACTGGGCCCCTGAGATCTCGATCCCTCAGCTCCTCAAGTGCAATTGGTTGTTTCTCCACCCTTCATGGGAGAATAGAACTCTGTCTTCCACACCCAGATTCTCATTCTCACCAATTCTCAGAACTTCACCCATTGAAGTTCCTTCTGACTCACTAAGTACTTCCTCCCAAATGGGTATCTTTGTGCTTGTACAGTTAAGAAGCCATGATAGAATTGTTGATGAAGAGATAGAAATGGCAGATCAGAAAGTAGCATCAGCTGTATCTCTAGAAATACCTGGGTGCTCAATGGAGTGGCCAGCCTCTTCCTGCAAGTAACCCCCTGTTAATTGTATTCAGGTGGCTGGTATTAATTGGGACTTTTTTGTTCAAAGACTCGGCTTTAGTTTTCCTACTGGCTTGCTTTGTATTGGGAGAGAGAGAGAGAGAGAGAGAGAGAGAGAGAGAGAGACCCCTAGAAAGTGCACCCATGAACCCTGTTTTACATACTGACCCCACCTGTGAAGCCTCCCTCCCATCATTCTCTCTCTCTCACTCTTGAGAGGTAACCTCTCCCTTTGTTATTATTGTTCCCTTTACCTTTTTTGAGCAGAGGAGAGACGGTGCCTTCTTTTTTCTAAAACCCCTCTGTTTGAAGAAAAGGCCATATTAGTCTCAGGCCTAAAACTTTGGGTGAGTGTAGACCTTTATTAACAGCAATCGCAACTTCATCTTTGCCGGTGACAGGGCAAGCAAGGACATATACAGGCGTGGCAGCTACAGCCACTCCTGCTGCCCTGTCACCTTTCAGCCATATCACCAAAAAACATGGGGTGAAGAGCTAACATGACCATCGAGGCGTGCGTCAAAGCCATGGCTTTGGTTGTCGGGCCTTCAGCCATCGTTGCTGCCTCGAATGTACGGGAAAGCTGTGTTCTTCCTGAGATTTGAGCAGGCAGTGTTCCTGGCCCTTAATAAGGGCTCATGGTGGGCGGGACCTTCCTGCCGGAGTTCTCCCTTATCAGGAATGGCGGCTATCCTCCACGAGCCACTGCTCAGGAATCTGCACCTCCACAACTGCAGTTTCAGGTGGCTGACGGAGGGGAGGGACCTGGCTAGCAAGGTGACCAGAATCAGGGACATACTGGATGGTGGAGGAGCAGGCTGGATGTCACCAGAGGAGCTGGCACAATGCATGTCCTGGTACGGCATCTGGTCCATTGCCAAAGCCCTTGAGATGCTAAAAGCGGCACTCGGCCCTGACTCCACTAGGTGTGTTGAGGATGCTCAAGCGTGTGGAGTGATCCCGTTGAGTTGACCCCCCGTTCGGATGGAATTTCTCATCAGCGCCAGGCCCCGAAACCTCTCTTGGGCGCCGGTGCCTGACAACTTGAGCCGTCTCTCGGAGATCCCTTCCGTGCCTTTCCACTCTGCACGGGGCGGGGTTTCCTTTACAGGCTGCTCTTGCACACTCTCTGCTTTGTCTTCCTCGTCTGCTGTCTGCTATCCGGAGGTGGAGGGGGTCCCCAGTGGAGGGCTCTCTATGCGGGAGTCCTCCCCTTTTCTATTGGGGACTTGGCATGGGGGGTGGTGTTGCATGGAGCAGTCCCATGCAACAAATTTTTAAGTAGGTTCCCAGACTCCCAGGCTGTCTGCAATTTCTATGGCCTGGAAGAGTCCGTGTTCCATGTATACACACAGTGTAAGAGACTGCAGACCCTCTTCCAATTTTCGAAGGGGCTGCTCCTCAATTTTTGGTTGCATTTCAGTCCCACGCACCTGATCCTTGGGCACCCAGTTCCGGGGGGTGCAGGGTGGTGTGGGCAGATTGGAGGACCTCCTTGTTGCACTACTCCTGGGCCTGGCCAAGGTGGATATTAACTGGTCCAGGCAGCGGGCGGTCGAGGGGGTCATTCGGCCCGACTGCTTGCCTCTCTTTCACGGTTATGTTTGTGCCCGGATGTCCCTGGAGATGGGGCATGCGGTGTCCACCGGTACGATTGAGGCCTTTCGCGACCAAAGGGACTGGAGTGCTTCATCACCCCCGGAAACAAAATTCTGATTTGCTTTAAGTTTCATTTAAATTCGGTTTTATTTGCGGTTTATTGGTTGTGCCCCTTTAAAAGAGGACACATGCTTCCTTTTTATTGGTGATGGCACCAGCCATCAATCACTGAAATCAACATAAAAGGTGTAAGCGACTAAAAACTAGGCTCTAGTGTTCTATCCTTCACCACCTGGCTATCCAACTTTTATACCCCCTATGATGTGAAACATGGAAGAGCTTGTTAAGTTGTGCACAAAGTGACATGTGCCCTCAAAGATATAGTAGGTGAGCATAAGGCTATTGAAAAACTTTGAGAAAACACATGAAGTTGACACTATTGATCAAGCCCACTTGAGTAGGCAAGGTCTCTTGCTGCCTAGCTGCAGGAGGTACACGTCCACTTTCCCGGGGTAGTTTTGCATTGGGTATGTTTCACTGTCACAAATGATCTACAGGTATCATCATCCCTGGTGGTTTGATGGTTGGAGCACTAAAATTCTGACAGTCTAGTGGCTGTTAGATATCAAATCTCTAGGGTTAGATGATGGGTGTCGCTTTCAGGATTCAAAAGGGAGCAGCAGGAGCTGACTTATAGGGGAGGCATCTGGGGCAGCCAGTTTGAATGGCAGCTCCACTGGCCGATCCCCAGACACAGAGATCTGGGACATGGAGTCCAGAGATCAGGCTGTTAGTTTCCTGTGCAGCCAAGAATTAAGAGGAAGACACAGGCAAACTGTCTGCTACAGCTGGCAAGGGAGGACAGCCCCAAAGACACAAAGGTCTCTTCTGAAAGAATAGGGCCAACCAATCACAGAGAAAGAGGTACTGATTCAAGAGTGTGTTCCAGTCTGCCAACAGGGGCATTATGAAATGCTTTGCTGCTTTATATGTTATATGAAACATTACAGTATAAAGTTCAGGATTTACTACTCTGTTCAGTAATATGTAAAATAAACCAGCCTCTTGATTTTTTTAATTGGCCTTGTCTCCCCAAAATTTTAAACAATCCATCGTTCAGATGACAGGAGAAGAGCGGCATGAGCGAGATTACCGTATCTAGTTAATTTAATAGAGTTGTATTGTTCTAGCCCACAGGCAAACTACTATATGACTAGATATTGAGCAGTGAGGGTAGGCTCTTGATTGTAACGCATGTGGGATCCACCCCATGGGGGAGACTGGTAATGCTGAACCCTAAGAGAATATCTAGAGTAGATCCAAAATTTGTGGCAGTAGGTAAGCAGGAGGTCCTTTGCTACCTGATGAGGGACATGCCTCTGATCTTTGATGATCTATGCTGGTTTGATTCCTTGGAGGTTTAAAGTGACGTGGGTTTGACTTCTGGTGCGTCTAATTTTGCACTTAAAGGTTTAATTATTATTATTTAGGAAAAAGATTGCTGTCTAAGTTAATAGTCATGATGTCAAGGACAGCAACTGCCACTCTGATTCTGTACAATAGAAGATTAGAGCGCTACTGCAGAGTTTGTAGTATAATTTGTAACTTTTTCATGATCCATATATTTAGCTTGCAAGTTCATAGCGCATTGTTGTTAAATGCCAGATATGTTGTCCTTATTGTAACTAGGCAAAACTTCAAGCAGCAAGTCAACATCCCCTATGGCACTGTAAAACCAGTTTATCCACTCAATTTATGATAAACCAGAAGTTTGTTTTGTGATAGGACTTCAGTAGCCTGTTTTTATAATCTGATGTCAATATGGCTGGATGCCAGCCTGCAGCAGGTAAGGACTTGTTTGATTGCATCTTATGTGTTTGCGGTCAGTGCCTTTTGTAATTACCGAGTATAATATTGAATAAATTGTTCATATTCATTTCTGAGATGCCGAGACCTAACCTTTCCTGCTGGTAAATGCCACACTTGTTTATAGGTGTGGTTGTATAGCCAAGCATATTGGAAGTGGTAGGGCAGGTAGGGGATTTGCCCTACCAATAATGGTGGGGCTTGCAGATGTAAAGAACTGTTTGTGCTGCTGTCCATGGCCTCAATGGAGTTGTGTTGAAATTTGAAGATGATTCTAAAATAGGAGGTATACTTAAATAGGAGGTATACTTCATTCTTTAGACCAAAGGAAGCTGCAAGGAGATATTGATAAAATGGGAGAATGGGCTAAAAAGTGGCAGATGGAATTTAAGTGTGAGTTAATATATTTTGGTTAAAAAAGCGCTGTATTTATACTCTGAATGGATGGTGCTGTGGAAGATCAGAAGGATTTGGGGTACAGGATCACAACATTAAAGGCAACACATCAGGTTGATGAAGCTGTAAAAAAAACTAACGAAATTTTAAGTTTTGTAACAAGATGTATAGAATATAAAGCAGTATTGGATTCGACACTAGAGGAAGGATATTGAGGCTTTAGAGAGGGTACAGCAAAGATTCACTAGGATGCTGCCTGGCACGATGAAATACAAGTACAAATAAAGACTTGAAAATTTTGGGCTTTTTGCATTAAAACAACACAGATTATGAGGCGTTATGATAGAAGTGTTTAAAATCGCGAAAAGGTGGGACAGGGTAGATAGAAGCAAACTGTTTCCAGTACTTGAAGAGTCTAGAACAGGGCGCCATAGCTACAAGTTGTAGGGGTGGTGGTTTTGTGTCAGCTTTACCTCTGACTTCTGAGCGGTTCGAATCGCTCCCACTCCCTTGGTTCTGGACCTTGGACTTATTTGGGGGTTGTGATACAAAAAGGTGCAGCAGACAACTGAGTTTGATGAAAGAACTTCAATCTTTATTAAAAGGTAAGACACAAATAATAACACTCTTATCACTCTAAAGGTGGGGAACACTTCGGTACAAGCGAGGGAAATGACAGTAGAACAATACTTCACCCCTCCCAACCCCACTTTACTAGCTAAGTTAGGTTTTGAAGGACCAGGGATAATGCTCACCAATCCTTTGACAGTTGGGCTAAATCGCGGTTTTGGGGTTCGCTGTTTATGGCGGTTAGTGTCTGCTGTACCCCGTACGTGGTAGAGGACTTCACCTGGGTCTCTGGTCAGTCTTCACGAGTCCGCTGATGCGGTAGGATGTCGTTATAGATTTATCTGGTGAGTACCCAATTTCTTTGGTTTAGCAGTAGGGCTTAGAGTCTTTGGGGAAAATCTTACCCAGGGGTAAGTCAGGAGTAGTTTGTAGTGTGGAAACTTTGCGATTCTTCGGGTTTTCTTCCCTGGAGTTTGTCTTTGTCAGTTGCGGTGGCCTGCGATTACCCGGTCAGTTGGGGGTAATGCGCGATTGTTGGTTTCGTGAAGCTTTTGGTTTCCGCGATGGCTTTAGGCCTTGGTTGGTGTGTCGGTCGACCTCGTGGAGCCGTCGGTGACTTGTTGCTGCTTGTTGCTCCAGGTGACTGTGTTGGGGCCGCTGTTGGGGGTCCGTCGAGGTGGTGTTTTCGCGAGCTGGACTCAGGTGTGTCTGAGTGGTGAGCGATGCCAACTCGCTTCCAGATCGGGCCTTCTTCTTCTTGGTCTCTCCTCCTTCTGATGACCACCGGTTGCGACTGACTGCTCGATCCAACGAACGCTGAACTATGTTGCTTCTCTCCTCTTCTTGTTAGCTCTCCTTCCTGCTGTGTGCTTGGTGGTCCTTCAATTATACAGAATTGAAGTGGCCTTATCTACCCGCCAAACCTGTTCAGTTCATTGTCTAGTTTTGGCGGGCTCGTAAATTGGTAATGATTTACTAGCACATTAACTGGGTTTTAACAGGCCTTCAATCTGACCCATTGAATATGGCCTTATCTACCCGCCAAATCTGTTCAGTTCATTGTCTGAATTTGGCGGGCCTGCTACCAGTAACTGCTCTAAGTGTCAAATGGGTTTTTGGGATGGTTTGCATCCTGTCGAACTTCTTGGCTGATTGCTGGTGATTGGTTTTGTGTTTTGGGTTCCTAGGCTGATCTATAGCCTAGTCCTGGGTGCTCTGTATTATGCATGTTTCTTGATGGGCCCTGTAATCGGTTTGATGGGACCTATTGTTTTGGCTGGGACTGTCTTCTCCTAGGGTCTATTGTCAAAATGTTAATGCGTGCTGGGGCTTTGAGTGAGATCATCCCGGTTCCCCAGACAATGCAATTAACTGGCAATACCCAAACTGCTTTTACAGAGGTTGAACCCAACTTCCTTCACAGCCTTTTCTCCCTTTACAGGCCCAGACATGTTTTTAAAATGCCAAAACTTGGTTTTTGGTCTTATATTCCTTAGGTTAGGCCCAAATGCATTTTTATCACTGAGGTAGTTCCAAAGTCCTTTTTCCTTAGGTTTTGGGGGTCTGTAAATTTTGGAAACCTTACAAAGTAACTGTAAGAGATTTAGAACAGAGATCAAGAAAAACCTCTTTACACAAGGTTGTGACACTGTGGAACGGTAGCATAGTGGTTATGTTACTGGACTAGTAATCCAGAGGCCTGGAGTAATGATCCGGAGACATGAGTTCAAATCCCACCATAGCAATTAAATAAATCTAGAATAAAAAGCTAGTATCAGGAATGGTGACCATGAAACTGGCAGATTGTCGTAAAAACCCATTTGGTTCACTAATTTCCTTAAGACAAGGAAGTCTGCCATCCTTACCTGGTCTGGCTTATATGTGACTCCAGATCCACAGCAATGTGGTTGACTCTTAACTGCCCTCTGAAATGGCCTAGCAAGCCACTCAGTTGTAAAAAAAAAAGGCGACAAAAAACAGTAAGAGTAAAACCAGCCGGACCACCCGGCATCGACCTCAGCACCAGCTACGAACATGACAACGGCACACCCAGCCCAGTCAACGCTGCAAAGTCCTCCTCAACAACATCTGGGGACTTATGCCAAAATTGGGAGAGCTGTTCCACTAGTCAAGCAAAAGCCTGACATAGTCATACTCACAGAATCATACCTTTCAACCAATGTCCCAGACTCCTCCCTCACCATCCCTGGGTATGTCCAGACCCACCAGGGGTGGCGGCACAGTGGTATACAGTGGTGTTGGGAGTCCTCAACTCAATTGACTCCGGGTCTCATGGCTTCAGGTCAAGCATGGGCAAGGAAACCTCCTGCTGATTACTACCTACCACCCTCCCTCAGCTGATGAATCAGTACTCTGCCATGTTGAACACCACTTGGAAGAAGCACTGAGAGTAGCAAGGGCACAGAATGTACTCTGGGTGGGGGACTTCAATGTCCATCACCAAGAGTGGTTCGGTAGCACCACTACTGGTCGAGTCCTGAAGGACAAAGCTGCCAGTCTAGGCCTGTGACAGGTGGTGAGAGAACCAACACGAGGGGAAAAACCTACTTGACGTCGTCCTCACCAATCTACCTGTCGCAGATGCATCTGTCCATGGTAGCAGTGACCACCGCACAGTCATTGTGGAGATGAAGTCCAATCTTCACACTGAGGACACCCTCCATCGTGTTGTGTGGCACTACCACCGTACTAAATGGGATAGATTCAGAACAGATCTAGCAGCTCAAAACTGGGCATCCATGAGGTGCTGTGGGGCAGCAGCAGAATTGTATTCCACCACAATCTGTAACCTCATGGCCTGGCATATCCCTCACTCTACCATTACCATCAAGCCAGGGGACCAACCCTGGTTCAATAAGGAGTGTCGAAGAGCATGCCAGGAGCAGCACCAGGCGTACCTAAAAATGCAGTGCCAACTGGGGAAGCTGCAACACAGCACTACATGCATGCTAAAAAGCAGAAACAGCATGCTATAGACAGAGCTAAGCGATCCCACAATCAACGGATCAGATCAATGCACTGCAGTCCTGCCACATCCAGTCATTAATGGTGGTGGACCATTAAATAACTAATGGAAGGAGGAGGCTCCATGAATATCCCCATCCTCAATGATGGCGGAGCCCAGCACATGAGTGCAAAAGACAAATCTTCAGCCAGAAGTACCGAGTGGATGATCCATATCAGCCTGCTCCTGAGGTCCCCACCACCACAGAAGCCAGTCTTCAGCCAATTCGATTCACTCCACGTGATATCAAGAAACGGCTGAGAGCACTGGATATAGCAAAGGCTGTGGGCCCCGACAACATCCCGGCTGTCCTGCTGAAGACTTGTGCTCCAGACTAGCCACGCCCGTAGCCAAGCTGTTCCAGTACAGCTACAACACTGGCATCTATCCGACAATGTGAAAACTGCCCAGGTATGTCCTGTTCACAAAAAGCGGGACAAATCCAATCTGGCCAATTACCGCCCCATCAGTCTACTCTCAATCATTAGCAAAGTGATGGAAGGTGTCATCGACAGTGCTGTCAAGCAGCATTTACTCACCAATAACCTGCTCACTGATGCCCAGTTTGGGTTCCACCAGGACCACTCGGCTCCAGACCTCATTACAGCCTTGGTCCAAACATGGACAAAAGAGCTGAATTTCAGAGGTGAGTTGAGAGTGACTGCCCTTGACATCAAGGCAGTATTTGACCAAGTGTGGCATCAAGGAGCCCTAGTAAAACTGAAGTCAATGGGAATTGGGGGGAAAACTCACCACTGGCTGGGGTCAAACCTAGCAAAAAGGAAGATGGTTGTGGTGGTTGGAGGTCAATCATCACAGCCCCAGGACATCGCTGCAGCAGTTCCTCAGGGCAGTGTCCTAGGCCCAACCATCTTCAGCTGCTTCATCAATGACCTTCCCTCCATCATAAGGTCAGAAATGAGAATGTTCGCTGATGACTGCACAGTGTTCAGTGTCATTCACAACTCCTCAGATAATGAAGCAGTCCATGCCCGCATGCAGCAAGACCTGGACGACATTCAGCTTGGGCTGATAAATGGCAGGTAACATTCACGCCACACAAGTGCCAGGCAATGACTATCTCCAACAAACAAGCATCTAACCACTGCCCCTTGACATTCAACGGCATTACCATCGCCGAATCCCCCACCATCAATATCCTGGGGGTCACCATTGACCAGAAACTTAACTGGATCAGCCACATAAATACTGTGGCAACAAGAGCAGGTCAGAGGCTGGGTATTCTGCAGCGATTGTCTCATCTCCTGACTCCCCAAAGCCTTTCCACCATCTACAAGACACAAGTAAGGAGTGTGATGGAATACTCTCCACTTGCCTGGATGAGTGCAGCTCCAACAACACTCAAGAAGCTTGACACCATCCAAGACAAAGCAGCCTGCTTGATTGGCACTCCATCCACCACCTTAAACATTCACTCCCTCCGCCACCGGCGTACCGTGGCTGCAGTGTGTACCATCCACAAGATGCACTGCAGCAACTCACCAAGGCTTCTTCGGCAGCACCTCCCAAATCCACGACCTCTTCCACCTAGAAGGACAAGGGCAGCAGGCACATGGGAACACCAGCACCTCCAAGTTCCCCTCCAAGTCACACACCATCCTGACTTGGAAATATATCGCTGTTCCTTCATCGTCACTGGGTCAAAATCCTGGAACTCCCTCCCTAACAGCACTATGGGAGTACCTTCACGCGGACTGCTGTGGTTCAAGAAGGTGGCTCACCGCCACCTTCTCAAGGGCAACTGGGGATGGGCAATAAATGCTGGCCTTGTCAGCAATGCCCACATCCCATGAACAAATTAAAAAAAAATCAATTCCAGGGTTAGTAGTTGAGGCAGAAACTGTGTCGACATTCAAGATTAGATTGAATAGGAAGGAGAAGGGGATAAAGGGAGATGGGAACAGGTTGGGCTAAAGTGATTAGAACTATATGCTCGCATGGAGGGTAAACGCCGACATGGATTGGTTGGGCTGAATGGTCTGTTTCCGTGTTGTGACTTCTTCATATTTGTATGATATTTGGGTACCTGCCATCTCATTTTACCCTATATGAGCCATCTTCCGCAATCATGTATCTCAGGCCATAATCTCTGCACCTCGGATTACAGATTATTCTCTCAGCTGAATCATGACAGGACAATCTTTAAGTCACTATGCTCTTGCTCTCTCACATCCTCTCCCCAAACCACTTTGTCTTGCTACCTCGTACCCTGTGTTCAAATGCATCGAAATAGCCCAACACCTTGGCTGTGCCTTAGATCTTCTCGGCCCAAATTCCATTTTCCTGCTTGATGTCCACCTCTCCACTTTGTAAAGTGCTCTGAGCAATAATTTTACATGAGAAACATTGTAAAATGATATGAAAGCTATGCCAAAGAAGGTTGACTTAATTTGTTTAAACAAATACTGTTACCAGGATAAACTTGTGGAAATAATTAATGAAACACAATTCAGCAAGCTATGGATCAAAATAGGTAAGGAATAATGCAAGATAGGAATAATTTGCTATGTTGGTGGTATGTGGCTTCAAATCGAATTGCCTCCAAATTTTGCTATTGAAACAAATGTAAGTGAATTCACATTGACAAATATTTGCTGCTGAGAGCACAATTCGATATGAAGGGAGAGTGACAATAAAGAAATGAAGAGTTTGTTTTGAAAGAGAATTCCAAATGGTAATTAATTTTAAATATCAAAATTGCACTGTTAGTAGGTTTATTTGAGTTTGAATCCATTATTACTATCCCCCCAATCTCCCCTCCTCCCAGCACATGCCTATGAAAGGTGACGGGGGTCTGCCTATAGGAGAGACTGATGATGCGGAACCCAAGATAGTATCTAGAGCAAACACGAAATTGTATCATGAAAAGTTTTATTCTGGGACTAAAGAACAACTGTATGTAACTTGGTGTGTCCTGTTAAAACCCCAAGTTATAATTATTTTGCCTTCCTCAGATCAATTACAGGCTAAACCCTCTTAGCAGAACTTTGGGTCAGTTGAAGGTCGGAGTGGCTTTCTTTCTTTAAACTGTGACAGAAATTTGTGTGTGAGACATGAAGTGTATAGACTAGTCTGAAAGCATTTTTATATAGCTGATTTCCCATGATGTTGCTTATAGTAAATGAGATGATATGTTGTTTTTCGAGGACAGAATATTGCAAGTGATTACTTCTGAATGACTAGAAGAGTAAGCTTGAGGTTTGGATTAGGAATCACCTATGGATGGTCAGTGTTTCGATCTCTGAAATCTGAAGTGTGAATTCAAATTGTTTAAGTTATCAGATATGAGTACTCTGTCCTCAGCATGGAATAGTAAAAAGCCCTCAGTTGTTCGACCCTCCTAAGCCAGTGAGTAAAGTGGCCTCAGCTTATCAATGAAATTATGACTACAGTGTGTCGGTTTAAAAACCTACAAAGCGCTGGATTTGATCGTTCCTATCCTATATCTTTTTCTTCCTGCTGCATGTAAATTTAAACAGGCATTTAAAATAAAGAGCTTGGCATAGTCTCTATTCCTTTAGACTGAGATGTGTGGGTAAAATGATAGGGGAAAGTCCTTGAAAGCATTAAATAGGCCATTTGGCTCAATGTCAAAAAAAAATGAACACTGAATGCTGCATGCCTTCTTCAGTGCAATGAGAGGTACAGACTTCCAATAATTAATTTGCATTTTGTACACCCAAACCCTCCACCCTTCTCCTCCGATCCCATAAAACCCGAAGTCCGATCAAACCACAGACTTCCCCGGCACAGTCGACAGACTCCCCTTAATAAGAACATAAGAACATAAGAATTAGGAGCAGGAGTAGGCCATATGGTCATTCGAGCCTGTTCCGCCATTCAATAAGATCATGGCTGATCATTGATCTCAACTCCACTTTCCTGCCTGATCCCCATAACCCTTGATTCTCCTAGAGTCCAAAAATCTATCTCAGCCTTGAATATACTCAACGACTCAACATCCACAGCCCTTTGGGATAGAGAATTCCAAAGATTCACAACCCTCTGAGTGAAGAAATTCCTCCTCATCTCATTCTTAAATGGCCGACCCTTTATCCTGAGACTATGCCCCCTAGCTCTAGGATGCATAAAGAATTTGCCTGTAACATTGATTGGTGAGTGGGTGGCAAGTAAATTGTTGTAACAAATACAGCAACTGTTCCATACATGGCCTACAGGTTCACTCGTTTCTTCCCCGTTCTCCTTAACTGCAAGCGGGACACAGACGCGATCTTCGGCCTCCTGCTGAGCTTAGCGCCGGAAAGAGCGCGTTACACCACAATTCTCCGCACCACTGAAGTTAATTAGCAGGCAGCACCAAAATACCGGTGCAGCCTGCGGGCAGCCGGTAACCTTGGCTGGCGCTGTTACCAGCAGGTGTCCGGTGTACTGCAGTTTCTCGGCCACTGTGGCTGAACAGATAGGCCCAAGGCACATCCTATATTGGGCCTCGCGCTTCACTTAAATGAGATCAGTGAGCTGCAGCCACCTGCTGTGCATCCCCAGGCAGCGCGCCGGTGAAGAGACTTGGAATTTCGGGCTGCTCCGGCAGCGCCCTCAGGCAAGTGCTTAAAGGGGAAGGGAACACGATCAGGAAGGAAGGAGAGCAAGAGGGGTGGGGCTGACTGGGGCCAGGTAATGGCCTATGGGACTGCAGTGGAGCCAGGAGGAGCACTGTAAGTATTTTTAATAACTTACCATTTTGATGGCGGCCTGTAGCGGTCCCTTTAAAGTTGCTGGTTAGATTGCATGTAGACCTGGATTTCCTGAATGCCACTGATCCGGTACCTTTTTTTGTATATTTAAATAGCTTCCTGCCTGTTTTGGGTGGGAGTGCTGAGGGCTTCTAATGTCCTGCCTGAAAATTGAATCAGGCAGGCAAATGGGTGTCCAAGGACCCCACCAGATATTTTCTGCTGGTCTTCCATTTTTCAGGTGAGAAATGCGTAGCCAGCAGTTTGAAATCCACCCCACCCTCCATGGTGTCAGAAATGGAAGTAACTCACTGTGATTTTACCAGAATATTTTGGAAGGGGATATAGATGAAAACAAGGAACAGTTGGTCAGAAAAGCCATCCTTTCACAGCCCTTTGCTTTTCAGCTAAGTTATACATAGAAATATTTCAACTAAGTTGATAGATATTGGGCCGAAAATTGATCCCGGGACGCGAGAGTACGCACTGCGTACTCTCGCGTATTCCCACTCCAATTGCCGGTTTTCTGCATGCCTTGCGCATGTGCTGAAAACCGGCAATTGCTCTTCTGAAAAGGGGGCGGGTCCTGGGTGCATCGCGTGCGCGCTACAGGCTGCGCGCACGCTGTGCACTTCATGCTTTGGACGCGCAGGTAAGTAGGGAAGATTTTGGAAATGTAAAAAGGAGGAGTAAGACCCGCTTTTAAGAAGGTAAGTAGTGAATTAAGTATTTTTTTGAATTTTTTTTTTACAGGTATATCTTTTTTAGAGACTTTAAAGACAGGTAAGTTTATTTTTATAACTTTTTAAAAGATTTTAAATTTTTTCAAAAATTTAATTTTTTATTTAAAATGGTTAATTTAATTAACTATACTTATTTTATTAATGTGATGGGTTTTTTTTTTAATTTAATTGAGGTTTAGCTGTTATTTTGGGGGGGTGTAAGATTCATAGATTTCACAGGGTGCTGTGAAACTTATGAATGGAAGATGGTGTGCTGCCATTGGCTCTAACTGAGTCACGTGATCCCACAGCTCGCACGAATTCACTACGCCGCTGGGAGACGCAAGCACTGCCCAGCTGATCTCTAGAACATGAAGTTCGTGCGAGCTGGATCTGAAAAAGCACAAGCGAGGTGAGAGATCGCGGGAAAGCCTTACCCCCGCGGGAACAGAGCGAGATCAATTTCTGGGCCATTGTACTTACTCTGTTTGTGATTTTATTGTGTTTTTTTTAACTATGGCTTGCTCTGTGTTATTGTGTCAGCCACCAAGTCACTTAAGAATGAAAAATGTAAGTGTAATGCACAAAGAATGCAACCACTGTACAGGCCTGTGAGCCTTCCATTCAAAATGTGCCCTTTAAAGCAAAACTAGAAAGGACAAGTAATCGGGAAGCAGTTGAAAAAGCTTTAGAAAAATATGGGATAAGTATAGGATTGCATTACATTTCATTAAAGCAGCCAAAAGATGTGTAAACTGTTACATCAATTCATTATTATTGTCAGAGAGGCACTAAAAATTCTTGCCAGTCTCAAATTTGAGACAGATGAAGACAAGAATGACACTGACTTTGTTCTTCCCAACACAGAACATTTCTGTGTTGGAGAAACCCATGGACATTGCACTTTCAACAATGAGGACTATGACCCTGATGAAATATGTAGCTAGTCTGCACAGCTTGGCGAGAATATGCAACAATGGGGTCTAGAAATTCGGCTTCACAGTGCCTATTTTTCATTTGCTTAACAGTCTCCTAAGCCTCCAATATGGCGGGCAGGAAGCGCGCACTCATTATGAGCCAGAAATGCACCACCTGCCATATTGGTAAAGGCCACAAAATCGACATGCAGGGCTCACATTTGAAACAGGCGTTCGGCCCTTGCACATACAAATACGCGGCCAAAACAGCTGAGAAATATGTACCCAGCAAAATAAATGAAGAAAATGCGTCAAATTGTGAAGCCCAAGAAGTTTTTGAAAACTCCTGAAATAGACTTTAAACACTATGGAAAATGTTATATCAGAAAGAAAAAAGTGTGTCCTGTTTGTGGTCTGGAAGGAAATGTAAGCAACAGTTTGGTTAAGTTATGCTTAACTGTGAGTCAGAAGGTTGTGGGTTTATAGCCTGCTCTAGGGGTGGAGGTGCTGACTTTTGGATGAGACATTAAACTGTTCGTCTGCTGAGGTGGATTTAAAACCTCATTGCACTTTTTCAAAGAAGAACAGAGAGTTCTCCTGCTGTCCAGGTCAACATCCATTAATCAACGAACAGCACCATAACAAACTAACTAGTCTTTCATTTTATTGTTGTTTATGGGATCTTACTGTGTGCAAATTGGCTGATGTATTTGCAAACAACACGACACTAAGTGCACTTCAACAGAAGTCTTTTTGCTGTGAAGTGCTTTGGGATGTTCTGGGGTTGTCCACCTTTTTAATATATAACAGAATCATTTTACAGCATTGGTGTTTAAAGTCCAGAAAAAAAGGAAAACCGTGACCAAGTACTATAAGTGAAGCTACTAGTGGCTCATAAAGTTTGCATTTTCTCACTTATGTTGATCAGAATGGCAACAGATTATGTGCCAACATACTCCTAAACAATAAACAAGTTAGATATCAACTAGACATTGACTGCTCGTGTCCAACAAAAGACAAATTAACTGAGAAATTCAGCTTCCGCCCAACAGGGGCACAAAGTGGGTGGAACAACGGCTCCATGCTCCAGTCCATGCTGGCACTGGGCCTCATTTAAATGCCGCTGGCGAGCTGCAGGAGCCAAACGGATGCTGCGCTGCAGCTCACCGGTTGGGATGGGTTGGAACTTAGCCAGTTCTCAGGTGGAACCATCCGACAGGTCAGGTCGAAGAGCGTGGGGGGGTGGTGGGGAAGGTGATCCCATGGGGGGGCTACGAACATGCCGGCAATGAACTGGAGTTTTTTTTCCGTGGGTCCAGGAGGAGCCCACAAAATGTATTTGGCCTTTTATTTGGACGGCAACCAGCGATCCCTTTAATGACTGTTGGTTAGGCTGCTCAAAACCAGGTACAACTAGATGGAACATGTGCGGCGCAAGGACTTGCACCTGAATTTCAGTCGGGGGTCCTACCATCAGCGTTGGACCCAGATTTGTATCTTTAAGCAGCCTTATGCCGGTTTCAGGCGGCCATATTGCTAGCCCATTTACAGGCCCACCTGAATATCGCATGAGGTGGGCCTTGGGTATCAAATGGGCTGCTGAGGTACACCTTCCTGATTGTCAACAGGTGGCCGCCCATTTTTCAGGCATAAAACGGACAGCCGTGAGCTGAATTCTTCCCCCACTAAACCATTGGGAAAAGGATGGTAATTTTGAAAAAACACAAGAGCCATTGGGCTCAAAATTCCTTAGGGCCCATTCTGTCCTTGCCCCCCGGCGGGACTTCTAACTGCCAGCCTGCTGTGACCCATCCCAAATCAGGGTCATTTACATAGGGAGCAGGCATCTATGCTATTTCCAGCGGAGGGTCTGGAATTTAAAAGCGTCACCTTTCTGCTATGTTTCGTGGTTGAAGTAGAGTCCAAAAAAAAAGAAAAAATCTAAGATTTTTTTTCTGCTTTACCAACAGCACTCAAAAATTGTGATCGATTGCTGTTAGGAAACTGCTATTTCCTGAAGTAACAGAGCCCTACTTCCACCAGGACCTGGTCCTGGCATCCAAGTATACATGCATCAGTGTACTTAGTACAAGGGCCAAGTGAGGCGGGACTGGCAAGATTCCAGACTGATGGCAGTCACCCTGCCCATCCAGCCTTATCTAGTATTGTTGATACAGAGGGAGCGTAGATGCAATAATTAACCTATCCCCATAACAAGAAGTAATGCAAAACAACAGTGATAATGTTATATACCAATGCCTTTATGATTATTTGAATTGCTCCTACTGGAACATTCGCACTGTTGAGACCTCATAAGAACATAAGAAATAGGAGCAGGAATAGGCCACTTGGCCTCCCTGAACCTGCTCCGCCATTCAATAAGATCATATCTGATCTTGGGCTCAAAGCCAGTTCCCTGCCCGCTCCCCATAACCCTTCACTCCCTTATCTTGCAAAAATCTGTCTATCTCCACCTTAAATGTATTTAATGACCCAGCCTCCACGGCTCTCTGGGGCAGAGAATCCCACAGATTTACGACCCTCTGAGAGAAGAAATTCCTCCTCATCTCAGTTCTAAAAGGGCGACCCTTTATTCTGAAACTATGCTCCCGAGTTCTAGATTTCCCCACAAGGGGAAACATCCTCTCTGCATCTACCTTGTCGAGCCCCCTCAGTATCTTATATGTTTCAATAAGATCACCTCTCATTCTTCTAAATTTCAATGCGTATAGGCCCAACCTGCTCAACCTTTCTTCATAAGTCAACCCCCTCATCTCTGGAATTAACCTCGTGAACCTTCTCTGAACTGCTTCCAATGCAAGTATATCCTTCCTTAAATAAGGAGACCAAAACTGTATGCAGTACTCAAGGTGTGGTCTCACCAATACCCTGTACAGTTGTAGCAGGACTTCCCTGCTTTTATACTCCAACCCCCTTGCAATAAATGCCAACATTCCATTTGCCTTTTTGATTACTTGCTGTACCTGCATGCTAACTTTTTGTGTTTCATGCACAAGGGACCCCAGGTGCCTCTGAACTGTAGCATTTTGTAATCTCCCTCCATTTAAATAATAATTTACTTTTTACTTTTTTCTGCCAAAGTGGATAACCTCGTACTTTCCCACATTATACTCCACTTATAGTTCATTATTGATGAACTGTTCTATAGAGGATGAAGGTGTACCAATGTTGAAATTGAAACTTTGTATCAATAGTGTAGTACAGGAAGTTCCCTGACTGCTCCCACTGACCTGGGCGTTATTTGTATGATTGATAGCTACCGTGTAGAATTAAAATGGCTGCACAATAAAGAACTAATTTAGTTCTGAAGTTTGTGTTGTTTATTATCAATTGGTATGTAATAACAATTGGTACATAAGAGTAAAGGTACTCTCACAGTGCTTCTTATTGTAAACTTTGCTCGTTAACTTTTACTTGTGCAGTGCTATTTGCCTTGCCTTCTTTTAGCCTTTTCCAGGCTATTTTTCACAATGCTAGATTTCATTCGAAGATATTGGCAGCAATTTGTTGCATCTGTTACAATTTTGAAAGCCTGTGAACCTGTTTTTCATTCAATTTTGGTACCAGGTTCTTTCTTTTAGTATAAAATTTACAGGGTTCTGGGGAAAGAGCAAGGGAGTGGGATTAATTGGATAGCTCTACCAAAGAGCTGGCACAGGCACGATGGGCCGAATGGCCTCCTTGCACTGTATCATTCTACGATTCTATCAGGTGGCATAAACTGCTGGTCAGAAGCAGCCTGGGAGCAGACATTTTGCATAGAACCTCTCTTGCAGCAAAACAATGAATTTCCATTTGAGTGGCATGATTCAGGACAAATGACTTTTAATTAAGCTGATTATTTTCCTAAAGAGCAAAGAACTGGTTAAAGAAGATGTTGTATGGAATTTTACTGTGATTGTGATAAAGTATGGCAACAATTAATCAAATTCCAAACAAGATTAGTGAACATATGAGGCAAAGTTCATTCTCAACTGCAATAAAATGAATACCTGTAGATAAGTGGGAACGAAGCCACGTAGTATTCCAGTAAATGGAAACAAAATATTCGCAACCTTTAACACCTTAGAACTGACTTCGGTTGCATTTAATTCATGCAGCTTCTAAAGTACATGAGTTAACAGGCAGCGGACGCTTAACCAGGTGTGACAAGAACCCCAAAAATGGGTTTTTAATATGGTTACCTTCAGTTGCTATAGGTACAGTAAATGTAAAAGATGTTCACATCAGGATACATATTTACAACCGTGCATGATGAATAATTAACCATAGAAAGCTCACTGCTATGTTATTGTTCATTTTGTCAAATTAGATGATGAAACAAGAAGCGTGTACTATACCCCTAGCCCCAAGCCACAGCCACAGAGTGTTAAAAACATAAAAAATAACGAATAGATTTCCTGTGGCACTGCTTATGGGTAACTTGTGACATGTGGTGCAGTTTCTGACGGTTACCGTAGTGTCACAGCTGCCCAAATAACTCAGTTCACCTGTCACTGTAATGCAGCAACTTTACTGAAATAATGGCCCCAATTTTAAAAGAAGGGCGGGCATGATGCGCATGAGCCCCAAAGTGGGCAGCGAACCCAGGGAGTCCAGTGACGTGGAGGCCTGGCCGATCTTAACGGCCGGATCTCATTACCATAACTTTCATCAGAGTCCTGCCTAAACCCAGCCAGATGCACTACCTGGCCAGTGGCCGGGAGCGGAAGATCGCAGACAGGAGCCCGTAGCCTGTAACCCGCAGGATAGGTCCCTCAGGTAAGGGTATGGAGGTGTGAGGGGATGTGATCGTGTGGGGGAGGGGGGGAAGCCTGGCTTCCTTCTGAGGCCCAGAGGAGCACTCCTGCTCCACCTGGCCCACAGAGAAACGTATTTTGTTTTTAAACTTACCTGACTGTGCCTTTTCTGGCCCACGATCTCCCTCCTGGCAGGTTTGGCCTGATGGGGAAGCCATCACTGCTTCCCCGCTTAGGGCTTGTATATAAAAAAGTGATATGGTCTGGCCTCCAAGCTACAGGCTCAAATGTGCCTGTGCATTCGGCCAGTGTAGCCCCACTTTTGCCATCATCACGAAGTCAAGGCTTTAAAGTACTTTGAGAGTATGAAGGGAGGTAATCATAACTCAAGGCATGTTTTGTACAATGTAATAATGGATGGTTTCTCTTGCCTTTCCTGCCCTATTAAGGCCATTAAATATTTTCCTGCACTGATTCCAAATGCGTGAAGTGCTGGTGTTGGTAGTGACGAATGTGATGACCTCCTCCCATTGCTCAGTGGGAAAGTAAGCTATGAGGAGGACACAAACAGGCTGCAAAGGTATATAGACAGGTTAAATGAGTGGGCAAGAACATGGCAGATGGAATATAATGTGGAGAACTATGAAGTTAGCCACTTTGGTAGGAAAAATAGAAAAGCAGAATAATTTTTAAAAGGTGAGAGACAAAAAATTTTGTTATTCAGAGAGACCTGGGTGTCCTTGTACATTAATCACAGAAACATGCAGGTACAGCAAGAAATTAGGAAAGCAAATGGTATGTTAACCTTTATTACAAAGGGATTGGTGTATAAGAGTAAAGAAGTCTTACTGCAATTATATAAGGCCTTGGTGAGACCACACCTGGAGTACTGTGTACAGTTTTGATCTCCTTACCCATGGCCTTCCCTTAGCGGGAGTGCAACAAAGGTTCACTAGACTGATTCCTGGGATGAGGGGATTGTCCTATGAGACAAGGGGGGAGAAATTTGTGTGCGCTAAAATGCCATTGACAGCTGTAACGACAACTGATGCCGGTTCCAGCGCCATACGTCATATCGGTGTTGCCGGTAAACTCGATCACCAGGGAGCTCAACATCATGGACAGTAACAGCAGGAGGAAGCCGGCTCCAGCGATGCTATTTAAAAGGATCATCACCAATCACTCACACCTGTCAGGGTTTTACACTTTGAGTGGCTGTATGCTAGTTCCTGCTACTGGAAGAGTTTCCCTTAGTCATTTCAAGGTTCTTTGGTATCAGGGAGCGTTCTGGCAAGTACAAAACTCTCTTATTTTTGAAATGCTTCAAAGTACAACACTTGCTAAAAATCATGGGGACTGTGCTGACAGTCGACCTCAGCCTCCAGGATCTACGGCGGAGGGAATGAAGGCAGCAAGAAAGATGGGAACATGTGTGCAGAGGGAGGAGGAGGGCCATCAGGGCTCTCAACAGGAGGTCTTAACCACCTAGGGTCTTCCGACCTCATTTCTCCTACCTTCAATTAAGCAAGGAGCAGTGTATTAGAAGGCTCCGCTTCACCAAGGAGATGGTCACAGAACTCTGCCACCTCCTGCAACTAGACCTCCAGCCTCAGACCAGGGTGATCACGGCTCTCTCAGTGGCAGTCAAGGTCACCGTCGCGCTCAATTTCTTCACCAGCGGATCCTTCCAGTCTGCAACAGTAGATATAGCTAACATCTCGCAGTTCGCCAACCATCACAGCATCCGGGAGGTCACAGAGGCTTTTTACAGCAGGAGAAGGAACTACATTTCCTTCCCCATAACCAGAGAGGAGCAGGACGAATGTGCATGTGGCTTTGCCAGCATAGCGGGCTTCCCCATGGTGCAGGGCGCCATTGACTGCACCCACGTGGCTTTGCGGGCATCCCATAACAATCCTCAGATCTTCCATAACCAAAACGGCTACCACTCACTTAATGTGCAGTTGGTGTACGACCACACACAGCGAATCCTCAATGCCAATGCCCACTATCCTGGCAGCAGCCACGATGCCTTTATCCTGCACCAGACCGGTGCGCCAGCACTCTTCCAGCCATCACATCAAGCTCGAGGGTGGCTGCTCGGAGACAAGGGCTATCTGCTCTCCACCTGGCTCATGACTCCCTTCCGCAAGCCCAACACTCGTGCCCAGCACTCAAATAATGAGAGCCATGCTGCCACCAGGAACATCATTGAGCAGACCATCGGCTTATTGAAGCAACGGTTCCGCTGCCTTCACCGTTCGGGAGGAGCCCTCCAGTACTCGCCAGAGCAGGTGTCCCATTTTGCGTTGGTCTGCTACTTGCTTCACAAATTGGCCATCATAAAATCATAAGAACATAAGAAATAGGAGCAGGAATAGGCCACTCGGCCCCTCTCGCCTGCTCCACCATTCAGTAATATCATGGCTGGCCCTCGACCTCAACTCCACTTTCCTGCCCTATCCCCATATCCCTTGATTCCTTTAATATCCAAAAATCTATCGATCTCTGTCTTGAAAATACTCAACGACTGAGCCTCCAAGCCCTCTGGGGCAGAGAATTCCAAAGATTCACCACCCTCTGAGTGAAGAAATTTCTCCTCATCTCAGTCCTAAATGGCCAACCCCTTATTCTGAGACGGTGACCCCTGGTTCTAGACACCCCAGCAAAAGGAAACATCCTCCCTGCATCTACCCTGTCAAGTCCTGTAAGAATTTTGTATGTTTCAATGAGATCACCTCTCGTTCTTCTAAAGTCTAGAGAATATAGGCCTAGTCTACTCAATCTCTCCTCATAGGACAATCCCCCCATCCCAGGAATCAGTCTGGTGAACCTTTGTTGCACTCCCTCTATGGCAAGGTAAGGAGACCTAAACTGTACACAATACTCCAGGTGTGGTCTCACCATGTCCCTATATAATTGCAGTAAGATGGCTTTACTCTTATACTGAAATCCTCTTGTAATAAAGGTCAACATACTATTTGCTTTCTTAATTGCTTGTTGTACCTGCATATTAAGATTCAATGATTCGTGTACAAGGACACCCAGGTCCCTCTGAACACCAACATTTCCCAATCTCTCACCATTTAAAAAATACTCTGCTTTTCTATTTTTCCTACCAAAATGGATAACTTCACATTTTGAAGGGATAATTACTAGTCCTAGCCCCTATAGGGCTACCCCGGATCAGGTGTATTTCTCAGACGTTCACTTTCAACTAAAGTTTGAGGTAGCCGAATTCTAAAGACGCTTAATTGGGTCTAAAGGTCTGGACTATCTCTCCCTAAAGGAAAGGAACAACCTGAAAATGTTACCGTCCTCCAGATAGCACTTTTAATAAGTTTAGCTAGACTGTAACGTTCCGGATATTATGAGGGTCCAGAAAACTCCCCCAGAATTCTGCAACTCCTCACCAGAGTGTACAGAGATTGAGTTTGCGAGTTTGATACAGAAGTCTTTTTGTGAGACAATTCTAAAAATATATAGATTTATTAAAGAACCGACATGTAATTTACAGTTGGTGAGTCAATCGCAACATTAACAGTTCCAAGAAGAGAAAGCTTACAATTCTATTATCAGAGAACCTTACTCTCCAATCTTAACTTCGCTACAGTTTTACAGTTCTTAGTTTTCTACAGGATATCCACCAAAATCAAATACCTTTTGATCCCCGAGGTACAAAGAGTTGGAGACTTACAGAGCCGCCTCTGAAGCCGAGAATCGCTTTGCCCCTTTAAAGCGAGTCTGTTATCCCATTTGAGAGTTCACTATTTATACCCTTTTCCAGTGGTATTTCCTTTAAGGTTTTCTGCTGATGCAAGCTTATTATCTCTAGTAATTTTTCTGCTGACCCCTGCAGTTCTTACAGTCAACTCAGCTGGTAGCATTACAGAATTATGTCTCTTCTCTAGGTGTTCTAAGTTTACCATAAAAAACGGTGTAACGGCAGGTGTGTTTTACTTGATGTTATTTTTATGAAGGCAGATGTTTCTTACTTTTATGTGCTTCTTTACGAAGTGTAAATTAGAACACCTTGTACAGGGTGAACCATTGTTTCATTCCGAAAGGTTCAGACTACCGGAGCTTTTAACCTTCTGTTTCAATAAGGTTATTGATTCAGTGTCAACAACTATCTTATCTCAAAAGCCAGAATGCTTTCACAGCTTTTTCATAGTTAGGTTTCTAGATTTCCAAACCCAGTTTGTCATGTTTTAATAAGGCCAGAATTCTTTCATAGAATGGTGTATTTTTCTGAATAGGTTATATGGCTTATTCCTTCAAAATCTCTCCACATTATATTCCATTTGCCATGTTCTTGCCCACTCACTTAGCCTGTCTATATCCCCTTGAAGCCTCTTTGCATCCTCCTCACAACTTACATTGCCACCCAGCTTTGTATCATCAGCAAACTTGGATATATTACATTTGGTCCCCTCATCCAAATCATTGATGTAGATTGTGAATAGCTGAGGCCCAAGCACTGATCCTTGCGGTACCCCACTAGTTACAGCCTGCCAACCCGAAAATGACCCGTTTATTCCTACTCTCTGTTTTCTTTCCGTTAGCCAATCCTCAATCCATGCTAGTATATTACCCCCAATCCCATGAGCCCTACTTTTGTTTAATAACCTCTTGTGTGGCACCTTATTGAATGCCTTCTGAAAATCTAAATACACCACATCCTCTGGTTCCTCCTCATCTGTTCTGCTAGTTATAACCTCAAAATACTCTAACAGATTTGTCAAACATGATTTCCCTTTCATAAATCTGTGTTGACTCTGCCCAATCCTATTATTATTTTCTAAGTGCCCTGTTACCACGTCCTTCAAAATAGATTCTACATTTTCCCTACTAGTGATGTCAGGCTAACTGGTCTGTAGTTCCCCGTTTTCTCTCTCCCTCCTTTCTTAAATAATGGGGTTACATTTGCTACCTTCCAATCCGCAGGAACTGTTCTAGAATCAATGAAATTTTAGAAGATGACAACCAATGATTCCACTATCTCTATAGCCACCTCTTTTAAAACTCTAGGATGAAGGCCATTAGGTCCAGGGGATTTATCGGCTTTCAGTCCCATTAATTTCTCCAGTACTATTTTTTTACTAATACTAATTTCTTTCAGTGCCTCATTCTCGCTAAACCCTTCGTTTTCCACTATTTCTGGGAAGTTTTTTGCGTCTTCTTCCCTGAAGATAGACACAAAGGGCTGGATTTTCTGAATGGGAAGCTTTTGGAGGCAGGACTGCTGCTTGCCGAGTTTCAATCCCGCCTCCATCAGCTTCTGGCCAACCAGCGGGAATTTCCCCTGATTGACCTTGTTAAACCCGCCCAGCGGGCTCAGCAGGCCAATTAGGGGGAAGTCAGTGACAGAGCACATCAACGTATGGCGTGCCATCTGTCAAGAACTTTTGAAAGAAGAAATGTCATCATTTGACAGCTCTGTGAAGCTGTCAAACACTGACATTCTGTGTAGTTTGATGAGACCTAGTGTTCAGGACTCATCAAACCTTTCTACTTTGCAGAAATCAGCTGGCTGTTGGATCCTCCGATCCAACAACCCGTCTGTGATCTCTACAATGGAGATGTCGGGGACTCCGGCTCCACAGCAGCTGAAGGCTGTAGGTAGAAACAAAGGTAAGTTAACATTTTCTAACACTTTACACTCACCTCACATACTTACCACTCCACACTTGCACCCATCACTCACCTCTACATCACACTTTCAGACCCCTCCGACCCCCGCAGACCTCCTACTCACCTCCTACACCCCGGCGGGGTTCCCCCAGGTCGGGAAGCCTGCGCTTCAGCACGAAAAATGGGGGTAATCCTATTTTCTACCTGTTAACTACCTGTTAACAGGCAGTTAATAGGCTTTAATCCCTTCCTGTCTCCAAGGAGACGAGACCCGGGGCCGGACGGCTTCCCGCCTCCTGGCAAGAGGGCACGGAGGCGGGTTGGGGACGGGTTTGCCACCCGCCCCCAAATTCTGCAACTTTCCTGGCAGTCCCGCCTCCATATCCGCCTCCTCGGGGCTGAGAAAATCCAGCCCAACGTATTTGTTTAATTTCTCTGCCATTTCCTTATTTCCTATTATAATTTCTCCTGTCTCAGCCTGTAAGCGACCCACGTTTACTTTCATGAGGGCGAAGCCCTTGCCAGCAGGGATTGCGGAACCACCTCAGGAGGATGATGAGGAAGAAGAGAACGAGGAGGAGGAGGAACAGGAGGGAGGGCGGAGGCAGCGAGACAATCGGCCTTCCAGATGGGCTTTCCATGAACGACTCATCAGACTGTGATTCAAATGAATAAAACCCTAGATCCCCGTTGCTCACAATATCTCCATCATACCATCCCTGTCTCACGCCATATCACAGCGTCCTCCTGGGCGTAAAGGTGAAATAAGACCACAAAATATTACAAACACCATTAATAAATTTATCTATAAACATATCACACATATCACATGAATTCTAATAACTAATGACCCTGGTACCTACCATAGTTGATTAGCTGTCATTGTGTGCAAGGTGTGAGATGTGGGTGTGAGTGTTACTCGGTAGAGATTGTTGGTGGGTAAGTGCTGGGGGGGTGGTACATTGAGCAGTGTGTGAAGCTTGTGGTACAGATGGTGGTATGTAGCATTTGTTGAAGCCTTGACTCACCCTGACCGCCCGTGTGAGCTCGTCAAACTTCCTCCTGCACTGTGTGTGGGACTTGGGGACCACAGTGCTGCCCGTGACATGGTGTGCCAACTCCCTCCACATAGTCCGGCAGACTTGTGGCGAGGGCCTCCTGGCAGTTGGTACAGGACTGCCCGACTTTTCTCCACCGCTAAAACCAATGCCTCCAAAGCTTCCTCGGAAAATCTCCGGGCTCTCTCCCTGGGGCGGCGATCATCCATCAGCATTTGTAAATAAGTGCTCCTTCACTTTGTCCTTCTTAAGGTTGTTGAGGCAGCTGCACACCCAACAATACTGAGAATGAGGTGCTGCAGCATCAATGGAGCTCCTCTTTAAGTTGTGGAAAAAGCCTGTGGCAATCATTACTTGCGTTTAGATGACACCCGATATTGGTCCATCTTTTCAGTGTAACGCCAATGAGATTGGGTTTGTAGACAAGAATCATGACTGCAATTATTTTAATGAGGAGTGAGGACAAATTTTGCGTGCAGTCTAGACAATTTTCAACTGGTGCTACGTAACCATTTTTAGTCTAAACACCGTTCATTCCTTGGCTATAATGAATTTCTGGCCCTATGTCTATATTCCCGAGAATGTAGAAGAATGAGAGGTGATCTCATTGAAACGTATAAAATTCTTAAGGGGCTTGCCAGGGTAGATGCTGGGAGGATGTTTCCCCTGGCTGGGGAGTCTAGAACCAGGGGGTCATAGTCTCAGAATAAGGGGTCGGCCATTTAGGACTGAGATGGGGAGAAATTTCTTCACTCAGAGGGTTGTGAATCTTTGGAATTCTCTACCCCAGAGGGCTGTGGATGCTGAGTTGTTGGGTATATTCAAGGCAGAGATTGATAGATTTTTGGATACAACAACAACTTGTATTTATATAGCATCTTTAACGTAGTAAAACATCCCAAGGCACTTTACAGGAGTGTTATAAACCAAAATTTGACACCGAGCCACGTAATGTGATATTAGGACAAAGAGGTAGGTTTTAAGGAGCAGCTTAAAGGATGAAAGAGAGGTAGAGAGGCGGAGAGGTTTAGGGAGGAAATTCCAGAGCTTAGGGCCTAGGAAGCTGAAGGCACGGCCGCTAATGGTTGAGCGATTAAAATCAGGGATGCTCAAGATGCCAGAATTAGAGGAGCGCAGATATCTCGGGGGGTTGTGGGGCTGGAGGAGATTAGAGATAGGAAGGGGCGAGGCCATGGAGGGATTTGAAAACAAGGATGAGAATTTTGCAATTGAGGCATTGCTTAACTGGGAGCCAATGTAGTTCAGTGAGCTCAAGGGTGATGGGTGAATGGGACTTGGTGCGAGTTAGGTCATGACCTCAAGTTTATGTAGGGTAGAACGTGGCAAGCCAGCCAGGAGTGTATTGGAATAGTCACGTCTAGAGGTAATAAAGGCATGGATGAAGCCTTCAGCAGCAGATGAGCTGAGACAGGGGCCGAGATGGGCAAGGTTATGGAAGTGGAAATAGGCGATCTTAGTTATGGCACGGATAGATGGTTGGAAGTTCATTTCAGGGTCAAATATGACACCAAGATTGCGAACAGTCTGGTTCAGCCTCAGACAGATGCTAGGGAGAGGGATGGAGTCAGTGGCTAGGGAACAGAGCTTGTGGCGGGGACTGAAGACAATGGCTTCGGTCTTTCCAATATTTAGTTGGAGGAAATGTCTGCTCATCCAATATTGGATGTTGGACAAGCAATCTGACAATTTAGAGAAAGTGGAAGGGTCGAGAGACGTGGTGGTGAGGTAGAGCTGGGTGTCGCCAGCGTACATGTGGAAACTGACTCTTTGGGCTCGATTTTAATTCAGCTGAGTGGGCAGGTTTGGAGGCGGGTCGGGCGCGAAAATCAGAAAAACTGCCATGGGATGCGAACCCGCCTCCATCCCGCCTCCACGCGATTTTCACAAGTGTCGGGTCACCCGCTCCCGAACTGACCCGACAGCAAACGGCGGGACAGGCAGTTAAGGCAGTTAGCAGCTTGTTAACTGCCTGGATAATCCTATTTTCACTGCCTGTTCTGATTTTGGTGGATTTTCAGCATCCTGCCCGCCTTCACAAAAACATACCAGTTGAATCGAGCCGGGTTCAGCCAGGGCTTGAACTGTTGTCAGCTACTCGAGCAGCTTCACAGCGTTCCTGCAACATCTCTGTGTTTCAGATGCCACAACCTAGTGGTGTGAGGTTTGCCCAAGCCTTTTTCAGCTCTACTAATCTTGTGAGTGTTCTAGCTGGAAACCATTTGCAGTGTGACCTCCTTGGAATACCCTCTGGCCACTTTGTCTGAGCGCAAACAACCTCCACTTCCCACAACACATAGGCTAGAACTTCAACTCTTTGCCATCAGTTTAGTTTAATAACATCACCAAAGGAGGACATTGTAAAGATAACAACATAACAAAACAATCAAGTGACTACCCTTGTGACTATTTGTGTTTCAACTTCCTCTTACGCATGCTTCTATGTGGTGGTTCCCCTATGGCTTCAGCAGATGTAGAGGCACCTTGCTCAATTTGATGCTGTGCCTGCTTAGACGCCTTTGGCGAGCATCCTCTGGGTTTAGGAGCCTGGGAGAGCTCCTCCACAATCTGCTGTTCCTGCGGCTGTGCAGGGGCTGAGATGACAATCTCAGTTGGGTGAGGAACCTGGGGCTCTATCCGAGGGTTCCTTGATGTCTGCCACCAACATCCCTCTCATGGGTCACCCACACTTCACTGCTAGCAAGTGGCTGGAGAGCACCTTGCTGCACATCAGTGGGGCTAGGAGGACCCGCCTCAGTACTGACAGTCCTCATACCGGGGATGTCCATGTACCTCTGGTGTCTCTCCTCAATAGATGCCCATCTATCCTCCATAGCAGATCATCTATTTAGAAGAGTCACCATGTTCTCCAGAGTCTGGCGACTTATGTCCTCCAAGGAGGTTGCCATCCTCTCCAAGGCGGCACGTTCATGCGCCATTGCCTCCACAAAGGCAGTGCTTATGTGAGAGATGGACTCCTCCATTCCCTCCACACTCGCAATTGCCCTGGATGCAAACCCTATCAGAGACTCCTGCACTTGTTCCTGGTGTTCCAGCACTACTCTCTTTCTGGATGGCCCCAGAGGCACAGAGTCTACATGCAGCTGAGCAGAGCTAGGAGCATCCTGCGACCTCCAACGAGGACACTCCACTGCTGTTGCTGTCTCCACTATCTGCTGATGCTCACTTGTGAGCTGTGATACACCAGGTGACAACACTACTCTATGTCGCGAAGGACCCACCGAGGTGTGCGTTTCTGCGCTGGTGCATGGTGCGCTGAGTCCTGGTGACGCTGCTCCCTCAGAGGCTGCAGGTTCCTCTGAGGAGTCATCCGGCTCCTCCTCCTGGACAATGGGGAGGGGGGTTCTCGATGGTCCTGTGGAAGAGTAAAGGCATGAGTTAGACATCTGATTTTTAGGTAGCAGACACTTCCTATTGTGCAGATGCTCAGAAGTTAATCTCTATGAAGATCATACGCCATTGCAGTCAATCATGAAATCTTAATGGGAGGGATTGAAAATGCATTCTGTCACCAGGTTCCTCAACTGCACTCGTCTCTCTGTCCCCCACTTCCAGGTCCTCACCACCTCCTATGATTTCGTGAGCAGACTCCTCAGCCAATGTAAGTGTAGCGAGGGATGGAGGGCCTCCTCCTGTCTTGGATCTCTCCCTCTTATTGTGGGCTATCTTTTCCTACAAGGAGTGGAGTTTCAGCGCGAGTGATGGAGTGAGTGCGAAGAATCCAGAAGATAGAAGCTTAGAGAGAGACCAAGATGGAGTGAGGTGGCAAGAGGAAGGAGCCTCCCTGTGCGTTGTTAGTTGTTGTCATTGCATAACAGTGAGAGCGAGTGTGAGGGGTGCATAGTAGGATGGTGAAGTGATTCATTACAGAGAGAGAGATGGATAGGTAAGGGTGCAAGGGAAGTAAGGGTAAGTTGGGATGTAGGGGAGCAGGCTTACAAAGCAGAGTGCTGGTAATGAGAAGAGGAGGGAAGCAGAGTGAAGGTAAGTGTGATGTGATACTCACTTTAGATGATCGCAGAAGATTTTAAACCGTTTCCGGCACTGGAGCCAGGTGTGTGAACAGACAGACCTTGCGCTGACCTCCTCAGCAGTGTGCAGCCAAGCTGTCTTCGTTTGCTGAGGAGGCTTCCTCCGGCCATCCCGAGGGAACAGGATGTCCCTGCGCCCTTTTACTCCCTCCACAAGAGCTTGGAGGGAGTCCTCATCGAATCTGGGAGCAGCCTTTGATTTGCCAGCACTCATTGCAGCCAGGCACCATCCAAACTGCAGCCAAAAGGAGAAATGAGAGGATGGGGCTAACTGGACCCCTTAAGAACCACTGCAGCAATGACCTCATTAGTGAAGAGCATCAGACCCGCTCCCAGTTATTGTAGCAGCCAGTGCACCCGCCAGGGCTTAATAGGCCAATTGAATTAAAATTGCAAAGCTGGAGCGGATTAAACCGGCAGCAGGACCGGAACCCGCCCACCAAACAACCCGACTCCATCCCGCCTCCTCCATTAAAATCGAGCCCTTTGTTTTCGTATGATGTTGCCGAGGGCCAGCATGTAGATGAGAAATAGGAGGGGCCAAGGAGAGATCCTTGGGAATCAAGGGATATGGAGATCAGGCGGGAAAGTGGAGTTCAGGTAAAGGATCAGCCATGATTTTATTGAATGGCAGAGCAGTCTCGAAGCGCTGAATAACCTGCTCCTGCTCTTATTTCTTATGTTCATGCTCCTTGGCAGTTCTCCTTGGGCCTTGTGTCGGTCACTGCCAAAGATGGCCCCCTTCCTCTGTATTACTTTTTCTAGCAGGACTTCTGCAGCTTCATTGGCAAACCTGCCACTCTCTTGCCTCCTACACTTAATAAATGTTGTTTCACTGATACATAAAAACAACACAGGCCGCGATTTCCCCTGCCTCGGCAGGTCCGGTGCGGCCGGAGTTGGTGGCGGGTCCTGACCCCGCTGCTGGCTCCAGCCCGCTGTCCAAAGTGATTTCACATTGATTGGGCTTGTTAAGCCCGCCCAGCGTGTTTGCCGGCCAATTAAAGGAAGCAGGTCTGATGAAGTAATTTGATGATGCATCATCAGCCGGTTTCCTTAAAGGGACCATGCGCAAATTTATTTTGACAATTGTGCTGTCAGTGTTCTACAGCATTGAGGTGCTGCAAACACTGACAAGCACTGCACAGAGGTGCACAGCTGCACCCAGGCTCTCCTATGACTTCCTCCATATGCTTATGGAGGGAGTCATAGTACGCAGGGAGGTCCTCTTCCCTTCCAATGGGCGGAAGAGACCTCCCCAGGAGATGAATGCAGCCTGGTTGCACATTGCACAGGAGGACACAAGCAGGGATGTCATGAGGAGGACCAGGCTGCAGTGGCGCAAACCTTTCAATGATCTCAGTAGATCACGAAACATTACTGCAAAGCCACACTCAACCTCATCCTGCTGTGCCATTCATCACATCCCCATCACTCTGCCTTCCCTACCCTATTCCTGCACATCCTTACTCACACCAACTTACCTTGCACCTCCACCCATCCCTCTCTATCTATATTATCTCTTCCCCATCTCACTAGCCACCCCTCACACTCACCCTCATCCTAGTCCAATCATACCAACTCACAACACACAACACACAACAACACTTGTGTGTTTTACCCAATGTTCACGTGAAGTTTCTGTTAATGTGCTGTCAAACATTGAAATCTTTAATTTCAACACTTTGCGTTCTTGGACAGATTTGTGTGCACCTTTGGAAGTGGCTTATTGAGTTGCAGTGAATGGTGAGACATAACGGTACCCCCCGTAATGGTGATGAGTGTGAAAGGAATGGCTTGGGCATTGTAGGAATGCTTTATGGTGTTGGTGTGGGGTGGTGCCAACCAGGGTGTACAGCATCAAGTGAAGTAAATCTGGCCATGGTGAGGCCATCCCTGGCCTCCCTGGCAGCAATTTGGTCGGATGCTGATGCCCTCTGTCCTGTGCAGCATCAGTTGATTACAGAGAAGGTTGGTGTTGTTGTTGGTGCTGCTGGTGTGCCTGGTGCTGCTGGTGTTGGGGCTGATCGTGGTCGGATTCTGAGGACCAAGGTGAGATAGTTTCAAGTGCACCGATGCTGATGTAATAGATGGCAGGTAAACTTGAGATGACAGAAGCAATCTGTCAATGCTGAGAGAGGTTGTTCCAATGAGGTGACACTGGATAGAGAATTTGCTCCAAACACTGACAACCTGCATAAAGCTCAATCTGTCTTCCAAATGCAGTAAGCAACAGCTTCTGAGCTTGGAAAGCAAACAGCTGTGAGATGGGAGCTTTTATTGCACATTTGCAGCTGTCAAGTAAAGAGCTGATTTCATAGTAACACAACTCCCGACCTGCTTACCTGACGTAATCCCCGAGCAGCATGGAACCCGTGGCTGACCTCATAAAATTTAAAGGTGAGCTCAAAATACTTTAAGTGGCTCTTAACAAGGTCATAATGACCTAAATTGCCTCCCCCGCCGCTGCGTGTAGGGTCTGTTCAGCGTTGACACACCCGACATCTGGGAAAGTCGCGTGGCGGCAGGTTGACAGCAGGTTCCGTACCCGCTATCAAAAAAAAATTCTCACCCAACCCGCCACCAAACGCGTCCGCTAACCCCCACCAAAAAAATTCCCCCCACAGTGTCTGCCCCTTCAAGATACTGAAATTTAAATCCTGCAGCAGCATGCAATTTCCCATTGACAAATGAGCGGGTTCATAGTCAGAGGTGCTTCTGACAACCAAGAGCTTGCCCGTAACACAAAGAGGATGATTCCAGAACCTGTGGCAGGGTCACCGCCCAGCCCTCTGTGCAAATTGTGCCCATGCCTGATCAGAAAATCTAGCTGAACAGCTTTGAAGATTCAGTGCAGGTCAGTGGGCAAAGCAATTTTATACTGCACAAAACCTACACGAGCACCACCAGGCCCCCCGAGGAGCAGGTCTTGCACTGCTGGCTGTGACCTGATATTCGGTGAGGCTGGCTGCCAGGGAAGGACAGTTTTCAGGGATGTCTTTCGGGCTGCCACTCTTAGTGAGTCCTGGCAGTTTTACCTCTGCGAGATTTGTGTTTTGGGAACTACTGGAATATAAAAGCAAAGAGAGAGATACTTGAAGATGTTGTGGAGATAAAACAGTTACATTTATGAGCTGAGGGGTTGTCAGCAGTGCACACAGTACATTATATGCAGTCTGTTCCTAGGTGAGTGCTTTTCTTGGCATTCTGTCTACATTTTGTTCTTTGCGGTATAGAGCTGTCCCAATTGCAAATCGGTTCCACAGCCTGAAAATCCAGATCACTTGTCTATGCTGCTCTCATCATATATGTGGAGACAGCATAGATTAATATTTTCACTGGCATACACAGAATTAAGATAGCATTCACTGTGACTAACTCCGGCGCTACAATACTTTAACACCTGTAAGGGGCACAGTCAGTATTGGCCCTGAATTTCTTCAGACTTTTTGCCGCCGCTTCGCTGCAACTTCGCTAGAAGCGTGATGGAAACCCCGCTTACACACGTGAATAGGGTTTCTGACATATCTCCGGCAAAGTTACGGCAGTGGAGCGGGAACGACTTCAAAGATTTTTTTTCCAAATGCATTGATTAACAAACAGAAGTAACATTTCAGATATGATGTTACCGAACTAATATTTAATAGAAAACAGAACAGGCTAGCAATACTCAGCAGGACAGGCAGCATTTATGCAGAGAGAAACAGGGATGATATTTCAGGTCCATGTCCATTCACCAGAACGATAATGTGATGCTAAAGCAAAATACTGCAGATGCTGGAAATCTGAAATAAGAACAGAAAATGCTGGAAATACTCAGCAGGTCAGGCAGCATCTGTGGAGAGAGAAACAGAGTTAACGTTTCAGGTCGATGACTCTTCGTCAGAACTGGAAAAAGCTGGAGATGGAACAGGTTTTGAAGCAAGTGTAGGGGCAGGGAAAGGGGGGAGGGGAGGAAAGAACAAAAGGGAAGGTCTGTGATAGGATGGAAGGCAGGAGAGATTAAGAGACATTAAGAGAGATTAAGAGATGGTGCAAGGCAAAAGGAGATGGTAATGGGACAAGATAAGAAACAAAAGATGGCTCCAGATGAAGTGTAAATGGCACTGGCAGAATGAAAGACAGCTGCCATGTGGGAGAGAGAAAAAAGAAAAAAAAAAGAAATGGGGTAAAAAAGGACAGGGGCAGAGGTTATAGTCTGAAATTGTTGAACTCTATCTTGAGTCCAGAAGGCTGTAAAGGACCGAATCGAAAGATGAGGTGCTGTTCCTCGAGCTTACGTAGATAATGTGATGCTGTTCTGTTGATGATGACCAGAACTGCCAGATGAAAGATTTAAAAATTTAAAATTTGGAGCCCTCTAAAAAATGATGGACTAGAAATTGGATCGTGCCCAAATTGGGGCGCAATTCCAGTGCAACGTACACTGCACGCATCGAATTAGGCTGCCGACAGGATCATTCAAAATTGGTCTGCCTGCCTCATTTGCTTATTGCAGACACCAGTTGCAGCCCCAGAGGCAGCTCACTGGTCCCAGCGGCATTAGGAGAGTCAGGGGCAGCTGGGGCAGCAATCGGGAGGTGGGCAAGCAGAGGCCGGCAGTTGTCCACGGATTTAATGTGTTATTAATTATTTGCAATTATTACAGCAATTCCTCAATTGTGCACCTTGTTTTCTGCAGTCCTGCCTCTAGAGTTCTGTTCTTTGCCTTCAGTTCAGGGTTTGTTGAGGGTAACATCACAGCAACCCAACGTAGTTGTAAAACATTCTAAGTACTGCTGCAAAAATGCATTTTCATACACTGTGACGCACACACATGACTTCAGCATTGCATTCAAATGATGTTGAAGGCACTTAGTAAGATTTAGGGTAATTTTGACTTTGGGCAATAGTGTAAAATGCCTGTTATCGGCTCGCCCACACATTAAACACCGATTTTTGTTTCAATTGACTTGTAGTTCAGAACGTTAGTACAAAGCAAGACTCTCAATGGATTATTGCCCTGTTTAGGATTACTTATTTATTTATTATTTATTGAAATGATTACAATTAGAGATACATGTAACAAGGAAATTAGAGATGCATGTAACAAGGATACTACAGCAATCATGGGTGACTTTAATCTACATATAGACTGGCCAAACCAAATTAGCAATAATACTGTGGAGGATGAATTCCTGGAGTGTGTACGAGATTTTTTTAGACCAGTACATTGAGGAGCCAACTAGGGAACAGGCTATCCTAGATTGGGTATTGTGCAATGAGAAGGGGTTAGTTAGTAATCTTGTTGTGCGGGGTCCTTTAGGGAAGAGTGACCATAACATGATAGAATTCTTCATTAAAATGGAAAGTGAAGAAGTCCAATCCGAAACTAGGGTCCTAAATCTGAACAAAGGAAACTACAATGATATGAGGAGGGAGTTGGCTATGATAGATTGGGGAGCTTCATTAAAAGGCATGACGGTGGATAGGCAATGGCTAACATTTAAGGAACGAATGCATGAATTGCAACAGTTATACATTCCTTTCTGGCGCAAAAACACAAAAGGAAAAGTGGCCCAACCATGGCTAACAAAAGAAATTAAGGATAGTATTAGATCCAAAGAGGAGTCATATAAAGTTGTCAGAAATAGTAGCAAGCCTGAGGATTGGGAGCAGTTTAGAGTTCAGCAAAAAAGGACCAAGAGATTGATTAAGAGGGGAAAAATAGACTATGAGAGTAAACTTGCAAGGAACATAAAAGCGGACTGTAAAGCTTCTACAAGTATGTAAAAAGAAAAAGATTAGTGACGACAAATGTAGGTCCCTTACAGTCAGAAATGGGAGAATTTATAATGGGGAACAAGGAAATGGCTGAGCAATTAAACAAATACTTTGGTACTGTCTTCATGGAAGAGGACACAAATAACTTCCCAGAAATGCTAGGGAACCAAGGGTCTAGTGAGAAGGAGGAATTAAAGGAAATTAGTATTGGTAAAAAAATAGTGCTGGAGAAATTAATGGAACTGAAAGCTGATAAATCCCCAGGGCCTGATAATCTGCATCACAGAGTACTAAAAGAGGTAGCCATGGAAATAGTGGTTGTCATCTTCCAAAAATCTATAGATTATGGAACAGTTCCTGCAGATTGGAGGGTGGCAAATGTAACCCCACTATTTAAAAAAGGAGGGAGAGAGAAAACAGGGAACTACAGACCGGTTAGCCCAACATCAGTAGTAGTGAAAATGCTAGAGTCTATTATAAAGGATGTGATAACAGGACACTTAGAAAATATCAACGGGATTAACAAAGTCAACATGGATTTATGAAAGGGAAATCGTGTTTGACAAACCTACTGGAGTTTTTTGAGAATATAACTGGTAGAATAGATAAGGGAGAACCAGTGGATGTGGTGTATTTGGATTTTCAGAAGGCCTTTGATAAAGTCCCGCATAAGAGGTTTGTGTACAAAATTAAAGCACATGGGATTGGTGGTAATATACTGGCATGGATTGAAAATTGGTTAACAGACAGGAAACAGAGAGTAGGAATAAATGGGTCTTTTTTGGGATGGCAGGCGGTGACTAGTGGGGTACCACAGGGATCAGTGCTTGGGCCCCAGCTATTCACAATATATATAAATGATTTGGATGAGGGAACCAAATGTAATATTTCCAAGTTTTCTGACGACATGAAACTAGGTGGGATTGTGAGTTGTGAGGAGGATGCAAAGAGGCTTCAAGGCGATTTAGACAAGTTGAGTGAGTGGGCAAATACATGGCAGATGCAGTATAATGTGGATAAATGTGAAGTTATCCACTTCGGTAGGAAAAACAGAAAGGCAGAATATTATTTAAATGGTGATAGATTGGGAAATGTTGATGTACAAATGGACCTGGGTGTCCTTGTACACCAGTCACTGAAAGCAAACATGCAGGTGCAGCAAGCAGTTAGGAAGGCAAATGGCATGTTGGTCTTCATTGCAAGAGGATTTGAGTACAGGAGCAAGGACGTCTTACTACAGTTATACAGGGCCTTGGTGAGACCACACCTGGAGTACTGTGTGCAGTTTTGGTCTCCTTACCTAAGAAAGGATATACTTGCCATAGAGGGAGTGCAGCGAAGGTTCACCAGACTGATTCCTGCGATGGCAGGACTGTCGTATGAGGAGAGATTAAGTCAACTAGGCCTGTATTCACTAGAGTTTAGAAGAATGAGCGGGGATCTCATTGAAATATATAAAATTCTGACAGGGCTAGACAAACTGGATGCAGGGAGGATGTTTCCCCTGGCTGGGGGCTCTAGAACGAAGGGTCACAGTCTCAGGATATGGGGTAGGACATTTAGGACTGAGATGAGGAGAAATTTCTTCACTCAGAGGGTGGTGAACCTGTGGAATTCTTTACCACAGAAGGCTGTGGAGGCCAAGTCACTGAATATATTTAAGAAGGAGATAGATAGATTTCTAGATGCAAAAGGTGTCAAGGGGTATGGGGAGAGAGCAGGAATATGGTATTGAGATAGAGGATCAGCCATGAACATATTGAATGGCGGAGCAGGCTCAAAGGGCCGAATGGCCTACTCCTGCTCCTATTTTGCTATGTTTCTATGATTGTCAGATGAACTTACTATGCACCCAGTGTAAGCAGCACACGTAATGAGTAAAACATAACCCATTATACTGGAACTTACCAGACACTGAAATGAATTACAGTAAAGAAAAAAAGTGAAAGACATTAAGGTGGGCATTGAAACTAAAAATAAAAAGTAATAGTTTTATTTGTTATCTGCTGGGTGGTAATTCATCAAGGTCATTAACCCCACCCATGAACAGACTCATGATACCACCTGTGGACAGTTTAATAACCCTCAAAAACCTGTCTAACATCTCTCCCATCTCATTGGGCTTCCCTTGTTAAATGGCTTCAAATGAATAAATACCATCTTTAGAATATATCAGCCAGCTTAAATTTGCATAATACCCAGATAGAAAATTATATTATTCTGAATTATATTCATAACTACTGTATCAGTATCCAGAGAGCTGAATTAATTCATTTAATTCAATTGTTTGCTGTACCTAAATTAACATTATAGCAGAAATAAATATCTGGTTGTAAAATGACAACTACTTGTATCACAAGATGGAGGTTTCCAGCCTGTTTAGATTGATGAGTTTGCATTACAGTAGAAGTGATTGCACCACAGCATTTCCTTGAGGTCAGAGCAGCACAGGAATGTGCCTAACCCAAAAATGTAGGTTGAGAGAAAAAAAAGAGAGACTGAAAAACACATATCCCTGCAGTGGTGATCCTATGGGAAGCCAACAGACTGCTGGACATGTGCCTGCAACAAAAGTACAGTGACCATCCAGGTCCGAAATAGTGGACTGATATCGCGATAGCAACAGAGAGCACTGTCTTAATATACCTGCGAAAGCACAAAAACAGCTGCAGAGAAAGCTCTGAGTTCTCTCGCCATTGAGAGTAGGCATGTGCCCTGCACAAAGCCAATTTCAGGCAGAGCATAGTGAGAGACAAGCCTGGTTATTAAACCAAAGCAAGGCAGAGAGAGAAGAGAGGAGCATCTGAGCATCAACAGGTTGTACTATTTACTCTACATTGTGCGTACTCCTTATTCCTATAACAATTCTGGATAGAGACGGATGTAAATTTTGCCTCGTAGGGTAGCATGAAATTAGTACTGTATTGCAGCATATTGTAACATGAAAATGCTTAAGTATTCAGAGGGAACCATTGTGCAAATAAAATACACACCATCCTGATTTGGAAGTATATCACCGTTCCTTCATCGTCACTGGGTCAAAATCCTGGAACTCCCTACCGAACAGCACTGTGGGAGTACCTTCACCACACTGACTGTTGCAGTTCAAGAAGGCAGCTCACCACCACCTTCTCAAGGGCAATTAAGGATGGGCAATAAATTCTGGCCTTGCCAGCGATGCCCACATCCCAGGAACGAATATTTTTTTTAAAAACCCATCTGTGCCTGTACATCTGTCGATACTGAAACTAACCGATTTGGCCTTCCTCTGCGCAGTGGCCATACAATAGGCAGAAGATATGATTCTACAGTGTCAATTATCATCTGGCACCTTACTGAAGTGGCCACTATTCATGCATAAGCCTTGACAGTGAATATTGGCAGGCGATTAAACTACAAGGAGCCAGGTAACATCTCAGGCAAACCCACTGGTCCTCCCCCACTGTCCCTGTGCACCTTCAGAAGTGGTTACCACACAGCAATTAGGAGCAGGGTTCCACCTCAGTAACCCATGGCACTAAATCAGCCACCTTGGCCCTACTCTCTGGAACCCCCTCCCTAAACCCCAATTCTGTTTCCACCCATAAAAGCCTATTCAAAATCAATCTTTGACCAAGCTTTTGGTCACACTTCCTAATCTATCCCGCTATGATGCAGTGTTTATCCCCCTATCTATTTTCATTGTTAAATGCCTTGGAATGTTTTTTATGTTAAAGATGTTGTATAAATGCAAATTGTTGTTCTTGCTTCATTCCTTTGACAATACTTCTTTTTGTCTCTGCAATTTGGGATTTAATAGGCATGATTTTAGTTTTGAATTCTTCACCTCATTTCCTGGAACACCAAAGATCTTGACTGAGGACAACTTAAAGTAAAATGTTCTCCCTAAAGTAAAATTTCAGCTTCTGTTAATCAAAGCTTCAGTGAGGCACAAAGGGTAGCAATTTTCTATTTAAATATTAAACCATTTCCAAGCAATACAAGCAATTAGCTGGGCGGTGCCCTGACAAAATTGTGGCATATTAGCATCTGTGTTGAAATAATATCTAGCCCCAAGTAAGTGGTGTACCCCGTGGAACACCCACAATCTGATTGTATAGCCTCTCTGGAGCCGTCTTCATACCAGAACTGGAAAGACAGCACCTTCCTCCAACCTACGTATTTGCAACTTTTTGATATTTAATCACAGAAGGTCTGGCTAAACCTTCTGTTCGGTGGTTCATCTTCTGAAAGCTAGCAAGGGTGGCATCATGGATGCTAAATAAATTACTTTCTTAACTTTCATTGTCGATTTGAATTCAGAGAGAGAACAAAGCTGATTCTGTATTCATTAATAGCGAAAAGAGGGAGCGACAGCTGTTATTCACTACCTTGTCTGGTAAAACCAAAGTCCCAAGGCACCTCACCCTTATTGCTAGTCCATTGAAAGGAAGAAAGCTTGCCTACAATGAGGAACAACTGAGGGAAAAGTTATTGCTCAGTGATACTCTCTTTTTAAATGGGAATCATAAATGTCTTGGCAATAGAAGTTCAGTTATTTGACTGTGGAAGGATCCAGCATTATTTTTGTTTCATGACACCATACACAAATGGCACATTGATTTTTTTTCTGTGATGCCATGGCCCTTTAGTGACGAAAACATAGTCACTGAGTGTGCTTGGAAACAAGGGTTAAAGCTTTCCCTAATAGATGCACAGGGCAGTAACACCCCTTTAAGGGAACTTTTTTTATCTGGTTCAAAGAGGCTCAAGCTCTAAATCATTTCTAATCAGACAGGTATTTTAACACATGCCAGAGTGAAAAGGTTAAATTGGTTTATATGTAAGTCACTGTTTGCAAGGCTATGCTGACAGCACAGAGCCTTGACTGCAGTAGGCACACACCACCCTGTGCACCCATAAAAACCAAGTGCCTGGGCGTTGAGTGTTACTTGTGGAAAGTCAACAGCCGTACTGGTTTAAAATATCTCATCTTAATACTACTTAACCGCATAATGACATTAAACTTTAAATCAGTAGAGTCGGACTGTCTCAAACAATTGTTTCTTTTCATGAGAGTCTCAGTTGGTAGTTCACATGACAGCCGGGCTGCAAATTTACAAATAATTGAACTAAGAGCAGCGAGAAAAGAATTTAAATGATGGGATCAGATTCCTGATCTGAGGTTTTTATTGTATCACTGAAGGATTGATATTTGTGATGGGGCTGGAGGAGAATGTTTATAAGGCAGCTAGTTAGGTTGGGACCAAATAGCCACCGTGCCAACAACATTGCTACACCAACAGCTTCAGCAAAAACTACTGCTGGGAATTTCCTTGGGGGTTCTCCCGATTAGCTGCATTAATTTAGGCAGAAAATCAGGGGAGTCCCCAGATAGACGCGTAAACGGAGGCTTCGCCAATCTTTTACGTCAACGAATCTGGAGAAACCCGAGGAAATTCCTGGCATACAAATTCATGGGAAGAAAGGGCCCGATTTTCCTGTTTCTTCACCACCATGAAACAGAGTCTCAGGCTCAACAGACAATTTATTTAACACAAAACTGGTAAATGAACAGTAGTAAGTGCAAAACAGTTTTTTTTGCAGAAATTTGCAGATTTTGCGATCTTTCACCATGTAACAAGGCAATCAAAACATTTTTCCTGTGCTATCTTTCAACAAACTGGTTCCCTGAAAATCATTGCTCACTTGCAATGTGGCGAAACACTACCATGGAATCAAATTAGCCAAACCCTCTGCTGTCTGTAGACTATACACTGACTTGGTGGGTGCAGATAAACGTCCAATCAAAGGTTTCTGGCCACAGAGCTGTCAATCAATACACTACAGCTAATCATGGTATCTGCCCCATCTCACAAGCTTGTGATACAGCTGTCAATCAAAATGATCCTCCCAAAAAAACTTGGTTCCGTATAACGTGACTGGCCTGCTTTCAAAATCTTTTGAAGAGAAGGCAGAACAAAAGGCATTAGGGCAGATTTTAACAGGGTCCGCTGGGCGGAAACTGGGCGGTAGCACCCTGAAAAACGTGAGAAAAACATCATCCCATTCCCGCTCCCACTTCGATGGATGCTATATTTTTCAGGTCATTCATGAAGGTTGGTTGAAGCTGGCATTTAGGTATTTAAATCGGGATCCTATAACGTAGGATCAGATGACAATGCCCAATGCCATTTTGAGTAATCAAGGCAGAAGTTCCACTGAGTGGTGGACCTGCCTAGTAATTTTGGATGGTACAGGAAGGCACCGGCACTTGGGAGGGATACATACAAGGGCACTCACCTGCAATGTGTCAGATATCAGGAATGCTCCTGAAATTGATTTTCTTGACTATTTTGAGCATTGAGAGAGTTAATTGGAACACCATAATACTAAATTCATCCAGAATTCCTTTAGTAGCATCAGGGAGAGACTGGAAATTTTTGACAATGGAAGTCATTCTGGCCACTCAACTGTAGGTGGAGGAGAAAGCTTCGGGCTCATTTCAGACTGCAGCTGGGGACATGTATCACACCAGTCAATCTACAGCACATGGCTTCATTAAGGAGATCATGAAAAGCAAACAGGCAGGTACAGCAAGCAATTAGGAAAGCAAATTATATGTTAGCCTTTATTGCAAGTGGGTTAGAGTATAAGAATAAGGAAGTTCTGCTGCAATTATATAGGGCTTTGGTGAGACCATACCTAGAGACCAGCTTTGGTCTCCTTACCTAAGGGAGGATATACTTGCCTTAGAAGGGGTGCAATGAAGGTTCACTAGATTGATTCCTGAGGTGAGATGGCTGTCCTATGAGGAGAGATTGAGTAGAATCGGCCTATATTCTCTGGAGTTTAGAAGAATGAGAGGTGATTTCATTGAAATGTATAAAATTCTTAGAGGGCTTGACAGGGTAGATGCAGAGAGGCTGTTTCCCCTGGTTGGAGAGTCTAGAACTAGGAGTCATAGGGGGGAATTTTCCAGCCCTGGGGAGTCAGGTATGGAGGCGGGACTGCCGGGAAAATGGCAGAAACTGGGAGCGGGTACCGACCCCGCTCCCAACCCGCCTCCGTGCCATCTTCCCGGGAGGCGGGTCCCCGACTCGCGCAGGGACCCGTTTCCTCGAGGCGGGAAGGGAATTAGAGCCAATAAACTGCCTGTTAACAGGCAATTAACAGGCAGTTTTGCGGCTTATCCCCATTTTACCCCTGCAAGTGCGGGCTTCACGACGGCTGCGAACCTCGCCAGGGTCAGCGAGGCGAGCAGTGGGTCTGCGGGGGTGAGAGGGATCGAAAAGTCCACTGTGGAGGTGAGTGATGGGTGCAAGTGTGGAGAGGTAATTATGAGAGGCGAGTGTCAAGTGTTGGAAAAAGTTTACTTACCTTTGCTTCTTCCTGCTGGCTTCAACCCTTGGGGATCCGGAGGTGCCTCATCTCAATGGCAGAGATGACAGAATGGCTGCTGCATTCTCAGATGCAGCAGCCATCTGCTTTCTGCTGAGGAGAGAGGTTTTGGGGAGTCTTTGTGCAAGGGCTCACCTTAGAACAGAGATTGTCAGTGTTTGACAGCTTCTCAAAGCTGTCAAATGCTGACAATTCATCTGTCAAAAAATTTTCGACAGATGAAACATTATACGCTGACATCCTCTGTCACCGGCTTTCTCTTAATTGGCCGGCTAAGCCCGCAGGGCGGGCTTAACAAGGTCAATCAAGGGGAAATAGCGTGGGTTGGCCAGACATCGTTGGGGGCGGGACTGAAACCCGAAAACCAGCAGTCCCGCCCCCAACGCGCCCCCATTGACAAAATACAGCCCATTGTCTCAGGATAAGGGGTCAGCCATTTAGGACTGAGATGAGGAGAAATTTCTTCACTCAGAGGGTTGTGAATCTTTAGAATTCTCTACCCCAGAGGACTGTGGATGCTCAGTCATTGAGTATATTCAAGACTGAGATTGATAGATTTTTGGGCACTCAGGGAATCGGGCGGGAAAGTGGAGTTGATGTAGAAGTTCAGCCATGATCTTATTGAATGGCGGAGCAAGCTTGAGGGGCAATATGGCTACTCCTGCTCTTATTTCTTATGTTCTTATGGACGCGCTTTTTTACCAAGGCAAACAATTACATCAAGTTCCTCATGGACACCTAAAGTCAACAGGAAAGAGCTGTAGGGTTTGTTGCCATTACAGGGTTCCTCTAAGTACAGACAATCATTGACTGTACGTGCATCACCATCAGGACATCTCCACATGAGCCAACTATATTCCTTAACAGAAAAGGGTACGATTCCTTTAATGTACAGCTGATGTTATCACCAGCAGAGAATAATGCAGGTATGTGCTCAATTCCACGGCAGCTGCCATGATGCCTATATAGTGCGCCAGTCCACCATCTCCTCACCGATTGACCAAGATGAGCAGATCAGAGTTGGATGCTGGGGCACAAGGTGCACCCTATCTCAACATGGCTGATGACACCTCTGTGGACCATTGCACCCCAGCTGAACACTGATATAACGTGAGCCATGGCAGCACACAAGACTTTATAAGTTTGCTGAAGCAATGCTTTTGCTGCCTTGACAGCTTGAGCGACTTTCTGCAATACAGGCCAAAAAGAATTTTCCGGATTGTTATGATGTGCTGTGTCCTCCATAACGTTGCTGTTCAAATAGGCGCAGGATGTAGAGCCACCACTGCCAGAAGACCAGCTGTCATCTGATGATGATGGGCCCGCGACAGTGAAGATGGAGGAGAAGTGGGAGGAAGACAGTTGCTGCTTTGCACTAACAGCTGATTCAGCAGCAATTCAACTAATCAAGACCATTCACACACACCATCATCCAACCCCACATTAATAGGCAACTGCACCATCTGAGCAGGTCTGTCCAACCTGCAATGAACAACTTCCAGCTACTGACCAACAATGAAACAGAAGCCTTCTGCCATTTCTAGCTCAGAACCTACTAAACACCCACACTGCCGACAAAGTTGCAATTTCAACAACAACAACTTGTATTTATATAGCATCTTTAATGTAGTAAAACATCCCAAGGTGCTTCACAGGAACGTTATCAAACAAAGTTTGACACCGAGCCACATTAGGAGATATTAGGGCAGACTTGGTCAAAGCGGTAGACTTTAAGGAGCGTCTTAAAGGAGGAAAAAGAGGTAGAGAGGTGTAGAGGTTTAGGGAGGGAATGCCAGAGCTTAGGCCCTTGGTGGCTGAAGGCACGGCCACCAATGGTGGAGCAATTAAAATCAGGGATACTCAAGCGGCCAGAATTGGAGTGCATATATCTCGGATGGTTGTAGGGCTGGAGGAGATTGCAGAGATAAGGAGATAATTTCCTCACCTGTGACTTTTTAATAGCTGACACAACTGTCATAACACAAGATAATCACCCACAGTGTGTTTCTTAAATGATTTATTACCTATTCTACTGGTCCTATGAAGTTATCCCCAGTGGCTTGAGCATGTGTGGTGGAATGCTGCTGATGTTGAGATGAAAGCCTTTAAGATATTTGTGTTGGCTGAACTCTCGGAGCTCGGGACCTGGCTGCAGACTGCAACATCTCGGCTGCTGTCAGAGCAGACTGGCTTAACTGGCTTAGCTGGCTTTCTTGTCCCCTTTCTTGCATGGTGAGCATTGGTTGAGTTGGGGAAGAGGGAGCTGATGTGCTGTCATCCTGAGAGAGGGTAACATGTGCCACTCCCATTGAGCCACTGCCACTCCCATGGGTCTGTGACTCATCACTCCCAGTGATCTGCGAGAGAGCAAACCGCAATCAAAATCTACCTCATTAACAAACTGAAGCACTTTAATTACATAGATGGGCTGCCTTTCGAAGTATTCAAGCCTAGACAATGTTTATGGAACAAGTCTGGAACCATTTGTGGTACATAAGCTACAAAATGAAAAAAATGCCCATTTAAGCAATTACATAGATACATAGATACATAGAAGATAGGAGCAGGAGTAGGCCATCCGGCCCTTCGAGCCTGCTCCGCCATTTAATGAGATCATGGCTGATCCTCCAATTCAGTATCCCGTCCCCGCCTTCTCTCCGTAACCCTTAACCCCTTTTGCCTGTAGAAATATATCTAATTCCCTCTTAAATATATTTAATGAGCTGGCGTACACTGCCCTCTGTGGCAATGAGTTCCACAGGTTCACCACCCTCTGAGTGAAGAAATTCCCCCTCATTTCTGTCCTAAATGGTTTAGCCCTTATCCTTAAATTATGTCCTCTAGTTCTGTTCTCACCCGCCAAGGGAAACATTCCTTCTGCATCTAGTCTGTCTAGACCTGTCAGAATTTTATACACTTCTATGAGGTCCCCTCTCAATCTTCTAAACTCCAGTGTGTACATCCCTAAACTACATAGTCTCTCCTCATAGGTCAATCCCGCCATTCCTGGTATCAGCCTGGTGAATCGCCGCTGCACCCCCTCCATGGCAAGAACATCTTTCCTCAGATGAGGCGACCAAAACTGTACACAGTACTCGAGGTGTGGTCTCACCAGTGCCCTGTACAGCTGCAGCAAGGTATCCCTGTTCCTGTATTCCAACCCTTTTGCTATGAAGGCCAGCATACCGTTTGCCTTCTTGACCGCCTGTTGCACCTGCATGCTCGCCTTCAGTGACTGGTGTACAAGAACACCCAGGTCTCTCTGTACTTCCCCCTCTCCCAATTTATTGCCATTTAAATAATAATTTGCCCTCCCGTTCCTGCACCCAAGGTGGATAACTTCGCACTTGTCCACATTATAGTGCATCTGCCATTTATCCGCCCAATCACCCAGTCTGTCCAAATCGCTCTGGAGCTTCCTGGTCTCCTCCTCTGAGCCCACCCCCCCTCCTAGTTTAGTGTCGTCTGCAAATTTGGAAATGCTGCATCCGACTCCCTGATCCAGGTCATTAATGTAAATTGTGAACAGCTGGGGACCCAGGACAGATCCCTGTGGTACCCCACTTGTTACTGCCTGCCATTCAGAAAATGAGCCGTTTATTCCAACTCTCTGTTTTCTATCTGACAGCCAGTTCTCTATCCACGTCAATACTTTCCCCTTTATCCCATGAGCTTCAATTTTCCCTGCTAATCTTTTATGTGGGACCTTATCGAAGGCCTTTTGGAAGTCCAGGTACACCACATCTACTGGCTCTCCCCCATCTATTTTACCAGTTACTCCCTCAAAAAATTCCAATAGATTAGTCAAGCACGATTTACCCTTTGTAAATCCATGTTGACTCTGTCCTATCCTGTCCCCATTTGCTAAGTGCTCCGCTATTACATCTTAAACTTTGTATTATCCATCAGAGACCAGTACTACTTCACATTTGCACATTAATTAGCATTCAACTTGTCTGACTGAAATGTAGAAATAGTCAATAGATAACAAAATTCACCATGTGTGTACGATGGTGAGCAATAAAGAAACTAATCAATACTTTAACCCAGATAGAAATGCTTATTTTTTCTCACAGGTGCAATAACTTTAATTGAATCTAATACTGAAAACATTCATTTAATTGGTTATTCCAAACTTTAATATATGCATTCCTTCATCACCTCCAGACTTGACTACTCCAACACTCTCCTTGTTGGTCTTCCATCTCCCACCCTTGATAAACTCCAACTTGTTCAAAATTGCTGTACATATCCCACCTCCCACTATCATCTCTGTCCTCGCTGACCTATATTAGCTCCCCGCCCTCAACGCATAAAATTTAAATTCCCCATCCTTATCTTTAAATGCATCCATGGCCTCACCCCACCCAATCTGCAATCTGCCCCAGCCCGATATAACCCCCTGAACAGACCATTCATCTAACTGTGGCTTTTGCACATCCTTCTTCCTTTTGCCCCACTGTTCATGGCAGAGCATTAAACTTCCCAGTCCTACTCTCTGGAATTCCCTCCCTAAACCACTCTGCTACACCACTCTTTCTCTTCAAATCCCTTTCAAAACCCTATTTCTTCAACAAAGCTTTCGGTCACCCCTCCAAATTCCTTCCTTCCTGGCTTAACATCTGAATTTGTTATGCATAATCTGTGAAAATTCTGGGACAATTTTTTTCATAAAGGTGCTATAGAAATGCAAGTTAATGTTGTTTAATGTAGGGGTGGCAAATGCTGTCTCATCAGCTGCATGCGGATATTCTGTGGTTGAATTGCGGATCTTTGAATGAACTCACTCAGTTCTAATGTGAGTGTTCCAGAGCAACAAAGGATGCATTACAAAACAAGCAGTTTCTTTTCTATTCTGATCTGAATAACCTATAAATATATTAACTATTTATGGTTTTGTGGGTAACAAAGGGAGATAGTAAAGGATTTTTAAACACATAAAAATAAAAGGATTGTTAAAGAAATGGTAGGGCAGTTTAGAGACGGAAAAGGAAGTCTATTATGGAAGATGAAGGAATGGACAAGATACTAAATGACATTCCCTCTGTCCTCACAGAGGAGTGTGATAGAGGAGGAAGTGAAGCAATTAGATAGGATAAATATAGATAAGGAAGTAGTACTTAAGTAAGGAAAACTAAAAGTGGATAAAACACTAGGCCCTGATGGCATGCACCCCAGAATGCAGAGCAAAGTCAGAAAGGAATAGAAGAAGCTCATCCACATATCCTTGGATATGGAAGTTGAGCCAGAGGTGGAGGATTACCAATGTATTACCTCTGTTCAAGAAGGGAGTAAAAGATAAACTAGACAAATATAGATCAGTCAGCCTAACATTGGTAGTGAATAAGCTTCCACAGGCCAGAATATGGGAATAAAATTAATACTCACGGTATGAAAGGGAGTGTGGCAGTATGGATAGGAAGTTAAGTTAAAGGACAAAAAATAGAGACTAGTGGTTAATGGATGGAGGGAAACTGGGAGGAGCGCATCAAATTTCTGGAGTGATGTTTTTCAGACCGGAGGGATGTAAACAGTGGTGTCCCATTGTTGATACAATTTATTTTCTCAGTAAACGTAAATGGTTTGGACTTGGGTCTTGGGTGCACAATATCAAAATTTGCATATGACACAAATAAAGGGAATATTATTAACTGTGAAGTGGACTGCAAGCAACTTCAGGAGCACATAGACAGGATAGAAGATTGGGCAGATACATGTCAGATTAAATTTAATGCAGAGAAATGTGAGGTGCTATATTTTGGGGAAAAGAATAGGGAATATTGTATACGCTAAATGGTTAAACTTTAAAAGTGATACAGCAGCACAGAGACTAGGGTTCGTAACCACTGCTCTTTAACAGTGAGAGGACAAGTTGATAAAGCTGTAAGAAAAATGGAAATCAGCAAGCCTGCTATTGTCTGAAGCGTGCTTGCAGCATGAGGTCTATATTGTCACAGGCGAGGACCCAGAAAATCTACCCTTGTACATTGGAGCTCCGAATGGTGCGAATAAATGGAAGGGGTTTTGTGGGCTCCAACCTGCAACTTTTCCAGATGGTGGGTTTTCCCCACTGTCCGTTATATTGTGGTGAGGAAGTGCTGAGCTGAGAGGGAAAGCACTTTTCCCACAGGGAAAGAAAACCAGAGGGCCAGTCACCTCAGTCATTGTGCATTTCCTCAGTGTGAAGAGTTATGTATCAGTGTGGTCTGGGGTCGAACCCGTCATCCATGGCTGATGAAGGTGCAAGACACAGGAAAGCTTCACAAAAAGGTCACGTTCTCCCCACCGCCCCCGCTTACAGTTTATGTACTACCTTTACTATCTGATCCTTCACTTCAAGTACAACAACTTGTAATAACAACACAACATACCCACCATTGAGCGCATTCAGTTTTCCCGAATTAAAAATAATTCAAGTCAAATGCTATCTGAACAGCGGAAATAATTGTTCTGCGTTAAATGTGCGGAGAGTGGGAACTTGCGACAAACCTTTTGGATGATTTAGGAGGACAGAAAAGCAATAAAAACTGTCTCGAGTGTGGTTTTCTTTTCCCTTCTGCAGCCTTTAGAGAACAATAAATATTGTGAAGGGAAAGCAAGGACGCCTTATTTCAAGTACATTCGCAGTTAGTGTTTAGCAGGAGCATCTGTAATTGCGGTACACTCCGGATATCTGTACATCGCAATCTGTTATCCCTTTCTGCCATATGTTAGGGGATTTTCACTTTGGCGCAAGTACAGGGCTTTTCCTACGTTGTTGACACCCCTGTATTCAAAGGTCATCAGAAACTCAAATCGTTCAGCTTCGGGCTCAAATTAAACACTTGACCAGCAACCAGAGGTAAAATGTGCAATACATCAATGTTCTAAATGCACAACAATTTTAAACTGCTGTGTTAATATTTATATTGAAAATAAAGATGTACTTTTAATGGAAGCATAATGTCGTTTGTGGCAGTGAGGCTGTGGTAGAAATGAGCAATGGCACAAGCTCTGGTATGACTGCACACTGCATGCCCAGCACCACCCTTCTGTTTACCAGTATTAGACTTTAAGAAATTAGACTGGAGAAATGTAACCTGTATGTGTAAACTAGACCTGATGGGGATGTACTGAGCAGGAAGGAATTGGTTACAGTGCAGAATGAAAAGGGAAGTCTTTCAAAATGTAGCCTTTATCTCCTGACCTTCGCCGTCAATAATATACACCATTTCCCATACTGAGACAGTATTAAAAGGTGCACTGTACAAAGTGTGACCACACACTCCAATTCCATAACCTTTAATATTGCCAGCTTGTGCAATTTTAGTCATAGGACTCCTTCATTAACATAAATACTGTGGCTACAAGAGCAGGTCAGAGGCTGGGTATTCTGCGGCGAGTGACTCACCTCGCAACTCCCCAAAGCCTTTTCTCCATCTACAAGGCACAAGTCAGGAGGAGTGTGATGGAATACTCTCCACTTGCCTGGATGAGTGCAGCGCCAACAACACATAGGAAGCTCGACACCATCCAGGACAAAGCAGCCCTCCACCACCGGGACACCGTGTCTGCAGTTTGTATCAACTATAAGATGCATTGCAGCAACACGCCAAGGCTTCTTCGACAGCACCTCCCAAACCCGCCGAGAAGGACAAGGGCAGCAGGCTCATGGGAACACCACCACCTGCAAGTTCCCCTCCTAGTCACACATTATCCTGATTTGGAAATATATCACCATTCTTTCATCATTGCTGGGTCAAAATCCTGGAAGTCCCTCCCTAACAGCACTGTGGGAGTACCGTCACCTCATGGACTGCAGCAATTCAAGGAGGGGCTCACCACTATCTTCTCAAGGGCAATTAGGGATGGACAATAAATGCTGGCCTTGCCAGCGATGCCCACATCCCAGGAACAAATTTTAAAAAAAGTAACACTTGCGGGGTTAGGACTGTGCACTTGCACAGGTCCCTGAGGCAGTCAGGGTCCCAAGCAAATCCAGTGAAATGACACCTACCCAATGGAAATAGCTGATTCCTGATTATTTTGTCAACTATTTTTATATTACCTATTGGAAACATGCCTTTTCACAATCGTACGGGTGCGGATTTAAAAAAAATGTTTTTTTATTCATTCATGAATAATACCCATTGGCCCGGATTCCCTACCTGCATAATGTATTTATAAATATGTCGGTAGTATTGTCAAGGTTGTCTGAAACCTGCGGGAATTACCTCAGAACTGCTGCTGTTCTGCTGCTATAACTTCACCGGAAGACCGATAGAACCCTGTTTAAGTGGGTAAAAGTTTCCGCCACACTTCAGGTAAAGTTGCGCGGCGGAATGGGAGCAGGCCTGAGCAAATCCAGCGGACTTGAAAGGAAGTAACAACAGGTTTGGCCCTTTAAAAGGTTAAAAGCAAAAGTCTAGAACGCAACTGGATTTCTTTTGAAAAGTTACTGTTTGAATTGTAAAGAGGCGTAATTTTCTGCTCTCGGAAATTAAGCACAAAACAGAGCATATCTAATTATTAGACAAAGAGGATAACTTGTATGTTACACGGCCCATCTAATTTCCACGTTTATCTGCGCATGCGCTAAATCCTGAAGTTACGGTCAGTTTAAGAGGGGTAATGACAGCGAATGCTGACGGTTTTGCCATCATTATCACCGCAAAATTTGGGCCATGATTTATTTGCACTGTCATCCATTACATGTCTTCCGCAACTTGCTTGGCTGTCAGCAAATATATATTTCCTACATACATTTAATCGGATTGGGATGAGAAAAAAGTTAGAAATAGACTGTGAATTGTGACAATCCCCAAATTGGTTCATCTGGCTTTACTGTACATTCTTCAATGCATGCAGCCTGTGGTCTTTCCATTTAAACTTGTGCAAATTCATTTTGTTTTAAAACACACTCCTTAAACATAATTCAATGCTTAATTCCTTTCTGTGAAGAAAAGAAGATCAAAATCCTGAAACACAATACTTACAGTTCACTGGTGTGATGCTTCCATTTTCCCACTCCAACTTTTGGTGGAGTCTTTTTCATTGCGATTGCGAATTTATGGAGCATTAGTGCAGAACTATGAAATAAAAAGGGAAAATGCTGAAAACACATAGCAGGTCTGAAAAGAGAAAAGATGGAATACTTCATGTGAAGATCCATTATGATAACTGAAAAGGAAAGTGAGGTATAAAGGAATGACCAAAATAAAGAGGGAGGCAAAGAACACAGGTAAAAGTCACAGGTCAAATATGCTTACTAGTAGTAGGCAAGTTTTTTTATATCTGTGGTGGAGAACTGTGGGGAGTTTTGTGCTGTGGACTGTTACATATCAGGAACTGGATTGTCAGTGTCCACAAACATGTTGTGTAAGATCATTTCAGACACCAGAAAGATAATTTCCTACATTCATTCCGGGTTGGATTCAAGTCTAGGCCTCAGAGGTGAAAGGACAACTCACTGTGCCAAGCATTTCTGTGCAGGAAATTCCATCATTATCAGGATTTATAACATTCATTATGAATTAGAACATTGCAGTACTTCCAGAAAACCTCAGCATAAAAAGGGTGAAAGTCTTGTGATCACAACTGACGCAGGCATGCAGCAGGACGGCTTTGTGACAGATGGTGAGATTGTCCGCAGCTAAGGTCTGACCTTTCAACTTTCCTGTTCAGCTAGAATTAAGTACTTCTTTTTTAAAGTGTGTTTACAACATCTGTATATGTTATATTAAAATTTTAAACGGCTCTGTTTGCTTGGAGACAAGTCCATATTTCCACAGAACTTTCTCTCAGGAGATTAAATTGGTAAATGTAGACTCTACAATAGGGTACACTGTCTGTGAAAAGAGAAGGTTTGATTAGGCCAAATTGTCTTTTCTCATTCCATGCTTTACTATGTTCATCACAGATATGCACTTTTTTTTTCGTTCCTGGGATGTGGGCGTCACTGGCAAGGCCAGCGTTTATTGCCCATCCCTAATTGCCCTTGAGAAGATGGTGGTGAGCCGCTTTCTTGAACCACTGCAGTCCGTGTGCTGAAGGTTCTCCCGCAGTGCTGTTAGGGAGGGAGTTCCAGGATTTTGATCCAACAACGATGAATTAACGGCAATATATTTCCAAGTCAGGATGGTGTGTGACTTGGAGGGGAACTTGCAGGTGATGGTGTTCCTATGCGCCTGCTGCCCTTGTCCTTCTAGATGGTAGAGGTTGCGGGTTTGGGAGGTGCTGCCAAAGAAGTCTTGGCAAGTTGCTGCAGTGCATCTTGTAGATGGTACACACTGCAGCTATGGTGCGCCAGTGGTGCAGGGAGTAAATGTTTAAGGTGGTGGATGGGGTGCCAATCAAGTGGGCTGCTTTGTCCTGGATGGTGTCAAGCTTCTTGAGTGTTGTTGGAGCTGCACTCATCCAGGCAAATGCAGAGTATTCCACCACACTCCTGACTTGTGTCTTGTAGATGGTGGAAAGGCTTTGGGGAGTCAAGAGGTGCGACACTCGCCGTAGAATACCCAGCCTCTGACCTGCTCTTGTAGCCACAGTATTTATGTGGATGGTCCAGTTAAGTTTCTGGGCAATGGTGACTCTCCCAGGATGTTGATGGTGGGGGATTTGGCGATGGCAATGCGATTGAATGTCAAGGTACAATGGTTAGACACTTGCTTGTTGGTGATAGTCATTGCCTGGCACTTGTGTGGCGCGAATGTTACTTGCCACTTTTCAGCCCAAGCCTGAATGACATCCAGGTCTTGCTGCATTCGAGCATGGACTGCTTCATTATCTGAGGAGTTGCAAATGGAACTGAACACTGCGCAATTATCAGTGAACATCCCCACTTCTGATCTTGTGATGGAGGGAAGGTCATTGATGAAGCAGCTGAAGATGGTTGGGCCGAGAACACTGCCCTGAAGAACTCCTGCAGCGATGTCCTGGGGCTGAGATGATTGACCTCCAACAACTACACCCATCTTCCTTCATGCTAGGTATGACTCCAGCCAGTGGAGGGCTTTACCCCTGATTCCCATTGACTTCAATTTTACTAGGGCTCCTTGATGCCACACTCGGTCAAATGCTGCCTTGATGTCAAGGGCAGTCATTCTCACTTCTGGAATTCAGCTCTTTTGTCCATGTTTGGACCAAGGTTGTAATGAGGTCAGGAGCCGAGTGGTCCTGGTGGAACCCAAACTAAGCATCGGTGAGCAGGTTATTGGTGAGTAAATGCCGCTTGATAGCACTGTCGATGACACCTTCCATCACTTTGCTGATGATTGAGAGTAGACTGATGGGGCGGTAATTGGCTGGGTTGGATTTGTCCTGCTTTTTGTGGCCAGGACATACCTGGGCAGTTTTATACATTGTCGGGTAGATGCCAGTGTTGTAGCTGTACTGAAACAGTTTGGCTAGAGGCACGGCTAGTTCTGGAGCACAAGTCTTCAGCACGATAGCTGGGATGTTGTCAGGGCCCATAGCCTTTGCTGTATCCAGTGCGCTCAGCCATTTCTTGATGTCACGTGGAGTGAATCGAATTGGCTGAAGACTGGCTTCTGTGATGGGACCTCAGGAGGAGGCCGAGATGGTTCATCCACTCAGCACTTCTGGCTGAAGATGGTTGCAAATGCTTCAGCCTTTTCTTTTGCACTCACGTGCTTGGCTCTGTCATCATTGAGAATGGGGATATTCATGGAGTTTCCTCCTCCCATTAGTTGTTAAATTGTCCACCACCATTCACGACTGGATGTGGCAGGACTATAGAGCTTTGATCTAATCCATTGATTTTGGGATCGCTTAGCTCTGACTATAGCATGCTGCTTCCGCTTTTTAGCATGAATGTAGTCCTGTGTTGCAGCTTTCCCAGGTTGGCACCTCATTTTTAGGTACGCCTGGTGCTGCTCTGGGCATGCTCTTCTACACTCCTTATTGAACTAGGGTTGGTCCCCTGGCTTGATGGTAATGGTAGAGTGAGGGATATGCTGGGCCATGAGGTTACAGATTGTGGTGGAATACAATTCTGCTGCTGCTGATGGCCCACAGCACCTCATGGATGCCCAGTTTTGAGCTGCTAGATCTGTTCTGAATCTATCCCATTTAGCATGGTGGTAGTGCCACACAACATGCTGGAGGGTTTCTCTTGTCCTACACATTCAGGGGTAATTTTCCAAGTCCCAGCAGAGAGCTTTGCCCAGCAATGGCATATATTGGAAATTCAAAAGCAGCGTGTACTCAAATTTCCGATATGTAATCCCAGCAGGCGAGGCTCCACCCCTTTTCTCCTAGCTTTAAGGCCTGTCAGTAACGACTGAAAAAGTAATAAATGAGCAATGACAGCATTTTCATTTGTTACTGTCAATCATGCATGATTTGTGTAGATTGAGGAATTTGTTTTTCTCACAAAACCACTTATCTGCTGCATGTATCAAGCTGTGGTCACATGAGCCCAAGGATCTCCCTTAAACCTTTCTGACTGGATGACTTGGGGACTTTTGTATCAAATGCTGGGGAATTACCCTGGTTGATTGTTTGGTTTGTTGTGATTCTGCATAACTGTAATTAGACATAAAAAAACACAAGTTCCACATTTGTCTCAAAATAGTTTCTGAAAGCTATGTGGATAACAATCATAGAATCACAGAGTAGTACAGCACAGAAGAAGGCCATTCGGCCCATCGAGTCTGCACCGGCTCTTTCGAAGAGCAATCCAGTTAGTCCCACTCCCCCGCTCTTTCCGCATGTCCCTGCAATTTTTTCTCCTTCAAGTATTTATCAAATTTCCCTTTGAAAGCTACTATTGAATCTGTTTCCACCATCCTATCAGGCAGTGCATTCCAAATCCTAATCACTTGTTCGGTAAAAAAGTTTTCCTCATGTCGCCTCTGGTTCTTTTGTCAATCACCTTAAATCAGTTCCCTCTGGTTATCTGCCATTCAGCCATTGGAAACAATTTCTCTTTATTTACTCTATCTGAACTCTTCATGATTTTAAACACCTCTATCAAATCTCCTCTTAACCTTCTCTGCTCTAAGGAGAACAACCCCAGCCTCTCCAGTCTATCCACGTAACTGTACTCCCTCATCCTTGGAACCATTCTAGTAAATCTCCAAAGCCTTCACGTTCTTTTTAAAGTGTGGTGCCCAGAATTGAACACAATACTGCAGATGGGGCCGAACTAGTGTTTTATATAGATTGAGCGTAACTTTCTGGCTTTTGTACTCTATGCCTCTATTTATAAAATTGAGAGGTCGCACAACACCAGGTTATAGTCCAACAGTTTTATTTTAAATCACAAGCTTTCGGAGTTAAAACTCCTTCGTCGGGTGAAGTGAGGAGATACAGAATCGTCAAAGCATATATAGATAGAGAACAAAGCATGTGTAACTTACAATTGCAGACAACTGAATTCAATCATCCTGACTGTTTATCTGCCGAGGTGTGATAAAGTTAATCAGGTCAGCCAGGAATGTACCACATCAAAGACATAGCAAGATACAACTGAGACAATGAGGTGGAATCGCATGGGGTCGAACGTGTCAAAAGCTGCCGTCTGTATGTAAAACGATTAACTTTAAAATTTTTACTTTTTTACTGGGAATCACATCTGTGAACAAGCCAACGACGACTCGAGTCCGGATCACGTCATGTATCGTGACATAAACCCAAGATCCCGATTGAGACCGTCTTCATGAGTGCGGAACTTGGCTATCAGTTTCTGCTCGATGATTTTGCGTTGTCGTGTTTTCCTAAGGTCGCCTTGGAGAACGCTTACCCGCAGATCCGAGGCTGAATGTCCTTGACTGCTGAAGTGTTCCCCGACTGGGAGGTAACAATCCTGCCTGGCGATTGTTGCGCGGTGCTCGTTCATACGTTGTCTCAGTGTCTGCATGGTCTCGCCGATGTACCATGCCGCGGTGCATTCTTTCCTGCAACGTATGAGGTAGACAACGTTGGCCGAGTCACATGAGTATGTACCATGTACCTGGTGGGTAGTGTCCTCACGTGTGATGATGGTATCTGTGTTGATGATCTGGCATGTCTTGCAGAGTTTGCCATGGCAGGGTTGTGTGGTGTCGTGGTCGCTGTTATCCTGAAAGCTGGGTAATTTGCTGCGAACGATGGTACTTCTGAGGTTAGGCGGCTGTTTGAAGGCAAGTAGTGGAGGCGTGGGGATGGCCTTAGCGAGGTGTTTGTCGTCATCGATGACATGTTGAAGGCTGCGAAGAACATGGCGGAGAAACTACGCCATGTTCTTCGCAGCCTTCAACATGTCATCGATGACGACAAACACCTCGCAAAGGCCATCCCCACGCCTCCACTACTTGCCTTCAAACAGCCGCCTAACCTCAGAAGTACCATCGTTCGCAGCAAATTACCCAGCTTTCAGGATAACAGCGACCACGACACCACACAACCCTGCCATGGCAAACTCTGCAAGACATGCCAGATCATCAACACAGATACCATCATCACACGTGAGGACACTACCCACCAGGTACATGGTACATACTCATGTGACTCGGCCAACGTTGTCTACCTCATACGTTGCAGGAAAGAATGCACCGCGGCATGGTACATCGGCGAGACCATGCAGACACTGAGACAACGTATGAACGAGCACCGCGCAACAATCGCCAGGCAGGATTGTTACCTCCCAGTCGGGGAACACTTCAGCAGTCAAGGACATTCAGCCTCGGATCTGCGGGTAAGCGTTCTCCAAGGCGACCTTAGGAAAACACGACAACGCAAAATCATCGAGCAGAAACTGATAGCCAAGTTCCGCACTCATGAAGACGGTCTCAATCGGGATCTTGGGTTTATGTCACGATACATGACGTGATCCGGACTCGAGTCGTCGTTGGCTTGTTCACAGATGTGATTCCCAGTAAAAAAGTAAAAATTTTAAAGTTAATCGTTTTACATACAGACGGCAGCTTTTGACACGTTCGACCCCATGCGATTCCACCTCATTGTCTCAGTTGTATCTTGCTATGTCTTTGATGTGGTACATTCCTGGCTGACCTGATTAACTTTATCACACCTCGGCAGATAAACAGTCAGGATGATTGAATTCAGTTGTCTGCAATTGTAAGTTACACATGCTTTGTTCTCTATCTATATATGCTTTGACGATTCTGTATCTCCTCACTTCACCCGACGAAAGAGTTTTAACTCCGAAAGCTTGTGATTTAATATAGAACTGTTGGACTATAACCTGGTGTTGTGCGACCTCTCAATTTTGTCCACCCCAGTCCAACACCGGCATCTCCGCATCATGACCTCTATTTATAAAGCCCAGGATCCCATATGCTTTATTTACTGCTTTGTTAACCAGCCCTGTACCTTCAAAGATTTGAGCACAAACACCCCCAGGTCTCTCTGTTCTTGCGCACCCCTACAAAATTGTACCATTTAGCTTGTATTGTCTCTCCTCATTCATCCTACCAAAATGTATCACCTCACACTTTTACCATTGAATTTCATCTGCCATGTGCCTGCTCATTCCACCAACCTGTCTATATCCTCTTGAAGTCTATTACTATCTTCCTCACTGTTTACTAAACTTCCAAGTTTTGTGTCATCTGCAAATTTCAAAATTGTGCCCTGTACCCCCCAAGTCCAAGTCATTAATGTATATCAAAAACAGCAGTGGTCCTAGGCTAGTACTGAACCCTGGGGAACACCACTATATACCTCCCTCCAGTCTGAAAAATAGCCATTCACCACACTCTATGATTTCTATCCCTTAGCTAATTTTGTATCCATGCTACTATTGCCCCTTTTATCCCATGGGCTTCAATTCTGCTAACAAGCCTATTATGTGGTACTTCATCAAAGGCCTTTGAAAGTTCATATACACAACATCAACTGCACTGCCCTCATCCACCCTTTCTGTTCCCCCATCAAAAAACTTAATCAAGTTCGTCAAACATGATTTGCCCTTAACAAATCTGTGCTGGCTCTCCTTTATTAGTCCATTCTCGTCCAAGTGGCTGTTAATTTTCTCCCAGATTATTGTTTCTAAAAGCTTCCCCACCACTGACGTTAAACTGACTGGCCTGTAATTGCCAGGTTTATCCTTCTCTCTTTTTTGAACAAGGGTGTAACATTTGCAATCCTCCAGTCCTCTGGCACTACCCCTATATCTAAGGAGGATTGGAAGATTGTGGCCAGCACCACTACAATTTCTACCCTTACTTCTGTCAGCAACCCAGGATGCATCCCATCCGGATCGGGTGACTTATCCACTTTAAGTACTGCCAGTCTTTCCAGTACTTCCTCTTTATTTTTATCTCCTCCACTATCCCAACATCCTCCTCATTTACTGTAGCTTCGGCAAAGTCCTCTTCCTTGGTAAACACCGATGCAAAATTCAGGAATGTTTTTAATATGCATACGTTGTTGATGACCTATAACAGACAACTGAAAGGAAGTAAGGTATCATCCAGATTTTGAATCATAACAGAACACAACGAAGATTAGCCCTGCTTTGATATTTTTATATTTAAAGTGAAGATTAATATTGCATTTATGTTCATTCATTAATTAATTTTCATTATTTTGGTACTCTTTCATTTGAGGCGAGTGGTAAATAAGTATTTGTTGTACTCATATGGAACAAATGAAAATTAGGGATGGTCCCTAATAAGGCTTTAATTCAATTATGAGATTCAGATGGGCATCATGTGAATCTTCTAATTTTATTGCAGAAGTGCTGAAGGTGAAGGTGTTTTCACAGCATCAGAGCCACATTCAAACAATGTGCAGTTGTCAACTGCGGCTGTAGGTTCCAGCTTGAGCACAAAAATCTAGGCTGACACTCCAGTGCAGTGCTGAGGGAGTGCTGCGCTGTCGGAGGTGCCGTCTTTGGATGAGATGTTAAACCGAGGCCCCGTCTGCTCTCTTAGGTGGACGTAAAAGATCCCATGGCACTATATCGAAGAAGAGCAGGGGAGTTATCCCCGGTGTCCTGGCCAATATTTATCCCCCAATCAACATCACTAAAACAGATTATCTGGTCATGATCATACTGCTGTTTGTGGGAGCTTGCTATGTGCAAATTGGCTGCCACATTTCCTACCTTACAACACTGACTACACTTCAAAAGTACTTCATTGGCCGTAAAGCGCTTTGGGATGTCCTGAGGTCGTGAAAGGTACTATAAAAAAAGCAAGTTCTTTCTTTCTTTAGACTGCCAAGGGCCATTACCTTCCCCAATCAAATGAGGTTTTAAAAATGATAAATGTATTCGATAAGGTATATACAGAGAAACAATTTCCTCTGGTGGGGGAATCCAGGAAAAGAGAGTATAAAATTAGAACACGGTCATTTAGGGTTGAAATCAGGAAGCACTTTTTCAGATAAATGGTAGTGGAAACTCATTCCCCAAAATGCTGTAGTTGCTGGGTCAATTGACATTTTCAAGACTGAGATTGATAGATTTTTGTTGGGTAAGAGTATCACGGGATATGAAGCAAATGCAGGTAAATGGATGGCAGGTACAGATCAGCCATGATCTTACTGAATGGCAGAACAGGTTCAAGTTGCTGGACGATTTGCAATTTGCGATTTAAAATTCTCTAACAACAATTTACTATCTGCAGGAATGAGACTCCACAGTTTAAATTGTTCCCTTTCTGGCCTGCAGAGGTTGATTGGCATTGCAGGAACATAAATCTAATTTCAAAGGTACTTACGCTTTTAAGTACCAGCCCTAACTTTCTACCGTGAGTTTAATTGGCAATTAATGCGCAAATGCAGCAATTTCATGAAACTCACGGGAGGTTGAGCTGTTGTTTTCATGAGGCTAACGGCGGAGCAGCGCAAATCGTCCAGCAACTTGTGACGATTCCCAGTTCACGGACTATCTCTTCCTCGCCATAATTCACTGGACAATTTACACATCAATAACAGTGACTGCAGCAAATTCTGGGCCTATATCACATTGCCCATCATACTTGTTCGACTCGTATATCATGTTCATAAAAAAACAGAAAATCACTGTTAACTGAACAGTACTAATTTCTTGAAATATTACTGAACAGAACATACAAACATACAAAAATGTCAGACAGGAATAGGTTAACTGGTCCAACCAGCCTGTCCCATGCACTGTTAAGCATCATGATACAGAAACTTCCTACCCACCCGGAGCCATGTAATCACTTGGGAGAGGCAAAAAAAAGATTAAAACCCAAGCTAAGTAGGGAATAAGAAATCTGTAAAATTCCTCTGAGACAGCTTTAGGTGATTGGAACTAGTCTAGGAGACCACATTGACTCTAACTGATATACTTGGTACCTGCCTTTTGTATGATATGATCTCCTCCTCAGCCAGAAACAGGTCCAGCTCTCTTTTGAAGGTGGACAGCAAATCATTATTCACCGCATGAGCAGGCAACCTATTCCACAGGTCCATTGTTCTCTGGGAAAAGAAGAACCGCCTAACATACAACCTAATTCTGCCATTACGTAAATTTCAAGCGTAACCCCTATTCCTCCGTAACTTATCCAGTTGAAATAATTTGTCCACATAAACACAATCTATTCCTTTCATTATTGTATAAACCTCGATCAAATTGCCCCTGAATCTGTGCTTCTGTAAAGTATACAGACACAGCTCTTTCAGCCTATCTGGGTAACTAAGGTGTTTTGAACTAGGAATCAATCGTGTGACTCTCCTCTGAATCCTTTCCAAAGCCTCAATATCCACCACCATGTGAGGGGATGAAATTTGGACACTATTATAAATAAAGCCTAGCCAAGGTTTTGTACAAGGACAAGATGGTATGGGTTGCTTTGTAGTGAATTGTCCTGTGAATACAATCTAGTACAGGAAACTTTCGTTTATCCGGCATCGACGGGACCGGCGTGGTGCCGGTTTATCGAAAGTACCGGATAACAGAGAGTTATATCTACCGAGGCTATTTTTAACAAAGAGACTCCAGGCAGCGCGGGAGAATCTACTCATGCTACTGCAATGTTTCGGACTTGCAACAGCGCCAGGAGGCCGAATAGTGGCACTTTTGAAAAGTACCCCTACTGACTAAATCGGCGTTCGCGGACTCTGACTCGGACTCGGGATCGGCAACATTGCCGGTTATTTGAGAGGATTTTTCGGAGCACTCGGCGTTCGCGGAGACTCGACTGCGACTCGGCAACATTGCCAGTTATTTGAGAGGAGTTTTCGGAGGATGATTTTTGCCGGTTAAGCGAGAATTCCGGATATTTGGGTGCCGGATAAACGAAAGTTTCCTGTACCATGTTTGCTTTAGATATAGATTCATGGCATTGCCCATGAACCTTTAGAGAGTGATGCACTATATAACACCCAGATCTTTTTCTTTCACCACTGGCTTCAGTTCGGTTCCCTACAGGGTGTATGTATATTTAGCATTAGAACTGTCCATGTGCAGAACACTACACTTTTCTAAGTTAAACATCATTTGCCAAATAAGGGCCTATTCTCCCAATACATAGACACAGCAAAGGAACGAACAAGCAGCAAGCAAGCAGGTAAACAGCCAAGGAAGAATGAGAAAATGGCTACAAATAAACAAGAGGCAAAGAGGCGAAGAGGAGCCAATGAAATCAAAACTTCTTTTGGAAAATGATTTCATCCGCCACCTTTGTCACTAACCGAAAATTACGAACCCCAAAATTCCTGGGCCAGGATGCAATTTTTGGGTACATTGGCAGCAGCAGGGGTGCTAAAATTTGGGCAGACCCTGGATCTACCAGAGTTCCACTCTTTTTCAGCTCTGTCAGAAATCCCAGCACTTTCAGGGGCAGGCAATATTATAATGCCATGTAAATGAGGGAAGTATGTCATATGATGTATTTTCCTCATTTCTGCCCTGAACAACATTTAGCTGTGTGTCCATGGCATCAAAAATTTCAAAGGCAGCAATTATGTCTGACAAACCTGATTGAATTTTTGAAGAGGTGACTAAATTAGTGGACAGGGGAATGTCTATGGCTGTTATTTATATGGACTTCCAGAAGGCATTTGATAAAGTCCCACATAAGAGATTGTTAACTCAGGTAGAAGCCCATGGAATTGAGGGCAAATTATTGACCTGGTTAGGAAATTGGGTGAGCGACAGGAGACAGAGAGTAGAGATAATGGGTAGGTAGGTACGAATAATTGGCAGGATGTGACTAGTAGTGTCCCGCAGGGATCTGTGTTGGGGCCTCAACTATTTACAGTATTTATTAACGACTTAGATGATGGCATAGAAAATCATATATCCAAATTTACTGATGACACAAAGATAGATGACATTGTAGGCAGTGTAGATGAAAGCATAAAATTACAAAGGGATATTGATAGATTAAGTGAATGGGCAAAACTGTGGCAAATGGATTTCAATGTAAGCCAATGTGAGGCCATCCACTTTGGACCTAAAAAGGATAGAACAGGGTACTTTCTAATTGGTGAAAAAGCTAAAAGCAGTGGAGGTCCAAAGAGACTTGGGGATCCAGATACATAGATCATTAAAATGTCATGAAAATAATCAAAAAGGCTAATGGAATACTGGCTTTATATCTAGAGGACTAGAAGACAAGGGGGTAGAAGTTATCCTGCAGCTATACAAAACCCTGGTTAGATCACACCTGGAGTACTGTGAGCAGTTCTGGGCACCACACCTTAGGAAGGATATATTGGTCTTGGAGGGAGTGCAGTGTAGGTTTACCAGAATGATACCTGGACTTCAAGGGTTAAGTTACGAGGGGAGATTACACAAATTAGGGTTGTATTCCCTGGAATTTAGAAGGTTAAGGGGTGATCTGATCGAAGTTTTCAAGATATTAAGGGGAACAGATAGGGAAGATAGAGAGAAACTATTTCCGCTGGTTGGGGATTCTAGGACTGGGGCACAGTCTAAAAATTAGAGCCAGACCTTTCAGGAGTGAAATTAGGAAACACTTCTACACACAAAGAGTGGTAGAAGTTTGGAACTCTCTTCCGCAAATGGCAATTGATGCTAGATCAATTGTTAATTTTAAATCTGAGATTGATAGCTTTTTGTTAACCAAAGGTATTAAAGGATATGGGCCAAAGGCGGGTTTATGGAGTTAGGTCACAGATCAGCCATGATCTCATTGAATGGCAGAACAGGTTTGAGAGACTGAATGACCTACTCCTGTTCAGAGTAATTGGCCAAAACCAGCTGAAAAAGAAAACAGAATTTAAATATTTCTGATCACCCTTTCAGAGCCCCTTGGTTCCATTACCTTTTCAGCAGGTTGCTGTAGTAAAATTCCTCCCACCCCCTCACCCAATTGCACCGGAATGGTGAGCATCTAGTCAAAATATTTAAATTAGTCTATCCCAGGATTTTGTACAGAGTATAGGGAGGTAGGCAGTGCAGAAGCAGAAGTTCCGCTCCGACCCAGGTGCACCCAGACCGTCCCAGAAATTTCTGACCCCAAAGTCTACAACACAACAAACACACAAAAACTTACATACCTCACAATAAGAACTTAACTTCACCAGAAAGTTCATCACTTCATGTTAGAACTCCTTGAAAGGGGCCTAGCTTTTTTCGTGGGGCATGGGCTTGAGTTCTGCTGTAGTCCCAGATTTGGAATTTTCACCTGAGCTTTGGGTGGGGAGGATTTCCAGATCCTGTGCACAATTCCTGTGCATGTGAAGTAGAGAAAAAAAAAGACAAAAGAACACACATGCCAAACTAGAACACTGACAAAGCTGACCAGCACAAAAAAATTCAAATACATCCTCAAAAAGCTGAGAATCACTAAAGACCATGGGGATGATTTTCGGCAGCGCATTTCGGCTCAAGATCCCATCTTGGCTACCTCGGATGAAAAAATAGTCAAGAAACTAATGGGACTAAAACCCAAAAAATCCCCAGAACCTAATGGCCTACATCGTAGGGTCTAAAAGAGGTGGCTGCAGAAATAGTGGATGTATTGGTTGTGATCTTCCAAAATTCCCTAGTTTCTAGAATGGTTCCAGTAGATTGGAAGGTAGCAAATGTAACCCCGCCATTCAAGAACGCAGGGAGAGAGAAAACTATAGTTAGCCTGAAATCAGTTGTCAGGAAAATGCTGGAATCCATTATTATGGAAGTGGCAACAGGGCACTTAGAAAATCATCATATGATTAGGCAGAGTCAGCTTGGTTTTATGAAAGAGAAACCTTGTTTAACAAATTTATTAGAGTTTTTTGAGGATTTAACTAGCAGGGTAGATAAAGGGGAACCAGTGGATGTAGTATATTTGGATTTCCAAAAGGCATTCGATAAGGTGCCACATAAAAGGTTGTTACAACAACAACAACAACAACTTGTATTTATATAGCACTATTAATGTAGTAAAACGTCCCAAGGTCCTTCACAGGAACATTATAAGACAAAAAATTTGACACCGAGCCACATAAGGAGGAATTAGGGCAGGTGACCAAAAGCTTGGTCAAAGAGGTAGGTTTTAAGAAGCGTCTAAAAGGAGGAAAGAGAGGTAGCGAGGCGGAGAGGTTAAGGAAGGGAATTCCAGAGCTTAGGGCCGAGACAACAGAAGGCACAGCCACCAAAGGTTGAGCGATTATAATCAGGGCTGCTCAAGAGCCCAGAATTAGAGGAGCGCAGATATCTCAGGGGGTTGTGGGGCTGGAGGAGATTAGAGAGATAGGGAGGGGCGAGGCCATGGAGAGATTTGAAAACAAGGATGAGAATTTTGAAATCGAGGCGTTGCTTAACCGGGATCCAATGTAGGTCAGCGAGCACAGGGGTGATGGGTGAATGGGACTTGGTGCAAGTTAGGACACGGGCAGCCAAGTTTTGGATGACCTCAAGTTTACGTAGGGTAGAATGTGGGAGGCCAGCCAGGAGTGCATTGGAATAGTCGAGTCTAGAGGTAACAAAGGCATGGATGAGGGTTTCAGCAGCTGATGAGCTGAAGCAGGGGCGGAGACAGGCGATGTGTTATGGAGGTGGAAGTAGGCGGTCTTTGTTATGCTGCGGATGTGTGGTCGGAAGGTCATTTCAGGGTCAAACATGACACCAAGGTTGCAAACAGTGTGGTTCAGCCTCAGCCAGATGTTAGGGAGAGGGATGGAGTTTGTGGCGGGGACTGAAATCACTGGCTTCGGTCTTCCCAATATTTAATTGGAGAAAATTTCTGCTCATCCAGAGCTGGATGTTGGACAAGCAGTCTGACAATTTAGAGACCGTGGAGTGGTCAAGAGAAGTGGTGGTGAGGTAGAGCTGGGTGTCATCAGCGTACATGTGGAAACTGACACTGTTTTTAGATGATGTTGCCAAGGGACAGCAAGTAGATGAGTAATAGGAGGGGGCCAAGGATAGATCCTTGGGGGACCCCAGAGGTAACAATGCGGGAGTGGGAAGAGAAGCCGTTGCAGGTGATTCTCTGGCGACGATTAGATAGATAAGAATGGAACCAGGTGAGTGCAGTCCCACCCAGTTGGATGACAGTGGAGAGGCGTTGGAGAGGGAAAGAGTGGTCAACCATGTCAAAGGCTGCAGACAAGTCAAGAAGGACAAGGAGGGATAGTTTGCCTTTGTCACAGTCACAAAGGATATCATTTGTGACTTTGATGAGAGCCGTTTCGGTACTGTGGCAGGGGCGGAAACCTGATTGGAGGGATTCAAACATGGAGTTGCGGGAAAGATGGGCACGGATTTGGGAGGCGACAATACATTCAAGGACTTTGGAGAGGAAAGGGAGGTTCGAGATGGGGCGGTAGATTGCAAGGACGAATGGGTCAAGGGTTGTTTTTTTGAGGGGAGGGGTGATGACGGCAGATTTGAGGGGAGAGGGGGACAGTGCCTGAGGAGAGAGATCCATTAACAATGTCAGCTAACATGAGAGCCAGAAAAGGAAGTTGGCTGGTCAGCAGTTTGTTTGGAATTGGGTCGAGGGAGCAGGAAGTGGGTCTCATGGACAAGATGAGCGCGGAGATCGGAGAGAAACTGGAGAAAGATTTGAGTTCAGGGCTAGGGCAGGGGAGAACCTCAGAGGAAGTTTGGCCCAGTGGGCTAGGGGAATGAAGGGAAGTGGCAGAGGCAGCTAAACAGATGGTCGCAATCTTAGAGACAAAGAAGTCCATGAGCTCCTCACACTTGTTGTTGGAGGTGAGGGTGGAGGAGACAGGGGAGAGGGGTTTAAGAAGATGGTTAGCAGTGGAGAATAGAAGCTGGCGTTTATTTTTGCATTCCAGAATGATTCTGGAATCGTGAGCAATTTTGGCAGACGAGAGCAGGACCCGATAATGCTTTACGTGGACCAGCCAGATCTGGCGGTGAATGGCTAAACGAGTTGTCCACCATATCCGTTCAAGTCTGCGTCCCTTGGACTTAAGGAAGCGAAGATGAGGGCCGTACCAGGGGGAATGGCCAGTGTGAGAGAGAGTAATTGTTTTACTAGGAACTAGGGCATCAAAGATGGTGGCGAGGGTGTGGTTGAGCAGAAATGTCGTGGTAAATGGAGGGCCACAGGCTGGACAGTTGGGATTTCATAAGTGCAGTTGTAAGAGAGTTGAGAGAGAGTTTTTTCCAGGGGTGGACACAGAAGGAAGTAGGGTTGGGGGAGTGGTGGAAGGGAGATGTGGGTGGTGAGCGATACGAGGATGTGGTCAGAGATGGCCTTATCTGCGATTGACATGATAGGAGTAGCGAGGCCACAAAAGATGGCAATGTCGAGGGGTTGGCCGTGAATATGGGTTGGGGAGTTTACATGGAGGGAGAGATTAAGGGAGGATAGGAGGCTCGTGAACTCAGAGTAGAGAGAGCATGATGAATTGAGATGGAGGTTGAAATCACCGAGGATGAGAAGTCGCTCGGTGCAGAGGCTGAGGGAGGAAAGCAGTGAAGATATCTCAGTAATACAGTTTTTATGGTACTTGGGTGGGTGGTAAAGAACAAGAATTTTAAATGATAGGTGAGAGGGGTGGAATAAAGTGAGATGCTCGAAGGAGGAGAAAGTGCCGGAGGAATAGGGGGACAGACCAAGGTGTGATTTGGTGATGAGAGCCACACCGCCACCACGGCGGTCTGAGCGGGGCAAGTGGTGGAAGGTATAGCCAGGCGGGGAGGCTTCATTTAAGGGTAAGGTGTCATCACCCCTCAACCAAGTTTCCATCAGGGCCATGATGTTACGCTAGATAAAGGCCCATGGGTTTGGGGGTAATATATTCGCATTGATAGAGGATTGGTTAACGGACAGAAAACAGAGAGTAGGGATAACCAGGTCATTTTGAGGTTGGCAGGCTGTAACTAGTGGGGTGCTGCAAAGATCAGTGCTTGGGCCTCAGCTATTTACAATCTATATTAATGATTTAGATGAAGGGACCGAGTGTAATGTATCCAAGTTTGCTGACAATACAAAGCTGGGTGGGAAGTTAAGCTGTGAAGAGGACACAAAGAGCCTGCAAAGGGATATAGACAGGTTAAGTGAGTGGACAATAAGGTGGCAGATGGTGTATGATGTGGGGGAATGTGAAGTTTTTCACTTTGGTCGGAAGAATAGAAAAACAGAATATTTTTTAAATGATGAGAAACATTAAATCTTGGTGTGCAGAGAAATTTAGGTGTCCTCGTACAGGAAACACGGAGAGTTAGCATGCAGGTACAGCAAGCAATTAGGAAGGCAAATGGCAAGGGGATTGGAATACAAGAGTGAGGAAGTCTTGCTACAAATGTACAGGGCTGTGGTGAGATCACACCTGGAGTACTGTACACAGATTTGGTCTCCTTGTCTGAGGAAGGATATACATGCCTTAGAGGTGGTACAACAAAGGTTCACTAGATAGATTCCTGGGATGAGAGGGTTGTCCTATGAGGAGAGATTGAGTAGATTAGGCCTATACTCTCTGAATTTTAGAAAATTGAGAAGTGGTCTCATTGAAACATATAAGATTCTGAGGAGGATTAACAGGATAGATGCTGAGAGGTTGTTTTCCCTGGCTGGAGAGTCTAGAACTAGGGGCATAGTCTCAGGATAAGGGGTCGACTATTTAAGACTGAGATGAAGAGGAATTTCTTCACTTAGAAGGTTGTGAATCTTTGGAATTCTCTACCCCAAAGGGCTGTGGATGCTCAGTCGTTGAGTATATTCAAGGCTGAGATAGATAGATTTTTGGACTCGAGGGAAATCAAGGGATATGGAGATCGGGCGGGAAAGTGGAGTTGAGGTCAAAGATCAGCCATGATCTTATTGAATGGCGGAGCAGACTCGAGGGGCAGTATGGCCTACTCCTGCTCCTAATTCTTGTGTTCTTATGAGGAATCATTTTTTTACACAGCAAGTTGTTGTGATCTGGAATGTACTGCATGAAAGGGTGGTGAAAGCAGATTCAATAGTAACATTCAAAAGAAAATTGGATAAATACTTGAAGGGAAAAATTTGCAGGGCTATGAGGAAAGAGCTGGGGAGTGGGATTAATTGGATAGCTCTACCAAAGAGCCGGCACAGGTACGAAGGGTCGAATAGCCTCCTTCTGTGTTATATCATTCTATGATTCTAATATAAGCCAATGGCTTGTAAGAAGAAGTAATTATACTGAAAATGCAGTGGAAAAGAGGCTTGTAACTTAATCTGTAGGTATACACAATATTCCTTCACTCACATTAGTGGATGGGGTGGTGGGGGGGGATGAGGGCGGAGGGAAAGAAGTTAATGAAAACCTGAAGAAGGACAGACAATTTCTCCTCATGGGGGGACTGGGGACATTGCCCCCTGAATTTCAATTTTTTTGACTTTTGCCTGGATTTTCTAGTTACCACACAACTTGCAGCCACTATTCTTGAGATGAGGGCAGGATCTGTCACATCGGCACTTCACTCATTTTTTTTCTCCTGCCCAGTTTTACTGCATTATTTTTGATTGTCATATTTAAACAAGGTAGCTATCATGTGGCGACATAAAACATACCATTTTCCATCATTACAATCTCATGAATGCTGAGTGTACATCATGCCCGTATAAAGTGATTCAACTTTGTGTCTTCTGCTCTGATTTCCATTCTCCCCTTCTCCCTCCCTCAATTCTAAAGAGGCTACAATGGCATTTACATTCAGAATACCTCTGTATCTTGCTTTTTTTGGAGGAAGGAAAGGAGGAGCCAGGCTGGTCAGTCAGCATCGGAGTCATGTGTCGCCCACCTGCTGCTACCTCCATTCCAGAATATATAGAGCAAAGTGCTCCTACCTCCAGTTGACCCAAGGGCAATGCTTTCAAAAGCTATGCTTCACAAAGGAAGTCATCAATGAGTTTTATCTTATGCTGCAACCTGGCCTACAGTCCCCACCTCCACCATTGGCACCACGTTGCCAGTGGCTCTGAAAGTCACAACAGCCTGAACCTTTATGCTATGGGGGGAGGGTGGGAATCAGTAATATTAACAAATTTAATTGCCAAAGTCAACATCAAGCATAAAATTGGAATTCTGCGTGCATGTTTCAGGTACCTGGATTAGTCTCTGGGTCCTCAGCAATATAATCTGGCTAGGGGTGTGCAGCCTGCTGCAGAACTTTGCCTTACAAAGAGAACTCATTTTGGTGTCCTGGAGAATGAAGAAACCCAAGGGTAGCAGGGAGCTCTGCCAAAGGACCAACAGGACAACAGCCTGAAGATGATGGGGAGGATAATTTGTTGGTGATGCAAGAGACATTTGTTCCAATCTGATAAGGGAACTTTTCTTGACCAACACATCTGACCATTACATTAATAGTACTGGTTACATCTTCCCCCTTCCAACCACAAAGCTGCCACTGTCTACAGATAGTTCTCTGTGTGCATCCACCCACATAGCTCCCACTCATTCTACCTTATCAAAGCTATATCCAAAACCAATATCTGCATGCACAATTTTAATTCAACCATAATTGTAATGAAAGCCATGCTGTGTGTGTGTCTAGTGTGTCTTTCCACCATGCCTCTCCTTAGCACACTTGTGTGATGTATGATCTCTTAAACCTAATCTAGTGCCCTTCTAGGTGTTACATTTGTGCAGGAGGCTGCAGGACTCCTGCAGTCCAATATGAAACTCTTGGGATGGAGGTGGCCCTCATGTCACAGCAACTAGGTCTTGAGAGGAATCTGCTGTAGGCTGCACTTCTTTTGTTGCTTCAACAGCAGCCTGTTGCTGCCTCCTTTCTGCTACCCATGCAGGCATCTGAAAGGGCGAGTGGGAAGGCACACATGAGCTGCTATCCTGAGAGATAGCAGCATAACGTGAACGCATTTCTGTCGTGCCACTAGTACTTGGCACAGGCTCTGACTTGGCCACTGAACTGTGGGAAAGCAGACCTAATAAGTACCAAGCAGATCAGTGAAGTCCTAAGAGATGACCATCTGTAACCACTCACTAAGCCAATCAAAGCTGGAAGATACAGTCGTTTCCACTCTAGCACCTAAGGCCTGTATGACAGTGTGTGCATCCATGGCAGAAGCAATGAGTGTCCTTTGGGCCTCTGTTGTGGAATCTTCTGCTGTAGTTCAGCTTGGAGTAGCCACAGACCCCATTATTCAGGGTCCCACAGATGCAGGTAATGGGCTCCTACAACTGACCTGAGATCTGGTAAGTATAATTTAACCAGAAAATAAGTCAAGCAACTATTGTACATACAAGCCCAAATCTTCTGTCTGGATACACGGAACCTGTGCAGGTAGGAGAGAAAAATTGGGCAAGGAACCATTCCACCAACTCCTCTTTCTCTCCCCTGACGACATTTCTGCACCAATGGAAGTGATGTAAGACATATAATACACCTACCCAAAGATGGGTGACTGTATTATAATGAGAGGCAAATAACTGGAATAAGTCATACAGCACATTTGCTACCATTTATGCCCTATCAGCACTGGATGCGAGGAATGCCTGTGCGCTCCTGGTATCCAGTGTTGCAATGGGACGGGATAGGGGGGTTAACTTTCCAGTGCACAGTTTCTCTGATGTAATTATTAAATGTCCCTTACTCTATGATATAGGAGGTGCAAAAAAGGGGTGGGTGGAAGTCCCACCATGCCAAAGGTCTGCCATCATTGCATCATCACAGGGATTTTTAGGCTACATTACTTATTCATCAAGCAAACTTGATGTCACACACAATTCATTTGGGTCAGCTAATTGGATAACTAAATGCAATGGGTGTCCAATGCATATTCTTTGTATTGCATTCCAGTTTGATGCAATTTCTGCTCCCTGCCCCCACACTCAGGAGATAACAATTGGGTTTCCATCACTTTGAGCTCCATCAATATTAATAGAAGGAAAAACCTTGCAACAAGCACATTTGTGGTCTGTGGTAAAATGCTCCATCTCACTTCTGAGGGTCACATGTGCATCTGATTGGCTCAAATAACCACCAGCTGTTAAGTTCACCATGCTGATTCATTGAAATTTAGAGAGGTAGGAAACATTACCCCTTACAAACCAGTAGAAAGGTAGGAAAAATGATCATAACCCAGAAATTGGCACAAAACCAACCAGTTAAATCAGGAAATAGCAACTGCCAAAAAAGGACCAATCAAATCGCTGATACAATTGTTTTCAGGTTTTTTTCCCTAACTCCATAATATTTCCTCAACTAGTCTATGTATACTTAAATATAACATCTGTAACCAAAATATAAAACTTAAAGAAATCAGAAAAAAAACCTTTCAAATTGCCCAGGACCTGTTGGAAAACTGACCAAAACTTGGTATTTGCAGCACAGAAACAGGCCATTGGGCCCAAAGGCTTCATGTCAGTGTTTATACTCCACACGAGACTCCTCCCACCCTTCAAAGAGAGCAAAGAGAGAGCATGAAAAATTCTTGGCAAGTAAAATCAAGGAAAATCCAAAGATGTTTTAGAAATATATTAAGAGTAAGAGGATAACTAAAGAAAGGGTAGGGCCTATTAGAGGTCTTAGGGTAATCTGTGTGTGGAGGCGGGAGACGTCGGTAGGGTTCTTAATGAATACTTTGCATCTGTTTTCACAAAGGAGAGGGGCGAAGCAGACATTGCTATCAGGGGGGAGGAGTGTGAAATATTAGATGAAATAAACATAGTGAGAGAGGAAGTATTAAGGGGTTTAGCAGCTTTAAAAGTGGATAAATCCCCAGGCCCGGATGAAATGTATCCCAGGCTGTTAAGCGAAGCAAAAGAGGAAATTACAGAGGCCCGGACCATCATTTTTCAATCCGCTCTGGCTTCAGGTGTGGTGCCAGAGGACTGGAGGACTGCTAATGTGGTACCCTTGTTTAAAAAGGGAGAAAAGGATAGACCGAGTAATTACAGGCCAGTCAGCCGAACCTCGGTGGTGGGAAAATTATTGGAAAGAATTCTGAAGGACAGGATAAATCTTCATTTAGAAAGACACAGATTAATCAAGGATAGTCAGCATGGATTTGTTAAGGGAAGATCGTGTCTGACAAACTTGATTGAATTTTTGAGGCGGTAACGAGGGTAGATGAGGGTAGTGCGTTTGATGTAGTGTATATGGACTTTAGCAAGGCTTTTGATAAAGTTCCACATGGCAGACTGGTCACAAAGTTAAAAGCCCATGGGATCCAGGGCAAAGTGTCAAGTTGGATTCAAAACTGGCTCGGAGACAGGAAGCAGAGGGTAATGGTTGATGGGTGGTTTTGTGACTGGAAGGCTGTTTCCAGTGGGGTTCCGCAGGGCTCAGTACTAGGTCCCTTGCTTTTTGTGGTATATATCAATGATCTAGACTTGAATATAGCGGGTATGATTAAGAAGTTTGCGGATGATACTAAAATCGGCTGTGTGGTTGATACTGAAGAAGGAAGCTGTAGACTGCAGGAAGATATCAATAAATTGGTCAGGTGGGCAGAACAGTGGCAAATGGAATTCAATCCAGAGAAGTGTGAGGTAATGCATTTGGGGAGGGCTAAGGAAAGGGAATACACATTAAATGGCAGGACCCTGAGTAGTGTAGAGTAACAAAGGGACCTTGGAGTGCATATCCACAGATCCCTGAAGGTAGCAGGCCAAGTAGATAAGGTGGTTAAGAAGGCATACGGAATGCTTGCCTTTATTAGCCGTGGCATAGAATACAAGAGCAGGGGGGTTATGCGTCAACTGTATAAAACACTAGTTAGGCCTCAGCTAGAGTACTGCGTGCAGTTCTGGTCACCACATTACAGGAAAGATGTGATTGCACTAGAGAGGGTACAGAGGAGATTTACAAGGATGTTGCCGGGAGTAGAGAATCTTAGCCATGAGGAAAGACTGGATAGGCTGGGTCTGTTTTCCTTGGAACAGAGGAGGGTGAGGGGAGATCTTATTGAGGTGTATAAAATTATGATGGGCATAGATAAAGTGGATAGAAAGGACCTATTTCCCTTTGCAGAGGGGTCAAAAACCAGGGGGCACAGATTTAAAGTAATTGGTGGAAGGTTTAGAGGGGATTTGAGGGGAAATTTCTTCACCCAGAGGGTTGTGGAGGTCTGGAACTCACTGCCTGAAAGGGTGGTAGAGGCAGGAACCCTAACCACATTTAAAAAGTACTTGGATATGCACTTGGGATGCTCTAACCTGCAGGGCTACGGATCAAGAGCTGGGAAGTGTGATTAGGCTGGATAGCTCTTTGTTGGCCGGCGTGGACACGATGGGCCAAAATGGCCTCCTTCCGTGCTGTAACTTTCTATGATTCTATGATTCTTCATCTAACTCCATCCACATATCCTTCTATTCCTTTCTTCCTCGTGTGTTTATCTAGCTTCCCCTTAAATGCATCTATGCTATTCGCCTCAACCACTTCTTGTGGTAGCGAGTTCCACATTGTAACCTATCTCTGGGTAAAGAAGTTTCTCCTGAATCCCCTATTAGATTTATTAGTGACTATGTTATATTAATGGCCCCTAGATCTGGTTTCGCCTGCAAGTGGAAACATCTTTTCTACATCTACCCTATCAAACCCTTTCATAATCTTAAAGAGCTCTATCAGGTCACCCCTCAGTCTTCTCTTTTCTAGAGAGAAGAGCCCCAGGCCCAGAAATTGAGGGGTTTAGCGCTACCCGTTACTGCCAGATACTGCCATTGCCTGCGATCGCTGAAAGTATTTTAATGAGTTGGAGCGTGACGTCAATCAGCGTGCAACTCCGAGTTGACGCCCGTTTATTTTGGGTTTCACCGCTCCTATTGCCACCCACTCTAAAGCACGTCAGTGTGTGCAACCGCTAAAAGTATTTCAGCAGCGTACTCGAATTTTTAGCCCAACATGTTCCCACATTAATGTAATTTTTATTTGTTGTCTGGAGAAAAACCTTCATTTAATTACCTACTAGGAGTAAAAGGTCCTCCTATTTCTCTTATGACGTTATTGAATATTGTTTGAAATAGTGAGGGTGTGGAGATCATTTGGAATTTATGTTATAGTACAAAGCATGTCACAAATATTTTGACTTGATCTTTGTAAAGTCTGATGTTTTTAATCAACTTAAATCAACAATTTCCTCAGCTTGGAATTTACTCCATTTTGTTTAATATATGTGAAAACTGCACTACTTTTTGAATAAGATTGCCAGCGTGAGCTCTGGCTTGTGTTAGGGTTGGTGACAGGCCTGTCATTTTTTATGAAGCATCAGTACAAGAGATGCAACTGGTAATCACACAGCTATAGAATATATCATTAATGCATAATTCAGTTGTCCGGGGTACAAATTTCTTCCCACAGCTCTGACATTGCCTCCCCCCACCACAAAAAAACTGTTCAATAGAAGAGAGGTTAAAGTGACATATCTGAAATCAATTGTTTTGAGCTGTTCTCTATACCAGTAACAGTGGGTACAGCAAGAGGTCATCTCTAGGGCAAGAGTTTGAACTGCATATAATTGAACTCAATACTGTGACTGTTAAGTGCCTGAGGCCAGTGGTGGTGTCGGAGGTACTCTTCTGAGGTTGGGAATTATGGTAGTGGCATCTTGTAAATGCAGTACTTGACCTGGAAGTACTTGATATTGACACGGGTTGCTAAAAATGTCCTATTCCCTAGTTTAATCAGCACACAAATTTACCAAAAGATAAACACCTTTAGGAGAAAATGTTCTCAGGGCATCTCCTGCTCCACCACTGTAACTTAGGCGAGAACCCATTTATGCACGCAAAGAGTTTCTGCCAAAGTTACAGTGGTGGAGCAGAAAAGCATCTAGAAAGCACAAATAAATTCATCCCCCTTGTAATATTAAGTGCAAAACAATGTGAATACCCAACACCAAAAATAACATCAAACAATCAATTCTGCCCTCAACATATCATTTTCTCAATTTAGGATTTACCTATCTCACTGTTAAAGCAGTCATGGAGAGATGTATACCAGAGCAACCTTGGATGATTCTTATTCTTCCTCTATCACACACACACACACACACCACCGTTCAGTTTTTTTAAAACATGAAAAATAAAATTAAACAGAATAAATCTTTAGGAGAACTGAAGGATCCATCTCTGCTCTTCTTCATCGGAACAGAAGGACAGAAGCAGGCCATTCAGCCCCTCGAGGCTATTCCGCCATTCAATGATATCATGGCTGACCTGTATCTTAACTTCATCCACCCGCCTTCCTTGGCTCCATATCCTTTTATACCCATGTCTAGAAAAAATCTATCAATCCCAGATTTAAAATTATTAATTGAGCAATCACCTACTGCTTTTTGTGGGAGAGAGTTCCACACTTCTACCACCCTTTGCATGAAGAAGTGTTTCCGAAACATCTCTCCTGAATGGCCTGGCTCTGATTTTACCATGATGGAGTCTTATCCTAGACTCCTCCACCAGCGGAAAAAGCTTCTCTCTATCAACCCTATCAATTCCTTTCAAAATCCTAAATACCTCAATTAAAACACCCCTTCACCTTCTATATTCCAGGGGATACAGCCTGGTTTATATAATCTCTCCTCATAATCTAACCCTCAGACCCCTGGTAACATTCTGGTGAATCTGCGCTGCTCTCCTTCCAAGGCCAATATATCCTTTCTAAGGTGTGGTGCCCAGAACGGTACACAGTGCTCCAGATGTGGTCCAACCAGGGCCGGAGCAAAACTACTTCCCCTTTATATTCTAGCCCTCCAGTTATAAAGGCTAACATTCCATTATCCTTTTTGATTATTTTTTGTTCCTGTCTACTACATTTTAGTGATCTGTGTGCACGGACCACTAAATCTCTTTGGACCTCTACTGTTCCTAGCTTTTCAACATTTAAATAATATTCAGATCTGTCCTTTTTTGTTCCAAAATGGATGAACTCACAACTATGTTGAAATCCATCTGCCACAGATCCGCCCACTCACTTAATCTAGTAATGTTTCTTTATGCTCCCGTCTACACTACTAACTATACCACCAATCTTTGTGTCATCGGCGTTTGGGGCTTGGGGTTTGGAGAGGTTGGCCGCGAACATGGCATGGAGAGATCGGCGATCGGGGCTTGGAGGGGGTGGGGGAGAGAGGCCAACACCGGAGGAGGGAAGGTTATCGATCGGGGCTGGGGGGTGGGCATTGGAGATCGGCTGCAATCGTGGTATGGAGAGGTCGGCAATCGGGGCTTGGGGTGGGTGGGTGGGATCGGCCACGATCAGCAGGAGGGAGAGAGAGGCCATTGGGGCTGGATATGGGGAGGGGCGAGGTCGACAATCGCGGTGGGAGAAGGAGAGAGAGGCCACTAGCAGCAGAGAGGAGGCCGAAGGCTTCCTTGAGGGGTGGGGGGAAGCTATCCTGTAGCTCCTGGCCCACAAGGAGAGCTGTAAAAGGCACTTAGCTTGTGGAGCCGGTGGCTCTCACCTTCCTTTCACTGCCGGGTATCCGGACCCCTGGGAAATCATGTGGCATTGGTAAAATTTAAATTAGGCTCCCAATTCCACTGTGGGAGCCTGAATTTAATGAGTGTCCTGCCTCTCCGTGGCGGGGCACTCAGATGTCACGAAGCCCGCCGTTGTAACAGGTGCATATGCCACGGGTTGGGGTCGTTTTCCTTGTGTTTTCATTTCTCCCAGCAGCCCCCCCCCCCGCCCCCCGCCGCGACCCTCTCCTGCCCATCGTGAGGGGTTAATATCGAGGCCATGGAGTCAGTTTCCACATGTAAGCCAATAATACCCAGCTCCACCTCTTCACCACCTCTCTTGACCCCTCCATCCTTGTCTCTGTACTGTCAAACTGCTTACATGACATCTACTTTTTGATGAGCTGCAATTTCCTTAGATTAGCTATGGAAAAGGACAGGGAGCAATCTGGAGTAAAAATACTTAATTGGAGGAAGGCCAATTTCAGTGGGTTGAGAATAGATCTGGCCCGGGTAAATTGGAATCAAAGATTGGCAGGCAAAACTGCAATCGAACAATGGGCTGCCTTTAAAGAGGAGATGGTTCGGGTACAGTCGAGGTACATTCCCACGAGGGGGAAAGGTAGGGCAATCAAAGCTAGAGCTCCCTGGATGACGAAAGAGCTAGTGAGTAAGATGAAGCAGAAAAAGGGGGCATATGATAGATGTCAGGTTGAGAATACAAGTGAGAACCAGGCTGAATATAGAAAGTTCAGAGGGGAAATGAAAAAGGAAATAAGAGGGGCAAAGAGAGAGTATGAGAATAGATTGGCAGCTAACATAAAAGGGAATCCAAAAGTCTTCTATAGGCATATAAATAGTAAATGGGTAGTAAGAGGAGGGGTGGGGCTGATTAGGGACCAAAATGGAGACCTACACATGGAGGCAGAGGGCATGGCTGAGGTACGAAATTAGTACTTTGCACCTGTCTTTAACAAGGAATTGATAAAGAAGAGGTACTAGAAAGGCTGGCTGTACTTAAAGTAGATAAGTCACCAGGACCGGATGGGATGCATCCTTGGATGCTGAGGGAAGTAAAGGTGGAAATTGGGGAGGTACTGGCCATAATCTTCCAATCCTCCTTAGATACGGGGGTGGTGCCAGAGGACTGGAGAATTGCAAATGCTACACCCTTGTTCAAAAAAGGGTGCAAAGATAAACCTAGCAACTACAGGCCAGTCAGTTTAACCTCGGTGGTGGGGAAGCTTTTAGAAACGATAATCCGGGACAAAATTAACAGTCACTTGGACAAATGTGGATTAATTAAGGAAAGCCAGCACAGATTTGTTAAAGGCAAATCGTGTTTAACTAATTTGATTGAATTTTTTGTTGAGGTAACAGAGAGGGTTGATGAGGGCAATGTGGTTGATGTGGTGTGCATGGACTTCCAAAAGGTGTTTGATGAAGTGCCACATAATAGGCTTGCCAGCAAAGTTGAAGCCCATGGAATAAAAGGGACAGTGGCAGCATGGATACAAAATTGGCTGAGTGACAGGAAACAGCGAGCAGTGATGAACGGTTGTTTATCGGACTGGAGGAAGGTACACAGTAGGGTTCCCCAGGGGTTGGTACTAGGGCCACTGTTTTTCTTGATATATATTAATGACTTCGACTTGGGCTTGGCACAATTTCAAAATTTGCAGATGACACAAAACTTGAAAGTATAGTGGTCATGATGCAAAAGTATAGTGAACAGTGAGGAGGATAGTGATAGACTTCAAGAGGACATAGACAGGCTGGTGGAATGGGCGGACACGTGGCAGATGAAATTTAACGCAGAAAAGTGCGAAGTGATACATTTTGGTAGGAAGAACGAGGAGAGGCAATATAAACTAAAGCGTACAATTTTAAAGGGGGTGCATGAACAGAGAGACCTGAGGGTATATGTGCACAAATCGTTGAAGGTGGCAGGGCAGGTTGAGGAAGCGGTTAAAAAAGCATACGGGATACTGGGCTTCATAAATAGAGGCATAGAGTACAAAAGCAAGGAAGTTATGATGAACCTTTATAAAACACTGGTTCGGCCTCAACTGGAGTATTGTGTCCAATTCTGGGCACCGCACTTTAGGAAAGATGTAAAGGCCTTAGAGAGGGTGCAGAAAAGAATTACAAGAATGGTTCCAGGGATGAGGGACTTCAGTTCATGGATAGACTGGAGAAGCTGGGGTTGTTCTCCTTAGAGCAGAGAAGATTTAGAGGAGATTTGATAGAGGTGTTCAAAATCATGAGGGGTTTAGACAGAGTAGATAGAGAGAAACTGTTCCCATTGGTGGAAGGGTCAAGAACCAGAGGACACAGATTTAAGGTGATTGACAGAAGAACCAAAGGCGACATGAGGGAAAACTTTTTTACGCAACGAATGGTTAGGATCAGGAATGCACTGCCTGAAAGGGTGGTGGAGGCAGATTCAATTGTGGCTTTCAAAAGGAAATTGGATAAGTACCTGAAGGAAAAAAAATTGCAGGGCTACGGGGAAAGGGCGGGGGAGTGGGACTAGCTGAAGTGCTCTTGCAGAGAGCCAGCACGGGCTCGACGGGCCGAATGGCCTCCTTCTGTGCCGTAACCATTCGATGATTCTATGATTCTGCCAGCTAAATTTTTGGACTTCACCACAAACTGTTTTCTACCTTAAAGGTGCTATGTAAATGGAAGTTTTTGCTGTAAAGGTAGTTAAGGGGTATGGGGAAGTACTGAGCGGAGTGCTCCAATAATTTGTTTTGATTACTCTCTGGTTTCTAATTTACATTAATGACTTGGATTCAGAAGCTCAATACAAATTAGACACATTTTCAGACAATATTAATGAGAGGAGTTGGAAGAAGAGCCTATTTTATCAGTACATTAAATCTCTCAACTATGAGCAGGAGTTTTGTTCAAAAAGTCTCAAAAAGGATTGGATCAAGCCAATCCCTAATCTCCAATTCCATACTGTCACACAGACAGGAGCCGCCTACCATAACCAAGACACAGAACACAAAACAGGCTGCTGCTTTGTTTTTAAACAGGTTTGGGCATCATGACAAAATTGTTTTTGCATTTCAGTTATTTATAGAGTGCTGCAAAATACAACAGCAGGTCTCAAACAGGTCTGCTAACCACATAGAGTGAATGCAGGACTGTGCCTTTTAATGATCGAATGATTGCACCACCGACTGGTTGCACATTATTTCCTCTGAGGAACTGTTCAACCACATGATGATGTGTGAACAGACCTGCAGAATTGCCATTTTATCATAAAACACCCACACCCTGACTTTTGTCTTTGTTATGCACTCCGAGAGGATCTCTTGTGGTGTTGTTCATTGGCGCTGGCTAGGAATAGAGCAAAGAGAAGACGTCTGGGCGAGCAACAGAGCCAGTTGGGGCAGTCCTATCTGGGCCTTAGTGGCATTTGAGGAAAACCTGTAGTAAACAATCTTAGCAGTTTTAACTTGAAGTGGAATAGCTTGCAGGGCCAACATTTTTCTGGGCACTGGAGTCATGCATTCACAGATACAGTACTTAGAAGATCAAAGCTGTGCAGCAACTCAAACAATTTGATCGAAAAGGTAGGAGCAAACCTCAAGCCGCAGAACCTGAGACAGTATAGGCCTCTACCGGCAAAACTAAAAACGCAAACAAAGCATTCGGGTTTATTTCTAGAGGGATAGAATTGAAAGCATTGAAGTTATGTTAAACATGTATAGAACCCTGGTTAGCGGCGGAAGCGGGAAGGAGGAGAATAAATCAAGCGGGAGGCCCAGAGAGAGCGCAGACTGGAGCAGTGGCGGCAACGAGGAGGGGGAGTACCTCCAGCAAAAACAACAAAAGCAACAACTGCAAAACAGCTAAAGTGATGTCACAACCAGGGAAGGAGCTGATTGGTGAGTAGCTGGTAAGTGTTTCTAGTTAATAGTCTATTAAGTAAAGGCATGGCAGGGCAGCTCAGTCCCGTGGAATGCACGTCCTGTGCCATGTGGTGACTCCAGGACGCTTCCCATGTCCTGGACAACCACATGTGCAGGAATTGTCGTCAGATGGAGGAGCTCGAGCTCCGGGTTTTGGATCTTGAGCAGCAGCTGGAGTCGCTGCGGTGCATCCGTGAGGCTGAGAGCTTTGTGGATAGCACATTTCAGGAGGTGGTCACCCCGCAGATAAAGTGTGTTCAGGCAGAAAGGGAATGGGTGACCACGAGACAGAAGAGGAGGACCAGGCAGGTAGTGCAGGAGTCCCGAGTGCATCTCGCTCTCCAACCAGTATTTGGTTCTGAGTACTGGCAGGTGCTCTGGGGAGTACAGCCAGAGACAAGTCTGCGGCACCACGGGTGGCTCAGCTGTACAGGGGGGAGGAAGAAGAGTGGGAAAGCAATAGTGGTAGGGGATTCAATAGTTAGGGGAGCAGACAGGCGTTTCTGCGGCTGCAGACGTGACTCCAGGATGATATGTTGCCTCCCTGGTGCCAGGGTCAAGGACGTCACTGAGCGGCTGCAGAACAATCTGAGGCAGGAGGGTGAACAGCCAGAGGTTGTGGTCCATATCAGTACCAACAACATAGGTAGAAAGAGGGGTGAGGTCCTGCAGGCAAATTTCAGGGAGCTAGGAAAGAGATTAAAAAGCAGGACCTCAAAGGTATTAATCTCTGGATTACTCCCGGTGCCACGCGATAGTGAATATAGAAATAGGAGGATAGCGCAGATGAATGCGTGGCTGGAGAGATGGTGCATGAGCGAGGGCTTCAGATTCCTGGGACATTGGGACCGGTTCTGGGGGAGGTGGGACCGGTACAGGCCGGACAGGTTGCACCTCAACAGGGCCGGAACCAATATCCTCACGGGGAGGTTTGCTAGTGCTGTTGGGAAGGGTTTAAACTAACTTGGCAGGGGGGTGGGCACCGGTATGTAACATTAGAAAGGAGAAATAAAGTGCTGAAAGGATTGGGAGAGGCAGAGAGCACTAAAGTAAGAAATAGTAAGGTATTAGGTGGGGTCAAACTAAGAGCTAATACAGGATGATCTAAGATGGTTTCACAGTGTATGCATGTGAATGCACGAAGCGTAGTAAACAAGGTATGTGAGCTGCAGGCACAAATAGCCACATGGGAATATGATGTTGTGGCAATAACTGAGACCAGGCTCAAAAAAGGGCAGGATTGGGTATTAAATATTCCTGGTTATAAAGTGTTCAGGAAAGATAGGGAAGGAAAGATAGGAGGTGGTGTGGCAGTATTGGTCAAGGAGAAGGTTACAGCCCTGGAGAGGGAGGATGTCCTGGAGGGGTCAAGGACAGAACCTATATGGCTAGAGTTAAGAAGTAATAGAGGTCCCATTAAACTACTAGGTGTATTCTATCGACCACCAAATAGTGGGAAAGATATGGAGGAGCAAATTTTCAGAGAAATTACAGAGAGGTGCAAGAACTATAGAGTAGTAATAATGGGGGACTTCAACTATCCTCATATAGACTGGGATCGTAATAGTGTTAAGGGAAGAGAAGGTGAAGAATTTCTGAAGTGTGTTCAGGAGAACTTTCTTGATTAGTATGTTTCCGGCCCGATGAGGGACGAGGCATTGCAGGATCTGGTTCTGGGGAATGAGGTAGGTCAAGTGGAGCAAGTGTCAGTAGGTGAACATTTAGGGAACAGTGATCATAGTATCATAAGGTTTAGATTAGCTATGGACAAGGACAGGGAGCAATCTAGAGTAAAAGGGAGAAAAATTCAGTTGGTTGCGCCTCACATTAGCGCCTTAAGAGGGCGCTAATGGGGCGCAAAGCAACTAGCGCCCGGGCGCGGCGATGTTTGCGCCGCTCGCGAAATTAACTAGAAATTTTGCGGCGGCGCTAAACAGTACCACCACAGTCTTCTGCGCCGGCAGATCGTGACGTCAGTCGAGTGCGCAACGCCCCGGTAGCGCCCCGGAGCGGATATTGAGTGGCGCCCCCTGCCTTACCGCCTGCCGCTAGCAACGACAGGTTGAGGGGAGCGTTTTGCAGTCAGGAAGTGACTGGGGGAGCGCTATTTAAAGGCGACCACTTCCTGCCTTTTTTTGTTGGTGACATTTTTGAACCACGCATTCTGAGAGAGAGAGAGAGAGAGAGACTTCTGGAGAGATTCAACGCTGTGTGAAGGAGTTTTGGGTACTGAGCAGCACTTTGCAGGTTCATTTTGATTTGCCCTTCCTTGTATCAATTTAGAAGAGACTGTGGGGGCTGCACTCTGAGCTCTTTCCCTGGGCCTCTCCATTATTCTTTCCAGCAGATTTGATGTACAGGTCTCTCCAGGCCGAGATTCAAGGCTGCAATGAGCAGGATGTGGATGGAAAGGAAGATCAACCCTCCCCTTTAAGAACTGGCCGGCGCCATTGTGTCTGTGTTCCATTGCTGACTGACATCAAATGAGCTTCGCCAGCGCTCTGAGTTAGCGCCTCGCTCCTCGGCCTTTGCGCCTTAAGACAGATGTGTAGCGCCTGATTTAGCGCGCCAATCAACTCCAGGGGCGATAAAAGTCAAGTTTTCAGTCGGAGGCGATAATTAGCGCCAGGCGCTAATCTTTGCGCCCGGCCGATAATTGCGCCCCAAACGGGGCTATACTGAATTTTTCCCCCAAAATGTTTAACTGGGGGAAGGCCAATTTCAGTCGGATGAGAACAGATCTGGCCTGGGTAAACTGGAATCAAAGATTGGCAGACAGAACTGTAATGGAACAATTAAAGAGGAAATAGTCAGGTACAGTTAAGGTACATTCGCACTAGGGGGAAAGGCAGGGCAACTAAAGTCAGGGCTCCCTGGATGACGAAAGAGATAGAGAATATGATGAAGCAAAAAAAGAGTGCGTATGACAGATGTCAGGTTGCAAATAATCTGAGAATCAGGCTGGATACAGAAAGGTCAGAGGAGAAGTAAAAAGAAAATAAGAGGGGCTAAGAGAGGGTATGAGAATAGAATGGCAGCCAACATAAAAGGTAATCCAAAAGTCTTGTATAGGCATATAAATAGTAAAAGGGTAGTAGGAGGAGGGGTGGGGCTGATTAGTGACCAAAAAGGAGACCTATGCATGGAGACAGAGGGTATGGCTGAGGTACTAAATGAGTACTTTGCATCTGTCTTCACCAAGGAAGAGGATGCTGCCATAGACATAGTAAAGGAGGAGGTAGTGGAGTTACTTGACAGGATAAAAATTGTTAAATAGGAGGTATTGGAAAGACTGGCTGTACTTAAAGTAGATAAATCACCAGGAGTGGACGGGATGCATCCTAGGATGCTGAGGGAATTGAGGGAGGAAATCGCGAGGGTACTGGCCATAATATTCCAATCCTCCTTAGATATGGGGGTGGTGCCAGAGGACTGGAGAATTGCAAATGTTACAACATTGTTCAAAAAAGGGTGTAAAGATAAATCAGCAACTACAGGCCAGTCAGTTTAACCTCGGTAGTGGGGAAGCTTTTAGAAACAGTAATCAGGGACAAAATTAACTGTCACTTGGACAAGTGTGGATTAATTAAGGAAAGCCAGCATGGATTTGTTAAAGGCAAATCATATTTTACTAACTTGATTGAATTCTTTGATGAGGTAACAGAGAGGGTTGATGAGGGTAAAGCAGTTGACGTAGTATACATGGATTTCCAAAAGGCGTTCGAAAAAGTGCCATATAATAGGCTTGCCAGCAAAGTTGAAGCCCATGGAATAAAAGGGACAGTGGCAGCATGGATACGGAATTGACAAAGTGATAGGAAACAGAGAGCAGTGGTGGACGGTTGTTTTTCGGACTGGAGGAAGGTATACAGTGGTGTTCCCCAGGAGTCGGTACTAGGACCACTGCTTTTCTTGATATATATTAAGTGCCCACGAAGTGAGTGGGCAAGAACATGGCAAATGGAATATAATGTGCTCCTATTTCTTAAGTTCTTATGTTATGTTCTTATATTAATAACTTGGACGTGGGTGTACAGGGCATAATTTCAAAATTTGCAGATGACACAAAACTTGGGAGTATAGTGAACAGTGAGGAGGAGAGTGATAGACTTCAGGAAGACATAGACAGGCTGGTGAAATGGGCAGACACGTGGCAGATTAAATTTAATGCAGAAAAGTGTGAAGTGATACATTTTGGTAGAAAGAATGAAGAGAGGACATATAAACTAAATGGTACAATCCTGAAGGGGATGCACAAACAGAGAGACCTCGGGGTATGTGTGTACAAATCATTGAAGGTAGCAAGGCAGGTTGAGGAAGCAGTTTTTAAAAACTTTTTTTGCTGGAAATCACAGCAGGTCCGGCCGCATCTGTGTGGAGAGAACAAGCCAGCAACGACTCGAGATGCGGCCGGACCTGCTGTGATTTCCAGCAAAAAAAGTTTTTAAAAATTTGTTTTCCATACAGACTCCAGCATCTGCCACATTTGACCCCTTGTGACCCCACCTCATTGTCTTTGTTGTATTTTGTTATCGTCTTTGATGTAATGTCTTCCTGACTGACCTGGTTGGACACCATCCACACCTTTGATTGCCGTGATTGTCTCTCTGCCGAGGTGTGATAAAGGGCAGTTAGAAAGATTAACTGCAGTCGTCTGGCATTGTTCTCTGACTATATATGCTGTGCCCATATGTATTTCTTCACTTCACCTGACGAAGGAGCAGCGCTCCGAAAGCTTGTGATTTCAAATAAAGCTGTTGGACTATAACCTGGTGTTGTGCAACTTCTCACTTTTGTCCACCCCAGTCCAAACAGTCCGCTTCATGAATAGAGGTATAGGCCCAAAAATTTGTGAGGAAGCCTTCGTGCGAGGGTAAGGCTTCCCCGCGATCTCTCACTGCGCGTTGGCTTTTTCAGTTCCAGCTCGCACAAACTTGATGTTCTGGACAGCTGCTGTGCAGGGCTTGCGTATCCCACAGGCGTAGTTAATTCGTGCGAGCTGTGGGATCACGTGACTCAGTTAGAGCCAATGGCAGCACACCATCTTCCATTCATAACTTTCACATAAGTGCTGTGAAAGCTATGAATACTATAGCCCCCCAAAAGAACAGCTAAACCTCAATTAATTTTTTTTTAAAAACCATCACATTAATAAAATAAGTATAGTTAAATAAATTAACCATTTTAAATAAAAAATTTAATTTTTGAAAAAATTTAAAATCTTTTAAAAAGTTATAAAAATAAACTTACCTGTCTTTAAAGTCTCTAAAAAATATATACCTGTTAAAAAAAATTCAAAATAATACTTAATTCACTACTTACCTTGTTAAAAGTGGGTCTTACTCCTTTTTTTATGTGTAAAATCTTCCATGCTTACCTGCGCGTTGAAACCACTAAGTGCACTGCATGCGCGCAGCCTGTAGCGTGCACGCGGTTCACTTAGGAACCGCCCCCTTTTCCATTCACCAAGTGCCGGTTTTCAGCGCATGCGCAGTGCATGCAGAAAACCGGCAATTGGAGACAGAATACGCGAGAGTACACAGTGCGTACTCTCACGTAGCGGCACTAATTTTTGGGCCATAGAGTACCAAAGTGTGGAAATTATGATGAACCTTTATAAAACACTGGTTCGGCCCCAACTGGAGTACTGTGTCCAATTCTGGGCACCACACTTTAGGAAGGATGTGAAGGCCTTAGAGAGGATACAGAAAAGATTTACGAGAAAGATTCCAGGAATGAGGGACTTCAGTTACGTGGATAGACTGAAGAAGCTGGGGTTGTTCTCCTTAGAGCAGAGAAGATTGAGAGGAGATTTGAGAGGTGTTCAAAATCATGAGGGGTCTGGACAGAGTAGATAGAGAGAAACTGTTCCCATTGGCAGAAGGGTCGAGAACCAAAAGGCACAGATTTAAGGTGATTGGCAAAAGAACCAAAGGCGGCGTAAAAAAAAACTTTTTTACACAGCGAGTGGTTAAGATCTGGAATACACGGCCTGAAAGGGTGGTGGAGGCAGATTTAATCACGGCTTTCAAAAGCGAGTTCGATAAGTATCTGAAGGAAAGAAATTTGCAGGGCTACGGGGAAAGGGTGGGGGAGTGGGACTAGCTGAAGTGCTCTTGCAGAGAGCCTGCATGACCTCGACGGGCCGAATGGCCTTCTTCCGTGCTGTAACCATTCTATGATTTTATGATTTGTGAAATGAATGCATCTGCGTTCTCTGTATTATACTAATCTTTCCCTAATGGCTACTCTTGAAAGTGTTTAAATGTGTAGTAATCATGCCAGCTTTTAGTGGCTCTTGCATACTCAACACAAAATAATTATTTGATAAATAATTGGTTATGGAATTTTTAATAAATTAATTATAATTCCTTAAAATCTTAAGCAGTCCAGATTTGCTAGGGGGTGACGTTCTGGTGATGCTATCATAAAGATAAAACAGATCTTATCAAACATTGCAATGGAGTTATAGGCAATCTCTCTAGGAATTTGTATTTATTATTTGCTGGGACTCTGCCAAGGGATTTGCAGTTTTGTGCAGGTGTTCAGTTCTGAAATAAAACCTTGTTCCACAAGGTTTCACCCATTGATTTACCGACAAATACTGTAGGCCTCCCGTAATGCCGCCAGAAAATGCAACCCCACCCCACCTCACCTCCCTCCCAAGAAGAACCTTGGCAAAGGAGGCGTTTGAAGTTCCAGCATCTGTCTGAGGTGTTTTCCACTTGTTAGCGTCCATCCTCGTACACAATCTGCCAAGTCCTGCAAAACTCCTCATGGCCATTAACGCTGCTGAAATGCTTTTAGTGGCTGCACGCACTGGCGTGCTTAGAGAGGGCGGCAATCGGAGTAGCAAAATCCAAAATGGATGAGCGGGCGTCAACTCGGAGTTGCACGCCGATTGACGTCAAGCGCCGACTCATGACAGTACTTTCGCCAAGCGCAGGCAACGAAAGCGCTGTCGACCCTCTGAAAAAGGCGACCGCTGCAGGACCCGCCGACAGCGTGGCGGCTGCCAATTTTTTTCCCTGAATCTGGCGGTAACAGGTGCTGTTAAACCCCCGAATTATTAGTGCTTTATACATTTCTGCGTCATTTTGTCCCGTTCCAATAGTTATTTTTGTGTGTTATCTTGAACTGCCAATAAACTACCGGTGCTCCCCTATATATAAGGATTTCTGTAATACATAGAATCCCAGCATCAAATATGATTACGGGCATGGATTCCCTAATACATATTTATGTTTATAAGATATCCTTAAGATGACAGCCATTGCCAAAGGGCAGGCTAACAAAAAATCTAATAGAGTGGAAGCCCTCACAATTCATGAAGGCAGTTGGGTTCTTATGAAAGAGCCCACAGAGTGACATTGGTGAACTCAATTATGTGACACAACTCTTGTCACTGCCAGAGAATTGATGCCTTCATTTGCAGTGCTGCTCAGAGAATGGCAGGAGATGTTGTTCTGGGCCTATGGATTCTGTTGCGAGGGTAAGTATTCCTCTGAGCATAGCTTTTTCTACACGCTTTTCCTCCAGCTTCATTACTATTGGCTCCTTCCTTCCTCGTCTTTCCAGCGTGGGATTACTAGAAGGCTCCCCATCAAGGAGCAACTGCAAAGGCTGAAGCTCCTTAACAGTTCAGAACCTACAATAGCAACTAGTAGCACTTTCAAAACCTTTAAAGTCAAAAAACCTACAAGCTCTTGCAGGAAAAATGTCTCCAAAAGCTCTACCTGAGGATCCCTTTGAAATAGTGTTTGAAATAGCTGCCTCAGAACTAGTGCTACCCATGGTTGGTGGACAGGAGCAGGAAGTGGCATTAGTCAGGTGTTGAGGGTGTAAAATGGCATCAGTGCATAATGACACCACTTGAACTCATTTTAAATTTTTCATGAGGCTCCCTCTTGTTTCATTCAGCAGCTCTGGCTGCCACAATTAATGTCCCCTGGAAATTGAAGCCAGTTGTAAAAGCAGCGGTAAGTGGGCCAGACAAACAGATGTTTTATATTCTTGCTCATGTTTTTGAGTGCAGACGGGCAGTAAGGAGACAAAAATCGCTCTGGTATGATGTATTCTCACCTATGCTGTACATGAAAATATATAGGAAAACCAGGCTGAAGAATAGGAGGAACATCATCATACACAGGAATATCCTGCTCGTTTTTGTACCATTTACACAGGATATAAGAGAAAGTATCAGTTTTAAATTTACTTCTCACTCATTTCCATTTATCTCTGCTTGTCTTACTTTCCTGACATACTTTGAAGTAGCAATGTGGGATTTACCTTATCTATACCACTTAATAGTTTACATATTTCACCAAGGTCATCCCTTAATGACCATCTTTCCAGACTGTAAATTTGAAGTTTCTCTATTCGTACCACATAGCATCCACTTTATACTTGAGGTCAGTCTTGTTGCTCTCTTTTCAGTGCACATATATCTATTTTGTGGCCACCACATGCTAAAATGCTTCCTAGAAAGTGTAGTTAAATATAGCTTTTCCTTTTTTACAGGGATTTCCTCAGATTTACAAATTCTGAAAATGTCACCATAGCCTCTCGAGGAAATTGAACTTCTCATACAAATGACATGTACATTTCCAAAACACCACTGGGTAACTTACACCGAAAAATTGTGGAATTTACCCAGCTTGAGCCTATTGGCCATTCCTAATGTATGAGAAACTTTAGGGAGGATTTTAATGGAAAAGGAGCAGGGGAGCAGCTAAACTGGAGAGGCACCATTTCCCGCAGAGTCTCCTGCTGGACTTCAGCGGGAGCCACATTAATAAACGCAAATTAGGATCTCTTGACGGACATGTAACCCCAATGTCATTTTAACATACTTCACCTGCCGCGACCAGCCCGCCAGATAAAGCTGTTGTAATGCCAGCTAGGCTTACTAAAGTAATTTTAAAACTTTCTTCAGCGGGGCCAGGAGGAGCAGGCACGCTTCTCCAGGCGCTACAAGGAAAGTCCGGGCCTCTGCCGCCCTGAGCCTGCCCAGCCACGAGACCCTCGCAATAAAACCCCTTCCCAGACTTACCTTGTTGCTGGCAGCCTCCTCTTGGTGCCAGTGGACGGCCTCCGGACTGCTCGATCTTTGTCCCCCCCCCCGCCACCAACCAGCTGTCGCAATCTGCCCAGAACAGGCGAGCAGCTGACTGGTGGCAATCAAATGAGGCCTGACAATTAAAATCTGACCGGTCTCCAACAAAGATTGCAACACAAGACTGCCATCCACTCCACCAGCTTCCTTTTATTCACCCATTAAAATAAGAAATTTAAGTCAGTGGTACAGGAAAAGGTAAAGTAAACTTTGCTTGATAGTTAAAGGAAACCATGTTCACTTACATGAACGTAGGTTAAAGAAGAAGGATTTTCTTCTAAATTACTGCACAATCGTTACTGCAGCAAAGTGCAGTATCTTTCATTCACTCATGCATCATATGTATCTCACATATTTTGCTGTTCAAACACAGTCAGGGAGAAGCCATGTTGTGTAGAATTTCCTTTTCAACAAAATCATAAATTGTGTGTGTTGTCCACCACTCCCTATTGTACTTACCCTGTTACTGTCTTGAAGAACTGTCAATTGTACTAGATGGTCATCCTTATAAACTCTGACTGGGATTATTGATTTAATATCTACTAGTGAGTAACATTGGGACCAATTTCACCCCTTCTCCAGCTGGCTTTACCTGAATCTGGCTGTATTTCTAGGTTCAGATCATCTCATGGACCCAATATTCCCCTAGTGCAGGCCTACTCCTTACCAGCGATCTGCACCCAAAAGCAGGGGCAGGAACATAGGAAGAGGAGTACGCCATTCAGCCCCTCATTCCTGTTCTGTCATTCAATTAGATTATGGCTGATCTGTATCTTCATTCCATCTACCCGCCTTGGTTCCGTAACCCTTAATACCCTTGCCTAACTAAAATCTAGCAATCTCAGTTTTGAAATTTTCGATTGACCTAATCTCAACAGCTTTTTGGGGAATAGAGTTCCAGATTTCCACTACCCTTTGTGTGAAGAAGAGCTTCCTGACATCACCCTTGAAGAGTCTAGTTCTAATTTTAAGGTTATGCCCCCTTGTTCTGGACTGTCGCACCAGAGGAAATAGTTTCTCTCTATCTATCCTATCAAATCCTCTAATCATCTTAAACACCACAATTAGTTCACCCCTTAATCTTCTGTACTCAAGGGAATACAAGTCTAGTCTATGCAACCTGTCCTCATAATTTAACCCTTTTAGCCCTTGTATCATGCTGGTGAATCTGCACTGCAGCCCCTCCACGGTCAATATATCCTTCCTGAGGTGTGGTGTCCAGAACTCCAGATGAGAAAAAGAAAGACTTGCATTTATATAGCGCCTTTCACGACCTCATGACGTCCCAAAGCGCTTCATAGCCAATGAAGTACTTTTTGAACTGTAGTCACTGTTTTAATGTAAGAAACGCGGCAGCCAATTAGTGCACAGCAAGCTCCTACAAAACAGCAATGTGACAATGACCAGATAATCTATTTTTTTGGTGATGTTGATTGGGGGATAAATATTGGCCAGGACACCAGGGATAACTCCCCTGCTCGTCTTCGAAATAGTGGCATGGGATCTTTTACGTCCACCTGAGAGAGCAGATGGGCCTCAGTTTAACATCTCATCCAAAAGACAGCACCTTCCATAGTGCAGCACTCCCCTGGAGTATCAGCCTAGATTTCTGTGCCCAAATCTCTAGAGTGGGACTTGAACCTACAATCTTCTGACTCAGAGGCAAGAGTACTACCAACTGAGCCATGGCTGACATGAGGTCTAACCAGAGCTCTGTACAGCTGTAACATAACTTCCATCCCTTTGTATTCCAGCTCTCTTGACATAAAGGCCAACGTTCCATTAGATTTTTTAATTATGTAGGAATGAGAGGCCTACAGTAGCCGCAATGACTGCCGGCTTTGAGCTATGCTGGCTGCTGTCCAAAAACACCTCTGATGCCCAGTCTGTTGGTCCTATAATAAAAATGCACCAAACGTTTTCAACCTCCTAGCCTTTGCTCCCCGCCCCTTCTCAGATCCTCCAGGAGGCTTACTGTAAGCAGTAAGACCCACTATCTGTGAGTGCCCCTCGGTTTGGGCCACTGACAAGCAAACACCTAGTGAGGGGTGTGATCTCATTCCTGTCTCATTACCATAGAATTACAATCTTTGCACCTATTCTAGACATCAAGAGGTAGATTTTGACCTTGTACGACTGTGTAAAATAGACTGTGATAGCGAGTCAGCTCCCCATTTTACATCTCTCCTGATTCGTTATCACCCATTTTACATTATCACACAATGTCAAGATCTACCCCCAGCACCTCAGTTCCCCTTATCCCCAAGGAAACTATAGAAGCATGCAAGCAATGCAAAGAGGGTGGAGACTTGACTTCTTGGCCTGGATATTAGCCTGGAGGCACGAGTTCCATGTGGGGGGTGCGGTTCTGAGGTCGGAAACCCGGAAGAAAGGGTTTCCCGAATATCCTGCAGTTTTTAACTGCAGGGCTCCTTTAAATTTTTTTCTGTCGGGTTCCCACCCACAGGCAGCCTGATTAGGCCTTTCGGGCTGGAAGTCTGCTTCACAGGCTGAAGCCTACGAGAGCGGGTAGGCGTATTGCGGGAATGAGAGAAATCATGGGGGGTATCCCGATCACTGGGGAGAGGTCCGATCATGGGGGGTTTCGATGGTAGTCATGGGGGTCCCGATCACGGGGAAGGGGGTCCGATGGTGGTCCGGAGTGGGGGGGGGGAAACAATGGTGGTCAGGGAGGCAAATGGTGGTCGGGGGGAGCAGATGGTGGTCGGGGGGGATAAGACAGATTGGATGGGTGGGGGTTTACTGGGTAGCTTATCAGGTCTGGAGGAAACACTCCTGCTCCTCCTGGCCCACACGCAGTGCTGTAAAGGCATTTACCTTATGGATTCAGCTCTTCTCACCTCTTTGCACTTGCCGGGTTTCTGGAGGCAAGGGAAGCCCAGCCAAAATGTGTTAAAAATAGAATGACACTTAAAATGAAGGCAGGCAGCCTCATTATAATATTTAAATCACCAAGCCGCTTCCCACGAGCGGATTGCTTGCCCGCCCCTCACCCTGCCTCCGTTAAAACTGGAAGTGGGCGGGTTGGAGGCACGTTGGACTCCTGTTTCAGATTTTTTGCATTTTAACATCTGACATGACCCCAACCCACCCGCTTTTGGGAGTTAAGATTCAGCCCCTTGAGTCTTGGCCCCTTTTCCTCTGCTTTTGCACCCAAGTCATAGGCATTTCCTGGGCACAAATCAGTGAAAAATCAGTCCGAGAGTGTTGCGCTTCCTTTCCACCAGGAATCGGATTGAGGCTGCCCTAGACTCATAGGCCACGATTTTGTCATTGGATGTGGGTTGGGAGCGGTGGTTTCCGGGTTCCAGTCCCGCCCCCAACTGCATCCGGCCCACGGACGTGATTTTACGCTGATTGACCTTGTTAAGCCCGCCCTGCGGGCTTGCCGGCCAATTAAGAGGAAGCCGGTCAGATGACATCATTTGATGACGCGACATCATTTGATGACACGTCATTTGCCGGTTTTCTTAAAGGGACCATGCACAATTTTTCTTGACAGCTCATTTCTCAGTGTTTGACAGCATTGAGGTGCTGCAAACACTGACAGTCACTGTACAAAGGTAAGCTCTTGTACCCAGGCTCTCCAATGACTCCCTCCATTGGCTAGAACAGATGGCAGCTGCAGGTGAGGTTACAGAAGCGATCTATCACTGGTGAGAGAGGTTCTCCCAATGAGGTGGGACTAGACATTGATTTCAAAACTTTTTACCTACAGAAAAGTGTAAATGCATTAAAAATAATTTTCCCAACATTTTCTTACCTCTGAAACTCACCAGTGCACCATTGGATCCTTCACACCACTTTTGCAGCTGTCATCAATGCAAAAACATTACAACAGACTCACAACACGCCACACTTACCTGGCGTGATGTCCGGACGTCAGGAAACCCGAGCCAGAAGCGACAAAATTGAAAAAGAGCCTGTTAACTACTATCAAGTACCTGTTAACAGGCGGGTAAGTGGCTTTAATCCTCTTCCCGCTGCTAGGTGTCGGGTCCATGCGCAAATTGGGGACCTGACACTTGGGAAAATTGCTTGGAGGCGGGTTGACGGCGGGATTGGAACCAGCCATCAATCAAAACGATTTTAACCCTTGACCCGCCTCCAAACCCGTCCTCTCAGTGCTGATAAAATCGTGGCCATAAATTACCCTTGCAACTGTAAGTGAAAACAGGACTTTGATCCTATTAGTCTGGGCAGAATTGAGATAGGAAAGGACAACGTGCTGATCCACTAATTGCTCATTTCTTCATATTCAATCGGTAGATGAATTGGCCGAGTTGCAAATATTAATTAATATTAATTCCTAATCCAATCCATCCCCGAACAAACCCCCAGCAAACACACCCTGGTTACTGTAGCTGGAGGGTTTAATCAATGTTCAAAATAGATAATGGATTTGTTCTGTGTATTAAATCAAAACTTTTGATCACTGAGCTCTTGACACTTAATATGCCAGCCAGTGTTCTGTGTTCTTATTGAGTTATCTGTTATACTATTGAATGGAGCCAGACTCCTCAAACAAAAGTGGGAAAAATAAGACATGACTTACTAATCATTTATCTTTCCACTCTAGGTTTTGCAACACTGACTCTTACAGACAGAACCGTCTCAGTCCCGGACTTAGCTACGGCCGCTGTCAATACCACTCCCATGTTCTGTCAACACAAAATGCAAATTTGGCAGAGAACTACAAGCCTTGTCAGATTTTCATCCACCCTAAGGTGACCTGTTCCATCATCACAAAGTATTTCATGTGGCAGCCTGAAAATTGGCCAAAAACCACCTTGAGCTGGCAAGATTAAAATACAGCCAAGGCTTGGGACTCAGAACGTCAGCCTCTGTTTGGAAGTCCAGTGCTCTACCTCTGGGACTAACTGGATCCCTTGAAACAAGTTGCCCACTCAAGTGGAAATTGGAACAAAAATGAAAGAATGCAGCAAGCTGTTTGGTGATCGCAAAGGGAAATTCTGATTATTCATCCTTTTATCCGCAGTCTTTGTCAGGAGAAGGCAAATAGTTTGAATGTAAGTTTATACGGATAGTACATGCAGCACGCGCATACTGAAATGGTAAAGTGAAACCAGTAGAACCACTCAATGGAATAAAAATCTTTTTTCGCTCTATGGATGTTCAACCATTTTCTTGACCAAGTGTATTTGTCCCACCCCACAGCTATCCTAAGGAAAAAGTTTCATGCACATGACTATTTTGCAGGCCCTGGACCAATTTGTGTGGCTTTCTGTAGGAGGCTGACAAAACTACTTATCTTATGACAAAACTATCTAGTATTCATTGCAAGTACAAATAAATTGACAATTGTTTTTCAGAATACTGGATAGATATTGCCCAAACTAAATATAGTTTGTAATTTTCAATCGACACATCAACTAACCCAGTCAAAAATAATAGCAAGCAGGAAGGAAATGTTAAACTTTGCCAGCAAGGAATGCACGCTTGGACAGGAAACATTTTTGTTTACATCAGCAAGAAGTTTCATCAAATCCGCCTGATTTAATAGTGTGCAGAATTAAAGTGTGATAACCGAAGGCTTATAAAGAAAATTGGGAATTCAATTGTTCTAAAAATTCTCGATGAAGTGTTTTACAATGTATTATTGTATACTAGGCATATTAGAGTTCAAAGAAAAATGGTTCAAAAAGTCTGTGACTTGATTACGAATCTTAAAACACTTATCAGAAGACACTGTTAACACATGGTTTGATGTGTGCTAATAGGAACAAAAATTCCCTGTTTTGCCTCAAGAAGTTCATTTTTTTCAGTTTGCTGTAGGTGGAGCATGAGCCATTTTCTTTTTCATTGAATCACAGTGTTTAAAGCCCAAAGAATGGAGCTTGTGCCGATGCTAGCTCTTCAACTAGCCTGTCCATTCTAATCCCATTTCCCTGCTCTTTCCCTGTATCCTTACATATTATTAATTTTCAAATACTTATTCAATTCCTTTCTAAATAATGTAATAGTCTGTCTCAAGTTCTTATAAAGCATTCCATGTTCCAAAATCCTCCGTGTGAAAAACTTTCTTCTAACTTCCCCCTTTATTCTTCTTGTGATAATCCTGAGGCTGTGACTCCTTCTTATCAACTCACCAATGAGTGGAAACTAACTTTCAGTACGCTTCATAATTTTGGAAAGCTAATACTGTTGTGGCTGCCGCGAAGCACGAATTGAGGCCGAGTCAACATGTGAAACACATAGCTTTTAATCACATCTCTGGTCAAAATGGCTGCAGCCACATTTCTCTGCAAAAACCCAGAGGCCACGCCCACTCCTTTTTTCCTGCCTTAAAGGCAGCATGCGCCTTAAAGGCAAGGTGCCCGATTTATTGTCCATGGACGGAAAAGTGGATTGCGCCCGTTTAGGTGGCGATCCGCCACAATACTGTGAATTTCCCCTTTCCTTCTCTTTCTCCATAAATCTAAAATTTAATTCCTGGTAGAATTCTAGTAAATTTTTCCACTACCCTTTCCATGGTTATAATATCTATATTATATATAACATTTTATGTCTGTGGTACTTCGTGTATGTACCACTTGACTTCCATTTGTTGCACTTTTGTCATACTTCTTCTGTCAACTTTTTCCCATTATAAATTCCTATGTTCACATGGACCTCTGCCTCATCTTCTCTGAATCATGTGCCCAAGTAAGGGGCAGACAGAGGTTCCATCTCTTATTAGCCATTGGAAATGGAGGACACCTGCACAACCATGTCTCCATTGTTTTCTGGGCCATTCTGCCAATCTCCTGCAGGAGATGTGACACAAGACCAGCAGAACTCCCCAAGAAATTTCAGCAGTGTTCCACGGTGTCGTTCTCACTTAATTTATTGCTTAATTAAAAAAACAAGCTAAATTCTGAAATTACTATTCATGTTTCCTTGATAGCTAGTAACTAGACTGTTTACATTGTCTTATAGCAGTGAGAGAGACCGAGAGAGAAATGATGGAGAATCCAGGCTCACCGATCCTGATTCTGGAGAGGGCCGGCCTCCTCCCAGCTGGCCATTTATGCCGCACTATACAGACTCTTCTGGTGGGCAGCACCTCGTCTCCAAGTGCCAACCGCAGGCTTTGAGGGCTATCACCTGACCCCGCAAACTTCAGCGGGGTTGACAGTGGCAGCCGTGGCCAAGCACGAGGCAGCATGTACGCCAGGATGCTCCTGTCTGTGCATTTTCAGGCCCTGTGTGTCTCTGTCTCTCACTGTGTGCCTGACAGCTGTTAGTAATTAGAATGTTTACATTATCTGTCCACACGACAGGTGGTAATCAGCTGAGATAATCAGAGGCTCTTTGTTTCAAAATTCAAATATTAATGGGACCACTGCTGGTCAGCATTTACATAAACGGTGTGGACTCGGAATCGGAAGTACAATTTCAAACTTGCGGATGACACCAAATTCCAAATTAGGGGTATAGTTAACACTGAGAAAGACTGAAAAAATACAAGGAGACGTTAATAAACTTTCAGAGTGGGCGTGCAAATGGTAATGAATTTCAATATACAGTAGATAGGTCAGAGGTGGTGCATTTTGGTAGGAGGAATAAGGAGGCCCCGTAATCCTTGGAAAATAAGATTCTAAATGGGGTAAAGGAGCAAAGGGATCCAGGGGTATAGATTCACAAATCATTAAAAGTAGCAACGCAGGTTCACAACACCATAAAAAATGCAAACAAAGCACTGGGGTTAATTTCTAGAGGAATAGAATTGAAAAGCAGAGAAGCCATGTTAAACTTGTACAGAACCTTGTTTAGACCAGACTTAAGAGAACTGTGTACATTTCTGGTCTCCATATTCCAGAAAAGATAGAGAAAGTGCAATGAAGTTGACAAGGATAATACCAGAACTGAGAACTATCAGGAAAGACTGAACAAGCTGGGGCTCTTTTCTCCAGAAAAGAGAAGACTGAGGGGTGACCTGATCGAGGTCTTTAAAATTATGATGGGGTTTGATAGGGTAGAGGTAGATGGGCTGGATTTTACTCACCGAGACGAGTTGGGGGGCGGGACTGCTGCCTTCCGGGTTCTAGTCCCGCCCCCAGCGACGTCTGACGCACAGACGCTATTTTCCCCTGATTGGCCTTATTAAGCCCGTCCTGCAGGCTTGCTGGCCAATTAAGGGAAAGCCGGTATCAGATGACGTCAGTTGATGACGCTTCATCTGCCGGTTTTCTTAAAGGCACATGAACCATCTATTTTTCACAAATTATTTGACAGTGTTTGACAGCATTGAGGTGCTGTCAAACACTGACAATCACTGTACAAAGGTAAGCACTTGCACCCAGGCTCTCCAATGACTCTCTCCTTAGGATAAAACAGATGGCAGCTGCAGGTGAGGGTACAGAAGCGATCTGTCGCTTCTCCCAATGAGGTGAGGCCACACAAACACTTCAAACCTTGTCACCTGCAGAAAAATCTAAACACATTAAAAATGACTTTCCCAACACTTCCTTACCATTGGATCCTTCACACCACTTCTGCAGCTGTCATCTAAACACAAACATTACAACAGACCCACAGCACGCCTCACTTACCCTGGCGGGGTTCCCCGATGTCAGGAAGCCCGCAGCAGAAGTCGCAAAATGGGAAAAAGCCACTTAACTGCCTGTTAACTACCTGTTAACAGGCAGTTAAGTGGCTATAATCCTCTTCTCGCCACTAGGAGTCGGGTCCCTGTGCAAATCGGGGACCTGACTCCCGGGAAGATTGGTTGGAGGCGGGTTGGGAGCGTGTTCGGGACCCGCTCCCATTCTTTTTGATTTTCCCAGCAGTCCCGCCTCCAAACCCGCCTCCTCAGGGCTGGTAAAATCCAGCCCCTTGTTTCCGCTTGTGGGGAAGACCAAAACTAGGGGCCATAATGCAATAAAGAATTCAGGAGAAACTTCTTTACCCAAAGAGTGGTAAGAATTTGGAGCGTGCTACCATAAGGCGTAGATGAGGCGAATAGCATAGATGCACTTTTTTTTTATTCGTTCATGGGATCTGGGCATCGCTGGCAAAGCCAGCATTTATTGCCCATCCCTAAATGCCCTTGAGAAAGTGGCGGTGAGCCACCTTCTTGAACCGCTGCAGTCCGTGCGGTGAAGGTACTCCCACAGTGCTGTTAGGGAGGGAGTTCCAGGATTTTGAACCAGCGACAATGAAGGAACGGTATACTTCCAAGTCAGGATGGTAAGTGACTTGGAGGGGAACATGGAGGTGGTGGTGTTCCCATGCGCCTGCTGCCCTTGTCCTTCTAGGTGGTAGAGGTCGCGGGTTTGGGAGGTGCTGCCAAAGGAGTCTTGGTAAGTTGCTGCAGTGCATCTTGTAGATGATATACACTGCAGCCACGGTATGTCGGTGGTGGAGGGAGTGAATGTTTAAGGTGGTGGATGGGGTGCCAATCAAGCGGGCTGCTTTGTCCTGGATGGTGTTGAGCTTCTTGAGTGTTGTTGGAGCTGCACTCATCCAGGCAAGTGGAGAGTATTCCATCACACTCCTGACTTGTGCATTGTAGATGGTGGAAAGGCTTTGGGGAGTCAGGAGGTGAGACACTCGCCGCAGAATACCTAGCCTCTGACCTGCTCTTGTTGCCACTGTATTTATGTGGCTGGTCCAGTTAAGTTTCTGGTCAATGGTAACCCCCAGGATGTTGATGGTAGGGGATTCGGCACTTAAGGGGAATCTAGATAAGAACATCAGGGAGAAAGGAATAGAAGGATATGCTGATACAGTTAGATGAAGTAAGATGTGAGGAGACTCGGGTGAGCATTAACACCGGCATAGACCAGTTGGGCCAAATGGTCTGTTTCTATATAATGCTATATAATTTTTTTTAAATGAACACGCTTAATGAAGAAAACATTCTGGCCCCGAAAACGTACAGGCCAACAATCCCAGCACTTTTGCCAGGATCCTGCCTGCCCTCCACCGCTATCCACTGGGGAAGGGAGTTCACCTAATTAGCATATGTGGTGAGCACCAGGAGCGAATCTCAGGTGTCTGGCAGCCCCATGATGCCGCAATATGCGGCCTTGTTGCCAGGTGAGAGGAAACTGTCTCTCCCCCACCTCCCAAAAGAATCGTGTATGTTCCCAGCTTAAAAAGAGTTCCAGCATCAAAGCCGGGAACATATCTATAAACCTTTACTTGGTACAGTGGCAGGATTTTCCAAAGGGCTTTCAGAGTGCTTAGCTGAGAAGCCTGCTTTAGTTATTTAAAGCGCACAGTACAGTAAGTGTGTGGCATTGGGAAAGTGCTGTTGTAAATTTTCTGCAGGGTAGGAATTAATAAGGGCTTACAATCCTTGAATTCCTTCACCCCCACCCCTAAAAATACTGCTAGACTCCCAAAACTGCCAGGGGCCCCCATAGATCCACAACTTTGCGATTTTGCTGGTGCTCACAGGGTGGGTTCGGAGGCGGGTCAGCAGTTAAATTTGATTTGATTGACGGCGGGTTGGAAACCTGCTGCGATCCCGCCTCCATGTGAGTTTCCAAAGTGTCGGGTCTGCAATTTCACAACAGACCCGACACCAAGCGGTGGGTGAGGATTTAAGACACTTAACTCCTTGTTAAGTGCTTGTTAACTGCTATTTTGACAGCCTTTTCTTATTTTCCCACATTTTCAACGGGTTTCACGACGTTCGGAGATCACGTCAGGTGAGTATGTCGGGAGTAGAAGCAAGCTGCATAGTTCACAGCTGCAACTGCAGTATAAGTGCTGAACTCTCACATCTGTTCACTTTCAAATGTCAGAGGTTGGTGATTTCAGGATTTGGAAGACACATTTGATCTGTCTTGAGGCTGTAAGTGTGTGGTGTTAACTCTATATGCACTGTCACCTCCTTGGAATCACCTCTCTCCCCATTGACTGAATGCTGATAACATCTCATCCTCAACTGCCATATATAATAGCAGAATGAGAACGCTTTATGCTCTCTCATCCTGGTCCTCAGAATCTGAAGAGAATCAGCCGCAGCTCCAGCAGAACCAGGCACACCAGCGGCACCAACAACAAGAGCACCAACCTTCTCCTCAACCACCTGATGCTGTGCAGGGCAGAGGCCGTCAGTGCAGGTCTGCACCTCGCCACAGGAATAACCCCCAACACAGGGTTTACAGGCAGAGGATGAGCTTCCTCAACATTACTGAGCAGCAGTGCCAAAGGAGGCTGAGACTTTTGCGACAGGTAGTCGCAGACATTTGCGCAATGCTAGATTAAGACCTGCAGCTCAGAGGACCAGGTAGACACCCCTTACCAGTGGCTGTCAAAGTCACCACCGCACTCAACCTCTTTGTGTCTGGGTCCTTCCAGGATCAGCAGCAGACATTAGCGGCATCTCGCAGTCAGCCGCCCACATATGCACCACGCGGGTTAGCGCTACCCTCTTTGCCAAGTCCGCCAATTGCATCCACTTTTCCACTGATGAAGCCAGTGTTACCACGCGGGCACTAGGCTTTGTCAATCTGGCTGGCTTCCCACGGGTGCAGGGCATTATCAACTGCACACATGTGGCCATCAGGGCACCCCATCAGAACCCAGCAGCATTTGTCAACCGCAAGGGCTTCCATTACCTTAACGTGCAGCTGGTGTGCAACAATAGGAAAAGTTCCCTGGCAGTTGCCATGATTCTTACATTCTGCGGCAGTCCACCCATTGTGACCAGCCTGCGAGCACATTGCTGCCCGTGATGCCAGGCATGGCCTGATCAATGCCAAATTCACCTACATTTATGCAGCACAGACATGTGGCTGCCACATGCACATGAAGGTTGCCATGACCACACTTCAACACCATAGAGCATCTCTACAATGATCCGTGCATTTCTTGCACTGTCACCACCATTGCTGGACATAAAAGGCTCCCTCGCCCTTCACTGTGCCACTTCAAATTGTGACCACACATGTGGCAACCAGTTCAAACATTCACAAAACACTAATTTATTACAACAGAATAAAAGAACATAAACTTAACATTAATTTCTAGCAGAACACACAAGTGAGTACCCTTGTGACTATTTATGTGGCAGCTTTCTCTTACGCATGTTTTTACATGGTGCTACCCCTGTGGCTTCAGCAGATGTAGAGGCAGCCTGCTCACTTCCCTGCTGCGCCTGCTTAGACGCCTTTGGCAGTCGCCCTCTGGGTTTTGGAGCCTGTGAGGGCCCCGCCAAAGTCTGCTTCTCCTGCGGCTACACAGCGACAGACTCGGCCATCACTGTTCAGGGAGGCATCTGGGGCTCTAACCGCGGGGTTAGCAAGGAGATGGCAGTTTGAGCACTTGGAGAGGAGCCCCCACTTGCATGTCCCCTCCCACCATCATCCCTCTCATGGGCCACCCGCACTTCTCTGCTAGCAAGTAGCTGGAGAGCACCTTGCTGCACATTAGCGGGGCCATGAGGACCCGTGTTTGCACTGACATTCCTCATAACGGGGACGTCCATGAACCTCTGGTTCCTCTCCATGATAGATGCCCATCTATCCTCCATAGCTGACCATCTATTTTGAAGTGTTACCATGTTGTTCTGAGCCTGGCGATTTTTTTCCTCCATGGAGGTTGTCATCCTTTCCATGGTGGTACCTATATTTGCCATTGCATGCGCCATGGCATTGCTCATATTTGAGATGGACTTCTCCATTCTCTGCACACTTCGTCACCGTGGTTGCAAATCCAGTCAGAGCCTCCTGCACTTGTTCCTGAAGCTCCAGCACCGTACTCTTTCTGGATGGCCCCGGAGGCTCAGCGTCTACATGCAGCTGAGCAGAGCTAGGAGCATCCTGCGCCCTCCGACGAGGACTCTCCACTGCTGTCCCTGTCTCCAACATCTGCTCTTGCTCACTCGTGACTTGTGATACACCAGGTGACAACACTACTCTATCTCGCAAACAACCCACCGAGGTGTGTGTCTCTGCACTGGTGCAGGGCGCGCTCATTTCTGCTGACGCTGCTTCCTCAGAGGATGCAGCATCCTCTGAGGAGTCCTCCTGCACTTCCTCCTGGTCAGTAGGGAGGGGGGCTCTTGATGGTCCTGTGGGAGAGTAAAGACATGAGTTAGACATGTGATATGTAGATTGCAGACACATCCCATTGTGCACATGATGAACATTCAATTTCCATTGACATCAGATCCCATATGAGTCACTCATGAATGCCAAATAAGATGGAAGGAGAATTATTCTCATAGAATCATAGAAGATAGGAGCAGGAGTAGGCCATTCGGCCCCTCTAGCCTGCTCTGCCATTCAATGCGATCATGGCTGATCATCCAAATTCAGTACCCTGTCCCTGCTTTCTCCCCATATCCCTTGATCCCTTTAGCCTTAAGAAATATATCCAACTCCTTCTTGAATCTATTTAATGAATTGGCCTCTACTGCCTTCTGTGGCAGAGAATTCCACAGGTTCACCACTCTCTGGGTGAAGAAATTCCTCCTCATTTCTGTCCTAAATGGCTTACCCCTTATCCTTAGACTGTGACCCCTGGTTCTGGACTCCCCGACCATCGGGAACATCCTTCCTGCATCTAGTTTGTCCTGTCCTGTCAGAATTTTATAAGTTTCAATGAGATCCCCTCTCATTCTTCTAAACTCCAGCGAGTATAAGCCCAATCGACCCAATCTCTCTTCATACGTCATTCCTGCCATCCCGGGTATCAGCCTTGTGAATCTTCGCTGAACTGTCACCAGGTTGTTCTACTGAGCCCCTCTCTCCATCCCCTACTTCGAGCTGTTCGACTGATCCCGCAATGTCGAGAGCAGCCTCCTCAGCGTGGGTGAGCTGTGATAAGGATGGTGGTCCTCCTCCTGTTCTCTCCCTCTCCCTCTTATTGTGGGCTCTCTTTTCCTGCAATGAGGGAAAGAGGTGGAGTTTCAGTGAGAGTGATGGAATGAGTGTAGAGAGTGGATAGGATAGATGTTTAGAGGGAGACTATGATGGAGTGGGTTCCCATTACCAAGTTTCCTCCTTTTGAGTTGTTAGTTGTTGTCATTGCATAACATTGAGGGTGGGTGTGAGGGGTGCATAGTAAGTTGGGGAAGTGATTCTGTACGTAGGGAGAGAGGGATGGGTAATGGTGCAAGGGATATTGGGGTGAGATAGGATGTGCAGGAGTAGAGTTGGCAATGCAGAGTGATGGGGATGTGATGACAGGCACAGCAGAATTAAGGTAAGTTTGCTTTTATAATAACTTTTCCAGAACGCAGGAGATCATTGAACCTCTTCCTGCATTGGGCCCAGGTGTGACTGAACAGACACCTTGCACTTACCTCCTCAGTTATTTGCAGCCAGGCTGCCTTTGTCTGCTGAGGAGGTTTCCTTCTCCCATCACCTGGCTATAGGACCTCCCGACATCCTCTGACTCCCTCCACAAGAACATGGAGGGAGTCATCGCTGAATCGGGGAGCAGTCTTTTGTCTCTCTGCAGACATCGTGGAGAGCACCAGCACTCAGGAGCATCAGAAACAACCTGAGATCTAATTGTGAAATGACCCCTGTGGTAACACTTTTCAGCTTCCTGTATGACATCACTTCCTGTAATCAGTCCAGGATAAATACTGGACTGATCAGTTAGCTCTGGAAGAGGCATAGGGTAAGACCTCTTTTGTATGCAGCACCGTTTTAAGTTGATTAAAGCTTACATTAAGTTTACCACGCGTAAGGCTCATTCTTACGACAATTTAATCAACTTTTGAAAAACTTCGCACTCAAACTTTTTGGACGAACTCGGAGCTAAGGATCCAGGGAATCACCCATCATGGAAAACATCCTTAAACCATCGCGTCTTGACTTGGACCCAAACACCCCAGCAGCCGGTAAGGTGTGGAAACACTGGTATCGCACGTTTGAGAATTTTCTTGAGTATTGCAAAGCTGATGATAACTCAAAGTTGCGGATACTCATCAACTGTGTCACCCCGAATGTATTTCAGTATGTGGAAGACTGGGACAGTTATGAGGAGGCAATTCAGACGCTTAAGAGACTATATACTAAGACACCGAATGAGGTCTATGCTAGACATCTACTAGCTACAGCCCAACAAGGGCCGGAGGAATCCATTGATAAATTCCTCCAAGAGCTTCGCAGACTTAGTATGGACTGTAACTTTCGGGCAGCCTCAGCTGAGCTATACCGCGAAGAAATGATCCGTGATGCGTTCATCTGCGGGCTTGCCTCCCCATTTATACGCCAGCGTCTACTGGAAAGTAAGACACTTGAGCTGCAGAGAGCTTATGACCTGGCTTGCTCTCTAGATCTGGCAAAAAGAAATGCAGACCTTTTTACAGTGCCCAGACCTCGGTCTGCTGCCTTAACTACAGTCAGGCAATTTAAGAGGCCACAGGTGAACTCTATTAGGGAGGACTTTATCCCTGACGATCGATCTGATGACTTCACTGATGAAGAGGATGATGACCCCACTGTGGCAGCCTCTTGGCAATCTAAGAAATGCTTTTTTTGTGGTGATGAGTTTCACCCTCGGAGATTCTGCCCTGCTCGCAATGCGTTTTGCAGTCATTGCAACAAAAAGGGTCATTTTGTAAAGGTTTGCCTATCAAGAGCCTCTACGAGGGCTTATCAAGCTAAGTCCTACCGAACTGCCCCAGTAAGGGCCTATCAGGATGTTCCAACTAAAAACTATCGTGCTTCCTCTCGGGTTTTTTCTCGAAGAAACACACCTAGAATTTCAGCCACTCTTTGTGCAACGACACCAATTACAGCTGCTTGTCCTCAGAATCTATTCCATGCAGCTACAAAAGCATCAATTAATGGACATACTTTAGATGCCTTAATTGACTCAGGTAGCACTGATAGTTTCATTAGGGAACAGACTGTTGCACAGTTAAAGCTACATGTTTTTCCATCGGACCAGGCAGTTGCGATGGCTCAGTCATCACTTAATACCAGAATTTCTGGCTTCTGTGTAGTTGAAATAATGCTTAAAGGTCACAGGTATCCCTCCACCCGGCTTTCGGTGCTCAAGGACTTATGTAGTGATCTTATCTTAGGGCTGGATTTTCAAAAGCAGCATAAGAAGCTTACCATTGAGTTCGGCGGATCCAAACCTGAACTCACTATTTCTAATATACGACCTCGATTACCGTTCTGTGCCTTGTCAGCAGCTTCACTGGATGAACCCTCACTGTTTGCCAGTATCCCTCCTCGATGCAAACCGATTATAACAAAGTCACGCCGTTTCAGTCAGGAAGACCAGTCTTTTATTGCGGCTGAGATTTCTCGGCTTTTAGCAGAGGATATCATCGAGCCTTGTTCGTCGCCATGGCGCGCCCAGGTCGTTATTGTTAAGAACCCTCTACAACCTCACAAGAAACGGCTGTGCATTGACTATTCACAGACCATCAATCAGTATACGGACTTGGACGCATACCCATTGCCGCGCATCGATGATATGGTTAATAAATTGGCTGAGTACACGGTGTTCTCGACTTATGATCTGAAAAGCGCCTATCATCAGGTACCCTTGAAGGTCTCAGACAAGCAGTATACAGCCTTTGAAGCCAATGGGCGGCTGTATCAATTTCGTCGCCTCCCCTTTGGGGTCACTAATGGAGTGGCTGTCTTCCAGCGAGCAATGGATGACCTGGTCAAACAGGAAGACTTGAAGGATACGTTTCCTTATCTGGACAATATTACTGTCGCAGGTCGCAATCAGCAGGAACATGACGCCAATCTCCAACGATTTTGGGATGCACTCCAGCACCGTAATTTGACATTGAATGCGGCTAAATCCATTGAGTCACAACCAACTATCAACATCCTTGGCTATTGTGTGGGCAATGGCATCATTAAACCTGACCCTGAAAGGCTTCGCCCACTCCAAGAACTCCCGCCACCTAAGAATCCGGCCTCCTTGCGCCGGGCCCTCGGCCTGTTTGCATACTATGCGAAATGGATTCCTAACTTCTCGGACCGAATCCAACCTCTACTGAAGGCCAGCACATTCCCACTAGACACAACGGCTGTTGCAGCCTTTAACCTCCTGAAAAAGCAGTTGGAGAAAGCGGCTCTTCACTCCATCGATGAGAGTCTTCCTTTCGTGGTTGAGTGTGATGCCTCGGAGGTGGCAATCTCAGCCACTCTGAATCAGGAAGGTCGTCCGGTGGCATTTTTGTCCAGGACTTTTCAAGGGGCTGAGCTACATTATCCTCCAGTCGAGAAAGAAGCTACAGCCATCATAGAGGCAGTACGGAAGTGGAGTCATCTCCTGGCTCGCCAGCACTTTACCTTAATCACGGACCAGCGATCGGTCGCCTTCATGCTCGATAATCGAAAACGGACCAAAATTAAAAATAATAAAATCCAGCTTTGGCGGCTGGAATTGGCCTCTTTTGGTTACACCATCCACTATCGACCTGGCAAGGAGAATGTGGCTCCGGATACCCTCACACGAGCATTCTGCTCCGCCATGGCACCCTCTACGCTCGTAGACATCCATGATGGGTTGTGTCATCCAGGCGTTACTCGCATGCTGCACTTCGTGCGGTCCCGAAATCTCCCATTCTCTACCGGGGATGTAAAGAAGATGTGCTCGGACTGCAGAGTCTGTGCGGAATTGAAACCTCGGTTTTTCCGCCCCTCGGGTGGTATACTCATACATGCGACCCAGCCAATGCAAAGGCTTAGCATCGATTTTAAGGGGCCGTTGCCCTCTTCGACTCGCAACACTTATCTATTAACAATGGTTGATGAGTATTCTCGTTTTCCGTTTGCCTTTCCCTGCCCCAATATGCTGACAACCACGGTTATCAGCTGCCTTGAACAGGTATTTGCTTTCTGTGGCATGGCATCCTATGTTCATTCAGATCGGGGCCCTTCTTTTATGTCGGGAGAACTCAAGGCCTATCTCTCGGAACGGGGTATTGCTGCCAGCAAAACGACGCCTTATCATCCGGTTGGGAATGGGCAAGTCGAGCGTTTTAACGCTATCATCTGGAATGCGGTACGTCTGGCTTTGAGATCTCGGGGCCTACCCAACCAGCATTGGGAAGCAGTACTTCCAGATGCATTACACTCCACACGGTCCCTCCTTTCGACCGCCACAAATACGACGCCTCATGAACGGTTCTTCCGATTTCAGCGTCGCTCATCCTATGGGACATCTCTCCCGTCGTGGCTGACTGCACCGGGACCAGTGCTACTCCGAAGATATGTCCGGGCGTCTAAGAATGACCCCCTGGTAGATGAGGTTGAGCTCACTGACGTCAACCCTACCTACGCCTATATTCGGTATCCTGACGGTCGGGAATCTACCGTGTCATTGCGGGATCTGGCTCCCTGCCCGCCGAAACATAGAGGGACACCAGGGGATGATATTGTACCAGGCACATCTCTGGGCTTGCCAGGTGCCTCTCATCATGATCGGGATCTGACGCCGGCTGGTACCTCACTCCAGCGTGCCGACCTGGGGCAGACTGACTATGAGCCCGTCGGGGCTCGCACGCGCAGCCACGATCAACCCTGTACCGTACGCTCAGAAACGGATCTGCCACAGCCCTGCCCGACACCCATTCGGGTACCAGTACACAGTCAGGATCGTTCTGACCCCTCACAGAGCGGGCTGGAGCACTCGGACTCTGGTCCATGGCCCGCAGCGGGTAAACGGGCTAGGGGCCCTCTACCGCTACGAGAACCCAAACGGGTGCGGCTCTCCCTCATCCAACGGCTACGAAATGGAGGGAGCATTCCGGCCTCCTAATCTTTTGGGGGGGGAGAATGTGGTAACACTTTTCAGCTTCCTGTATGACATCACTTCCTGTAATCAGTCCAGGATAAATACTGGACTGATCAGTTAGCTCTGGAAGAGGCATAGGGTAAGACCTCTTTTGTATGCAGCACCGTTTTAAGTTGATTAAAGCTTACATTAAGTTTACCACGCGTAAGGCTCATTCTTACGACAACCCCCTTAAATACACCGGCTGCAAACTCATCATCAGAGCAGCTCAGCAGACCCGCACCTGGTGATCAGGCCGGGTAACGTGCATGGCGGGCTTAACGAGCCCAATTAACAGAAAATTGTGTCAGCAGACCGGCTGGAGCCGGGAGCGGGACCGGAACCCGCCAACTAACATTCCCGACGCCAACCCGCCTCCACTCGGAAATTCCAACCCTTACTTTCTTCAATCCTTCTTGACTTCTCAATCCTCGTTGATCCTGTGACCTATCTTTCCAATCATCTGGACATTTGCACTCCTCTTCAATACTTCTACACAATGCAGTCATACACCCTGTACTCCAACATCCTGTGATACCCTCTCCCTTCTCACCAATGGTCCCAGACCACACCACCTACCACATATTTGACCCACACCCACACATCCCTCCCCTCATTCTCTCAGAGTCCAGCACCCTAGCCACTGCTCCCAAGCCTCACCTTCCCCCTCCATTGCTCTGAGACTCTTGCAACACCATTCCCAGTGCTCCCAGATCCTGCAACCCTTGCCACTATTCCTACTCACCGATCCTCCTCACATTACTCCCACGACTGCCTCCCCTATGTTGTCACACCCTGCTACCATCAATCCGGTCCTCCTACACCCCAAGACCACCTTCTCACCACGAGCACACCCAGAAACCTCCTCCCACCACTTCCACACTCCAAACACAGAACTGCTACTATTCACAGAGCCAAGGACTCTCTCTCCCCAATACTCCCACAATCAAACACATCTCTGTTCTTCCCATAGCCACTACCTCCTTCACAATCTTCCATACTCCAGGACTACCTTCATAACACTACCAAACCATATCACCCCCACCCCCTACACTTAAACATACCTAACTGGAACATTTTAACATCTTTCTATGAATCCTGAACTTTAAAAATCAGTAAGACATAAATGATATACATAGGTAAGCAAACATAATCATCAAAGCCACTGATTTAAAATTACTGTGAAAATGTGGACATAATATAATTTGCATGCAAAAACATCGCTAACACTCATAATTGTAATAAAAATGCTAATTCACTTATTTGATCACCATAAATCAGTGGCCCAGATAATAAACTGTACATTACATAACCTAAAATATTGTATCCTCTGACTCACTATTAACATAAATAGAAACATATGTAAGGGTAGGGGTGATAACCTTCCATAAAGCTGAGAAGTTATTTAATTTTACACAGTGTAGTATATATGTGGAAGAGTACCCCATTACAAACAGTTAATGCTGGATCAATTAACTCCTTTAAAAATAAGTTGGACAAATATTTGATTAACAATGAGATTGGATAGTACAATGATAAAAAAGACATAAGATGATCAAATACTCCATAGAACACCTTTTATTTTGGGCGGGGTGGAGGGGGCATAGAAATACTGTCTGAAAAATGAATCGGGCCAGGTTGTAGCTATAGTCAGATTATGTTGCTACTGATTTTAATATTAATCCTGAATCATATGACATTTCGAAATCTTGCTAAATTTATATCAGCAGTAAAGGGTTTAAAATAAAATAGTTTCACAGGAACAAATATCTTTCTCTGGTCAACAAAGCCTTTCTCTGTTTGATAAATTAACTTGCGTTGTAGGGATAGACAGATGTAAGCCAATTCTTCTGGTCCAGTAATTAAGTATCAATTAAAAGTAATCTTTGTGCTAGGTAACAAAGTAAAAACTAAAAGTGGGGTCAAAAGGGAAAATTCCTTTCCCCTAGTAAATTCCTTTCTGTCAATACTTGTTAGGAAACTTATCAGTACAAGATATAAAAAAGTTTATAAAACTCTTGGGGCGGAAAATTGAGTCGCGCCCCCTTTGGGGCGCTAACTTTGCTGAGGCGTTACATTTAGATCCCCGGAAAAATTAGCGCCCCCGCAACCGAAATTGAGTAGTTGCACCCCAAGAGAGAAGCGGGGCGCTACTGGAAGCGCCTCGCCTCCCTCTTGGGACGCTGCAAGGGAATATCGCAGCGCTACGTGCCGCGGTATTGCAGGCCTTCCTCCCCTTCTTAAAGGGGAGGGGCCTTGAGCAGCGCGACCCGGGGCCCAGCTGGGCCCCCGGGGATCGGAGTGCCGGCAAAAGAGCCCGGCACTCAAGAGAAGTGCCGGGCTCATGGAGCGCAGCCGGCACTCCGCGAGGGGGCAGGTCAGGAGGCCGGGGACGGGAGCGGAGGCAGGTGTTGGCAGGCGACCAGCAACAAAAATGGCCGCCCGGCACCTCGCCTTTAAATAACGCTACCCCGGCCGCAGTAGGCCCCCCTGACCCCGTCGGACATAACGTCCGGCGGTAAGTCAGGGGGCGCTACTGAAGATCGCGGCCGGGGTGCGAGCGGGGAGCTACGCACGGTGGTGACGTCATCGCTGGTGGTGCAGCGCCACGGAGCGCTAATGGTTACCGCCGCCGCTAACCTCCCGCTGAATTTCACGGGTGGCGTTGGCAGCGCCACGCCCGGGCGCTAGTTGCTTTGCGCCTCGTTAGCGCCCTCTTATTTTTCTCCCTTGGAATACTTATTTGTTTTCTGAGTTACTCAGTTTGGATTTAGTCACAGCCATAATATAAAGTTGTTAATTGCAAGTACCAAGATGTCATGATTTCAAGGAGAAGGGCTAAGAAAATACTTTCCACATAAAGTACTCCCACTGTCCTCAGATAAAGGCTTGATATTATCAACTGGATGAAGCCATACTAAAGACCTTTTTTGAAATGGCAGTTGCGAGGATAAAACTTTCTCCAACCTGTTACACAGGTGTGAAATCTTGTTTCCAGTAGTGAAAATTATCATGGTTCAATGGATTGATGAAGCAGTCCCTTCTACTGATCAATGCATAAATCAGTTCCACTAATAAGGGTTTGTGAAGGGTACAAGCTAACATATGGAACCATCTCTTGTAAATAATATGCTGGCAGCATATCACTTTGGAAAGGTAGATTCATAAATCTCGCACTATTGTCTAAGCTAACCTCTTATATAGTATTACATAGTAATTACAGTACAGAAACAGGCTATTCAGCCCAACAGGTCCATGTCGGTGTTTATACTCCACACAAGCCTCCTTCCACCCTTCTTAATCTAACCCCTTTCACATATCCTTCTGTACCTTTCTCCCTCATATGTTTATCTAGCTTCCCCTTAAATACATCTATGCTAGTCACCTCAACTACACCTTGTGGTAGCAAGTTCCACATTCCAACCACTCACTGGGTAAAGAAGTTTCTCCTGAATTCCCTATTTTTAGTGACTATCTTATATTTATGGCCCCTAGTTCCCTCGCAAGTGGAACCATCTTCTCTACAGCTACCCTATCAAACCCTTTCATAATCTTAAAGACCTCAATCAGGTCACCCCGAACTTCTTTTAATATGCGTAAATGCAATACATCCAGACCAAGGATTTATCCTCTCTAAGTTTGATTAGTTTATCAATTATCTCCCCCTTTTCTATCTTAAATGTGTATATCTTTCGTGATCTCTTCTTCTAATGTCATGCCCACCATGATAGTTTCCTTTTGTACCTGGGTTTTAATTTAAAGGCCTTTTGTATGCTGCAATATTCCGATCTCTTTTGGTCTTCAAAAGTTGTTTCAGCTCAGTACTGTTTAAGGACGCTTCTGACTCGAGTTAGTTAATTCTTTGTCAAATAGAGACTTCTTTGGTTTGTTGGTTCAGTTTTTATTTCGTGAAACTGGGTTTGGCTCTTCTTCAGGCTTTGCTCTTGTTCTCTTTGGTCTGTATCCCCTCTTAGTAAAGTGCTCTCCATTAGCATCAAAAATATATATCGGTTGACCATAGCATAAGAGATGCATTACTGAGTGACTCCAGCTAGCATGAAAACAGTTCACTTCCAGCCCACCACTGCAAGCATCAAATGTGGGTCAAGAAAACCTAATCCCTAATTGCCCACACAGAAAGTGGATGGTTGGCAACTATGAGTGTTTGGATCAACCATGCCTATATTTATCACAATCACCCCATATCTCCAGCCTATTAGTGATGCGGTATATATTTAATGGAATGGATTTTTCCCCACTGAGTCCCACAAGTTTGGGATTCAATGATTAACATAGGTCTTCAAAGTCTATGCAAATCAGTCCTATCCAGAGCAAAGAGATTCTGCAGAGAAAATGCACTCTATGAAAATCATAGGCTCCTACTCATTAACCTAAATTTTCCGAGTACAGGCAAATGGCAAGGAATCAATTCACATCAGAAAATCATCGGCGCAATCTTTGCAATTTTCCAATATGCGCGGCGGCAGGCAAGATTCTTCATCACCAGTGCATACTCTAAAAACAACTACCATTATGTCCACTTTTGTGCAGCAGTTTCAGTTTTCTGTTTTTGGGTCTCTGCTCCCCAGGGCTGCTCCAATCGCCATACCACATTAGCTCTAAGGTGTTTGTTTTGAACTAACTGATATAGAGATACCCAAGCTGGAAAAATCACTGCTGGCTACATGGAACGGATAATCACCAATATGTTAGAAAAACCATTAGCTTCCAAAGTACTTAGAAACCTTGTTTTGTTTGGAGAGGGAGAAGTCAAAAGTGCCAAGCATCATTTTCATGGATTCTAAATGATGCATTTCAATGTGGTTGACATCATCTCGTCATGTGTTGAAAAGCAAATGAAAAAAGATTGCTCTTTACCAGCATACCCCTCTCCAACATTTTTATAACTAATAAATGAGTGTTCAAAGAGTGTTCTCATGCCCCTATGATTTTTCTCCCAGGTTGCACACAGCAGTGTCTAGGAGATTACTCTTTAATTCCTGGAGACTCCGGGACAATCCTGAAGGGTTGGTGGCCCTACTTGCACACAACAGCAGTGCATTTCTTCCTCTGTCTCCAATCGTTCGTTGTTTCGCCCCCTTGCTGTTATATTAGATTGTTTGTACCCTATTGTCGCTTTTTCCTTTGTCAGCTCCTAATTTGTACCAGGAGTTTCTTTCATTCTTTTGGAAGCTTCATTTCCTCTGGCTGAAGTCCAACTAAGAGATTTGGAAGACTGAAAAGCTCATTTTTGGCAAGGAAATAAAAACAATCCTCCACAACAAACAGCAAACTATTTTCCAGCTCAGGGTCACTTGCATTTGAGTGCATTTATTTGAAGCCAAGTTTGAATTTCATTTGAAATCATTCTGGAGTGTACATGTTCAGTCACATGCTTAGTTCTGGCCAAACATGTCAGTTGTGGATGCCTGTTATCAGCTCATATTCTTCACAGAACAAATCAAAGTTTGGCGTCTAGCTTTGGTTTGTCAGAATCTGCAGCTAAATGCTAGTAAAATATCCACAATGGTGAGAGAGTAGGGGCCATGGGTTTAAACTAATAAAAGGCAAATTTAGGACTGATATCAGCAATTTGCACTTATGTAGCACCTTTCACATAGAAACGCATTCCAAAGTGCTTCACAGAGGAAAAACATCCATAGAACCAGAGATTAGGAGGATCAACTAGGTGGTTTTAAGGAAGGTCTTAAAGGAGGAGAGGGAGGTGGTGAGACGGAAAGGTATGGGAGAATTTCTAATGTGGAGCCTAGGTAGTTGAAAGCACGGCCATCAACGATGGGGCAAAAGGAGGGAGAGAATCACAAGAGGCTGAAATCAAAGGAATGGAGAGTATGGGATGGGAGGGTTGTAAAGCAAAGAGGAGGTTACAGAGATAGATGGGGCGAGGCCATGGAGGGGTTTAAACACAAGGATGAGAATTTTAATTTAAGGCATTAGGTGGCCAGGAGTCAATGTAGGGCAGTGAGGAAAAGAGCAAGTAGGACTTGGTACAGGATAGGATACATCCATGCACAGTTTGGATGAGCTAAAGTTTACAGAGGATGGCGGATGGGAGGGCGGCCAGGAGAACATTGGAGTAATCAAGCCTTCAAGCCTGGAGGTGACAAAGGCATGAATGAGGGTTTCAGCGGCAGATAGGCAGAGGCAGGTTATGTTTTGAAGGTGGAAGTAGATGGCCTTTGTCACAGAGAGATATGGGGTTGGAAAGTCAGCTCAGGGTCAAATAGGATGCTGAGGTTCTGAAGCCTGACACAGCAGCCAGGCAACGGAATTGAGTTGGTGGTAAGGGTACGGAGTTTGTGCCAGGGACCCATAACAAGGGTCTTCCCAACAATTTCTGGAGGAATTTACAGTTCATCAATGACTCAATGTCAGAGAAGCAGTCTGATAACACAGAGGCAATGGAGGGATTAAGATGTAATGCAGAGGTAGTGCTAGGTGTCATTAGCATACATATGGAAGTTGACCCCAATGATGTTGCCAAAAAGTAGCATGTAGATAAGAAGAGGAGGGGCAAAGATGAATCCTTTGGGGACTCCCGTGGTGATGGTGCAGAACTAGGAAGAGAAACCATTACTAGAGTTGCTCTGCCTACGATCAGATAGTCAAGAGTGGAACCAAGTAATGGTACTGCCCCTGGTCTGGACAACAAAAGAGAGGCGTCAGAGCAGGATGGTGTGATGGGCTGTGTCAAAGGCTGCTGGAAATTTGAGGAAGACAAAGAGAGATAATGCACCATGGTCTCAGAGAAATAAAAACAGAAAATGCTGGAAACACTCAGCAGGTCAGGCAGCATCTGTGGAGAGAGAAACAGAGTTAACGTTTCAGGTCGATGACCCTTCGTCAGAACTGGAAAAAGCTGGAGATGGAACAGGTTTTTAAGCAAGTGCAGGGGCAGGGAAAGGGGGGAGGGGAGGAAAGAACAAAAGGGACGGTCTGTGATAGAATGGAAGGCAGGAGAGATTAAGAGACATTAAGAGACATTAAGAGCTGCTGCAAGGCAAAAGGAGAAGGTAATGGGACAAGTTAAGAAACAAAAGATGGCTCTAGATGAAGGGTAAATGGCACTGGCAGAATGAAAGACAGCTGCCATGTGGGAGAGAGAAAAAAAATAATAAATAAATAATAAATAAAATAAATGGGGAAAAAAAGGATAGGGGCAGAGGTTATGGTCTGAAATTGTTGAACTCTATGTTGAGTCCAGAAGGCTGTAAAGTGCCCAATCGAAAGATGAGGTGCTGTTCCTCGAGTTTACATTGAGCTTCATCGGAACAGTGTAAGAGGCCGAGGACGGTGAGGTCTGAGTGGGAGTGGAGCGGAGAATTAAAGTGACAGGCGACCGGAAGCTCGGGGTCACCCTTACGGACTGAACGGAGGTGTTCCGCAAAGCAGTCACCCAATCTGCGTTTGGTCTCCCCAATGTAGAGGAGACCGCATCGTGAGCAGCGAATATAATATACTAAATTGCAAGAAGTACAAGTAAATCGCTGTTTCACCTGGAATGAGTGTTTGGGGTCCTGGACAGTGGGAAGGGTGGAGGTAAAAGGGCAGGTGTTGCATCTCCTGCGCTTGCACGGGAAGGTGCCGGGCGAAGGGGAAGGGATGTTGGGGGTGATAGAGGAGTGGACCAGGGTGCAACGGAGGGAGTGGTCCCTTCGGAATGCTGAAAAGGGAGATGAGGGGAAGATGTGTTTGGTGGTGCGATCACGCTGGAGGTGGCGGAAATGGTGGAGGATGATCCGTTGAATGTGGAGGCTGGTGGGGTGAAAGGTATCATGGTTCCCGGAGGGAGGGGAAGGGGTGAGAGCAGAAGTGCAGGTAATAGAACGGACACGGTCAAGGGCCGTGTCAACCACAGTAGAGGGAAACCTTGGTTGAGGAAAAAGGAAGACATGTCGGAAGCACTGATATGGAAGGTGGCATCGTCAGAGCAGATGCGGCGGAGACGGAGAAACTGGGAGAATGGAATAGAGTCCTTACAGGAAGCGGGGTGGGAGGAAGTGTAGTCCAGGTAGCTGTGGGAGTGAGTGGGCTTGTAGTGAATGTTTGTCAATAGCCTATCCCCAGAGATGGAGACAGAAAAGTCGAGGAGGGGAAGGGAAGAGTCGGAGATGGACCATGTGAAGGTGAGGGAAGGGTGGAAATTGGAAGCAATGAAATTTTCTAGTTCAGGGCGAGAGCAGGAAACAGCACTGATACAGTCATCAATGTACCGGAAAAAGAGGTGAGGGATGTGAACTGAGTAGGACTGGAACAAAGAGTGTTCCACATATCCCACGAAAAGGCAGGCATAGCTAGGGCCCATGCGGGTTCCCATAGCAACACCTTTAATTTGGAGAAAGTGAGTGGAGTCAAAGGAGAAGTTGTTCAATGTGAGAACAAGTTCAGCCAGGCGGAGGAGGGTGGTGGTGGATGGGGACTGGTTGGGCCTCTGTTCAAGGAAGAAGCGGAGCGCCCTCAGGCCATCCTGGTGGGGGATGGAGGTGTAGAGGGATTGTACGTCCATAGTGAAGAGGAGACGGTTGGGGCCGGGAAACTGGAAACTGTTAAAAATGGCGGAGGGCGTCGGAAGAGTCGCGGATGTAGGTGGGAAGAGACTGGACAAGGGGAGAAAAAATAGAGCCGAGATAGGAAGAGATAAGTTCCGTGGGGCAAGAACAGGCTAAAACGATGGATCTACCAGGGCAGTGCTGTTTGTGGATCTTGGGAAGGAGGTAGAAGCGGGCTGTGCGGGGCAGGGGAATTATGAGGTTGGCGGCCGTGGAGGGAAGATCTGCAGAGGAGCTGAGGTCTGTGACGATCTTGGAAACGGTGGCTTGATGTTCGATAGTGGGGTCATGGTCCAGGTGGAGGTAGGAGGAGGTGTCGGAGAGTTGGCGTTCAGCCTCCGCTAGGTAGAGGTCGGTTCGCCAAACAACAACAGCACCACCCTTGTCAGCAGGTTTAATGATAAAGTTGGGGTTGGATCTGAGAGAATGGAGTGCTGCAAGTTCAGAGGGAGGTAGGTTGGAGTGAATGAGGGGAGCAGAGAAATTGAGACAGCCAATGTCACGCCGGCAGTTTGCAATGAAAAGATCTAGAGAGGTTAAGAGGCCAGAGGGAGGGGTCCAGGTAGAACGAGAATTCTGAAAATGGGAGAAGGGGTCAGCTGTGCGGGGGGAAGACTCCTGGCCGAAGAAGTGGGCACGGAGATGAAGGCGGTGGAAAAAGAGCTCAGCATCGTGCCGAGCTCGAAATTCATGGAGATGGGGGCATAAGGGGATGAAGCTCAGGCCTTTGCTAAGGACTGATCGTTCGGGGTCAGAGAGGGGAAGGTCAGAGGGGATAGTGAAAACACGGCAGGGGGTGAGATTGGAAGAAGGGATGGGGTCAGAGAAAAGTGAAGGGGAAGAAGGTTCCGGAGGGGTGTTAGTGTCCAAGAGTTGTTGAAGCTTGCGATCCTTGACACCTGAAAGGAAGAAAAAAAGTTTTTTGTTAAAGTGCCGGATGAGGCGAAGGATGAAATGGAACTGCAGACCAGGACAGCTTTGAGATAGAATGAGTCGGTGCTGCTGAAGAGAGAGGTCGAGAGTGTTCATGTGGCGGCGCATGGCATTCAGCGTCGATCTCAGGATACGGCGAGAGCAGTGGTTCGAGGAACGCTGAATATCTTGGCGATATCTGTAGTCCTGGGTGGATCCAAAACACGAAGGGTGGAATTTCAGTTGGAATCCACGTGGAGTAAGTCGGAGCTGGAGACAGTTGCTGAGGAAAGATATGTGGCTGTGAAAGCGAGTTTTGGTAGATACCTGATCAAACACGAGAAGGGAGACAGAAAGCAATGACGATGAACAAGGTAAAAGAGACAAACGGAAATCCTGTCGGAGAGAAGAGCAGAACTTCTTCAAGGTGGGCGTTCTTAGAAGAAAAGTGGCAGTGAATTAAACACTATTACAAAAGCAAAATACTGCGGATGCTGGAAATCTGAAATAAAAACAGAAAATGCTGGAAACACTCAGCAGGTCAGGCAGCATCTGTGGAGAGAGAAACAGAGTTAACGTTTCAGGTCAATGACCCTTCGTCAGAACTGGAAAAAGCTGGAGATGGAACAGGTTTTTAAGCAAGTGCAGGGGCAGGGAAAGGGGGGAGGGGAGGATAGAACAAAAGGGACGGTCTGTGATAGGATGGAAGGCAGGAGAGATTAAGAGACATTAAGAGATGGTGCAAGGCAAAAGGAGATGGTAATGGTCTCAGAGAATGTTATTTGTAACTTTCATTAGGGCTATTTTGGTGCGGTGGGAGGTCCAGACCCTATTTGGAGGGATTCTAACGGAGGATTGCAGAAGAGATGGGCATGGATCTAAGAGACGACAGCACATTCAAGGATCCTGGAGAGGAAAGGAATATTGGAGATGTTGTAGCTTTCAGGAAGTTCTTCTTCACACTAAGTGTAATTAATGCATGGAATGGACTTTCAAATAGAGTAGTAGAGGATTTATTTAAGAAGCAGTTGGATATTGTAGTGGGAAGACTTTGGAGTCTTTCTGAATGGATGAACTAAAAGGGGCCAAATGGCGTTCTTAATCCTGTAAATGACTTGTGATCTCCCATGGCCATACATATCCTGCAGCTAAAAAATTGGGAAGCTGACGCTACAGGCCTCAATTACCATGTGTTAAATAGTTGTTAAATTGATGTTGGTGATGTTGCACTGAGGAACTCATTTTACATTCTCACCTCTAAGTTCAAAAGTTGTGGGTTCAAGCCCCACTCCAGAGACTTGAGCATATAATCTCGCCTTGCACTCCAGTGCGGTTGAGGGAGTGCTGCCCTTCAGAGCAGGCGTATTTCGAATGAGACGTTAAACCAAGGTCTCGTCTGCCCTCTCAAATGGACGTAAAAGATACAATGGAACTATTCAAAGAAGAGCAGGGGAGTTCTCTTGGTGTCCTGGCCAACATTTATCCCTAACCAATATCACTAAGGCTGTTTATGGGGCCTTGCTGTGCAAAAATTGGCTGACGTGTTTCCCTGCATTAGGACACTTCAAAACATTCTTCATTGGTTGTAAAGTGCTTTGGGAATCTCGTAAAATGTACTACACAAATGCAATTTATTTCTTTTATTTCATTTACAGACTGAGCAAAAACTGGATATTCATTCACATCTTCCAAACTATGACTTATGTCTAAGCAATGATTCCTGTACATGTGCATGGAGCCCAGCACGTGAGTGCATAAGACAAGGCTGAAGCATTCATAACCAGCTTCAGCCAGAAGTGCCGAGCGGACAATCCATCTCGGCCTCGAACTGAGGGCCACACCATCACAGATGTCAGTCTTCAGCCAATTCAATTCACTCCACGTGATATCAAGAAACGGCTGAGCGCACTGGATACAGCAAAGGCTATGGGCCCTAATAACATCCCGGCTGTAGTGCTGAAGACCTGTACTCCAGAACTAGCCGTGCCTCTAGCCAAACTGTTTCAGTACAGCTACAACACTGGCATCTACCCGACAATGTATAAAACTGCCCAGGTATGTCCTGTCCACAAAAAGCAGGACAAATCCAATCCAGCCAATTACCGCCCCATCAGTCTACTCTCAATCATCAGCAAAGTGATGGAAGGTGTCATTGACAGTGCTATCAAGCGGCACTTACTCACCAATAACCTGCTCACCAATGCTCAGTTTGTGTTTCGCCAGGACCACTAGGCTCTAGACCTCATTACAGCCTTGGTCCAAACATGGATAAAAGAGCTGAATTCTAGAGTGAGTTGAGAGTGAACGCTCAACATCAAGGCAGCATTTGAACGAGTGTGGCATCAAGGAGTCCTAGTAAAACTAAAGTCAATTGGGAATCAGGGGAAAGACTCTCCACAAAGGAAGATGGTTGTGGTTGTTGGAGGCCAATCATCTCAGCCCCAGGACATCGCTGCAGCAGTTCCTCAGGGAAGTGTCCTAGGCCCAACCATCTTCAGCTGCTTCATCAATGACCTTCCCTCCGTCACAAGGTCAGAAGTGGGGATGTTCGCTGATGATTGTAGAGTGTTCAGTTACATTCACAATTCCTCAGATAATGAAGCAGTCCATGCCCGTATACAGCAAGGCCTGCCTACCAATCATGCTTGGGCTGATAAGTGGCACGTAACATTAGTGCCACACAAATGCCAGGCAATGACCATCTACAACAAGCAAGAGTCTAACCACCTCCCCTTGTCATTCAATGGCATTACCATTGTTGAATCCCCCACCATCAACATCCTGGTGGTCACCATTGACCAGAAACTTAACTGGACCAGCCACATAAATATTGTGGCTGCAAGAGTAGGTCAGAGGCTGGGTATTCTCTGGCGTGTGACTCATTTCCTGACTTCCCAAAGCCTTTCCACCATCTACAAGGTACAAGTCAGGAATGCGATGGAATACTCTCCACCTGCCTGGATGAGTGCAGCTCCAACACCACTCAAGAAACTCAGCACCATCCAGGGCAAAGCAGCCCACTTGATCAGCACCCCACCCACCACCTCAAACAGTCACTCCCTCCACCACCGGCGTATCGTGGCTGCAGTGTGTACCAGCTACAAGATGCACTGCAGCAACTTACCAAGGATTCTGCGTCAGCCCCTCCCAAACCGGCGACCTCTATCACCTAGAAGGGCAAGGGCAGAGGCGCATGGGTATATCATCACTTCCAAGTTCCCCGCCAAGTCACACACCATCCTGACTTGGACATATATCACCGTTCCTTCATTGTTGCTGGGCCAAAATCCTAAAACTCCCTACCTAACAGCACTGTGGGAGTTCCAAGATTCACCACAAGGACTGCAGCGGTTCAAGAAGGTGGCTCACCACCACCTCCTCAAGGTATATTAGGGATGGGCAATAAATGCTGACCTAGCCAGTGACACCCACATCCCCTGAATGAATAAAAAAAATGTAATGTATATTAATGGCACTGTCGGTGCAAATGCGTTATAATGGCTGTCACAGGAGTGGCTTATTTTGCATTATAAAACACGAGGAACGAATTGCTGTGGCTGCTATGTTAAAAACGCGAGTTACAAAAGTGAAAGAGTATTTAGAACTCGCTGTCACTGGTAAAATCATAAAGGCGGGTTCGGTAAAGGGTGAACTGTAATGGTTTGTGATATCATTTGGCTGCCGCCAGCTGTGGATCTATACCAGTGCATGATTACTGCGTTAAGAGAGAAAAGTAAAAGGAGGTGGTAATCATAAAAAAGCAAAAAGAAAATCATCTACAATCAAGTAAGCCTATATTATGAACAAGCAATACCAAGAGTGCTGTTGTCTACTCTTAGGCTTCAGGTGATGGTCATAAACCACTAAAACTTTGTTCTCAGAACTTTTTAAAAATTCATTCATGGGATGTGGGCGTCGCTGGCAAGGCCAACATTTATTGCCCATTCCTAGTTGCCCTCGAGAAGGTGGTGATGTGCTGCCTTCTTGAACCGCTGCAGTCCTTGTGGTGAAGGTACTCCCACAGTGCTATTAGTGATGGAGTTCCAGGATTTTGAACCAGCGCGATGAAGGAACGGTGATATATTTCCAAGTCAGGATCGTGTGTGATTTGGAGGGGTACTTGGAGGTGGTGGTATTCTCAAGCTCCTGCTGCCCTTGTCCTTCTAGGTGGTAGAGGTCGTAGGTTTGGGAGGTGCTGTTGAAGAAGCCTTGGTGAGTTTCTGCAGTGCATCTTGTAGATGGTACACACTGCAGCCACGGTGCACCAGTGTTGGAGGGAGTCAATGTTTAAGGTGGTGGATGGGGTACCAATCAAGCGGGCTGCTTTGTCCAGGATGGTGTCGAGCTTCTTGAGTGTTGTTGGAGCTGCACTCATCCAGGCAAGTGGAGAGTATTCCATCACGCTTCTGACTTGTATCTTGTAGATGTTGGAAAAGCTTTGGGGAGTCAGGAGGTGAGTCACTCGCCACAGAAAACCCAGCCTCTGACCTGCTCTTGTAGCCATGTTATTTATGTGGCTAGTCCAGTTAAGTTTCTGGTCAATGGTAACCCCCAGGATGTTGATGGTGGAGGATTCAACAATGGTAACGCCATTTAATGTCAAGGGGAGGTGGTTAGACTTTCTCTTGTTGGAGATGGTCAATGCCTAGCACTTGGGTGGCGCGAATGTTACTTGCCACTTATCAGCCAAGCCCGACTGTTGTCCAAGTCTTGTTGCATGCGGGCACAGACTGCTTCATTATCTGAAGAGTTGATGAAGCAGCTGAATATGTTTGGGCATAGGACACTGCCCTGAGGAACTCCTGCAGCGGTGTCCTGGGGCTGAGATGATTGGCCTCCAACAACCACAAACTTTGTGCTAGGTATGCCTCCAGCCAGTGGAGAGTTTGCCCCCGATTCACATTGACTTCATGCGGGCACGGACTGCTTCATTATCTGAGGAGTTGCAAATGGGGCTCCTTGATGCCACACTCGGTCAAATGCTGCCTTAAAGTCAAGGGCAGTCACTCGTACCTCACCTCTGGAAGTCATCTCGTTTATCCATTTTTGGACCTGTAATGAGGTCTGGAGCCGAGTGGTCCTGGCGGAACCGAACTGAGCACCAGTGAGCAGGTTATTGGTGAGTAAGTGTCGCTTGATAGCACTGTCGATGGCACCTTCCATCACTTTGCTGATGATTGAGAGTAGACTGATGGGGTGGTAATTGGCCAGATTGGATTTGTCCTGTTTTTTGTGGACAGGACACACCTGGGCAATTTTCCACTTTGTCAAGTAGATACCAGTGTTGCAGCTGTGCTGGAACAGCTTGGCTAGAGGCCAATTTATTATTTCATTCGAATTCATTGATTAAATTACTGCTTTTTAATCACTCTCAGGAATCCATTGTTCTACAGTTCTTTTCAGAGATTTTTAAACAGAAAATTTCCTGAATTTAGTTAAAAAATGATCAGTTTTTATTTCTGTGATGCACACACTCCAGTCTGTCATCATGTCAGATGGTTAGAGCCAATATATTTATTTAGTTTGAAGCAGATTTATGGCTGTACATTGTCCGGGAAACTTCTTTGTTGATTTCTATGGGAGGTCTTTGGAGCTAAAGGGGGAGGGAACTTCAACTTCAGAGACAATAAAGGAAGTGTCACAACATAGTTGGCACAGTGGTGCAACACGTTGCTGGTCTCTTTATTTGTGGAACAGCATAATAGATAACTCATGAATCCAAAGTTAATAAATCTAAAGAATAAATTGCTCTTACGGTAAGAAAAGCAATTAAAATGGCTCTTTTCCAAATGTAGTTAATATAGATATGTATAACTGTGTCATAGTAAATGCATTAGGACATGGGTTTACAACAATGAGTCCCTATACCAGGAATTGCTGATCTCTGCCACACCATCATGGGGAACTGTTCAGTTGACATAAGTTGCTTCCCACAGTAATGGAGTGAAAAATCAAAGGAGAGTGACCCCAGGTTTGATCTCTCACACAACTCTCAATAACTAGTTATAGAATGGCCATTGTAGAAGCCTCCCGAAACCTTAAAAACAGGCTACCCTCTGGGCAGCAGAGGCATAAGGTCTCGTTACCTTAAAGACATAATGATAAATTACATTAGAAAAAAAATACACAGACTAGATGCTCCCAACACAATAGGGAACAGAATGATGGGATCCAAGTTGACACACACTGTTATCCACATGAGACGTTCTGGGGCCACAAAGTAATAGAGGAGGGAAGGGAGGTAATTCCCCGGGGCGCTCTTGAACTTGTGCCAGAAGCTGGATAAAGATTACTGTACATAGTGGCCTAGGTGTTGGTCAGTTGCTCTACTGATCCCCTCAGACCAGTGAATGTTGCGTGGTAGCAAGAGACATTACAAAGAATGAGAAAATAATCTACAATAAAGACTGTGTACTTCTTTTCCTTTAAAATAAGGTGGACAACTCTCATGAACTGAATTCCACTGAGTTACACAGAAACGAACAGGGAGCACGTGTGTAAGAGTTTTATGCAATTAATCAATATTTGCTGCACAGACTATTAAAAAGTAGATACTGTAAAATAATTCTCTTACTCAGATTTGATGTTTGTTTTAAGTAAATGTGGCTGCTAAAATGTCAAAGTCTGGTTGTGCATTACTGCACAATAATCTGATGTATTTTAATCTCTTATATACAATAACAGCATTTGGAAGGCAGCTATCTTAATTGCTTCTCTTACTGTAACTGCAATTTAACTTTTCTACACCTGTAAACTTTGGATCCTTGTACCATCTGTTTTATTGTTACTCAAACAAAGGTATAGTGATGCTGCTTACTGACATTTCAAGAATTTTACACGCCACTTTAATTACTTTTTGAAGTGTTTTGTGTTACTTCAGATGGATTTCTGTATGAATAAGTTCTCAGACATACTGGGAACTAGATAATAACAAAGATATTGCAAAGACATCATTCTGTTTCCCAAGTATATGATAATTCCTTCGTGAAACATTCTGCATGTCACTACTGAGGGTTTGTAGAAGCTGTTTTGTTGTATATGGGAATATTCTACATAATGCTCCTCTTCAACGTGTTGTATAATAAGAACATAAGAACATAAGAAATAGGAGCAGGAATAGGCCACTTGGCCCCTCGAGCCTGCTCCGCCATTCAATAAGATCATGGCTGATCTTGAGCTCAAAGCCACTTCTCCACCCGCTCCCCATAACCCTTCACTCCCTTATCTTGCAAAAATCTGTCTATCTCCACCTTAAATGTATTTAATGACCCAGCTTCCACGGCTCTCTGGGGCAGAGAATTCCACAGATTTACGACCCTCTGAGAGAAGAAATTCCTCCTCATCTCAGTTCTAAAAGGGCGACCCTTTATTCTGAAACTATGCCCCCGAGTTCTAGATTTCCCCACAAGGGGAAACATCCTCTCTGCATCTAGCTTGTCGAGCCCCCTCAGTATCTTATATGTTTCAATAAGATCACCTCTCATTCTTCTAAATTCCAATGAGTATAGGCCCAACCTGCTCAACCTTTCTTCATAAGTCAACCCCCTCATCTCTGGAATTAACCTAGTGAATCATCTCTGAACTGCCTCCAATGCAAGTATATCCTTCCTTAAATAAGGAGACCAAAACTGTACACAGTACTCAAGGTGTGGTCTCACCAATACCCTGTACAGTTGTAGCAGGACTTCCCTGCTTTTATACTCCAACCCCCTTGCAATAAAGGCCAACATTCCATTTGCCTTTTTGATTACTTGCTGTACCTGCATGCTAACTTGTTGTGTTTCATGCACAAGGACCCCCAGGTCCCTCTGAACTGTAGCATTTTGTAATCTCTCTCCATTTAAATAATCATTTGCTTTTTTATTTTTCCTGCCAAAGTGGATAACCTCGCACTTTCCCACATTATACTCCATCTGCCAAATGTTTGCCCACTCACTTAGCTTGTCTATATCCCTTTGCAGATTCTTTGAGTCCTCTGCACAACTTGCTTTCCCACCCATCTTTGTATCATCCGCAAACTTGGTTACATTACACTCGGTCCCTTCATCCAAGTCATTAATGTAGATTGTAAACTCGATCCCTTCATCCAAGTCATTAATGTAGATTGTAAACTCGGTCCCTTCATCCAAGTCATTAATGTAGATTGTAAATAGTTGAGGCCCCAACACCGATCCCTAGTTACTGTTTGCCAACCGGAAAATTACCCATTTATCCCGACTCTATGCTTTCTGTTAGTTAGCCAATTCTCTATCCATGCTAATATATTACCCCCAACTCCATGAGCTCTTATCTTATGCAGTAACCGTTTATGTGGCACCTTATCGAATGCCTTCTGGAAATCCAAATACACCACATCCACTGGCTCACCCTTTGTCCACCCTGCTTGTTACATCCTCAAAGAACTCCAGCAAATTTGTTAAACATGATTTCCCTTTCATAAAACCATGCTGACTCTGCTTGACTGCATTATGATTTTCCAAATACCCTGCTACTGCTTTCTTAATGAAGGACTCCAGCATTTTCCCAATGACAGATGTTAGGCTAACTGGTCTATAGTTTCCTGCTTTCTGCCACCCTCCTTTCTTAAATAGGGGTGTTACATTTGCAGTTTTCCAATCCGCTGGGACCTCTCCAGAGTCCAGGGAATTTTGGTATATTGCAACCAATGCATCCACTATCTCTGCAGCCACTTCTTTTAAGACTCTGGGATGCAGGCCATCTGGTCCAGGGGACTTGTCGTCTTTTAGTTCCATTATTTTACCGAGTACTTTTTCCTTAGTGATAGTGATTGTCTTTAGTTCCCCACTCCCTGTGGCTGCTTGATTATCCATTATTGGGATGTTGTTAGTGTCTTCTACCGTGAAGACAGATACAAAATATTTGTTCATAGTCCATGCCATTTCCCCGTTCCCCATTATTAATTCCCCAGTCTCATCCTCTAAGGGACCAACGTTTACTTTAGCTACTCTCTTTTTATATACCTGTAGAAGCTCTTACTATCTGTTTTAATATTTCTTGCCAGTTTACTCTCATAATTCGTCTTCTCTCTCTTTATTATTTTTTTAGTCATCCTTTGCTGGTTTTTATAAATTTTCCAATCCTCTGGCCTCCCACCAATCTTGGCAACATTGTATGCCTTCGTTTTCAATTTGATGCCATCCTTTATTTCCTTAGTTAGCCACGGATGGTGCTCCCTTCTCTTAAATCTTTCTTTCTCACTGGAATATATTTTTGTTGAGAGTTATGAAATATCTCCTTAAATGTCCGCCACTGCATTTCAACTTTCTTACCCTTTAATTTATTTTTCCAGTCCACTTTAGCCAGTTCTGCCCTCATGCCATTATAATTGCCTTTGTTTAAGATCAGGACACTGGTTTGAGATACAACTTTCTCACCCTCCAACTGAATTTGAAATTCAACCATGCTATGATCACTCTTTATAGAGAAACATAGAAAAATAGGACTGGAGTAGGCCATTCGACCCTTCAAGCCTGCTCCGCCATTCAATATAATCATGGCTGATCCTAGAGGATCCTTTACTATGAGATCATTTATTAATTCTGTCTCATTACACAGTACCAGATCCAAGATAGCCTGCTCCCTGGTTGGTTCCATTACATACTGTTCCTGGATACACTCTATGAACTCCTCCTCAAGGCTACCATGGCCAATTTGATTTGTCCAATCAATATGGAGATTAAAATCACCCATGATTATTACCGTACCTTTTTTACAGGCCTCCATTATTTGTTGATTTATACTCTGCACAGTTTGGAGGGCATTACACAGTGAACAGCCTGGAATTTGCCACATGAAAGATAATACACAGATTAGTGTGTGTTATATAGAGCATAATACACTGACTGGTGTGTGTTAGAGAATAATGCACAAAAGTGAGTGTGTGTCACATATAGAAGAATGCACAATTGGGCCTATGTTAGGTAGAAAATAATGCACAGGCTGGAGTGTGTGACTAATCTCTACTCCATAATGCCCATATGCATCAGGGCCATTAGAGAGATGAAAATCAGCCCCTTTGGGATATTTTCTGTGTGAACATATTGAAATTCAAGACTTTAGAAGTTGTGTGAGAGCCACTGGCTCACATATTCAGCTGCTCATTGAGATCTAACTTGGTTCCCATGTATTAGAGGATGGCTAATGTGGTTCCATTATTTAAGAAAGGGAAAAACTTGGGCCCCAGAAATTATAAGCACACGAAGCAGGGAAGCTATTCGAAACCATTGTACGTGATGTGATTATATGGTCACTTGTTAACTTCGGTGGTAATTTGGGACACTAAACATGGCTTTAGATCCTGCCTCACTAACTTAATGGACCAAAATGGTGGATGAAGCTAGTTTGGTTGTTACTGTACACCTTGACTTCCAAAAAGCATTTGATAAAGTAAGAAGAGAAAATTTGCATTTGTATATAACGCCTCTCACATCCTCAAGCTATCCCAAAGCTCTTTACAGGTAATAAATTACTTCTGAACTGTAGTCACTGGTGTCATGTAGGCAAAAGTAGCTGTTAACTTGCACACAGCAAGGTCCACAAACAGAAAATGAGATAAATGAGCAGCTATTGCGAGTTAGTAGTGTTGGTTGAGGGATAAATCTTGACTAAAATTATGGGATCTTTTACATCCACCTGAATGGGCAGACGGGGTCTTGCTTTAATATTGCATCAAAAAGCTGGCACCTCTGACAATACAGCACTCCCTCAGTACTGCATTGAAGAATCAGCCTAGATTATGTGCTCAAATCCTGAAGTAGGGCTTATAACCATAACCTTCTGACTCAGAAGCAAGACTGTTAGCAACTGAACTAAATTGACATCTTTTTACACCACACTGAGACTGGAGTGCATCATCACCCTGGCCAACAAAATTTTAATTTAATTTGTTAAGTTTTATTTAAAGTTATTTTAGTTACAGTCTATTTGTTTTAAGTGCCCACACAAAAGAGTACACCACATTGAGACCTTTTAGGAAAAATTCTCATGGGTTTATCACACTGTTAATTACTTTGAATAGGCAGCTGGTTGAAATGACAGAAGCAGAGGTTTTGATTGGGGCACAGTAATGAGCGGAGTTTTTCAGGGCTTTTGTGTTGGATCGCTGTCCATTTTTATTAATGATCTAGAGGAAGACTTAAATTAAACAATTGTTAATTCACAGATGATACAAAAATGTGATCAGGAGTTAATTCAGACTAAATTAATAGACTGCAGGCTGATTTAGCTAAATTAGGTTAATGGGACCAGGTGTGACAGATGTAATTTAATGTGGATAAATGTAATGATGTGCACTTAGGGTTAGGAATCTTCATACTATGGAGGGGCACCTGTTAAAGGTAATGGATCTAGAAACTCATCTTATGGTACTAGTTGATCACATGGTAAAGGTACACAAGTAGTGGGAGGTGGCTAAAGGGAAAGCAAATATGGTAAATTAAAAGGAAAAACTGCAAATACTGAAAGTAAGAACAGAAAATGCTGGAAATACAGTTGTGTCAGAGTTCAAAATAGTTTTAAAAAACTAAATTAGTGATTGGATTAATGGCAATTGGCTATTAATTAATCATTTTGAAAGACCTTTGCACTTTCAAAGCTTTTGAGGTTTACTTCCAATGTCCAGAGTGTTGCAGGTCTTATCAGTGCTATGAAAATACTTTACGTGGAAATGGGTGGGGCTGCCATTAAATAGGAAAAAATAAAGTCAGCATTTAAAATGTACCAGGTCACTGAATAAGAAAATTTGTTTTGTGACATAAATGAGCAGGCTTAACAGAAGGCAGTTGGTGTCTGTGTTCAGGCAGGCCTCCCAATTTGTATCTTTTGCTTTGGGGTTTAAATGATAATTAAAATTTACTCTTACTGCATTTAACTCTTTTTTAAAAAAGCAAATGCAAAGACATTTTATTTTAAATGTATTTATTAAGTACACACTAATGCATTTTATCACATTTTACTGCAGTTCATTATGAAGGAAATGCACTACTAATCACTGTTATTCTATCTGTACTGCAATTGGTTGCAGGCTTAATTCAGGTGGCAATACTTTAAATAAATATTGGACTTGCACAGGAGCCATCAAAAGTTAATTCACCAAAAACATAGAAAGAAAATTACATTTACTTTTCACATCTTCAGGATGTCCCAAGGTGCTTTGCAGTCAATTAATTAAATGTAGTCATTTGTTGTTTTATCAAAGTGGCAGCCAATTTGCAAACAGCAAGATCCCTTAAAAAAAACAAATGAGATAAATGAATGGATGAACTGTTTTGTGGTATGTTGGGTAAGGGATGAATATTGGTCAGGACACTAGAACAACTCTCTGCTCTCCAACTAATGGGATCTTTTACATCCACATAGACAGAATAGCCCCAAATTTCCTCAGGGGTTCCATTGGACTCTTGTGAAGGTTGGGCGGAACCCACTGGAAAATTGTAGGCAGCCAGTTTCCCACTGATTTGTGAACTTTCTCGATTGGCCTTGTAAGGGGTGGAAACTTCTGGCCGCCACATACAAGGCCATCGACTCAGGGTAGAGCCAGAAGCAGGGATTCTCTACGTGGGAGTTTCCACTTCCCTGGCTTAGTAGGGACCCTGTGTTTTATTGGAGGCCAGTATGCCTAATGAGGTGAAGCATCCCAGCCTCTAGACAGGTGTTAGGGGGCCCAGGTGAGGCAATTGGCTTGGATACCCGAAGAAAGGCTAATTTCTTTTTTTGACAATTGGATCGATCTTGTATATGGTGCCAAGGTGGGCACTAAGGTCTTGGGCAGGCAGGTGTCAATGATGATCCTGTAATGGCGCAGGCACCTGCTGGCCCAATGTAAATTAGGCGCCCTCCCGCTGACACTGCAAACTCCATAATTGCAAGGATTCTGGCCTGTGTTTTGAGGCCCATTTTCTTAGTACTGCGTTTAAATGTCAGCCTGCATTATGTGCTCAATCAAGTTTTGGAGTGTGGCTTGAACCCATAAACTTCTGATTCAGACACAAGAGTTCCATCGCTGAGCTGAGATTAGACAAAATAATGCAAGACATTTAGTTTTTTTTCCCAAATTTGTAATTAGAAGTTTATACAAAATACAAAAAAAATACAAAATTACATTGCGAGGTGATGGAATACAAAACAGTGACATGGAATAACGATACACAGGAAAGTACATTGGAGGGAGAAGAAAATAATGAGGAATTCGAAGCCATGCACAACTATCAGAATTACAAGTATAGGAGGTGCGAGAACCAACAGAAACACATCAGTGAACTCTGGTGTGAAAGTCATCAGAGTCCAACAGATATGCAAAACTTAATTCATGTATATAACACTAATGAGGAGGCCCTATAAGTGAGAATAAAGCCACTGTATAAAACATAACTGTCTGGCATGTGTACTGTATCTGCACAGTCAAAATGTGCTCCCAGGTTACAGACTGTTGGAAAAAAAAACTTACAGAAGAATTAAAATTCTTCAATCAATAATGCAATTTAAAGTACGCCTAAAACCATGCAGGGTGTGTCCAGGATTTTAGAAAGGGGATTTTCTTGTGGTCCAATGACAACAGATGTATGCATTGAAAGTGTGAAGCCAGTGCTAGGGGGAATTCAACGATAGAGAGACCCGTTATACTTTTACAAATAAACTGCACTTTACAAATGGTGTGAATTTATGTTTATTTTTAAGACTACCTAGCATAAGGGGGATTTCCATGTAAAAATAAATTTGCCCCATTCAACCCAAATCACTGGCTGAACCCCGTGTCAACCAAGGATATTGTCACAATTACACAATACCTGGCAATCTCATACAGCAACTGCGTGACCCTACCCCACCTCATTAGTTCCTTTCAAGAAACAAAATCCAAATATAGATCAAAAAAAAGATACTAACCATAATAATGTTTAAAAATAGCTCCACAATACAAAACTCATATCCGACTACCAACTGTTAAATGGGGAAAAATCCACATGAGCTAAGTTTTATAAGCTTTAGTTTTCAGACAGATCACACAAGATAGTTCTTTCTTCACAACTTGTCAGCTCCAGATCCTCTTTTTGTAGGTGCAGTATTACTTGGTAAGTTTAAGTTGCAATTGTATGTAACATCCTCTTTTGTGTACTACGTGCTCTAGAAAAATGCTGTGCCCAATTTATTTTCCTCAGGGTGGAATTTGGATGATGCAGCTTAAAATCATCACGCTTTTTACTATTTAATTTGTCACATAGATCAGAAAATAGCAGACAGTCGTTGTGTACATCTTGATACACAATAGGGGCAATTGCCAACCTGGCAGATGGTTAAAATCACCCACCGATGTCGCGCTCCATTTCCATGGGCTTCAATTTTAACCTGCTCTTCTCAGCAGGCAGGAAGGGCACCCGCTAGAAACCAGCAGGGTCCTTCTTTAAATATGCAGATCGGGCTCCAATTATGTCGTCGGGGCTCAACTGCTTTTTTAACTAGTGGCCTGAGCAGATAAAGCATTGTGGCTTTCCCACCAGATGAAGTTATCGGGAAGAAGAGTCGGGGCCAAAAGGAGCCTGAAGGGCTGAGTTTTTAAACTTTTTATATTTCTTTTGGTTAGAGGGGGCCAGAAGTGCTTCTCCGGGCCCCACAAGGCCCTCCAGGCCTCCTCTGCCCCAGCATCCCCCCCCCCCCCCACCCCCCCCCGCAAATTCCCAATCACGAGGCTCTCCTGAAACCCCCTCCCTGTAACTTACCTGAGTGCCTGGGGACCATTCCTTTGCTCTCCACCAGCCTCCTGCCAACCAACATTCAACTCCCGCCCGCCAGCCAGGTGCTGCTTCATGCCAGTTTCAGGTGGGAAACTAACCCCGGGGAATGCAGATGAGACCCAGGAGTTAAATTTGCCCAGGCTTCATACTGCGCAGGTCAGGGCGGTTTGCTGCTCACCTCGGCTCCCACCCACCCGATTCATGCCCTAAGTTAAAACTGGGTCTAATGGCCAAAAATTCATCCCAGTACACAAGATTATTCTTGGGGAAAGATGAAATAATATATCATATACAGATAAGCTTATTGTCATCTCTTGCATAAGGAACTGGCTGTCACTTAGGTGGAGTCTCATAAATGTGATTTTTGATATTGATATTTTTCTGACATACTCCTTTAAAAGAAAATTCCAGGTCTCACATAATTTTCATTTAATACATAAAAAATTCCAATAATTTTTTTCTAATCTCAGCACTAATTTCTTTTTATCCTTTCATCTAGATTGGAAAACAAGATTGAAAATGAATGTCATTCACAAGCTAACAGTGGCCATCTTCTGTTTTGGAGCGATTGCAGGTTGGATTGCTCTGTCACTTACTTTCTTAATTGGTGTATAAGTGATTGGGAATGTGTGCAGAGATCACTTAGCTGGATCTCTGCACACAATCCCCATGACGTGCATTTTCAGGCAGGTGTATGGAAGTTCCCATCGGAAATGGACAGAAGATTCAAATCAGTATCTTAAAGGTGAAAGAGACATCAATAGGACACCAATGCTATTTCTCAGCCTTTATGCTGGAAGTAGGTGGGCTCTTCACCCATGTAAATTGGAAGTCCAGGGTTGCTGGCTGTGACTTTCAATACAGGCTTATTTGAAAGGACAGCCTGCAGCTGTAATGTCAGCTTTTCATACTTTTATTTTTAACTGATTTTTATCGGTTTATTTTGATGTAGTCTCCTGTGCTGAGGAAGATTTGTGGCGAGGGTTTTGGTCCAACTGTTTTTGCTACTGCTAGATTCGAATTTTGGAGAAACCTCAGATGGAGATGGAATTGAGGACAAGTTCAGAATTTATTAAAACAAACAAAAGACTTGTGCACAAGGGAGAGCCACTCAGCTTCCTCAAGCTAGGGATGCACTCTCTGAGGGACAAGTAACGGTTCATTCAAGTTATACATTTCTATAAGCACCGCCCACTTACTACAAAATGGGGCGTACATGTACAAACAGTGTCACTACAGTTACTCTCTATTGGTTATATGGTTAGTCACTCAACTGTCGGGCCCTCCCCTTGAACTTGGATACCTCCTGACCATGCCAGCCACAGATGTTGGTTGTCTCATCCTACTCCCCAAATTCTTGTTGTTATCTCTTCCCCTTTGTAGGCATAGTTTATAGTTTGAGAAAACATATTTCATCCCTAACTGTCGAACAAGCGAGATGGCTCAAGGCCGTAATGGCTTTTGCGTGCAGTGACTGGAACAGTGTTGGTCATTAATTGCCCCCTAATCTCTTGGGAGGCCAGGCTGTGTTTCGACAATGGCTCTACTGAGCCTGTGAATACACACATTCCGAAGTTTAATAAAAGTGAGAAGTCGCACAACACCAGGTTATAGTCCAACAGTTTTATTTGAAATCACAAGCTTTTGGAGCTGCTGCTCTTAATAAGAGAAGAGGCCCCTTGCTGTCTGCAAATGTGTTTCAGTCAGCTAAACCTGCATAGTCAAGTATCCCAGAATTCATTGGAAACAAGCTGAACCTTTTCAGTTAACATAGTCAAGTATCCCAGAATTCTTTGGGAACAAGCTGGCTCCTTCACTACCAATCTACTAGTTGGGGAAAAAAGCCTTTTTTTTCATGTTGTTTGGAGGAAGAATAAGTGGAGATATGGAGGGACGTCATGTTAACCCAAAAGAGGATTGTGACTTCCCACTGTTACCCTCCCAATCGCAAATATAGACAAAAGTTGTCTTCCCTGCATTTTTCAGAGGATCAGTGTCTATGTAGGCTGAGATTCACTGGGGAGGCAGTGACACAGTTATGACACATGTTGCAAGCAAACCTGCAGCTGAAATCAAAAACAGACTTGACACTGCCAGTGGCTGTCGAGGTCAATTTTACCTGGACAAAAATGAGAAGTCGCACAACACCAGGTTAAAGTCCAACAGATTTATTTAAAATTACAAGCTTTCGGAGCTGTTGCCCCTTCGTCAGGTAAAGTTGTACCTTTACCTGATGAAGGGGCAACAGCTCCGAAAGCTTGTAATTTTAAATAAATCTGTTGGACTATAACCTGGTGTTGTGCGACTTCTCATTTTTGTCCACCCCAGTCCAACACCGGCATCTCCGCATCAATTTTACCTGGAACATTTAAGCCTCAGGCTCATTCCAGTCTGTCATAAGTGACATCAGCAATATTTGTCAATCTGCTATACACAGGTGTATTAAGCAAGTGCTGGTGCATTGTTTGCCTCAGCTAGCAACTTCATTACTTTTACCCATGGACAGTTGGCAAAAACATGAGAAAGCACTGCACTTTTTCCAAATTGCAAGATTCGCCCAAGTCCAGTGCATCATTGATTGCACCACGAGCCCTATGTGCTCCTGCACATAACTGACACCATGAGTCACAAGAGCTATCGCTGCATTAATGTGCAGTTGGTCTATAGGTCGTTTAGGTCAATGTCTGCTTCCCATGAAGCAGTCATTATGCCTTTATTTTAAGGGAATCCACCATCTTCCCATTATTTGAATGATGAAGGAAAGTGCATGGTTGGCTCCTAGGAGAGCACAGCCACTCACACAGCCGTGGCTCATGACACCTCTACAGAGTCCATGTAAACCTCTGACCACTGGTACAATGAGTCATAGCGTTATAGGGGTAAAAATTGGGTTGTGTCCCCTCTGGGGCACTACCTTTGCCGGGCTGTTAATTTTAGCGCCCCGAAAAAGTTAGTGCCCCCGCGGCCGATTTTCCCAGGTAGCGCCCCGAGAGGGAGGAGGGGCGCTACTGGAAGTGCCCCGCGTCTCTTTTGGGGCGCTGCGAGCCAGTATCGCGGCACATCGCGCCGTGGTACTGCAGGCCTTCCTCCTCTTATTAAAGGGGAGGGGCCTGGCGCAGCGCGTCCCGGTGTCCTGCTGAGCCACCAGGGATCGGGAGTGCCGGCAAACGAGCCCGGCTGCAGGTAGGCCCCCTTGACCACGGCGGATATAACGTCCGGTGGTAAGTCGGGGGGCGCCACCCAATATTACAGCCGGGGGGCTGCGCACGGCGATGACGTCATTGCTGGCGGCGCTAACGGTTAGCGCCGCCGCTAACTTCCCGCTGAATTTCGCGGGAGGCGTTAGCGGCGTCACGCCCAGGCGCTAGTGATTTGCGCCCCGTTAGCGCCCTCTTAGGGCGCTAAAGGGAGTCACAAATCAACTGAATTTAGCCCCCATAGAGTCATAACGGCACAGAGTGAGGCCATTCGGCCCATCGAGTCTGTGCCAGCCCTCTGTAGAGCAAACCAGTCAGTCCCATTCCCCCGCTCTATCCCCGTAGCCCTGCAAGTCTATTTCCCGCAAGTGTCTATCCAGTCTCCCCTTGAAAACATTGAATGTCTCCGCTTCCACCACTTCCGGCAGCAGCAAGTTCCAGGTCCTCACCACTCGCTGCGTAAAAAAGTTTATCCTCACATCTTCCCTGTAACTCTTGCCCAAAACCTTAAATCTGTGTCCCCTAGTCCTTGTACCATCAACTAGTGGGAACAGCCTTTCCCTGTCTAGCCTATCCAAATGCATCATAATCTTGTACACCTCTATCAAATCACCCCTCAACATCCTTTGCTCTAATGAAAACAAATCCAGCTTCTCCAACCTGTCCTTGTAGCTAAGATACCCCATCCCCAGAACCATTCTGGTAAATCTCCTCTGCACCCTTTCAAGTGCCTTCACATCATTCCTAAAGTGTGGTGACCAGAACTGGATGCAATACTCTAGTTGTGGCCTAACCAGCGCTTTATAAAGATTCAGCATAACTTCTCTACTTTTGTACTCAATACCTCTATTTATGAAGTCCAAGATCCCATATGCTTTGCTAACCACTCTCTCAATATGTCCCGCCACCTTCAGGGACCTATGCACATTAACTCTCAGGTCCCTCTGTCCCTGCACACTCTTTAAAACTGTGCCATTAAGTGTACATTGCCTCTCCCTGTTCCTTCTGCCAAAATGCATCACCTCACACCTCTCTGTATTAAATTCCATCTGCCACTTGTCTGCCCATTCTGCTAGCCGTTCTATGTCCTGTTGCAGTCGACTGGTATCATCCTCACTGCTTGCCACACCTCCAAGTTTGGTGTCATCAGCAAATTTAGAAATTCTACTCTGTATTCCAATATCCAGGTCATTTATCTATATCAAAAAAATCAGTGGCCCCAGCACTGACCCTTGGGGAACATCACTGTCTACCATCCTCCAGTCTAAAACAGCCATTTACCACAACTCGCTGTTTTCTGTCCTTAAGCCAATTCCTTATCCAAGCTGCCACTGACCCATCTATTCCATGAGCCTTAATTTTGTTAACCAGCCTTCTATGTGGTACTTTGTCAAACGCCTTCCTAAAATCCATGTAGACAACATCCATTGCATTCCCTTCATCAATCCTCCCTGTTACTTCATCAAAAAATTCAATTTGATTAGTCAAACACAATCTGTCTTTTACAAATCCGTGTTGGCTCTCCTTAATTAGCTTAAACCTCTACAAGTGCCCGTTAATTTTTTCCTTGATTTATTGTTTCTAAAACTTTACCAACCACTAATGTTAACTGACCGGCCTGTAGTTACTAGGATTATCCTTACACCCTTTCTTGAACAATTGTGTCACATTTGGCACTTTCCAATCCTCCGGCACCTCCCCCGCATCTAGGGAAGATTGGAAAATTATGGCAAGCCCTTCCGCTATCTCCTCACCCAATTCCCTTAGCAACCTGGGATGCAAGCCATCTGGATCAGGCAACTTATCCACTCTAAGCATACCCAGACTTTCTAGTACATCCTGTCTATCAATTTTCATCCCTTCCATTGCTTCTACCTTTTCCACTTCTACCGATATTTTGTCAGCATTCACCTCCTTAGTAAACACCGATACAAAGTACTCATTGAGTATTCTAGCCTTGCCCTGCGCCTCTAAGCATATATCACCTTCTTTGTCCTTAATAGGCCCCACCCCGCCTCTTACTACCCGCTTACTGTTTACATGCCGGTAAACGATTTTTGGGTTCCCTTTTATGTTAACCGCCATTCTACTCTCATATTCTTTCTTTCTCAATCTTATTTTCCATCTTCACTTCCCCTCTCAACTTATTGTATTTGGTCTGGTTCTCCCTTGAAGAATTCACCTGACATTCATCATACACCCTCTTTTTTTGTTTCATCATCTTCTCGATCTCCCTCGTCATCCAAGGAGCCCTTGCTTTGGTTCCCTTACCCTTCCCTCTTGTTGGAATGTGCCTAGCCTGTACTTGGAACATCTCCTCCTTAAATATCACCCATTGTTCCATTAGTTTTTCCTGTCAGTCTTTAGTTCCATTTTACCCTGGCGAGACCCTTTCGCATCCCATTGAAGTTAGCCCTATTCCAGTTTAGAAGTTCCACTCTAGATTGTTCCTTGCTCCTCTCCATTGCTAATCTAAATCTTATGATACGATGATCACTCGTACCCAAGTGTTCTCCCACAGATACTTGGTCGACCTGGCCCACCTCATTCCCCAGCACCAGATCCAGCAATGCCTCCTTCCTAGTTGGGCCAAGAACATACTGGTCAAGGAAATTCTGCTGAACACATTTCAGAAATTCCTCCCCCTCCTTTCCCTTTACCCTTGCATTATCTCAATTGATATTTGGGGAATTAAAGTCCCCCAATATCACCACTCTATAGCTCTTGCATTTCTCTGCAATTTCCCTGCAGATTTGCTCCTCTACCTCCCTCTCACTATTTGGAGGCCTGTAGAATACCCCCAATAGCGTGATCATACCCTTTTTGCTCCTCAACTCTAACCAAATGGATTCTGTCCTTGTCCCCTCAAGAACGTCCTCCCTTTCCAACACTACAATGTCTTCCTTAATCAGCACTTCCACCCCACCTCCCTTTTTTCCTTCACTATCTTTTCCGAACACCTTGTACCCTTGAATATTAAGTGCGCAGTCCTCACCGTTTTTAAGCCACATTTCCGTTATTGACACAACATCATATTGCCACACGGCTAATTGTGCTTGTAGCTCACCTACCTTATTCACCAAACTTTGTGCATTTGCGTACATGCATTCTTAACCCATTTTAGAATTTTTCGTAGTCTTTCTTAGTCTGCTCCTATCTAATATGGTACTACTTCCGCCTCCAGCACTACCTTCCCCTCCAGTACCATCCAACATACTCATTCTTCCATGCATCCCATTCCTCCCCTCCACTCCTACATGCTGGTGCCTATCCCCTTGCCAAGCTAGTTTAAACCCTCCCCAACAACACTAGCAAACCTCCCCTCGAGAATATTGGTCCCAGCTCTGTTGAGGTGTAACCCGTCCGGCTTGTACAGGTCCCACCTTCCCCAGAAATGGTTCCAATGCCTCAGGAATCTAAAGCCCTCCCTCCTGCACCATCTCTCCAGCCACGCATTCATCTGTTCTATCCTCCTATTCCTGTACTCACTAGCACGTGGCACCGGGAGTAATCCGGAAATTACTACCTTTGACGTCCTGCTTTTTAATCTCTTTCCTAGCTCCCTATAGTCTGCCTGCAGGAACTCATCCCTCTTTCTGCCTATGTCGTTGGTACTGATATGGACAACGACCTCTGGCTGTTCACCCTCCCCCCTCAGTGTGTCCTGCAGCCACTCAGTGACATCCTTGACCCTGACACCAGGGAGGCAACATACCATCCTGGAGTCACGTCTGCGTCCACAGAAATGCCTATCTGTTCCCCTAACCAATGAATCCCCTATCACTATTGCTCTTCCACTCTTCTTCCTCCCCCACTGTGCAGCTGAGCCATCTGTGGTGCCGTGACCTTGGCTCTGGCTGCTCTCCCCAGAGGAGCCATCACCCCCCACCAGTTTCCAGAACTGTGAACCGGTTAGCGAGCGAGATGCACTCTGGGGATTCCTGCCCTGCCTGCCTGGTCCTCCTTCTCTGTCTGGTGGTCACCCATTCCCTCTCTGCCTGCACATTCTGAGGCTGCGGGGTGACCACTTCTAGAAACATGCTTTCCAAGTATTTCTCAGCCTCGCGGATGCACTGTAGTGACTCCAGCAGCCGCTCAAGCTCCGAAACTCGGAGCTCGAGTTGCTGCAGTTGGCGACACTTCCTGCACATGTGGTCGTCCAGGATATCCTACATGGCACATCCTGTGCTAATCACGGGACTGAGCTGCCCTGCCATGCCTCTATTTACCAGACTATGGAGGTAATTTAGCAGAAATAAACTAAACAAGAAACACTCAACAGCTACCCACCAATCAACACCTCCCTCTATTTGATAGGCTATGAACTACTTAGCAGAAATATACTGAAAACTGAACAAAAAAACCTTACCACAAATACTCACCCTATACTCACCTCTCAGCTCCCTTGTGCCAGCAACACCTTTGAATTTTGAAGTCACTCCTTCGATGTGTCGCTTCCGACTGTCTCCCTCGCAGGTAGTCCGCTCGCTCAGACTCCCAGGTCTCTGCTCCACGCTGCCTTTATCCCTGGTCTCCGACTTCGTTCCTGCCGCAGGTCCGCTCGCTCAGACTCGATGAGATCTACGTATTTACAAGAGTTATCATTGAGTACACCATAGGCATGTTAAAGCAGAGATTCAGTAGCCTAGGTAGATGAAGGAACATATTGTGATACAGCCCAGCCAAAGTCTTCCACATCAATATAGTATGTTGCATGGTGTGCAACTTTGCTATATAATGAGCCATCACCATGGAGCACCCAAAGAAAGAAAACAACAAATAGCACAAGGAGATTACATAAAGGAGAGAGAGGAGGCTGAAACCGTAATTGCTGAATCACCTCTGCCAGCTGCTATAGACTCTTACTGATGACACTGTCTCCTTATTGCTTCTGCCACCCATTGCATTAACAGTCCTCTCTACATCTTCAACATGCCTTCAACAAATGCACCTTTATCTACCTACCCTTCTCCTATTGCACAGACGAAGACACTGGTCCGGATATTCTGCAGGGGCTCTCCTGGCCTAACTAAATGTAGGTTCTCCTGATCTATCTTAGTGTAACTTCGGCAAGAAATTGGCAGAAACCCCAGCGAAACTGGATAAATGGCCATTTTGGAGCCATTTCCATGGTGATTCTGTCATTTTAGCACCAAAGTTATGACAGGAGACTGGGAAAAACCCCCATGGAATTTAGGACCAGCATTCCGGTCACCTGCTGATACTTTATCCAATACCATAACAAGAATACTGTCTGGACACTTCAGCGCCAACAATTTTTATTTTCTTACTGGTTGATCTTCCATAGAGTTGACATTCGCTGCACATAAGAACATAAGAATTAGGAGCAGGAGTAGGACATACGGCCCCTCGAATCTGCTCCGCCATTCAATAAGATCATGGCTGCTCTTTGACCTCTACTCCACTTTCCCGCCCGATCTCCATATCCTTTGATTCCCCTAGAGTCCAAAAATCTATATATCTCCGCCTTAAATATATTCAATGACTGAGCATCCACAGCCCTTTGGGGTAGAGAATTCCAAAGATTCACAACCCTCTGAGTGAAGAAATTCCTTCTCATCTCAGTCTTAAAAGGGCAAGACCTTCTCCTGAGACTGTGCCCCCTAGTTCTAGATTCTCCAGCCAGGGGAAACAATCTCTCAGCATCTATCCTGTCAATCCCCCTCAGAATTTTATATGTTTCAATGAGATCACCTCTCATTCTTCTAAACTCCAAAGAGTATAGGCCCAATCTACTCGCTCTCTCCTCATAGGACAACCCTCTCATCCTAGGGATCAATCTAGTGAACCTTCGTTGCACCACCTCCAAGGCAAGTATATCCTTCCTTAGATAAGGAGAACAAAACTGTGCACAGTACTCCAGGTGTGGTCTCACCAAAGCCTGTACAATTGTAGCCGGACTTCCTTACTGTTGTATTCCAACCCTCTAGCAATAAAGGCCAACATGCCATTTGCCTTCCTAATTGCTTGCTGTACCTGCATGCTAACTCTCTGGGCTGGATTTTCATAGGGCCGTGGAGTCGGGTTTGGAGGCGTGTGGGGGGTTAAAATTGCGAAAAGTGGCGGGCGGACCTGATCCCGCCTCCATTCCGCGTGCGGGGTTCCCGACTCCGACCCGCCTCCAAGAAGCGGGAGAGGCCATTAAAGCCCTTAACAAGCCCTAAATTGGCTCTGTAATGCCATTTTGAAACTTTTTAGGTAGTTTAACCCTTTTCCCACGTGAAGCACGCCTGATGTGAAACACTCCAGTGAAACCTGGCGGGAGCACAAGTGGATTGCTGACTCTCAGCTGCAGCTCAACCTTTAAATAGGAGATTTGATCAGCCATCAATTGCAGGTGGCAGGACTTTGTTGTCACAGGTCTGGGGGAACTTTTAGAAGGCATAACCACAGCTCTGGAAGTTTGGAGCCTGACACCCATCTCCAGTGTGACCTCCTGGGAAACCCCTCTCGCCACCCTCATTGAGCACTTCCTCAACTGAGACATATACCAGAGGCATGGGAGCCATTTATTTCCTTCCCTCCTGGGCATCCGATGAGGACGAACACCAGCCGCGGCACCAGCAGAACCATGACCAGCAACAGCAGGAGAGCCAAGCTGCTGCTCACCCGCCTGAAGCTGCACAGGCCAGAAGGTGCCAGCGCATGGAAGGCCGTCGGAGCAGGAGATACCCCCCAAACAGGGTCTACAGACAGAGGATCAGCTACCTCAACATGTCTGAGCAGCAGTGCCAAAGGCGGTTCCGACTTTCGCGAGAGGTAGTGGGTGACATCTGCGCAATGCTGCAACAAGACCTGGAGCCCAGAGGACCAGGTGGGCACCCCTTACCAGTGGCCGTCAAAGTCACCACCGCACTCAACTTTTTTGCCTCAGGCTCATTCCAGGGATCAGCAGCAGACATCAACGGCATCTCCCAGGCAGCCGCACACACCTGCATCACGCAGGTAACCGATGCCCTCTTTGCCATCGCGCACAATCACATCCATTTCACCAAGGATCGAGCAAGTGTCACGGCGCGTCCAAGGGTGCAGGGCATCGTTGACTGCATACATGTGGCCCTTAAGGCACCCCATCGCAATCCAGGTATTTTTGGCAACCGCAAGGGCTTCCACTCCCTCAACATTCAGCTGGTGTGTGACCACAAGAAGGAAGTCCTGCGTGTTTGCGCTAAGTACCCTGGCAGTTGCCATGACTCCTTCATACTGCGCCAGTCTAGTGTGCCTCCACTATTCAGTCTGCCAGACCAAATTCACGGATGGCTACTTGGAGACAAGGGCTATCCCCTGAAGACGTGGCTAATGATGCCGTTGAGGAGCCCATCCAACGCAGCTGAGGAGAGCTACAACTCCAGCCACATTTCCACCAGAGCCATAATCGAGCAAACCATCGGTATGCTGAAGATGCACTTCAGATGCCTGGATAGATCAGGTGGAGCCCTGCAATACTCAGCAGCCAGGGTCTCCAGAATCGTCGTGGTTTGCTGTGCACTTCACAACATGGCACAGCGTTGTGGCTTACAGATGCCGGAGGACCAAGTGGCTCCTCACATAGCCTCCTCAGATGAGGAGGAGGTGGAGGAGGAGGTGGAGAGAGAGAACGAACAACTTGCAGAGGCCCCTCAACCAGCGGCAGCATTACGCGAGACCATAGCTGCCCAGAATGCAAGGAACACACTCATCTTGGCCAGATTTGCTTAGCCTAGACAAGAAAGCACTTTTGCCTCGCAGCTTCTTACCAGAGCTACGACAATGGCCCAGACCCAGCGGATCCCTAACAATGTGACCACCATACTGACAATTGCAAGTTATCCTAAGGCCTCATTGTGGAAGTCCCATTAGCGAAATGACAGACGCCACAACTGCAGCTGTAGCCATCAGAGTTTTTATTTACACTTTACACCTGATGGCTTTTTCACATTAAACATCAAATTTCACCCAAGTGACTACCCTTGTGACTATTTGTGCAGTTTCTTTCTCTTACGCGTGCTCCTGCGTGGTGCTTCCCCTGCGGCTTCAGCAGAAGTGGAGGCCCCCTGCTCAGTTTGTTGCTGCTCCTGTCTCGACACCTTTGGCGGGCATCCTCTGGGGTTGCGAACCTGCGAGGGCTCGGCAACAGTCTGCTGCTCCTGCGGCTGGGAAGGGGTTGAGACGCCGATCTCAGTTGGGTGCGGACTCTGGTGGGGCTCTGACCGAGGACTTGTCAGTGGCATGGAAGTGTGAGCGCTTGGAGAGGAGCCCCCACATCCTTGTTGTCTGCCACCAACATCCCTCTCATGGGTCAGGTCCACCTCAACGCTTGCAAGTGGATTGAGAGCACCTTGCTGCACATCAGGGGGGCCATGGGGACCCATATCTGCACTGGAAGTCCTACTCAGAAGGACTTCCATGAAGGTCTGGTTTCTGTGTTCAATAGATGACCATCGCTCCTCAAGAGATGCCAGTCTATTCTGAACAATGACCATGTTTTCTACACTCTGGTGACTTATCTCCTCCATAGCCGTAGCCATCCTCTCCTCTACTGTAGCCATCCTTTCCACGGAGGTTGCCATCCTTTCCGTGGTGATGCGTTCATGCGCCAATGACTCCACAAAAGCTTTGCTCATGTTCGCTATGGACTCCTCCATTCGCTCCACACTCGCAGCGACCCTGGAGACAAAACCTGTCAGAGACTCCTGCATCTGTTCCTGGAGTCCTAGCACTGCTAATCTTATGGATAGCCCCAGAGGCAGAGGGTCGACATGCAGCTGAGCCGAGCGAGGAGAGTCCTTCGCCCTCTGACTAGGACTCTCCACTGCTGTCCCTGTCTCCACCATCTGCTGATGCTCACTTGTGGGCTGTGATACACCAGGTGACAACACTACTCTATGTCCCGAGGGTCCCACCGAGGTGTGAGTGTCTGCGTTGGTGCTGGGTGCGCTGAGTTCTGCTGACACTGCGCCCTCAGAGGTTGCAGCTTCCTCTGAGGAGTCTGTCTGCTCAGGCTCTTCCTCCTGGCTAGTGGGGACGGGTGCTTGCGATGGTCCTGTGGGGGAGTAAAGGAAAGAGTCAGAGATGTGATGCCAAGGTTACATGCACATTATATTGCAGATGATCATAAATCCATCTGTTCGAGCTTCAGATTCATTATCAGCGACTCATGCAATGTCAATGAGAGAGATGGAACACTATTCTGTCACCAGCTTGCTGTGATGCAGCCGTCTGTCCGTCCCCCACTTGCGTATCCTCCTCTACTCCCACGATCTCCAGGACCGCATCCTCCCAGGGGGTGAGCTGGGCTAATGAGGGTAGCCCTCCTCCTGTCCTGGCTCTTTCCCTTTTATTGTGAGCTCTCTTTTCCTGCAATAAAGGAGACAAGTGGAGTTTGAGTGAGATTGAAGGAGTGAGTGTAGAGAATCCATAGCATAGATGCTTAGAAGGAGACAAAGATGGATTGAGGTGGCGAGACTAAGGGCCCTCCCTGTGTGTTGTAAGTTGTTTTCAAAGCATAACAGTGATACGTAGTGTGAGGGCTGCATAGTCGAATAGTAAGGTGAATGTGACCATAGAGGGAGAGGGAATGGGTAAGTGTGTATGGATGTCAGTGTCAAGTGGGATATGGAGGAAGAGGTTGCTAAAGCTGAGTGCTGGTGAGGAGAGGCAATGGGGATCAGATTGAGGGTGAAGGGAAAGTCATACTCACTTTTGCAGTACGTAGAAGGTCATGAAACCTCTTCCTGCACTGGATCCAGGTTCTGCAGGTGAAGGATAAGGAGTTGACCTCCTGGGCGATCTGGACCCACACAGCCTTGGTCTGCTGGGGAGGCTTCTTCCTCCCTGAGGAGGGGAAGAGCACCTCTCTGTTGGCTCTTGCTCCATCCACCAAAGCTTGCAGGGCAACGTCATCGAACCTGGGAGCAGACCTGGGTCGTTGGCTGGCCATTCCTGCTGCAGGTGCCTCTAGAATAGAGGTCCAAAAGCTTGGCAGCCTGCAGAAGAAGCAAGGCTTGTTGCAGACCTTAAATGCAGCAGCAATGATGACGTCATCGGAGGCGACTTTCAGACTGGAATAACTCATTGGCCATGGGTTCCCACACGTTGGAACTCAAATGGCCAATTAAGTTAAAATCGCATCATTCATCCACATCAATCTAGAGTTGGGTGGGCAACACGAAATGCGGGTAACACGACCCCAACCCGCCCCAGTATCAAAATCCAGCCCTCTGTGTTTCTTGTACTAGGACACCTAAATCTCTCTCAACACCAACATTTAATAGTTTCTCACCATTTAAAAAATATTCTGTTTTCCTATTCCTAAAAAAGTGAATAACCTCACATTTTCCCACATTATACTCCATCTGCCACCTTATTGCCCACTCACTTAACCTGTCTATATCCCTTTGCAGCCTCTTTGTCTCCTCCTCACAGCTTACATTCCCACCTAGCTTTGTATCGTCAGCAAACTTGAATACATTATACTCGGTCCCTTCTTCTAAGTCAATAATATAGATTGTAAATAGCTGAGGCCCAAGCAGTAGTTGCAGCCTGCTAAACTGAAAAAAACCATTTATCTCACTCTGTTTTCTGTCCGTTAACCAATCCTCTATCCATGCTAATATATTACCCCCATCCCCATGATCCCTTACCTTGCGTAACAACCTTTTATGTGGCACCTTATCAAATGCCTTTTGGAAATCCAAATATACTACACCCACTGGTTCCCCTTTACCTACCCTGCTAATTACATCCTCAAAAAACTCTAATAAATTTCCCTTTCATAAAACCATGTTAACTCTGCCTATTCATATTGTGATTTTCTAAATGCCCTGTTACCACTTCCTTAATAATGGATTCCAGCATTTTCCCAATGACTGATGTCAGGCTAACTGGCCTGTAGTTCCCTGTTTTCTCTCCCCCTCTTTTCTTGAATAGTGGGGTTACATTTGCTACCTTCCAATCCGCTTGGACCGTTCCTGAATCTAGGGAATTTTGGAAAATCACAACCAATGTATCCATTATCTCGGCAGCCACCTCCTTTAGGACACTAGGATGTAGGCCATCAGGTCCAGGGGATTTATTGGCTTTTAGTCCCATTAGTTTCTCCAGTACTTTTTCTCTACTGATATTAATTACTTTAAGTTCCTCACTCTTATTAGCCCCTTGGTTCCCCACTATTTCTGGTCTGCTTTTTGTGTCTTCTACTGTGAAGACAGATACAAACATGTGTTTAAAGTCTCTGCCATTTCCTTAATCCCCAATATAATTTCTCCTGTCTCAGCCTCTAAAGGACCTACGCTTACTTTTTCTACTCTCTTCCTTTTTACATACTTGTAGAAGCTCTTACAATCTTTTTATATTTCTTGCTAACTTACTCTCATATTCTATATTCTCTCTTTTTATCAATTTTTTGGTCATCCTTTGTTGGTTTCTAAAGCTCTCCTAATCCTCAGGCTTACTACTATTCTTTGCAACATTATAAGCCTCTTTTAATCTAATACTATCCTTAACTTCTTTAGTTATTCACTGATGCACTATTACCTTTAAACTCTCTGTCCCTTCCTGTCACACCCTGCTTATCTTCACCCAATTCACTACATTGCTCTATTGCCTTGACTTTTCTCTTTTAGATTACTAAATTTCCCCTCACCTGCCCTCTTTCCCCCCCTCATTTTTAGTTTACAGCCCGAGTTATTCGATTCGCCAGGACACTGGTCCCAGCCCGGTTTAAGTGGAGCCCATCTCAACGGAACAGCTCCCTCTTTCCCCAATACTGGTGCCAGTGTCCCTTAAATCTAAACTCCTTCCTTGCACACCACTCTTTGAACCATTCAGTTAACTCTCTGATCTGCTTGTCCCTATGCCAATTTGCATGTGGCTCAGGTAGTGATCCAGAGATTATTATCTTTTGAGGTTCTGCTTACTAATTTAGACCCTAGCTCCTCAAACTCCCTTAGCAGAACCTCATTCTTAGTTTTACTTATGTTGTTGGTTCCTACGTGGACCACGATAACTTGATCCTCCCCCTCCCACTCCAAGTTCTTCTCCAGCCGCGAGGAGATGTCCTTAACCCTGGCAACACATAGAAACATAGAAACATAGAAGATAGGAGCAGGAGCAGGCCATTCAGCCCCTCGAGCCTGCTCCGCCATTCAATGAGATCATGGCTGATCATCCAAATTCAGTACCCTGTCCCTGCCTTCTCCCCATATCCCTTGATCCCTTTAGCTTTAAGAAATATATCTAACTCCTTCTTGAATATATTTAATGAATTGGCCTCCACTGCCTTCTGTGGTAGAGAATTCCACAGGTTCACCACTCTCTGGGTGAAGAAATTCCACCTCATCTCAGTCCTAAATGGCTTACCCCTTATCCTTAGACTGTGACCCCTGGTTCTGGACTCCCCGGCCATCGGGAACATCCTTCCTGCATCTAGTCTGTCTAGTCCTGTTAGAATTTTATAAGTTTCAATGAGATCCCCTCTCATTCTTCTAAACTCCAGCGAGTATAAGCCCAATCGACCCAATCTCTCCTCATACGTCATTCTTGCCATCCCAGGTATCAGCCTGGTGAATCTTCGCTGCACTCCCTCCATGGCAAGTACATCCTTCCTCAGATAAGGCGACCAAAACCGCACACAATACTCCAGGTGTGGTCTCACCAAGGCCCTGTACAACTGCAGCAAGACATCCTTGTTCCTGTACTCGAACCCTTTCGCTACGAAGGCCAACATACCATTTGCCTTCTTAACCGCCTGCTGCACCTGCATGCTTACCTTCAGCGACTGGTGGACAAGGACACCCAAGTCTCGTTGCACTTCCCCTTCTCCCAATCTATTGCCATTCAGATAATAATCTGCCTTCCTGTTTTTGACACCAAAGTGGATAACCTCGCATTTATCCACATTATATTGCATCTGCCATGCTTCTGCCCAATCACCCAACCTGTCCAAATCATACTGGAGCTTCTCGGCATCCTCCTCACGCCTTCGGGACTCCCGGTCGCAGTTGTAGAGAACAGTATCTATCCCCCTGACTATACTGTCCCCTACCACTACTACATTCCTTTTTATTCCCCCCACTTGAATGGCCACCTGTACTACAGTGCACAGTAGGCTGCAGTGTTTATATTCCATGCAGCAACATTGTGCAGATGTGTGTAGTGAATTTGTTTGCACTAACTGTCCTCTGCAGATGATTGCGTAGCACATCTTCCACTGACTACAACAATATTTCATGACCAGAAGCATGTTTCTCTTAAAAGCAGGTCCCCTGATGTCTGGATGACTGGTTGTGCTATCAGCTGAGAAGGGCCATGTGCAGAACCCCAAGCAAAGATTTCCGGTCTTCCCCACCATCTCCTGCTCACTAGTGCTTTGTGTATCACCCAGTGCATTATTCTCAACATTATTTTTCAAATCACCCAGGGTGGATGTACTGAACTTATGTTTCACAGGGTCAGAATGAGGGATGATGTGTGCTATGAGGTAGCAAATCTCTCTGTCCATGGTTCCTGATTCTGTTTCATGTGATACACAGAAAAAATTAAGAGTAATGTATATACCAAAGGTGTTTTGACAACTCTTCCAATGCAGATTCCCAATGAATGAGTGGCATGGGATTGTTCTTCAATTTATGCTTTGATGGTAGTGAATAAATTCCTGAAATAAGAAGAGAAAAAAAGAGTGCCAGAATTTTACTGCAAATGCTGAATTGGGATGAGACCACGGACTCTAGCTATGATCTCTGAGGCAACCTTGCCAGCAGGATCAGAGGACAGAGTCTGGGGAAAGAGACAAGATGGAAGAATGATATGTAAGGAAGGGGAGAAAGGGAATTACATAGAATGTATAGCACAGAAACTGGTCCATGCCGGTGTTTATGCTCCACATGCTCTCTCTCTGGGCTGGATTTTCATTGACCCGTGGAGGCGGGTTTGGAGGCGTGTGGGGGGTTAAAATTGCAAAAACTGGCGGGTGGGCACAAGTCCACCTCCATCCCACCTCTACGCAATTTTCATTAAATCGTGTCTGCTGGTCCCAACTCCGTCCCGCCTCTAAGAGGCGGGATAAGCTGTTAAGGCTCTTAACAAGCACTAAATTGGCTCTATAATGCCATTTTGAAAGGCCTTTGTGATTTTAACCCTTGTTCTCTGTGAAGCACGCCTGTTGTGAAACACAATTGTGAAACCTGGCGGGAGCACATTTGGATAGCTGACTATCAGTGGCTGGGCTGACTATCAGTGACTGGCAGGCATCTGGGAGGGAGGAGCCGTATCTGGGAGTGGTGGTGCAAAAAAAATTCTCTCTTCTCTCTCTCTCTCTCTCGCTGTCTCCCCCCTCCCTCTCTGTCTCCCCCCTCCCTCTCTGTCTCCCCCCTCCCTCTCTGTCTCCCCCCTCCCTCTCTGTCTCTCCCCCTCCCTCTCTGTCTCTCCCCCCTCCCTCTCTGTCTCCCCCCTCCTCTCTCTGTCTCCCCCCCTCCCTCTCTGTCTCTCCCCCTCCCTCTCTGTCTCTCCTCCTCTCTGTCTCCCCCCTCCTCTCTGTCTCCCCCCCCCCTCTCTGTCTCCCCCCCTCCTCTCTGTCTCCCCCCCTCCTCTCTGTCTCCCCCCCCCCTCTCTGTCTCCCCCCCTCCTCTCTGTCTCCCCCCCTCCTCTCTGTCTCCCCCCCCTCCTCTCTGTCTCCCCCCCTCCTCTCTGTCTCCCCCCC